>CM054150.1:12693154-12758154 GCA_028751875.1 Rapana venosa | reverse complement strand
CCTATATTGTTCTGCTCTTTCTTTTGTTTCATTTTCTTTTTCTTCAACTCTCTACGCTTGTCGCATATGTTGTAGGATGTTAGGTGTGACCCATGGTTTTTTTGACTGGTCGGCGTTTGCCAAGAAGCTCGTTTGCTGTTTCAGTCACCGCTGTATTGAACTATTCGTCAGTGTATCTATGTCTGAGTCTATCACAGGAGTGCTGCAAACTTTTCCCCCTATCCTTGCTTGAAAAATTTCTAATACCTCCCGGGTCCTTCAGCTTCTCGAGGTCAAATTTGATCCTGATGTTTTTCCGCTTGTGGATTTTCTTTAGACGTAGTCGGAAGTCATCATCACAAGATATGATCGTCCCTATGTCTGCTCCTGGAAAACTTCGTGTCTGTGCGATGTTAACGCTAGACTGAAACCGTCTTTTCACCATGATGTAATCTATTTGGTTGTGGTGTTCTCCATTTGGGCTATGCCATGTCCATTTTCTGGATTTCTTGTGTTGGCCAAGTGTATTCACTAGCTGGAGGTGGTTGTTACTGGCAAACTCCAGGAGTCTCAAGCCTCTTTCATTTGATTGGTTATTACAATGTGGCCCACAAACGCCCTCCCAGTCTTTCCATGCATCTTCTCCTACCTTGGCGTTCCAGTCGCCTTGCACAACGAGGATGTCTTTCTGTGGTGTTTGATTCAGAACCTCTTGTAGCTGGTCATAAAATTCTTCTACGGCTTCATCTGTGCAGTCTGATGTAGGGGCGTATGCCTGTACTATAGTTATGTTAAAGGGGGTTGCTCTCAGGCGGATGGTAATAAGTCTGCTGGACACAGGCTGACAGCTCATGACGGTGTTCACGGTGTCTTTGTGAACGAGAAACCCCACGCCGTGTTCATGTTTATCCCGTTTTCCACTGTAGTATAATTTGTGGTCTTCCTTCCACACACACACACACACACACAGGTTATACACTTTGGCAGGGTGATGGAATTTTTTGCTGTTGATAAGCAGGGATAGCTAGGAAATGAAACAGGAGAGGAAAATCTCAGGTTTGAAACAAGTCTTGAGGCCGGATTTAAAAGTGTCAAAAGAAGGCCTTTGGCCAAGAGAGATAGGGAGGCCATTCCAAATGGATGGACCAGAAACAGAGAAAGAGCCACGGCCAATGGTGGACTGGTTGAATCTAGGTATTCGTAAGCACAAGGAATATGCAGCAGAGCGAAGGGAACGAGAAGGAGTGTACAGGTGAAGACATTCACAGAGGTAGGAGGGTGCTGTTTTGTGGAGACATTTGTAACGCACAGGCAGCCAGTGGAGAGATCGCAAGAGAGGGGTAATGGGCTCAGATTTTTTCTTTCTGAGGACTAGTCGAGCTGCAGAGTTTTGAATACGTTGAAGGGAGTGGATAGATGATGCTGGCAGACCAGCCAAAAGAGAATTGCAACAGTCCAGACGTGAAAGAATGAGAGCTAATAATAATAATAATAATAATAATAATAATAATGATGATAATAATAATAATGTATGGAATTTATATAGCGCTGAATCTCGTAAAGCAACAAATCAAAGCGCTCAGATGACCTTTTTTATGCGTGTGTATGCGGTTTTGTAAATTTTGTCATCTGTTCCAACCGGCACACAATGGCCTACTCTTTGGAACAGCGGAACAGGATTTAACGTGTGCGCAAGATGTTCCGCATGCGTTCGCACACGGGGCCTCGGTTTAAAGTCTCATCCGAAGGTGCCAGAGTTTGGATGTTGCGTCTGTGGACAGGTACTTTTGAATTGCACTAATACGCCGTAATTGATAGTAGCACGACTGTGAACAGACTTCTGTGATTTTGAAGGCCCTTGAATCATACCCAGTAAGAGTACCAGGAGACAGCTGTAAGAATCAATCCATTCATCATAACAGACATGACTCTGCTCCTGTGCTTTTTGTTTTGTAGATAAAGTGTGAACCAACTTTGCCCAGAGTTCTTACAGGGAGGAAATGTCACTTTACAACAGCAGATTTATTGCATTCGTGATAATGCAAGCAGTCAGTGGGTAAAACATTTTGATATTGACCTTTCATATCGGCAACATCAGGGGAAGAAGGGGAATTACAAGGAAAAGACAGAAAACTACAAATTACAAGAGAGAGAGAGAGAGAGAGAGAGAGAGAGAGAGAGAGAGAGAGAGAGAGAGAGAGAGAGAGCTCTGAACTTTGAAGAAATTTATTCATAAAAGGCCGTTGGCCTGGTTACTGATCAATACACTGAATAATGACAGGAATACACAGTGAATTACAGTGGTGACAAACAAAATGCAAACACATCCTTAACAAAAAACAAAATTTTCGACCTTACAACAAAATGTTTTATTTCTTATTTTAAAGGCTTTATATAAATATAAGGCTAATTTTCTAATGATATCAGCATTACTATTACTACCTCTTATGAACAGAGTGTAAATGCATTAGGCTGGTTGGTATATTTTGCTGGGATATATTTTTTGCCTAATGTCATTAAAGGCGGGACAACTTATGACAAAATGTACTTCATCTTCTGTCGCTGCATTACATAAAGACGGGAGGACGGGATAGCCTAGTGGTCAGAACATTGCGCTCGCAATCTGACGACCCGGGTTCGATTCCCGTTCAAGGGGATATTTTCCTCTGGAGTTAACATTAGTGCAAACTCCACTCTCCCCAAAAGTCTTTCGGATGAGTCTATAAACTGAGGTCCCGTGTGAGAACGCACGCAGAACATCTAGCGCACACGTTAAATCCTGCTCTGCTTTTCGCAAGAATAGGCCATTGTGTGCCGACGGGAACAGATGACAGAATTCACAAATCCGATACACATGGGGACTGGATGTAAAAAAGCATATATATATATATATATATATATATATATATATATATATATATATATATATATATATATATATGTATGTATATATTCTTTTCTTTTATATCGAGGGTAATGGAATAAGCATTTATTCACTATGCATTCGGTATCTAATTTTATGAACATTTATATCTGACTCTCACACAACACACACCACACACACACACAAAACACACACACACACACACACACACACACACACACACACACACCTGTGGGCATTTTTGAACACGAATTCAAAGAACGATTCCTTGTGCTATTTTTAAACACAAAACATGACGTCATTTCCTTCCAAGGGAATCCCGGGGTCGCGCAAACGCAGCCGAGGATTGATGCGGGCTGAATGGGAAGTTGCAAGTAAGTGCCGACTTTTATATCCAGTGAATATTTTTGTCATCAATGAATGAATCGCGGATACATTTATCGCTAGCATAGAGACATGCTTCTAGCAACTTGTTTTATTTTCCATCAGTCCGAAGTCCGCTTCGTCAAAGCGATCTTGCAGCCGACGGAAAAACACCCTCCGCAAGAAACTAGTCAGAAAAAGCGCAGAAGGCGGATTGTTTACAAACTGCAGCAGAATAGTATCCGTTGCCATCGGCTTTGGATTCGCCCCTAGGTCTGCATACCATGTGATTGAATGAAGCTAGCGAGATTAAAGATTTAGTACGTACAATGATTTTTAATGTAAAATAGACTTGAGGGTATAAAACGTCTAAAATATTTGCATTAATTTTTATTTGATAGTGAGCATTGCTCTTATCCTTGCGGTAGCACTGAGACATTGGACTTGAGTGTACTTCAGCTGATCGCGTTATGTGTTTTGGAACCTGTACATTCGTTTTTGTTTTTTTGTTTTTGTTTTTGCAATAACATTTTGGAAATATAATGAAACAAGCATACAGTAGGTGATATACTCTTCAAACAAAATAATTGGCCCCCACCTCCCAACAAAAACAACAGTCAACCAACCAACCAACCAACCACAAACAAACCACAACCAGTAGCCTAAATTAGGGTGCGATGTTTTGATGGAGAAAGTCTTCAACTTAAAAAAATGTTTAAATGAATTTGTATAAAAACACAACAATGGCCAATGGAGCCAGCCGGTGCAACCCTTCCTCACAGCAGTGCCCCAATGACCCCCCCCCCCCCCCCCCCCCCCCCCTGTTAGAGAGCAGATGAGTTGATGATGATAAAAACAAACTTAAATATTAATTTGTTGCTTTAATAAAACTCAGTCTTTGAGTAACCTCAGCTCTCTCTCTCCTCTCCTCTTCTCTTCTCTCTCTTCCTCTCTTCTCTCTCTCTCTCTCTCTCTCTCTCTCTCCTTTAAATTCCTGTCTTTAATCCTGTCTCTGACTTTTTGTCTGACTCTATATTCATTTAAGTGTCTATCTTTGCCTTTCTCTGTCTGTCTGTTTGTCTCTCCCCCCCCCCCCCCCCCCCCCCTCCCTCTCCCCCCCCCTCCCCCCCCCCTCCCCCCCCCCCCCCTCTCTTTGTGCTATAGTTTGCCTTTTAGTTTTTGTTGTTTTATGTTGTGCTGTTATTTTCTTCTTCTTTGTTTTTGATGTGTACATCAAATTGTCCTCTCAGTCTCTGTTTCTCTCATCTCTCTTACCCACTGTTTTCTATACCTTTGCTTGTCTTTTGCTTTGCTCCTCTCTCTCTCTTCTCTCTCTCTCTCTCTCTCCTCTCTCTCTCTCTCTCTCTCTCTCTCTCTCTCTCTCTCTCCTCTCTCTCGTGTCTCTGTGTCTCTGTGTGTGTGTGTCTCACTATGTGTGTATGTTTTTTTTATATGATACAATTACATTTCTTCTTTTTTGTCGTTGAGGATAATGGAATAAGTACAAATGTGCTTTTTACACCCACTGATCCAGTCTCTGTGTGTATGCAGTTTTGTAAATTTTGTCACCCATTTCTATGGCACACAATGGCCTACTCTTCTGAAAAATGGAATGGGTTGTAACTTGTACCAAATATGTTCTGCATCATGCATTTGCCCATGGGATCTTGGTTTATGAATAGTCTCATCTGGACTTGTGAAGTGGGGGTGGAGTCAGCACTGATGTTAACTCCTGATTCATTCATTCTCTCTCTCTCTCTCTCTCTCTCTCTCTCTCTCTCTCTCTCTCTCTCTCTCTCTCTCTCTCTCTCTCTCTCTCTCTCTCAGTCCTCCTACTCTCTCTGTTATCTGTTCTTAGCTTTGTAAAATTTTATAAGTTTTCTGTTCTTGAATTTGAACTTTGATATTTCTGATTCATCTCTGAAGCCAGAATGTGGCTACCCAAACGGTTTTGGGGAGGGCAGGGAGGGTTGCTTATATTGCAAAAGTATTGATCACCATTTGTGAACCTCAAAGCTGCAGCCTCTAGCCTCTAGGTCAGTAGGTGAGGAACGAAAAGGATTTCAACAGATTTATAAGTATTTTTTATTTATAATTATAGGCAAATCTTCTGTTTGGTGGTTGTATAAAATAAACATTTCTTTGTGCTGTCTTCCCCTATTGTTGATATTATTATATATTACTTTTTTGTTTGTTTGACCTTTTGTATGTACATGGGACGTGATAAGTACTGATACAGTGATAGTAATTAGTAGGTTTTATGTTTTTTTGTTACTTTTTTTTCTTTTTTGTGTATAATCACTTTTACTCAGGGGGTGGGGAGAGGGTAGTGGGTGAACAAACAAGAACAACGTAGTATTTTACTTTAAACATTTTTTATTTCCAATAGTTATTTGTTTGTTTTGTTGTTGTTGTTGTTTGTTTTGTTGATTTTTAATGTCATGTACGATTTGGAAATCAACTGAAAAATTATCTGTTGTATCTGCTACTTTGGAGTTGACCAAGACCCAACACTTTCACACATGTATGCATAGAACCCCTACACCCATACATATACACATCCATACCCACACTCTCACACACATGCACAACCACACACACACACAAAAAGTAGTAAATCTTGGGTAGATAAATAAAGTGGAATGGTGGTCTGGAGGTACGGTACCTGCCTACAAAGCGAGAAGTCTGTGTTTGATTGATCCCTGTTTGTGCCCACCCACCCCAAAATCCACTAGACCACGAATGGTTGCCTGGGTGCTAGTCTTTTGGATGAGATGATAAACTGTGGTCCTGTGTGCAGTATGCTTTCAGTGCACCTAAAATAACCCACGGTAACAAGAGCGTTGTCTCTGTAAAAAAAAATCTGTAGAAAAAAAGCCATTTTGATACTGTGATAGGGAAACCAACACACATCATTGCAGACACTGTAGACAGGAACAGAAGAAAAAAGATGGGTGATGCTGCTCTTGTGGCTATATGCTCTTCTTGGGGAGAGCAGCCCGAATTTCATGCTGAGAAAATAATGTGGTATGACAGAAACTGTATTATGTGAAAGTGGTACAGAATACAAAAGAAAGAGGAAAAAAAGGGTGGTGCTGCGTCTGTGGCGACACGCTCCCCCCTTGATAGAGCAGCCTGAATTTCATGCAGAGAAATCTGCTGTAACTTAAAAGTTGTATGCAGTAAAGACTGTACTGTAAATTATACATGTATATTTTATATGTATTGTATACAGACATGCTCCCCCTAGGTAGAGCAGCCTGAATTTCATGTAGAGGTATCTGTTGAAACGAAAGTTTTATACAATAAAGACTGTACTGTATAAGTATTTATGTATATTTTATATACAGTACATACAGACACACTTCCCCCTGGGTAGATCGGCCTTAATTTCATGCAGAGAAATCTGCTGTACTTAAAGTTGTATACATAAAAGACTGTACTCTGTTTATATATATATATATATATATATATATATATATATATATATATATATATATATATATATATACACACACACACAGACATGCTCCTCCTGGGTAGCCATAATTTCATGCAGAGAAATCTGCTGTAACTTAAAAAGTTGTATACAATAAAGACTGTACTTATATAATATACATCATTACATGTATATCATATGTCTACAAGTATCAAAACATCGCAAGTATCGAACATAATACTGACCGTTATTTTTCGCAGATGGAAAACTCGTCCTTTCCAGCCAATTCTTTATCGTCGTCAGCCTTGATGATGCTGGCGTCGTCAGCGGAGGCGCGCGAAGGCTCGCAACATCCGGCCGCCACCGCCACATCCGTTTTCTGCCCCATCCTTGGACAAGGAGCATGCCGGTGCTCCGCCGCCACCCGCCTTCTCCAACGCTGGTTTTGTCTACCGCCCCGAGCTCCTCCCCTCCTCCCTGTATCCCCCCATTCCCCCTTACCCCCGTCCACCGCTAGACCAAGGCATGGGTCTTGTTGGACCCAGCGGGGGTTCTTTCCGACATCTTGGGCCGCACGAAGGTTCCGAACCGTACCACTCGGCGTTCACGCCAGCGAAGAAGAAGCCGGAGGAGGCGTTGTGTTCGTCGAAGTACACAGCAGAGGCGAGTCAGGAGCATAGTTTTGAGAAAGACGTGGAAGGTTCCAAGACTGATCTGCCCTTGTCGTCGGTGAAGGAAGAGCGCCCGTCGAGTAGGAGTTCAGTGGGAGGAGACACGGGGTCGGAGGTCCATTCAGACAGCGGCGAGCTGTTCGACAGGGGAACGCCCGATTCTGAAGGCCGGAATTTGAGGAGTAAGGGTTTTTTCTGTGAAGTTGGGTTTGTTTTGAAGATATTGTTCTGTTGATGTTTAGTGTGTGTGATGTGCTGTTGTATTCTGTGCACTTTGTGATTGTGTTTGTTCGTTCATTCTTGACATTTTACATCTTTTCATCATCAGTGATATTAGACGAAGGAAGACAGGGGAAAAGAAGAAAAGTGTGACTGAAACTGAAAGTTTGGCTTTTGTCACTTGTAATGTGAGTGTGTGTGTGTGTTGGTCTTCAATTTTTCATCTGTTCACATAAAAGTGATATTAGACATTTAAAAATAAAGGGGGGAGGGGGGAGAGCTATGTGTATGGACTAAATTAAGAGTGTGCATTGTCTATACATGTGTAGAATTGTGTAGGAAAGTGTGAACGAGCATGTATTTAGACCAGTGTGTCTGTATATATGTGTGTGTGTGTGTGTGCATGGACGCGCGCATGCGTATGTATGTGTATAACTATAATGTGTGCGTGCGCACATGTGAGTATAGATGTCATGTGTGAGTGTACATGCGTGCATGCGTGTGCATGCGCATACGCGCATGTGTGTGTGTGCGCGTGTGTGTGAGTTGGATATGTAACATTACATATTTTAAGACCACAGAAGGTGATAATAGTGAATTGTGGAACATAACCACCCCAGTAATTCCAGTAACAGTAAACAGATCATTATAAGAATGCAACTTACTAACAAATGTACATGCAAAACAAAAGACAAAAACCCATCTTTAATCAAAAAGTGAAATTCAATTGCAACCAACAAGAGTTTAAAGATAAGGGGATTTATAGGAGGATTCATGTCCTGATTTCATAATACACTCACACCTCACTATAGCAGAGGTGCAAATGTGTATGTCGAGGATTTTTTGTGTTACTGTTTGTTTTTTGTTTGTTTGTTTTTTTCTTCTTCATTTTTTAAATTTTTGTAGGATAATGGTTTGTGTGTGGGTGTGCATGCATGGGCGTGTGGTGTGTGCGCGTGCATGTGCATGCATGTGTGTGTGTGGTGTGTGTGTGCATTGATTTAGCATGAAATTGGTTGTATCACAACACATGCATATACACACACACTTGCACACACATGCACGCACACATGCACACGCACAAACACACACACACACACACACACACACACACACGCTGCATACTCACACTGGTTTTCATCTTTACAGAGGTAGAAAGTTCAAGAAGTTCATGTTCATCAAAATATTTCATGTTGATGACAGACAATGAAAAAGCGGCCATTCCCAAAGTAATGTTAGTTACACATCTTCTTTATTTCAGCTTTACTATGCCTGGCCTTCTATGCTGTCCCACAGTGAATGATCCTCAAGCACATAGTATATGAAATTAAAGCATTTTGGTATTCATAAGGTCAAACGGGAGGGGGGGGGGGGGGGGTGAATAGTCTATTGGTTAGAGCATTATGGGTACAAAAAATCTCACCATTCACATCATTGGTCTTCTTCATCTCTCGTTTGCTTTTTACACTGTCAGATGTGTTTGGGAAAAATAGTGGCAAGTCCTCTCCAGCTCCTCTCGTGGGCCGTACAGCTTGGTTTGCAGGGTTATCTCCATCGGCCACACAATCTTCCTCAGGTCGCTGAATAGCGTGCACCTCTGAAGGATGTGCTGGCCAGTCTGGTTTTCTTTACCACAGGCACACAGGGAAGAAGGAACGAGTTTCAGTTTTGTGGACATGTAGTGATTTAAAAGAAAAAATTCTTTTATATTGAGGATAATGGAATAAGCACTTGTGTGCTTTTTTGCATCCAGTCCTCGTGTGTATGCAGTTTTGTAAATTTTGTCATCCGTTCCCACCGGCACACAATGGCCTACTCTTCCGAAAAGCGGAACGAGTTTTAACGTGTGCGCAAGATGTTTAGCCTGTTGTGTCCAGTACAGTCTTAGAATGATGACTTGTTCTTCTCTTTAGAGATGGTGGTGGTAGTCATCCTTCTTACTCTGGGTCGGGCCATTGATTTGATGGTTATGGCAATTGGTGAACGTGAGAGCTTTTAGCCGAGAGATGAAGAAATGTATAACAATCGAAATTTTGTGTGCAGAATCCAGGAAGCGGCCAGTGGACGGAAACTTATCATGCTGTCCAGTGTGCGGTCTGACCTTACGACCAGGGGAGATTGTGGCTCATATAGCAGTGGAGCAGGAGAAACTGGATCGTATTTTCAAGTTTGTATTGAATTTTGAATATTTGATCAACCATACTACATTCTATATCTATAGGGAAACACTCACACACACACACACACACACACATGTGAACAGACGTAAAATTGAAGTCAACAACAACAACACACACATGGATGAGACTATAAACCGAGGCCGCGTGTTCGAACGCATGCAGAACATCTTGCGCACACGTTAAATCGTGTTCCGCTTTTCGGAAGAGTAGGCCATTGTGTGCCGGTGGAAACAGATGACAAAATTTACAAAACCGCATACACACGGGGACTGGATGTAAAAAAGCACATGAGTGCTTATTCCATAATCCTCGATATAAAAGAATAAATAAATGAAATAAAAATACACACACGCACACACATACACACAGAGACCTGTGATTAAAAATGACAGATCTTGAAGAAAAGAAAAACATGGAATGCCTTCTAAACATTCATGAAAAGTCTTAAAAAGTTAGGATTTAAACGAAACATGATCAACCATAGTAGAGGTGTAAGAGTTTGTGAGACAGGTAGTTAGACTTGTTTAGATGCTGAACGATGGACACTATAGCTGAGTGGTTAAGACCATTCAACTTCAATCCCATGGGTTCATGAAGTTGTAGGTTTGAATCACTGCAGCATCTATCTGGTGAATTAAGGGTGGGGAATTTTACGACCTCCCAGGTCAACTTCAAGAGCAGACGTGCTATTGCTTTAATTGCCTTAATGTATCTATGCACATACAGAAGATCAAGTATGTGTGTTAAAGATCCTGTAATTCCTGTCAGTGTTTTGGTAGGTTACGGAGACATGAACATACCCAGCATACATCCCTGAAGTTGGAACGCAGCTACCTTCATGGTGGGCAAAAACAGTCATGTACGCGAAATCGAGGCATTGGTCAACTCGGGAGTTCTAGCCGAGGAACAAAAACAAAAAAGAGATGATGTTGAAATACACACAGAGTAAGAGAAGAGGCGATCTCGAATGATGTTGAAATACACACAGAGTAAGAGAAGAGGCGATCTCGAATGATGTTGAAATACACACAGAGTAAGAGAAGAGGAGATCTCGATGCTACCGAGCCACAGGTGGCACATACAGAGGTCATGCATGCTCAGCACAGTGCTCAGTTCCTGCCTCCATACATATTTTTCCCCTTTTTGATTTATTTTACAGTAACTAGACAACGGGATAGCTCAGAGGTCAGAGCACTCGTTCTCCCCAAGCTGAGGTAAAGCAGCATTGAGCCTGGCTACCAAGTGGATGGGTGACCATTTGTGTACCTTGGCTTCAATACAGTTCCCGAGTTCACTCAGCTGTAAATGGGTACCTGCCCTCTTTAGGGTCAGGGAAGGTAAAGCAGCGAGGGAGAGGAATGGGCGCCGCCCTCAATATGCTGGCCCTTGGAGAAGTGAGGTCTCTGGTGTCTCACTCCCCAACAACCACATAAGTTTTGGGAACACCTTTACCTGTACCTTTTAACCAGACACCAACTGACATTGTTGTGTTACATATCGTAGGAAAGAGCAGACATTCAACTTGTTGCTCATAGTGTTTTTCTGAATATCAAAATTGTACGGTGTATGATGTTGCGTTTTCATTTTGAAAGGTAATCATTGTGTCCTTTTTTTCAGGGGTGGTCGAAAATCCAGGGACTCTACGCCCTCCAGTCGAAAGGTTTGCCATTGTTTTTTTTTTTCTTTTTTCTGTTTCTATTCCTTTTTCATTCCCACCATTAAGGTCTGACTGTGGGGATGTTTAACCAGGACACCATTGTGCAAACGTTTTTAAAATTACGTCATCTGTTCCTACTGGTATGCAGTGGTTGATCTTGGGAAAGATGGAACAGGTTTAAGATGTTCTGCGTGCATTCATACACAGGGCCTTGGTTTATCATCTTAAGTGAAGGGGTTTCTGGATAGTGGGGTCAGTACTGATGTTAACTACAGGGGAAAAGTTCTCTTGAACTGGCATTTTGGTGGTGGCTCAAACTTGCAAGCTCAATGCTGTAACCTCTAGGCTATCCTACCCCACCCATCCTTGTCATTGTTTCTTTCCGCTGGTTGGTTGATGGGTAGGTCGGCTTTCTGCTCAGTGCTTGCTCATTGTTTTTCTTGCTCATTTTTTACCCTTGATTTTTAAGGAAGTCCATGTTTTTCATTTGTAGAATGGAAGGCAGATCAGTTGTGTGAACTTTCATGTTCTTTAGAAGCTTCTTATCCAGTGTATTGAAGTGACTTAAATCCAATGATTTTATTGACTTTGGTATTAAGAAATGATTTTACAGATTCAGTTTTTACAGGTTGTTTGAAAAGTTTTCCAGACTTGGTTTTATAGAAATGATTTTACAGATCTGATGTTACAGATTTGCATTTTTGAAAAAAATATTTGTGTTTTTACTGATTTGTATTGAGTAGCTTTACAGATTCAGTCAATTAGAAGCAATTTCACAGACCTGACGTTACAGATTTGTATCGATGGAATTACTTTTTTAGGCAGGGGAACATCTTAACCGTCCTGTGACCTGTCTTCATGGGAAACGTTAAGCTACCTTGTATAGAACATTGTGCATCTTGTATTTGTTTTGTTTTTGTTGTTGTATTGCACCTGTATATCCTACGTTTGTAAGAAAACAGAATGTTCTGTAGTACAATGCAGACCTGACTTATTTTAAAACAAAAAATTGTATTAAGATTATTCACTGGGATGTTTTTTTCCTCGTGTTTGTTCATGATTTTCAGATGTGAAGGATATAATGTTTTTTTGCTGTAGTTTTTTTCGTTCCTTCGCTAGAGCTGTATCGTGCACCACTGGTGAGCTTTTTGCGTATGCGACAGTTTTTTTGTCCACCTCCTCACCATTAAGGTAGCCGCATTCTGACTTCAGAAGATTTAATTCGCCTTTGACCCCTCTTGGAGCGTGGAAGATTTTAATAAACAAAATCAACTCTGATATATATTTTTGGGGTTTCTTTTTGTTCCTCAGCTAGGTTCGCCAATGATGAGGTTTTGTGTATGCGACCGTTTTTGCCTACCTTGAAGGCAGCTGCATTTCAACTTTGGGTATGTAACGTATAGAATTTGCATGAGCAGAAAACATTTACAGCACTGCACTTGACAGAAATTTATTTTAGTTTATTTATTTATTCTTTTATATCGAGGATAATGGAATAAGCACTCATGTGCTTTTTTACATCCAGTCCCCGTGTGTATGCGGTTTTGTAAATTTTGTCATCTGTTCCCACTGGCACGCAATGGCCTACTCTTCCGAAAAGCGGAACAGGATTTAACGTGTGCGCAAGATGTTCTGCATGCGTCCGCACAGGGGGCCTCGGTTTATTGTCTCATCCGAAATAGGAATGTAGTCAACTTTTTCATCAATGTCACGCAACTTTACTCTTGGCTATCAGTTTGCTCCGTTTAAGTAACATCTTTTTTGTCGGAAGAGAACAAAGGACAAAATGTGAACATAGACCTTCATGCGACAGGACACTCTTCCAAAGCTCAGAAAACTTTGGACATTCCATTACAAAGTGAAACTCGTCGCCTTTCGTGTTCGTGTTACATTGTTTCCACAGACGATTTTTGCGTTGAATGCCGTTCCCTCGTCCCGTTTCAGTTGGCAATGAAGGATGAATGCGCCGTAATGTAAATAATGAAATCATATCAGACATGTTGGGGTCAGTACGTGTCTGTTGTCATTACAGATCTTAACGTCCCCACTAGGGAGGAAAGGAAAAGACTCCCCATCTCCTGAAGTAGCCGCCAAGGCCAGGTTTGAGGTAATGATGTGTGTGCGTGTGCGCGTGTATGTGTGTGCGCATGCATGTGTGTGTGCATGTGTGTGTGTGTGCATGCATGTGTGTGTGCGGGCGCATGTGTATGTTTATTTATCTATCTATTTTAATATTTTATTTCGAGAATAATGGAATAAGCGCTCGTGTGGGCTTTTTTTAACATCCGGTACCCATGTGTATGCAGTTTTGTCAATTTTGTCATCTGTTCCCACCGGCACACATTGGCCTACTTTTCTGAAAAGTGGAACGGGTTTTAATGTGTGTGCAAGATGTTTTGCATGCATTAGCATGGGGGACCTTGGTTTATAGTCTCATCCGAAGGGGTTTTGAGGGGGGGAGGGGTTTGGAGTCGGCACTGAAGTTAAGGGGAAAGTATCGTCTTGAACGGGATTGGAACCCGGGTCAGCAGATCACGAGCATTATGCTCTAACCGATCAGGCTGTCCTGTCCCCCATGAGCGCATGTGTGTGCGCGTGCGTGCATGCATGCATGTGTGTGTGCGAGCATGTATGTGTGTGTGCATGTGTATATTTTGTCACTTTTTCAGTGTAGGTGCGATAATCACAAGGTTGCAATATTGTCTTCTGCTTTTTGTTGCTCCTTGGCAAGATTTCCAAGGTTCACCAATATTGAAATTTTGTGTATATGTCCGTTTTTGCCTATCGTTAAGGTAGCCGCATTCTAGTTTTGGGAATGGTGTCTAAACATGATACCTGTGTGCATATTTTTGTTGTTGTTGCTTTTTTTGTCATACGTTCCTACCGGCATGTCATGGCCTACTCTTCCAAAAGGCAGAAAGGGTTTTTAACAAGAAGTTTTGCATGTTTTCTTGTATATGGCTTAGTTTATAGTCTCGTCCAAAGGAGGAAGTTTCCGATTGAAACGAGAAGATACAGCAATATTCCACACTGCTTTGTTGCAGTTGTGATGTGGGTATTATTGGCGATTAGTTTCATTTCATTATGGAATGTCCCAATTTGATGATCTTTAAAATGGATGGGAACATCAGGCACTGTTAGCAACTATATCCCTCAAGTCAGATGGGAAAAGAAGTCATGGAGGGCAAAATTGGTTGCATACGCAAAATTTCACCATTGGTGAACCTCTAGATCTCCAACCAAGAAACAAACAAACAAACAACAAAAAATTGGATGAGTTTTCAGCGTGTGTGCAAGGTGAATATTCATATATTCGCACATGAGACTTCGATTTATAATCCAGGTCATGCCCATTTTCTTCTATGCATGTGAAACGTGGACCGTAACAGCAGACATTGAATGAAGGATACAGGCAGTGGAGTTGAGATGCTTTTGCAAACTTCTTGTTATCTCATACAGAGATCACATTACTAACGAGGAAGTAAAAGCCAGAATTGAAAATGCCATTGGACCATATGAAGAGCTTCTAACTTCAGTGAAAAAAAACGCAAACTGAAGTGGTACGAGCACGTCATATGAACATGTGGACTGGCCAAGACTGTCCTACAGGGAACAGTACAAGGAGGGAGACGAAGAGGCAGACAGAAAAAACGATGGGAAGACACCATCAGCAAGTAGATTAGCCTTGAGTGGGACGCCATACTATAGAAAGCTGAGAACCACAAGGAGTGGAGGAAGCTGGTTTCAGAGTCTTCAACGGTCAACCAGGTTACGGAATAGGTGAAGGTGCAGATAGAAGTATTGGGTTAAACAGGTATGGCTTGTAAAATGTATGATGAGTTCCTGAACATTGAATTTTTTTAAATGAAGTGAAAACCTTCTGTGTCGTTGTTTTTCCAGACCTACCTTCGGGTTCGAGGCAATCGACAGGCACGTCTCAATGGTGAGTGGTAAGAAAAGAACTTGGGTATCATATATGTGGGTTGGCCCAGGCCAAAAGCTGTGTCAGTTTTTGATGTCGGCTAATTGCCAAGGCCTACACTAAAATGTTATGTTGTAAAATGATGTCTTGAGATTGCCTTCAGCCATGACAAGCTCTTAACATAACAACCTGCACTCTTCTTTATGAAAGGAGAAAAAATCCCTTGAAGTCGGAGTATAGCTGCCTATATGGCGAGGTACTTAAAAAAGAGTCATACACGCAAACTTGTCATCCGGTGTACTTCGCATCTCACAGTGATTCCCAGGTGGGATGAGTGAGTCAGAGTGCATGTTCTGGGTGACCTCCAGGGTGTTAAGCTGAGAAACGCATAACAACAACGTATATGTGGTTGGGGGGCGTGGGGTGTGTGTGTGGGGGGGGGGGGGGGGGGGAACAGTCTAGGGGAAGGAGTGTTGCACTTGGGATTTGACAGCCTGGGATAGAGCTCAGGTTCAGTCACTACCAAGACGACTATTCAAGGTGATTTTTTTTCCCCCCCTGGAGTTAGCATCAGTATTGACCCAGCTGCCCAGAAAGTCCTCCAGAGTGGACTGTAAACTGAAGTGTCATGTGCAAATGCATGCAAAACGTCTTGTTTATTTATTTATTAATTTATTTTATTCTTTTATATCGAGGATAATGGAATAAGCACTTATGTGCTTTTTTACATCCAGTCCCCGTGTGTATGCGGATTTGTGAATTCTGTCATCTGTTCCCACCGGCACATAATGGCCTACTCTTACGAAAAGCGGAACAGGATTTTAACATGTGCGCAAGATGTTCTGCGTGCGTTCGCGCATGGGGCCTCGGTTTATAGTCTCATCCGAAGGACTTTTGGGGAGAGTGGAGTCTGCACTGATGTTAACTCCAGGGGGAAATATCCCCTTGAACACGTTAGGCCATTCTTGCCAGTAAGAGTGGAAGATAGAAAACATATTTTAAAAAACCTCACCGGTGTTGTGCGTTTAAGACATCATGCCCGAAGCATGAATGCGCCTGCCTCAATGACGGGCGAGAACGGTCGTACTGGCAAAAATTTCACCTTTATGAGACCTTGGAGATGCTGAGAAACTGGAAACTAACAACAACAAAAATAGTGGATTCATCCTGACCAGTTTTCATGCTGTTGCGTATCAAATGTTCATAGATAGTAGTACTCTGCAATGCCCACCGCATGCACGAGTTTCTTAAACAATGGAAGAGTTTGACAGGACGGTACACTGTCTATATTTCAAAGTGATTTAGATGGACACTATGCTGAGTGGTTACGGTCGTTCAACTTCAATCCCATGGGTATATGAAGTTGTGGGTTCGAATCTTGGCAGCTTTTGAGTGGGGCATTTTTACAACCTCCCAGGTCAACTTCAAGTGCAGGTCTGCCAATGCCTTCATTCCCTTTGTGTGTATATATACATACAGAAGATCAATTATGTATGTTAAAGATCCTGTCGTTCATGTCAGTGTTTGGTGGGTTACGGAAACACGAACATACCCAGCATACATCCCCAAAGTCGGAATGCAGCTACCTTCATGGTTGGCAAAAATGGTTGCAAATGCAAAATTGCACCATGGGTGAACCTCTTGAGTGCTAGCCGAGGAATGAAAAAAAAGACAAAAATAAGATTTATCTGATAATCGACAAAGATTAGTATGAAAGTGTCAGCCATGTTTGGTCTTGGCAGGAAATATTGATAGTCGGAGTGTAATCGCCAGTTTTAAAGGACTGGGTTTGTTTGGATGCTTTTTGGTTTCGTTTTGGCTTTTTACCCCTTCTTTTTCTTGAGTTAAAGAATGGAATATTATGGTGCAGAATCTATAGGAAAAGCTTAAATATCTAGTTTTGTTTTTGTTGGTTTGTGTGTGTGCGTGTGTGTGTGTTTGGGTTTTTGTTTTGTTTTTGTTGTTCATCATTGAGAGTTTCAAGGTTTACTCACGGTGAGATTTTTGTCTCTGCAACTGTATTGGACATTGTTATTTCTGTTTATATTGAAATTGACATGTTCTGTTATTTTCAGAACACAGTAATTACAGTCAAGTCAGATAGATCGCTTCATATTTTTTATTCCCCCAAAAAATCCTAGAGACAGAAAGAGATTATGGGGAAATGCTTATTTTGTAGTCACATAACTGTTAAGTTCACTTTCAGCTCATTTTAGGAGAGTGGCGAAACTTGTTTGTTTTATTTAAAAAAAAAAAAAAGATTCAAGATCACAGCAACTGCATTTTTCAGCTCGCAGTCGCAGTAAAAAACGACGGGGAGGGGAGGAGATGGTTTGTCCGGTATGCAACGAGCGTAAGCACTGCACTGCCGAAGAGTTGACGGTTCATGTGGATCTCTGTTTAAAAAAGGTAGGGATGTCTTTTTGCTTTTGGAGACACTTAACACTCAAGATCATTTTTGGTTGTTCCTCAGCTAGAGCTCTTAGGTTTACCAGTGGTGAAATTTTGGGTATGCGACCGTTTGCCCACCATTAACATGTTGGCAGTCTGACTTGGGGGATGATGTCTTAATAAGACACCAGATTGTGTGCTCATGTTTTAAAATTCTGTCATATGTTCCTACTACCACGCAATGGCTTTCTCTTCTGAAAGCCAAAACAGGTTTCAACATGTGTGCGAGATGTTCTGTATGTGTTCATATGCTGGACCTTGGTCTATAGTCTCATCTGAAGGACTTTCAGGGAAGTGGGGTTGGTCCTGATGTTAACTCCAGGAGAAATATACCTTCGAATAGGTGTCTCTGTCAACATGAGATGAAATTCATTGAAGTTTTTGCGGTTTTGTTGGGTTCCATCTTCAAAGATATTGTAGGGAAATAAAACATTGACATTTTGAATATCACAGGTCTGTTTGTTGTTATTGTTTAAACTCAACTGTCTCCATCGCAGCTGTCAACTGTAGGACCTCTACGCAGTGCCATCAAAGTTGGTGGGGTTTTTTAAAGTTTTTTTTAAAGGTGGTATTAAAGCAACAAATCCAGAGGGATTGAGTGAACATTGCTACTGGCTCCACTGTCTCGAAAGTCCTTCGGATAGACTATAAACTAAGGCCCAGTGTGCAAACGCATGCAGAACATCTTTCGCATATGTTAAACTCCTTCTGCCTTTTGGAAGAGTAGGCCATTTGTGCTGGTAAGAATGGATGATACAGATAAAAACTCGCACACACTGGTGTCATTTTTAGACATTATTCCCTAAGTCAGAATGTGGCCACCTTAATAGCGGGCCCAAACAGTCGCATATGCAAAGATGTCACCACTGGTGAACCTTGGAGCTCTAGCCGAGGAATTACAACAACAACCACAACAACAACAACAAAGATGAATGTATGGACAGTTAAATGATGATTGCTGCCTGCATCATGTGGTGGAGGTTTGTTTAACTTTTTTGTTGTTGAAAAGGTGTATAGGAAACCTTTTTCTGCCCAAACCGTATTGAGACTCAGGGAGTTATGATTTGTCGGATCTCAAAGAGCTGTGGTTTGAGTTCAGTGTAAAATGACATTCCCATATGCCTGCGTATGTTGGTACTTCAAGAGTCAGTTTCATCACTGCATTGTGGTGATGATGATGATGATGATGTGAGTGGTTGTGTGTGTGTGTTCGTGTGTGTGCGTGTGCGCGAGCTTGCATGTGTGTGTGTGCCTGTGTGTGTAGTTATGTATGTATTCAGGGAGGGTTTTTGCTTTGAAAATAGAAAACAGCAACCATGATTTGCACACACCTCACCTTATAACCCGTGTATAGACAGACACCAACCGCTGAGGTATGGAAGTTGTATGTCTTCAAAACTGCAGACCAACGCGTGTTAGACCCCGGCCACTTTTTGTGTTTTTCCCGTCATTGCAGCAAAAGCAGGAGGATGACGAGGATGAGACGGTACTTGACGTGGAGGGGGAGGGAGAGCAGTACGAGGAGTACACGTGGGCAGGACAGACACGCATCCGCGCAACCAGCATGTTGGAAGGCGGCTTCGCAGGTGAGATACCGGGGGGGGGGGAGGTTTCTGGCTCCCCCCCCTATTTGTTTAGGGTTTGGGTTTTTTTTGTCTGCAAAATTTGGTGCATACCTTGGAGAAGTCCCGCTCTTCTTCTTTGGTGAACGTTCACACCACGGCAACTTTTGTTGTCTGTTATACGAGCAAAAACGCGTAGCGTTGCCGTCAAGCACCTAACAGGTCAGGCCCAGCACATCTGATTTTGGCGCGGGAGAGAATTAATAATAATAATAATGTATGGAATTTATATAGCGCTGAATCTTGTAAAACAACAAATCAAAGTGCTCAGATGACGTGTTTTTTTTTAATGTTGAGGATAATGGAATAAGCACTCATGTGCTTTTTTTTACATCCAGTCCCTGTGTGTATGCGGTTTTGTAAATTTTGTCATCTGTTCCCACCGGCACACAATGGCCTACTCTTTCGAAAAGCGGAACAGGATTTAACGTGTGCGCAAGATGTTCTGCATGTGTTCACATTGTTATCTTTTAAGTCTTTCTGTGCAATAAAAGGCAGGAGAATGGACCAAGTAGGCAGACAAATAGATGAGACAGAGGTGACGGGAAGAACAGGAACAAGGCAGAAACAAAGAGAGGGATAGAACCGAGGGAATATCTAGCACAGAATTTCTAGAAGGTGGGGATGCTGTTTATACTGAAGGGCCCCGGCATCCCCACGGAGGAGGTTTAGCATGCCTCAAGCTGGTGAAATAAAACTGAGGCTGTTGATTACTTTAGTGAATTTTTGTCTTTCTTGACGAGTGGGGCTTTTATTTGTTTGGGTTTTTTTTTTTTCATTTCTCAGCTTTAGCTCCAAGGCACACTGATGGTGAGATTTTTGCGTATATGACCGTTTGCCCACCATGTAGGTAGCTGCATTCCTGCTTTGGGGATGATGTCTTAGCACAGTGTGCATGCAATTTAAAAAACCAATCTATCGTCTGTTCCTAAGGACGTGCAATAATCAACTCTTTTGGAAGGCAATCTATCGTCTGTTCCTAAGGACGTGCAATAATCAATTCTTTTGGAAGGCAATCTATCGTCTGTTCCTAAGGACATGCAATAATCAACTCTTTTGGGAAGGCAATCTATCGTCTGTTCCTAAGGACGTGCAATAATCAACTCTTTTGGGAAGGCAATCTATCGTCTGTTCCTAAGGACATGCAATAATCAAGTCTTTTGGAAGGCAATCTATCATCGTCTGTTCCAAAGGACATGCAATAATCAACTCTTTTGGAAGGCAATCTATCGTCTGTTCCTAAGGACATGCAATAATCAACTCTTTTGGAAGGCAATCTATCGTCTGTTCCTAAGGACGTGCAATAATCAACTCTTTTGGGAAGGCAATCTATCGTCTGTTCCTAAGGACATGCAATAATCAACTCTTTTGGAAGGCAATCTATCATCTGTTCCTAAGGACATGCAATAATCAATTCTTTTGGAAGGCAATCTATCGTCTGTTCCTAAGGACATGCAATAATCAACTCTTTTGGAAGGCAATCTATCATCTGTTCCTAAGGACATGCAGTAATCAACTCTTTTGGAAGGCAATCTGTCATCTGTTCCTAAGGACATGCAGTAATCAACTCTTTTGGAAGGCAATCTATCGTCTGTTCCTAAGGACATGCAATAATCAACTCTTTCGGAAGGCAGAACGGGTTTTAACATGATGCACAAGATGTTCTGCCTATGTTCATCTATGGGTCCTCGGATTATAGTCTCATCCAAGTACTTTAGGGGGAGTGGAGTCTGCACTGATGTTAGTTAACTACCCTGGAATAAATGTCTTCTCGATGGGACAAACCCATGGTGTCAGAATGTGAGCTTGACACTCTCCGCTAGGCTACCCCGACCCCTTAGTGTGTGTTTTACAATTTTGTGGAATTTTGTGTGTGTGTGGATGTATTTCCATCCTAAGATTTTCCCCTCCTGTTTCATTTCATATCTGTTCCCTAGCCTTCAACAGCCGAAATCCCTTATCGCCCTGCCAGAGTGTATGACCTTCGTGTGTTGTGTGTGTGTGTGTGTGTGTTTAAATTTGGGTTTTAAAACTATTTGTGATTGGTTGCATGTGTAAGAATAGGCTGAATGCAAGGGCTTTGATTTTTTTAGAAAACATGATATAGCACTATATATACATATATATTTATTTATTTATTTATTTATTATTATTATTATCATTATATGTGTTTGTGTTCACAGGATCTGGCTTCCAAACCAGCAGTAGCAAAAGAATGTCGGATGAAGAAGGGGAGTTGGATGTGGATGGTGATGACACTGAAGAATACGGAAAACCTCAGTATCCTTTGACCTTCACTCCAGTTTTCTCCTCTTTAACACACACACACACATGCACGCACACGCACACACACACACATGCACGCACACGCACACACACACACACACGCACACACACACAAAGTTCTTCGGATGAGACTATAAACCGAGGCCCTGTGTTCAAACGCACGCAGAACATCTTGTGCACACGTTAAATCCTGTTTCGCTTTTCGAAAGAGTAGGCCATTGTGTGCCGGTGGAAACAGATGACAAAATTTACAAAGCCGCATACACACGAGGACTGGATGTACAAAAGCACATGAGTGCTTATTCCATAATCCTCGATACCAAAGAATAAATACATTTAAAAAAAATAAAGATAAAAAACACACATGTACATACACACACACACACATGTATATAGACTCATCAGCAATGGTAAATCTTTGTCGGTCTTGATCTGAATTTTTGCTGATGAATAATTGTTGCAGTCGTATCTCTCTCTCTCTCTCTCTCTCTCTCTCTCTCTCTCTCTCTCTCTCTCTCTCTCTCTCTCTGTGTCTCTCTCTGTATCTCTGTCTCTCTCTCAAGCGATGGCATAGGGAGAGGAGAAATGAGCAAAGGAAGAAAACGGATCACTCCAAACATTCATAAGTCAATTTATCTTTATCAGTGTTTTGTTCAAGTTTTAAAAAAAATGTTGCGAGTAGTGCATTAGTTGATTGTGTTTGTTAGGAATGTACAGCTGAGAGATGCGGACCTTAACCAACGTCAGGTTTACAGATGACGACCTCATACATCTGCCCTCAGACGATGCACAGGAGGCAGATATACCCGAGTTAGCACAGTAAGCATTCTTTTGCTTTGTGTAGCTACTAAAATCACGGTGCTTCGGGGAGGGGCGCGGGACAGCCTAGTGGTTAGAGCATTAAGCTCGTGATCTGATGGCGTGGGTTCGAACTACCGCCGAGATTCCGGTTTGAGAGGATTTTTTTAAAAAAGTTTTTTATTTTTACTCTGGAGGTAACATCAGTACTGACTCTGTTCCCTTCAAAGTCTTTGGAATGAGACTGTAGACCAAGGTCCCGTGTGTAGACGCATGCATCGAGAACATTCTGTGCACATGTTAAAACCCGTTCCACCTTTGGAAGAGGAGGAGGCAGTGGATGCTGTGGCTAAGTGATTTAAGACCATTTGACTTCAATCCCTCGCTGTTTTGGGGGATTTTCACGATCTCCCAGCTCGACTGCAAGTGTAGACCTGGCAGTACCTTAATTCCTTTCATGTTTATACACATGCAGAAGATCAAACATGCAAGGGTAAAGATCCCATTATTCATGTCAGTGTTCAGTGGGTTGCAGAAACACAAACGTACCCAGCATGCATCCCCAAAGTCAAAATGCAGTTAACTTTCATGGTGGGCAAAAATGGTGCTTGCAAATCTACCATTGGGAACCTTGGAGCTCTAGCCCAGGAACAAACAAAAAATTCCTTCAGAGAAAATGTTTACAGTGGATGGCTTAAGCGTGCGAGTTGACCTCAAGTATTGAGTCAACTGTGCCTGATGCTGTAACCACTGAGCTGTTTCTCTTGTGTCCCTCAAGTATTTGGAACAGTCCACTTGCTCCGACACCATTGTCAAACTGCAACGAAAACTTTGTATTTCTAATCTTGTTTTAAGTCTTGGTTGTTGTTGGTTTTTTTGGGGGGGGTTCCTCGGCTAGAGCTCCAAGGTTCATCAGTGGTGAGATTTTGTGTATGCAGCCATTTTTCCCATCATTAAGGTAGCCATATTCCGACTTCAGGATAATTGGGAAATATGATACCATGTGGAACAACTCGAATAACTGTAACACTTTTTTTTTTTAGCACCTCAGCAAAACATCTGGTTTTGTAACATTGACAAGAGTGTTTGAATTGTATCCTTGTATATTCTTAAAGAAACATTCCTTCCCTTTTTAAAACCTCTGAGTCATGGTAATATGAATAGTTCTTACTAATGAGTTACGCATTAAGTTGCTAATGCAAGATATTTTTATCTATCAAAATCATTTATCATTTTTATTATAAGTATGATGATGATGATGATTATCAGTATTCAAAAACAATCTCCCCTCTCTCTCTCTCTTGGGCTGGATGTAAAAAAAGTCTTTGTACTTATTCTATTACCCTCAGAAAATAAAATTTTATCGTTATCGTTATCTCTCTGTCTTTTGGGGTTTTTTAGTAGTCGAGGACAGGATGCAGTACAAGGAAATTGGTCTTTAGCAGGGGAGCCTACTCCAGGCACATCCCAGAGTGAAGCAGACTTCGACACCAGTCAGAGGTAAGTGGTTTGACTGAATGATAAGCTGGAAGCCAGTGCTGTGTTCTGTATTTGTCTGTATATATTTTTTTGGCCCTCGGCTAGAGCTCCAACATTTACCAATGTTCGAACATTTACCAATGGTGAGATTTTTTGCATATCATGTGACTGTCCCTCCCAGCCCTACCCCACCATTTAGGTAGTCGCTTTCTGACTTCGGGGATGGTGCCTGAACACAACACCTGTGTGCATGCGTTTTTGAAATGTTGTCATCTGTTCCTACTGGCACAAAACGGCCTACTCTCCTGAAAGGTGGAATAGGTTTTTAATGTGTGTGCAAGATGTTCAGTGTGCATTGGCACACAGGGCTTTGGTTTATAGTCTCATCCGAAGGACTTTCAGTTCAATTTTCTCATCAAACTGGGAATAAATTACATGGTTCGAGTCGAACCCAGAACCTCATGGTTTACTTGTTAGGCAGGTGAACATCTGAACTGTCCTTCCACCTTCCTTCTTTTATATATATGTATGTATGTATATATATATATATATATATATATATATATATATGTATGTATGTATGTGTGTATACATATATATATACATATATATATATATATATATATATATGTAGCATGTTTCTGTTTGATGTCATGTCTATAGTTTAGGCCACTTTCATAAGATTTCATTTTCTTACTTGACTGTGTGACAGATGACTTGTATTTTATTGTTGAGGGGAAGGAAGAAAATATGAAGCTGAGAGTTGGTACAAAGACAGGAATTGCAAGAAACTTCACAAGATAGGGAAAGTAGTTTTGTTTTTTTCGGAATAGAAAAATGTAGCGTTGACTACACGGCAAGGGGAGCTTATATCACCCACCAGCTAGGAAAAAAAGGATAAAGGGTGTCTCATAACCTATAAAACCATGGGGAGCGAGGCATCAGAGATCTCACTTCTCTAGGTGCCGGCATATTGAGGGCGGCGCCCATCTCCTCTCCCTCGCTGCTTTACCTTCCCTGACCCTAAAGAGGGCAGGTACCCATTTACAGCTGGGTGAAGTGGGGGACTGGACTGAAGCCAAGGCGCGCAAACGGTCACCCATCCAACTGGTAACCACGCTCGACGCTGCTTAACTTGGCTGGGGAAAAGCGAGTGCTCCGACCACTGAGCTATCCTGTTCCTGTCAGCCAGGGTACAGGTTGAGAAAAGGGGCTTGGAAAACTCGACTGTCTCCATCACCGCTGTCGACTGTAGGAACTCCCTGCAATGCCACCAGGGTTCGCCATCTTCCCCTGTCTCTCTGCTGAGTTCTGCGATCTCCTGTAGCCCTCCTCCCAGACCACTGATCTCAGTGATGTTGGCCATGTAGGATGTTGGTAGTCTGCTTCTGTTTGTTTTTTTCTTTCTGCTTCTCAACCTGTCCTTGGACAACTGTTATCGTCAGATTTGTCTGTGTGTGTGTCAGTTTACAATACGTTGACCCTGCTTGGTATGTATCGAAGAGAAAAATCTGCATGCATTATGGAGACTGGATGTAAAAAAAAAAAGCATGCAAGTACTAATTCCATTTTATCCTTCAAATAAAAGAAAGGAAAACGTATAGTTAATGTATGCTAATGTGTTTCACATAACTTTTGTATGTATATTTGCTTCTAAAACAATGAGAGACCAATTTGAAGGCTTTCTTTAAAAAAAAAAAAAAGTCCCCATCTGTTCCTCTGCTTTGTTCAACCAGAAAAAGACAGGAAAATCACTTTTGGAATGGAAAAAAAAAATCCGTGTGAGACGCAAAATGTCTGCTGCTTTAAGAAAGTAAACTCTATTTGGTTAAAAAAAACAACCCCCAAACCCCCCAAAACCAACAACTTACTCCTCCATGGGTATTGGGAGGGGGGGGGGGGGCTGGCAATTTAAATAGCATCCCCACTTTCTGCAAATTCTGCGCTGGGAATTCCCTCTTTTCTATCCCTCTCTTTATTTCTGCCTTGTTCCCTGTTACCTCCTTCTTGTCTATTTCCGGCCATCTGGGTCCATTCTGCTGCCTTCTTTCCAGAAAAAACCCCCTTAAACTATAACAGTTCTCTCCCATGCCAAAGTCGGACACACTGGGCCTGACCTGTCAGGCGCTTCACAGCCCCGCAACGCGCTTTCGCTCACATGACAGGCAACGGTTAGTCGCTGCCTGAGCGTTTCGACGAGGGACGAAGAAGTATGAGTGAGTGCGCGTGTATGTTTCAGCATGTTTCGCTGTGGCCTGAAACAAGCGCCAATGTATGTGTTTCAGTGAGAGCGACAGCGACCAGGTGGTGAAGGCCCTGAAGACACGCTTGAAAGAGCTGGAGGGAAACCGAGAGACCAGGCAGAAATGTCTGATTTGTTTGGTAAGTCCTCTCTGCTATACTGTGTGCAGGTGCAGGGTGCGGGAAGCGTAGAATGGGTTTTGATTTTTGGTTCGTTTCTTCCTGAAGTCGGAATGCGGCTACCTTAATTGGTGGGTAAAAGCGGTCCGTGTACGCAGAAGTCTCGCTGTTGGTGAGAATTAGAGCTATAGGTGAGGAACACACACACACACACGCATGCACTTCACTCACTCACTCACTCGCACACACACACAAACACACACATACCCATATTTCTTGTATTTTCAGTGCAAATTTTCTGTTTCTCAAGACAAAAGAAATGATACTAACCACCACCACCCTTCCCCCCTCCCCCGAAAAATAAAGCTCCCCAAAACATAGCACTAGGACACGCAATTCAGAAAAGAAATGGGTAGTAAGTACTAGTTGGTGATTTGTCTATTTTCTATCTCTTCAGTCTGACAGTGACTACGCTATGTGACGACTGTTGTGGGAAAACCCTGGCACAGTATCTGTAATAAGGCATCTGATATATTCTTGATGAGGGAAAAAAGATTTAAAAGTTTGTTTTCATTCCTCAGCTAGAGCCATTGGTGAGAGTTCGCAGAGGTGACCCTTTTTGCCCAGAATCAAGGTAGCTGCATTGTGTCTTCAGGGATGTATGCTGGATATGTTTGTGTTTCTGGGACACTGACGTGAATTAGGGGATCTTTAACGTGCATATTTGACCGTATGCATGTGTATATACATGAAGGAAATTAAGGCACTGGTAGTTCTGCTTTTGAAGTTGATAGGAAGATCGTAAAAATCCCCACCCTTAATACCACACTCTGCAGAGATTCAAACCCACGACTTCATGAACCCATGGGATTGAAGTCTGTCTTTACCACTCAGCTATAGCATCCGTCAGACTTTTTATAATTGTGATTAAAAAAAAAATTCATTCACTATTTTATTTTATTTTATTTATTCTTTTATATTGAGGATAATGGAATAAGCACTGATGTGCTTTTTTACATCCAGTCCCCGTGTGTATGCGGTTTTGTAAATTTTGTCATCTGTTCCCACCGGCACACAATGGCCTACTCTTCCGAAAAGCGGAACAGGATTTAACGTGTGCGCAAGATGTTCTGCATGCATTCGCACACGGGGCCTCAGTTTATAGTCTCATCCGAAGGATGAATTTATTTTGTGTGCTTGTGCGTGTGTAAAAATATTAGTATTCATGACTGAAGCTTCACCAGTGATCTGTGTGCAAAAGCTTCAGGGGCTGATCGCCACAAACAGGTGATGATTCACAGCAGGCAGGATATAGAAAAGTTGAACTTTGATTCTCTCCCCTGGCTAGCATATTGGCTCAGACAAAAAAACCAGTTGCGAGCAAGATTTAGATTGACGGGGTTTTTTTGGACACTTACGATAACTGCAGACTTGACATTTTCACTGTTATTTGTTAATTTCCCCTACCCCTTTCCACATCATTTTGACAAGTGATATTTTTTAAAAAACACAACAAAAACAAAAACCCCTTGGTGGGAACAGGATAAAAGAATTCACAGATTTTCTGTAGAGGTAGAAATATTCCCAGCCTTTTAAACAGATTTTTTCATCCCTCGGCTAGAGCTCCGAAGTTCACCAATGGTGAGATTTTGCGTATGCGACCATTTTTGCCCACTGTTAAGGTAGCCGCATTCCAGCTTCTGTGACGTCTAAACACGACACCAGTGCGCCTGCGTTTTTACCAGTTTTGTCAGCCATTCCTACCGGCTCAAAATGGCTCTTTCTCTTCTGAAAGGCAGAGCAGGTTTTAATGTGTGCGCAAGGTGTTCTGTGCGTTTGCACACAGGATCACAATTTCTAGTCTGTTGTTGTGCGTTCCCCAGCTTTACACCCTGGGGGTCACCCAGAACATGCAGTCTGACTCACTCATCCCACCTGGGAATCTCTGTGAGATAGGAAGTACACACTGGATGAGAAGTTTGCGTGTATGACTCTTTTTCAAGCACCTCGCCATATAGGCAGCCATACTCCGACTTCAGAGGATTTTTTTTCTCCTTTAACAAAGGAGAGTGCGGGTTGTTATGTTAAGAGCTTGTCATGGCTGAAGGCAATCTCAACACAACATTTTACAACATAACACCGTTTTAATGTCGGCCTTGGCAATTAGCTGACATCAATAATAACTGACACAGCTTTTGGCCTGGGCCATAATTTCTAGTCTCATCTGAAGGACTTTCAGAGGAGAAGAGTTGGGACTGATATTAACTCCAGGGAAAAATCCCCTGTGAAGGGGTACCTCCGTGGTGGCTTAAACTTGGGCTGTCGGGTCACAAGCTCAGCGCCCTAACCACTAGGCTCTATTCTTCCCCCTTTCCCAGCAGTTGATAAACTTTGCCTTGGCACAGTGGTTACTGCCTTAGGTTACGGATTGGAAGGTTGTGGATCCGAATCCCTTAAGTTGGGGATTTTTTTCTGACTCCAGCTGGCTCCTACCCGGAGTGGGTGTGTTGTGGGCTCATTGAGAAGACTGGCATCACGGTCAAGAGCTTCATCCACTTCATGAATGCGAGGTGGAGAGTGTTGCTCAAATTATCTGACCAACACTGCAGGTGTCTGTATCTCTCAGGCCTGGTTGACGCCGGGATATATCATGATAGTAAATGTAAGAGTTACAACCCTGTCAAGTAGTCTCAAAAGCACGTGCACTTCCATGGCAGCATCATTACGTCATCATCATTATCATTGATCATCATGCAATAAAAAATAAAAAAAGTGTCTTCTTCCATGGCAGCATCAGTACGTCGTCATCATCATTATCATTGATCATCATGCAATATTTTTAAAAAGTGTCTGATTCGGTGGCCTGAGTTGCTCTGGTCTCATGGTGATTGAGATTTGGATTACCCACACTGTTGGTGAACCTTGGAGCTCCAAGGTTCATCTTCTTCTTCTTTTTTTGTCATGTTTCTCCCAGGTGAGGTTTGACATTGATGAGCCTTCTCCATCTCTCTCCGTTTTGAGCTTCCTCCTTATTTATGCCCCTTTCTCTAAGATCACCCGCAATACAGGCAGCCCAGGTTTTGCTAGGTCTTCCCTTTGGAGCTCTAGCTGTGGAACAGAAACAAAAGACAAACAAACAAAAATATCATCATCTTCATCAACCATTTCACCCAGTGGTGTGTAGGGCAGCAACAAAGTGCTTCCACTCCTGTCTATCCTGGGCCAACCTAGTCACTGATCCCCAAGAGTGCTGCATGGCCTTCGTCTCACTTTCTACAGTCCTCCTCCACTTGCTTTTGGTCTTCACAAAAATATGGTGAATATAAATATATATATTACATATGTTTGCCGTCAGCGCCTGGGCTTTATCACAGTTCTTGATTAAACCATTGACGCTGGGGGCAACAGTAAAGTGAGAGGCTGTATGACCAGTGGCTTTCCCACTCATGGAATTCCACTTTACAGCTTAGTCTTTAGTGATTGACCATGACTCTCTGACTTGGAGGCTTGACTCGCACAGTCCTTATGTGCTGCAGCCCTGGGGGCTGGTTGGCCTTTGGAGAACATCTCCAACGCTGACTGTCCTTATGCCCACTAGGCCGAGAGAGTGGGGATGTACTGTGGGCAAGGCATCTCCACTATAATCAAATTTCTGCCCAGTTTCCAAAACAGCAGCTGCCTCCTCTGCTGTTTTGGAGGTCATCGTCGGACACGACGGACAAACATACATTACCTATGTGTGTGTGTGGATGGTGTTGTCTTGCTGCAGAACCAGTACCAAGAGCCCCTGGTGTCGGTGCAGTGCTGGCACGTCCACTGCCGCCAGTGCTGGTTCCAGACGCTGGGTGCCAAGAAGCTCTGCCCGCAGTGCAACATGATCACCGCCATGGCCAACCTCCGCCGCATCTACCTCTGAACCCAACGCCGGCAGGGTTGTTGCTGTGGATGTGACGCGCGCTTTTCTCTGAAAATGGTGTTTATTTTTCTCTGAAAATGATGCGCACTTTTCTCTGAAAATGATGCTCACTTTTCTCTGAAAATGACGCTCTCTTTCTCTGATTTCTTGTCTCTCTGAATGTTTTTATTCTGTTTCTCTCTCTCCCTCCTCCCCCCCCCCCTCTCTCTTTTCTTTGTCTCTCTCTTCTCTCACTTTCTCCTCGCTCTCTTTCTCTCTCTCACTCTCTTTTTCATTCTCTCTCTCCCTTTTTTATTCTCTCTCCCTTTTCTCTCTCTCACTCTCTCTTTTTCTCTCTCTCTCTCTCTCTCTCTCTCTCTCTCTCTCTCTCTCTCTTACTCAGAGGCCTACACAACAAAGAGCACACTAGGTCATTTGTCATTTGACCTGTGGTTGCAATGTTTGACTTGGAGGGTATTGGGGGAGGGTGTTTTGCAGATTTGCTAATCAAAAGAGTGTTGGCATTCAGAGTGCTTGGGACTTTTAACACTTCCGAGCCAGGAACCTTCGATTGTAGATTTGATGGTACAAGGTACAAAGTCCATTTCTTGTTTCAGTTTTGATGTGTTACTTCCCTCGTTAAAGCGTATCTGGTAGAGGTGTCGTATCATAGATAGCATCCCCACCTTCTGGAAATTCTCTGTAAGAATTTTCCACTTATCTATCTTTCTCTATTTGTTTCTGTCTTTCTCCTTACCTTTCTATCATCTCTCTTGCTTATTTTCTGCCTTCTCGGTCCTTTTTACTGCCTTTTTTAAGCAAATCTGTCAAAAAATATTCTGTTTTCATTGCATGACATTTTGCCTGTGTTCTTGTTTTCTGGCAGCCAGGTAGTGATATTTAAACATTGGGATGGGCACAGGAAGCCTGTGTGGCTCTTTTTTATGAGTATTTTTTTGTACATTAAATTTTTTTATGCTTGTTTGTAATTTGGGGATGATAAATTAAGTGGAATGGCTGGCATCCTCAGCACAGCCTGGTTTATCAGCCTTCAGGAATAAAATGATTTAGATATTGTCATTTAATGTTTCGGTTTTTTTCAGGATAGTGTTAGATATTTGAGGAGGTGTTGGTGTTGAATTTGAAGTGAAAGTTACTGGAGCCACTGAAACTGATTGAGGTGACAGCCCTGATTGAGGTGACAGCCCTGATATGGCTTTTGTGGTCAGTAGGGCTGTAAACAATATGGAACCATGTATGTTTTTGATTCAGGTTTGAAGCGGCTTTGTCGAGAAAAATGTTTTAAAAAATAAAAGGCTAGACTGACACCGAGATTCTATGTATGCTTAACCTTGATTAAAATGAAGGTGATGCTGAAAAGAGACTAGATTTTGAAGAAAGTAGTGAAAGTTCTGAAGAAGAAGGAGAAATTATTGAAAATGTACCAAATGATATTGAGCCAGCACAAATTATTAATAGCCGTTGTAGTGTAAGAAGTATCCATAAAAACAAAATTACCCCACTTTTTTATATGTCAGCTAAAAGCCACCAATGTGTTAATGCTCAAAATGTAAAAAAAGAAAAGAAAAAAAGAAAAGAATTTAGCATCCATTTTTCACGAATCTTAACAAATTTGTTGTACATTAGACTTCATTTCGGCTTGTAACAGGGTTTTGTTTACAAGTAGTCACATTCTGGCTTTTTGTCCACTGCATGCCCAGGCCAGCACATTAACTTGTCTGTAACAGCGCCAGTCAGAATTGTATTCAAACTTTCAGGCAAGCACATGCTTCATTCTGGGAGTGTTTGGTTTTCCAAGAATTTAAATGTTGGTGTTCCAAGAATTTACATGTAATTTGTAGATAAGAATTTAAATATAATGTCTCGGACAGATGACCATCTTATTTTTATTTGGTAAAAATGTTCTATGCAGATGAGTTTTCAGTATTGCATTTGTTGGCGGGTTGTATTTGTGAATCAAATATTTTAATAAGCAATTAAATGGATTGTTATTCGAATGCCATAGGATTTTTCAATACACACAGTAAACTATTTCCTCGGCCTGCAAGATTTTTTTTACATGATTCCTAGATTTTTATAATTGTCAACCACAGGCATAACGTCTCCATTATACAGCCATTTTTCTTGAGCAGCTTAGAAATCGCCCTTTCTAAGGACAATGATGTTACTTTTGTTTTATTTCATTGTTTTGTTTTTTCATTCCTGTGCTAGATAGAGCTCCAAGGTTCACCAGTGGTGAAACTCATGTGCATGCAATTGTGTGTCGTGTCCCCCCCTCACCATGTAGGTAGGTAGCCGTACTCCAACGTTGGGGTGGTGTCTAAACAAGATAGCTGTGTGCATGCGTTTTTGTGATCCGTTCCTACTGGCACGAAATGGCCTACTCTTCCAAAAGACGGAACAAGTTTTTAAAATGTGCACAAGATCTTCTGCTCAAAACAGAGAGAGATGGAGAAGGCTCATCAATGTCAAACCTCCCCTGGGAGAAAAATGACAAAAAAAGAAGATGTACTGCATGCATTTGCACACAGGGCCTCGGATCATAGTGTCATCTGAAGGACTTTGACATTCAGTTTGACTTTCTGGTCAAGCTAGGAAGAAGGGGCAGGGTTGGGAATTGAACCCAGAACCTCACTCACGGTTTACTTGTTAGGCAGCTGAATGCAATGGTGATCTTCCTTCTGTTTGAAATGGAATTCCATCTTGGCAATTTTCAGATTAAAACAATGTTTTGGAATAGAACTATTAGAGTCAAGACAAAATGACAACCTGTGACAAATACCACCTTGAAAATCGAGGCTTGTCTAAGGGAAGTATTTTCTTACTGCACTTTATCCGTCCCCTTGTACCGTCTAGGGCATTGATGGGAGAAAGAGCTGACAGCAAGCTGGACACAAGGCCTGGCTGGGTGCAGTGGGATGGTGTGGGTCTTCAGGATTTCTTTCACACCCGCCATCCAGGTCTTCTTCTTTGGTCAGATTTCTCTTGCCTGGTACCCTGATATCATCCTTTAGTTGCACATAGGCTTTACTGGCAAGCTGGTGAGGTGCCATGTACGTCAGATGTCCAAACCACGTGACTGTTTGCCTCTGAATGTTGTTGAGGACAGGCATTGTTCTCTGATCCTGGTGTTTCTGGTCATGTCCCGTCTGGTCTTGTTGACTGACGGCTCTCCTCACATCTCTTATTAAGCAAGGGGTGATCTGGCGTTCCAGGCTTGTGGTCAGGGTCCGTGTCTGGCACTTCAGGCAGGTCAAGGTGGGAATGAAGACAGAGTCAGTGAGTTTGGCTTTGGTCTCAACGGGGATGTTTAAGGAGTGGGACAAGCTGGTAGCTGATGCTGTTGGCCTTCTGTCTCAATCTCTCTGTTGAGATGTGCGTCTTCTGAGAAAATGCTGCAGAGATACTTGAGCTCGCTGACTTGTTTCCGCAGAGTTCCGACAGTGCTGATGTTGAGGTTGCCAGGTGTTCTGCTGACCTCGGTTTTGTTGATCTTGATGTTGAGCTCCTCACACTGTGTATGCAGTTATCCCCTGATGCTCTCTAACAATGATAAACTAAAGATACATTTTTATGCCCCCAAAATAAAGGGATAAAAGTTCAAATGCATGAGGTGTGTGGGCAAAATGGCAGCTGACAAAGGGTCCAAGGGAGGTAATCATTATTTTGCATTAAGTGTCAAGGAGTCTCGTGTTCAAAACAACAAAGCAAGTCAAAAACTAGCTATGCATTACATCCTGTGTCATTGACAGAAGCAGAGCTCGGAGGTTTGATGAACGAGGTAGCAACAACAAACAAAACCCAAGTGTTTTCACTGTACATGTGATAAAATGCATTCTTCTGCAAGCAGTGGTGGGCAGGAGTTTGAAGTTGAAGCCAACTTTGTAGCGCCTACGTGGTCCGACCAAGATTTGGCACTGTGCGTGGACTCAAGTTGTTATGAAGCCGATACAAGATAACAAAATTTGACGCAACAGGTGCTGAACATTTGGCTCTAAATGACATTACATGCAGATTTTGTACTTGTAAAAAATTGACTTGATCAAGACGAGTGATCACTGTACTTTCATTTCCGCATGTGTGGACATTTTGTCTCAAGTGCATGATTCTTTTGCTGACAGAATCAGGTATGTGGCATCCAACTTTATTTAAAGACGGTTGTGAACTTCATAGATTTTTAAAAAAAAATTAACTTAGAAAACAATTTTTTTTTAAAACCTGAAACAGTCAAACCAAACCAGTATAAACATAGCTCTTTAAAGTTTGTCAGTAACTCGGATGTTATACCCAAAAGTATTGCAAGTGAAACTTTCTCCTCTCACAACACAGGCAGGATTGCAATTAATCTGCATTGATTTTTTAAAAAGTGGAGATTCTCACGAGTTCTTAGTTTATTGGCAAATTAAACAAACAGTCTAGTGACACTTGCCTGTCAGAGAAGAAATTGGATAAGGTAGGACTGGTGTTGTCATCATCTGTGAGTAGATTTGACCCCCCCCACCACACACACACACAGAGTAATATTCCTATGTCCTTCGGATGAGACTATAAACCAAGGCCCCGTGTGCGAACGCATGCAGAACGTCTTGCGCACATGTTAAATCCTATTCCACTTTTCGAAAGAGTAGGCCATTATGTGCCGGTGGGAACAGATGACAAAATTTACAAAACCGCATACACACGGGGACTGGATGTTAAAAAAAAAAGCACCTGAGTGCTTATTCCATTCTCCTTGATATAAAAAAAAAATTTAAGTTATCTGAGCGCTTTGATTTGTTGCTTTACAAGATTCAGCGCTATATAAATTCCATACATTATTATTATTATTAACAATTCTATTTTGGGTGGCAGTCAATGATAGAATTAACAGGTGTAGGCTACAAATGTAATACTACTACATGAATCGCACGTTTCAACGTCTTAACAATCTCCTTGAAGTAACCCTATACGTATCTAATGGGGAAAATGTCTTCAGGCCTGCGCTCACAATCCCACACATTTTGAAAGACTTCCTGCACAGGCTCGCACAGCGATACTGCCAACACTTTTTTTTTTCTTTCTTGACTGTGGTGGGATTAAAATTTTTCTTTTTAATTGTATTATTTTTAATTCAGTCCAACAGAGTACATAATATATGACAATCAAATTATGTGAAATTTCGTATCATCAAGGATGATTTTTTAGACAGAAATGGGTTTCACACATGATAGGTTTTCATTTCGAGAGAAGGTTTGGCTAGATTAAAAAAAAAAGAAGAGTTTCAGCATCAGGTGACTGCACCCCCTGACCCCTGCATAATTTTAGGGGGGGGGGGGGGGGGGGGGGGGGGGGGGGGGGGGGTGGCGGCTTACACCTGTCCTGTAACCTCATGGAATGTAATATTGCTCATTTTCACTATATAAAAAGGTTGGTTGCTTTTCTCTTGTTCTTCATGTAGTGCGTATTTCAGGCGTTTCATTTTTGACGCCTAAGACATCTTTGTTTGCTGCTATGATTATTTGGCAAAGACAAGCGTATATGTGCTGGCTATTGTTTAAAAAAAAAAAAAGAGTTCATTTTTGGAACAATTTTTGAAAATCGCCCATGTGAATGTCTTAACGATTCTGCCACCTTCCCTTCTCATTTCTTTTTATTCAGATTTTTTAAAACTTTAAGACCAAGAGAAGCTGAAGCCGAGTGTTACGAAGAGAAAAGGAAAGAAAGTGGTTGAAAGTGCAATGTTTCCTGGATGGTTTAGGTTTGAAATAATCAAAGTAGATGGAATGTGAAATTTGGAAAGTGTGTGTGGTTAGGAAATGTTTCAGTATTACCAGAGAACTGTTTAAGCTGGTGTTAGCACAAAGTGTGTGTGTGGTTAGGAAATGTTTCAGTATTACCAGAGAACTGTTTAAGCTGGTGTTAGCACTGTGTGTGCCCAGGGTGTTTTTTCCTTGAAATTGTGAATGAATGTGGTGGGGTGGGTGGGGGGGGGGGTAATAAAAAACCCGGGCAGGTCTGGTTTTGTGCTTCCATGTCTTTTTATGGATTGAAAAAGTGCGCTGTCATTTTTCTGTAAATGAATCGATCTTTGAATGAGTTGCGTGATGTTTTGTTGTGAATCCAGTTTTTTTCTTCATTGATGGTTGTGTGTATGTGATGGAATATGTGCTTGTGAAGTAATGAAAATAAAACAAACAGAAAGCTACTACGTTGTTCTGATTTTGTTTTATGACTTGAGTGTTACTGTGTTGAATTTTTCTTCAGAGAGAAGAGAATGGACTGTTTTGGTGACGGTGTAAAACCGCTCTCTCTATATCTCTGTCTCCCGCTGGCTCTTCTTTTGCCGGGAAGACATGTCGGTGCTGGGTAGCCTGGTGATCAAAGCTTCAAACTGCCGGCTGAGGGCAGGGGGTTTAAGTCTCCACTCAGATGCCTGTTTTTTTAAATTTTGTGTTCCTGGGATCATGTTCCCAAGGTTCACTAATGGTGAGATTTTTGCCCGTGCGACCTTTTTTTCCCCCCTCTCCACCAGATGGTGTTGATGTAGGCCGTTATTGCCCTACAACAACACTATATAAGGGACACGTTTTAAAAAAACCCAACACACATGCAAACAACACTTTTATATATAACATACACTACACTGTAACCACCCCCCCTAAAAAAAACAAAACAAACCCCAACAACAACAAAACAAAACAAAAACTAAACAAAGCAACAACAACAAAAAACACCCCCCCCAAAAAAAACAAAGCAAACCAACAACAAACCAAAATTTTTTTTTTTAAACCTACTATTTATAACAGACATTATACTATTAAAAAACAAACACAACACTGCACATAACAGACGTACTGTTAAAAAACACACACCGAAACACACTGTATATAACAAACATTATACTGTAAAAATATATATACATACTGTATATAAGGGACATTATATTGTTTAAAAAATCCACATGCCAAAACAACAACACTGTATATAACGGACATATTGTAAACAACAACAAAACAACAACACTGTATATAACGGATATATTGCAAAACAACATCACCAAAAACAACAACCACACACATCGTATATAAAAGGCATTATACCGTAAAAAAACCCCAACAACAACAAAACAACAACAAACAAACCTACTACACATAACGAACTTTATACTGTCAAAAATACACTGTCTCCATGTGTGCACTCTTGTTGATTTAGAACTTCCGCCATATTTGGGAGGCAAAAATTTGGGTGAAGAGAAATTTTATTTTCGTTTATTTACGTTTTCCTTCCCATACTTAGCTTCTTCCCACCCCTAAGTGTACGGTTATTAACATTGTGGTAAAAATATATCTTTTTTATTGCTTTAAAATGATGTTTTTATTTTAAATTCCGCAATACACTGCCGACCCCCCACCCCAGGGCCTGAAATAGCTGCCGCAGCTTTACAAATTTACCCACCCTCCACCGTCGCTATGTGCCTTATATTAACTACGGAAGGTCAGCTGACTCCGCTCTCCACCAATCAGAAAACAGCTGAGCACTGCTTCTGCTATATGTGTGCTTGTATGGACTGCGTGCAGATCGTGGACTTCGCAAAGTTGACGTTCTCCACACTTACAAAAATATATAATTTTTTTTAAAAGGGCGCCAACACAACTTACCATGCAACCTATGCCAACGAACGCCATAGCCGAGTGGTTAAGACCGTTCGACTTCAATCCCATGGGTCCATAAAGTTCTGGGTTCAAATCTCGCCCCTAGCGTCTGATGGTCAATAATTAATTAAAGGGTGGGGGATTTTTTTTAAAATAAGATTTCCCAGGTCAACTCCAAGTGCAGACCTGCAAGTGTCTTCATGCCTCTCGTAGATCCCGTCATTCACGTCAGCGTTCGGTACCCAGCATGTATCCCCGAAATCGGAATGCCCGTACCTTCAAGGTGGCAGGAACTGTTGCATGTGCAAAATCTCACCATTGGTGAACCTCGGAGTGTAGCCGAGGAACGACAAACAGACAGACAGACAGACAGACAAACAGACAGACAAACCTTACCACCTAACTTGGTCATGTAGTGGGTGAAGATTCATTAAAATGCAAAATAAATGTCAATCCCCGAAGTCGGAATGCGGCTGTCTTCACGGTAGGCAAAAGACTGCAAACATAAAACCTCACCATTTGTGAACCTGGGAGCTTTAACCCAGGAATGGAAAAAAAAAACGTGTGTGTGTGTGTGTGTGTGCGCGTGCGTGCGTGCGTGCGTTCGTGCGTGCGCGTGCGTGCGAGTGAGAGAGAGGAGAGAGAGAGAGAGAGAGAGAGAGGAGAGAGGAGAGGAGAGAGAGAGAGAGAGAGAGAGAGAGAGAGATCATCTATTCTCACCGGCACGCAATGGCCTACTTTTCCGAAAGGCGGAACAGGTTTAAATGTGCGCGCAAGGTGTCCTGCGTACGTTCGCACACGGGACCTCGGTTTACAGTCTCATCCGAAGGACTTTAAGGGGGAGTGGAGTCTGTCAGCACTGATGTTAAACTCCAGAGGGAAAAATCCCCCTGAACAGGCCCCTCAGTGGTAGCTCAAACCTGGGATCGATCCCAGACCTTCAGATCACGAGAACAACGCTCTAACCACCTGGCTATCCTGCCCCCTAACGCTGCAGGGCCCATGTAACGGACATTATTACGCACTGTACAGAGCTGCCCTGGCTGGCAGGGACGGAGGAAAGAGAATGGCGTGGTGATCGGTTGAGAACTGGCAGCCTTCCCTGGAGACAGGTGTTGAAGCAGGCCGTACTGATGACTTGGCACCGGTGTATAATCCATATCCAGACTACGATTATTCCACAAGTGCCAAATAATTGCACAGCCATTTCCATGCCGATGTTGTTCAGCTATTTCCATGCCGATGTTGTTCAGCCATATCCATGCCAAAATGATTGTTCAGCCATATCAATGCCAAAACAGTTGTTCAGCCATATCAATGCTAAAACAGTTGTTCAGCCATATCAATGCCAACATTGTTCAGCCATATCCATGCCAAAACTTATTCAAGCATATCCATGCCAAAACCACTGTCCAGCCACTCTCACCTTCACCTATCTCATAGTCCAGCCATATCCATGCCAAAACTTATTCAACCATATCCATGCCAAAACCAATGTTCAGCCATATCCATGCCAAAACCAAGGTTCAGCCATATCCATGCCAAAACCAATAATCAGTCATATCCATACCAAAACTTATTCAGCTGTAAAAAGGTAAAGGTAAAGGAGACCCATAACCTATAAGGCCGTAGGGGAGCGAGGCGTCAGAGACCTCACTTCTCTAGGGCCAGCATAGTGAGGGCGGCGCCCATCTCCTCTCCCTCGCTGCTTTACCTTCCCTGACCCTAAAGAGGGCAGGTACCCATTTACAGCTGGGTGAACTGGGGGAACTATACTGAAGCCAAGGCGCGCAAACGGTCACCCATCCAACTGGTAACCACGCTCGACGCTTAACTTGGCTGGGGCAAAGGAGTGCTCCGACCACTGAGCTCTCCCATCCCCACATCTGTATTAATTTAAAAACTGTTATTCTGCCATATCCACACCAAAACTGTTATTCAGCTATATCCATGCCAAAACTGTTATTCAGCCCATATCCATGCCAAAACTATCATTCATCCTTATCCATGCCAAAAACATTATTCAGCCATATCCATGCCAAAACAATTGCTCATATCCATGCCAAAACCAAGGTTCAGCCATATCCATGCCAAAACCAATATTCAGTCATATCCATGCCAAAACTTATTCAGCTGTATTAATAATTTTAAAAACTGTTATTCTGCCATATCCACGCCAAAACAGTTATTCAGCTATATCCATGCCAAAACTGTCATTCAGCCATATCCATGCCAAAACTATTATTCATCCATATCCATGCCCAAAACATTAATCAGCCATATTCATGCCAAAACTATTATTCAGCCACATATATGCCAAAACCGTTATTCAGCCATATCCATGCCAAAACTGTTATTCAGCCATATCCATGCCAACATCATTGCTCAGTTTGATCCATGCCAAAACCATTGTTCAGCCATATCCATGCCAAAATCACTGTATACGAGATCATCCATCAAAACTGTCTGATAACCTCCGTTCAGTTTTTCTAGCATTATTTTCTACCACGAAAAGGGGCAAAGTGTCGCGATCGTCGAGTTACTGGTCTAAGAGAAACAACTGTCATATTTATTATCAGAATTACTCTGAAAGAGTTACTTCCCATTTTAGTGTTACCACCAATAGATCTACCGAACGATCGCATCATTCAACTTCTCGGAAGTTCATAACTCAGTTTGTGTACATGTATCTGTCCATGTAGTGTATGAACCGAACCCACATAACAACAAATATCTCACTGGCGACAAGAATGGGACGAAGGAATCGGCTGCAACCGTCATTTCTTCAAGAGGAATGAATGAAGACTGAAAGTATTGTAGTCTTTGTTGTTGTTTGGTTGTGTGTTTTTTCTTCTCGTTCCTCAGCTAGAGCTCTGAGGTTCACAAAATAGCGAGATTTTCGCGTTTGCGATCGTCCTCCCCACCCCCTGCCCCAAGCATTTAGGTAGCCGCATTCCGACTTCGGGGATACAGTATGTAGTGACTCTATGATTGAGTTCAAATGGAACATTTCGCGGCTAGAATCGACAGCACTTACCCAGTTAGATATCTTCCTTTCGACTGGTCTTCAGAAGCAAGAAGCAAGCTGTCCGATGGCAGAAAAATGTTTCAAGACTGAAGCGTATTTTTCTGGCCTGCATTGAAGTCGTGGGTTCGAATCTCAGCGGCGTCTGGTGAATGAAGGGTGGGGGATTTTTACGATTTCCCAGGTCAACTTCAAGTGCAGACCTGCCAGTGCTTCCATTCCCTCCGTGTAAATACATAGGCAGGCGATCAAAATATGGATGTTAAAGAGCCCGTAATTCATGTCAGCGTTCGGTGGGTTACGGAAACACGAACATACCCAGCATACATCCCCGAAGTCGGAATGCGGCTACCTTCATGGCGGATTGAAGCGGTCGCATACGCCAAATCTCACCATTGGTGAACCTCGGAGCTCTAGCCGAAGAGGTGGGAGGGGGGGAGTCTGGCTTGAACAAGTGGTTTTTATTTGTTTTGTTTTTTTAAAAGTCAAAACATGCATATATATATTGTGGCATATAGGCAATTCTTCAAGACATTAATTAAACAAAACAGTTGAAGAAGATTCAAGATAGTTCCTACCTCCATCGTTTCTGCTGTAACGTTGAAATACAGCGGCAGCTGCATCGGCATCCCTTCCTCTCAACCAACCACGGAAAAAATTTTTTTTTAAAAAGCACAAAACAAAACGACCCGCCCCTCTCCCCCCTCCAATAGACGAAAGTTAAATAAACGCAACACACACACACACACACACACACACACACACACACCACACACACACACACACACACACACACACGCACGCACGCACGCACGCACGCACGCACGCACGCACGCACGCACACAGAGGGGACGGGATAGTCTAGTGGTCAGAAAATTGCGCTCGCAATCTGACGACCCGGGTTCGATTCCCGTTCAGACTCCATTCTCCCCCAAAGTCCTTGGATGAGACTATAAACCGAGGTCCCGTGTGCGAACGCACGCAGAACATCTAGCGCACACGTTAAATTCTGTTCCGCTTTTCGTAAGAGTAGGCCATTGTGCGCCGGTGGGAACAGATGACAGAATTCACAAATCCGCATACACACGGGGATTGGATGTAAAAAAAGCACATAAGTGCTTATTCCATTATCCTCGATATAAAAGAATAAAAAATAAATAAAAAATACACACACACGCACGCACGCACGCACGCACGCACACGCACACACACACACACACACGGGTTGAAGAGGATTTTTCCACTGGGGTTATAACCAATGCCGACTTCACCCCCCCCCCCCCCCTCAACCCCAAAAGTCCTGATGAGACTATAATAATTATAAATATATAAACCGAGGTTCCGAATGCGAACGTAAGCTGAACATCTTGCGCACACGTTAAAACCCGTTCAGCTTTTCCGAAGATTAGGCCATTCTGTGCCGGTTGGAGCGGATAACAAAATTTACAAAAGTGCATACACACAGGGACTGGATGTAAAAAAGCACACAAGTGCTTATTCCATTATCCTCAAAATAAGAGAATAAAATAAAATAATTAATTAAACACACATAATGTAGTGTTTCAACGGACTAGTTTACTATTTAAGGGAAACAACTCTCACATTCTTATTATAATTAAATATATAAGAGTTACTTACCTTATACTGTTTCCATAGTATCCAATCCTCCATCTAAGGAAGCTCATGACACAGTTTGTGCTCGTGTAATCTATCCATATAGCGAATGAATCGAACGCACATAATAAGAAACATAATAATGATCATAATGTATGGAATGTGTACAGCACTGAATCTGTTAAAACAACAAACAAATCAAAGCGCTTACATTCAAATCATTTACACTCATGCAATCGTCAATGAATAAGATGAAGGATATCAAATTTTTACACACGCACGCGCGCGTGTATGGGATGGCTGCGACGGGGATGGCTGCCGAAGAGTATGGATAGATAGAGTAGGGGGTAGATCTCAGAAGGAAAGAAATATGCTTTGAGGCTGGATTTTGAAAGTATCCAATGTGAGATTTTGGTGAAGAGATAGAGGGAAGTCATTCCATGACAGTGGTTTGTTTAAATCCTGATGTTCAAAGCACAAAGTATCGGCAGCTGAACGAAGGAAACGGGATCCTACAGGTGAAGACAGTTACAGAGATAAGAGGGAGCAGATTTGTGGAGATATTTGAAGCAGAGGGTACTAATCTTATATGCATCACTCTTTGTGAGACAGGTAGCCGGTGAAGAGATCGCAAATGTGGAGTGATGTGTTCAGAATTTTTTCTTTCTTAGGACTAGTCGAGCTGCAGAGTTTTGTACGCGTTGAACGGAGTGGACGGATGGTGCTGGCAGACCAGCAAAAAGAGAATTACTGTAGTCCAGACGTGAAAGAACTAGAGATGTGACAAGCTTGGATGTTACATCCCTCACACACACAGACACAGACACTCAATCCCACCCATTATGGATCTATCGAAACAGTGACAGAAAGATTACTTTTTTTTTCATCGGACCTTTCCCCCTCCCCAAACAAAACAAAGTCTAGAACCCCCTCCCTTCCACACACACACGCACGCACACACCGCGCACGCACACGCGCACACACACACACACACCACTCTAGGTAATACCTCAAGTCACGCACACGTCAGTCAACATGACGTCAGGAAAACAAACAAACGAACAAACAAACGAACGAACGAACGAACAAACAAAGCAAGCAAAACCAAACAATACAGCCTACCCCAAATTACCTGCAGAAACCTTGAGCACCAGAGAACACAGACACTTGATTTCAGGTGTTGACAAGTTCTCAGTATACCACAGAGAGAACACAGACACTTGATTTCAGGTGTTGACAAGTTCTCAGTATACCACAGAGAGAACATAGGCACTTGCTTTCAGGTGTTGACAAGTTTTTATTTATTTATTCAATATATTTATTCTTTTATTTCGAGGATAATGGAATAAGCACTTAGGTGCTTTTTAAAAAATCCAGTCCCCGTGTGTATGCAATTTTGTAAATTTTGTCATCCGTTCCCACCGGCACACAATGGCCTACTCTTCATAAAAGCGGAACGGGTCTTAACGTGTGCGCAAGAAGTTCATCGTGCGTGCGCACACGGGACCTCAGTTTATAGTCTCATCCGAAGGACTTTTGAAGAGAGTGGAGTAGGCACTGATGTTAACTCCAGAGGAAAAAATCCTCTTGAACGAGATTCGAACCCGGGTCAGCAGATCACGAATACATCACGCTAACCAACAGGCTATCCCGTCCCCAAACAGAGAGAACACATACCCTTGCTTTCAGGTGTTGACAAGTTCTGGCTATGCAAAAGCCTGTGCAATAACTGACCATGACGTCACCTATCCCAATCACGCCCCCCCCCCCCCCCACCCCCCTCCCTACCCCCAACTATCATTCCCACCCTCACAATCCCTTCCCCCAACCTCCACCCCCCCAACCCCCGAAAAAAAAATTAAAAAGGACCTGTCGCATACCTGATGAATTAATGGCGGAGTCTTGTAGCTGATTAGTGCTGTCGATGAAAGGACTTGCATGATACACCCCTCTCTCTCTCTCTCTCTCTCTCTCTCCTGTCGTGGTTTCCATGTCAAGTTTTCGCGTCACAGTCGGTTTTATACATGCGGCATTTTCTTTTTTTGTTTGTTTTTTGTTTAAAAAAAAAAAGAAAAATGGATGACCAAGGAATTGCACGAGGTACTGCTGAATGGCTTGTAAAAGCTTTAACAGCATTACAGTCTTTCTCTGCTTAAAAAAACGCCACGACACTAATCATTGTTGACACTAGGCGTACCTGCAGCGTTCGTTGCTGCTGTTAAACCATGATGCGGAATCCATGTCACGACGATTGTTCGGGCTGTTTGTGAAATGTTTTTTTCTTTTGTCCTTCTTCTTTGTTAGATGAATGATTATGTGTTTGTGCCCAGTAAAATCTTCCCTCTGTCCCCTTGCGAATGGGCTTGAAAGCTTACCACACATCAAACCATTGTCATTGTCATTGTCTCTCTCTCTCCTCTCTCTCTCTCTCATCTCTCTCTCTCTCTCTCTCTCTCTCTCATCTCTCTCTCTCTCTCTCTCTCTCCTCTCCTCCTCTCTCCTCTCTCTCTCTCCCCATGTCTCTATCTTTCTGCGTTTTTCTGTGTTTCTGTCTACCTCTGTCTGTCTGTCTGTCTCTCTCCCCATGTCTCTTTCTGCGTTTTTGTGTGTGTTTCTGTCTACCTCTGTCTCTGTCTTTCTCTTTCTCCCTGTCTGCCTATCTGTCTGTCTGTCTGTCTGTCTGTCTGTCTCTCTCTCTCTGCACGCTCTACCCCCCCCCCCCCCCCCTCCATCTCTCCCACGCCCCCTCTCTCTGTGTTCCAACACAAAGCGCCCTCCTCCGCACTCGAAGAGAGATTGATTGGCGCTCCGCGCGCGCGCGCGCGTGTGTATGTGTGTGTGTGTGTGTGTGTGTGTGTGTGTGGTGGGATGTATGTGTGTGTGTTGGGATGTGTGTGTGTGTGTGTGTGTGTGTGTGTGTGTGTGTGTGTGGTGGGATGTGTGTGTGTGTGTGTATGTGTGTGTGTGGTGGGATGTGTGTACTGGAATCCGCTATGGCGCTACAGAGCCGCTAGGCTGCCTGCCTGCCTTCCTTCAGCGGCTGTGTGTGGGTCAACGCTGTGATGGTCCTCTGGCAAGATGGTCCTAGCCCGGGGGTAGACACTGTACAGGGCTCTAGGCTTCTCCCCCGTTGTTTACAGCAAAGCATCTCCACTACACCATTCGGAAGCTGGCCCAGGACAGACAGGAGTGGAGAACATTTGTTGCTGCCCTACTTGCCATTAAGGCACAAAGGCATTGATGATGATGATCTCCACTACAATCAAATTTCTGCCCAGTTTCCAAAACAGCTGCTGCCTCCTCTGCTGTTTTGGAGGTCATCGTCGGACACGACGGACAAACATACATACATACATACATACATACAGCGATACACAGTCAGGACAGACAGACAGACAGAGAGAAAGACAGAGAGAGGGAGGGAGACAGAGAGAGAGAGAGAGAGAGAGAGAGAGAGAGAGAGAGAGAGAGAGAGAGAGAGATACAGAGAGAGAGAGAGAGAGAGAAGAGAGAGAGAGAGAGAGAGAGAGAGAGAGAGAGAGAGAGAGAGAGAGAGAGAGACATATACGCATGCACGCGCACGCTCACAAATACAGGCACACACACATGCATGTACAAGTGTAGACACTCCCCTGCACACACACACACACACACACACACACACATACACGCGCGCGCGCGCGCGTGCGACACACACACACACACACACATACACACACACACACACTCGCGCGCGCGCGCGCACACAGAGGCAGACAGGCAGAAACACAGACACAGTCAAAGAGACACAAAGACAGACACACACATTATGTATGTTTTTTACTTTATCTTATACCACTTGAAGTCACGGCAGAATTATCTGCATGAAATTCGGGCTGCTCACTACGGGGACAGCGCAACGCCACAAGAGCAGCGCCACCCATTTTAAAAAAAAAAATCTTTTTCTTGTCTGCAACTGTATCAATTTCCCTATCAGAGTGGCTTTTTTTTTCTACAGAACTTTGCCAGGGACAACTCTCTACTTGCCGTGGGTTCTTTTACGTGCGCTAAATAATTATTTGTAACACACGGGACCTCAGTTTATCGTCTCATCCGAAAGACTAGCACCCAGACCACCACTCATGGTCCAATGGATGGGGGAAAAGTTTCGGGCCCAAACGGGATTCGAACCACCGCACATTTCCGACCCGGACCTTTCGCTCTCTAGACAGGCGCGTTACCTCTAGACCACGATCAATATCTATCTATCTATCTATCTATCTATCTATCTATCTATCTATCTATCTATCTATCTATCTTTCTCTCTCTCTCTCTCTCTCTCTCTCTCTCTCTCTATATATATATATATATATATATATATATATATATGTATATATATACAATGCATGTATGTATTATGTAAATGTATATATAGAAATATGAATCCATTACGTATTATTCATTAATAGGAGGAGAGAAAAACAAGAGCACGTAACTGAGAATAACTCTTTCATCATTACGAAAATAATTTTGCAAAGGTAAATAGATAATAATAAAACTAATTAAAAAATCCAGGAAAAAACTAAATCTCTTGATGATGGTTTGGTCTTCGGGTTTTGGTAAAGCCTTGCTACCCCCCCCCCCCCCCCCCCCCCCCCCCACACACACACACACCATCCTTTACACACACACACACACACATCATCCTTTCTACACACACACACACATTCTTCTACAACACACACACATCATCCTTTCTACACACACACACACCATTCTTTCTACACACACACACACACACACACACACACACCACACACACACCACACACACACACACACACACACACACACACACACACAAGTCCTTCGGATGAGACTATAAACCGAGGTCCCGTGTGTGAAACGCACGCACAGCATCTTGCGCACACGTTAAAACCCGTTCCGCTTTTTCGGAAGAGTAGGCCATTGTGTGCCGGTGGAAGCGGATGACAAAATTGACAAAACCGCACACACACGGGGACGTGATGAACCCCCCCCCCCCTCACACACACACACACAAAACGAGTGCTTATTCCATTATCCTCTAAATAAAAGAATAAAATAACAATCATCCTTTCTACACACACACACAACACACACACACACACACACACACACACACACACACACAACTAGTCGGAACACCTTCTCCGATGCACACAACACTGAACATATTAATTTTTTTTATCCTTAAAGCCAAAAAAAGCCCCCAAAAAAACAACAAAAACCCACAAACAAAAACACACAAAAAGCAAACAAAAACCCCAACAACAACCCCCCCCTCCCCCCCCCCAACAAAAAAACTAGGCTGCACTGGGAAAGCTGTAAAGACACTGACGCTCTAAACGAAATCCGATTCAATTAGCACACAGGTGTTAATCAACCCTTTTACCACAATTACGCAAAAACAAGTTCTAAAATAGATTCTGGTAACCTCTAGTCGAACACACACACACGCACACACACACACACACACACACACATTCTCTCTGTCTCTGTCTCTCTCATACCACAATAATTTTCTTTACATTTACTTGAAATTATTACTTGTGATTTTCAAGGATAGTCCCTTCTCAGAGCAAGGAAGGGCCAGAGGGAAAAAAAAGTTATGTTTATCTATAACCCTTGGGAATAAAGATGATCAATCAATCTCTCTCTCTCTTTATATTACTATATATTTTCAATATTTTATTGGACTTGTGGGCTGTACTTGAGTTTTAATGAATGCCCTATTTCAATATCTTATTGTTACGTGTAACAACTATGTGTACCATTTTACAATGTGCAGATGTTTATTTTTATGACTTTAGAAGTTTGATAGTAAGAAATAGAGAGAGAGACAGTGTGTATATGTGTGTGTGAATAATAACAAAATATTACACAAAATCTCACTACTGGTGAGATAGAGAACTTTAGCTGAAGAAATACATAGGAAAATGTTTCCAAGGATCAAAACAGATTTTCAAGGAAACACCTTTTTAATGAATGCTAATAATCCCTTCTACGACTTTTTGAATGGTTAAAACCAGAGCCAGGTACTTTAACCAGCGCCAGGTACGGTATGATTGAAAGATATCATGGATGACCTTTTTGAATCAGTGTTTAAAACATACCCGGGTTGATGTTTAGCACGACTGAATACCCCCCTGGAGGGCACCAGGAATGATGGAAAAAGGAAACATTGTCTAGGCACAGTTCGAATAATATGAAACAACCCCTCCAAGATGTCTTCAAAGATTGAAAGACCCCCATCGGGTTTTGAATAATGGAAAGACCCTCTAAATGACGTTCTGGAATGATTGAAAGACGCCCCATTAATGTTTTGAATGTTTGAAAGACCTCTTGCATGACGTTTTGAATGGTTCAAAGACCACCTGAGTGACGTTTTGAAAGACCACCTCCCCCACCCCCCCTCTTGCGGTGACGTTTTGAACAATTGAAAGACCCCCCTGGGTGACGTTTTGGAAAGATTAAAGACACCCTCAGTTACGTTTTCAAAGATTGAAAGACACCCTGAGTGACGTTTTAAACGATTGAAAGACCCCCAGGGTGTCCGTTTGGAAAGATTAAAAGACCCCCTTGGTGACGTTTTCAAAGATTGAAAGACCCCATGAGTGACGTTTTCAAAGATTGAAAGATCACCCAGCAACGTTTTGAGGTTTTGGAATATCAGCCAAAGATATTGAAATGATTGAAAGATCCCTTGGAGAAACTCCCACACAAGACGAGTTTTGACTGCTTAAAATGTCATTGAAGGATGTTTTAAATCACAGAAAATCTAGGTTACGTTTTTTAAAGACTGAAAAAGGCAATTAGAAGATATTCTGAATAACTGAAAGGTAGCCTGTAGACATTTTCAATGAATCAAAGATCTTTAGGAAGATGGGTTCAATAATCGATAGATCTCTGCGTGACGTGGACAGTGATGGCAAAACCCCATAGGAGGAGCTCAATGACTGAAAGATCACCTGAATATCATGATTGGCATGATTAATACCAATCCTATAAAGTACGTACGTTTCCAGTGGGAAAAAGACCCACACAATGATATTTTTGAACGATTAGATTTCTTTAGTATGGGGTTTTATCAAAGTCTCCTTGTGGATGTTTTAATTGAGTAAAAATCCACGAGGTCGGAAAGAGGCTATATAATTTTGTGGTGTGGAAAGAAGGGTGGTACACGCGACAATCTCACCATTGGTGAACCTTGGAGTTCTAACCAAAAACCTTAACAAACAAAAACAAAACAAAAATACCCAGCCAGGCTAAGACAGCCAGGGGGGGGGGGGAGTGGAAATGTTCTGAGAGTCTTGAACGATTCACAAAACTGATGAACGGTGTCAGAAATCCAAATTTCGTAGCCGAGACATTTTTGTCTGACAAAAGAAGACCCATTTTCATGTACGCTGGTTTAGACGAACGAAAGAGTGAGAGCATGTTTACAGCCCAAGGGACACCCGACCCAGAGGCAAAGAGAACGCCGCAGAATCCAGAAAGGTGCCTCTAACACGCCAGCAGTCATCGTCTTCGGCCTCTGTGCAACACCAGCCAGCACAGACCCAGTCACTGCACTGCACCAGGATCAGACCTGCAGACCAGACACCCATGTCAGACCGGCACATCGGAGGGGCAGACAAAGATACGGGAGGGAGGACGGGCTGGCGACCTTTGAAGACCAACACACCATTGATTTCTTTTTGCAAGATATAAATTCCATTATTGTTGTTATTATTATTATTATTATTATTATCATTTTTATTATTATTATTTAAAAAAATATTATTATTATTATTATTATTATTATTATCTACAGGCTTACAGCAAAGGACGAATGGAAAACGATGAAAGTGGAACAGGAAAGAACCAACAGCAACAACGACAACAACAAAGTGTAGGAGAAGGGGAACAACAAGAAAAGACAGAAGACTACCAAACATGTGAAGAGAGAGAGAGAGAGAGAGAGAGAGAGAGAAGAGAGAGAGAGAGAGAGAGAGAGAGAGAGAGAGAGAGAGAGAGGGAAGGGGAGGGAGAGAGAGAGAGAGAGAGAGAGAGAGAGAGGGGAGGGAGAGAGAGAGAGAGAGAGAGAGAAGAGAGAGAGGAGGGAGAGAGAGAGAGAGAGAGAGAGAGAGAGAGAGAGAGAGAGAGAGAGAGAGAGAGAATAGTGCATGCTCAATTCATATCCATCACAACAGCAACAGAAAGCACAGATTCCCACTTCAGTACTCCTTAGCCTACAAATGTGATTCTATCAAATCGTAGTTGCACAATGGAAAAACTGAAAATCTGATCTCATAAAAAAAAGGCAAAAGAAAAAAAAAGACCATTTTTGATCACTATCCACAATCAGAGGAGAACTTTACGATCATTCAGAACATGTGAGAATTATGGGTAAGCAGAGGTGGATCTCTCTCTCTCCTCTCTCTCTCTCTCTCTCTCTCTCTCTCTCTCTTCAATTCAATTCTTATAGTCCTCTGCATTCAGTAACTACCGATGCACATGTATGGTGAGTGCCTCGAAAAGAGACGCGCTGAGCACACACTGGACAGTGAAACAGTTGATAGGCTAAAAACGTGTGTGCCCTGGCATGCTGCTTGCTAGCCTTTCAACGCCGCTAGAAAATTCATCATTTTTACCATCTGATTAGAGTGTCATTGCCATACCACATAATACAGTCTGACAAATCTATCTGTCTTTTTCAAGCACATTACAGGATAGATTCTCTTCCCCTTACTCCTCCCCCCACCCCCTCGTTAAATAGCTGTCCAATTATCTCCCATCCTCCATTGCCCTTCCCCCTCCTCCCCACTCCCCCACCCTTTTTAGAGCTTTATTTTCATTTACTGCGGAAGAATTTTTTTGCCTTCAATGTGTATCACATGTAGATAGTCATATTATATATTTCCAAAATTATCATTTAATGTCAAAACCAGAGAATTCTTACTATAGCTGCCCTACAAATAACCCTAGCCCTCTACAACTATGTTCGTGAACATAGTTATACCACACTTCTTTCCTTGCCTCCCCCCCCTCCCCCCCAGCCACACACACACACACACACACAGGGGCCATGAATTACTCTTTCCAAAGCTGTTGAGTTCGCGTGTCGGCCACAGCCATTCACTGCGGGATAGATGAGGCCTGGTCACGTGATAAGGAATCCACCAATGAAAGGTCGGCTAGCAAACACTGGGCGTTCTCCATTAAATCCGGGCAATATATCTGGCTCTGAAACTAGGGTTGGAGAAAAAAGGCAGGCTTCAGAATTTGGGGATTCCTTTTTTTCTTTCTCTTTTCCGTTAAAAAAAATAAAAATTTAAGGACTGCAGTTTTCTCCATCCTCATCAGTTTTACCCCAGGAGTATTATTGTTGGTGTTCAATCTAAAATGATGGACACTACAGCCCAGTGGTGAAGACCGTTGGACTTCAATCCCATGGGTCCATGAAGTCGTGGGTTCGAATCTCGGTGTCAGCGTCTCGTGAATTAAAGGGGGGTGGAAGGATTTTTTTTCCGATTTCCCAGGTCAACTTTAAGTGCAGACCTGCCAGTGCTTTTATTCCCGGGGTGTATAATTATACCAATGCAGAATATCAAATATTCACGTTTAAGATCCCGTGATTCATATCAGCGTTCAGTGGGTTATGGAAACACGAACATAGGCCTACCCAGCATGCATCCCCGAAGTCGGAATGCGGCTATATTCATGGTGGCTAAAACCTGTCGCATACGCAAAATCTCACCAATGGTGAACCCCGGAGCTCTAGCTGAGGAACAACCAAAAAAAACCCCCAAACTTAAATGCAGCGTCTTTGTGGCTCTCTCTCTCTCTCTCTCTCTCTCTCTCCCTCTCTCTCTCTCTTCTCTCTCTCTCTCTCTCTCTCTCATCCTACCCCTTCCGCCTCATCTCTGACGTTTCTGTCCTGCTGTTTCTTCCCTTGCTGCCAGTTCCTCTCTCTCCATCACAGCCATACCTACTAGACTCGTCATGTCGCATCCTCAGCGTCATAAATCCGTAAGGAGCTTATCGATGTCAAGCCGCCATGGAGCCACCAGCCAGAAAGGCCCTGCACTGCCGCTGGGTCACTTTGGCGGTGTTCAGTGGTGCCTGTTCTGAGCGGACGCAAGCAGGATATCTCCTGCTAAGCCCCCACTACTGGCGACAATGAAAGAGTCGCCGAGTTGTGGAGCCAGACCGAGTATCAACGGTAGTTGGGTTGGTTGATGGTTCAGGCCTTAATTAAATCGGATAGCTCCGCTGGGACCTTAATAAAAATAAATCCAACCAAACCAAACCGAGTGAGACACTAGTGTGTGTGTGTTTGGGGGGTGGGGTTAGTTTAGAATCTGAAACACGCAGTCTTCTTCTTTGATGTCCATTCTTTGTTTTTCTTCGTTTGCTTTTCCTTGTCGTTTGCATCAGGCTCTCCGCCGTCAGCGCCTGGGCTTTATCACAGTTCTTGATTAAACCATTGACGCTGGGGGCAACAACAGCAAAGTGAGAGGCTGTATGACCAGTGGCTTTCTTTCCCACTCATGGAATTCCACTTTACAGCTTAAGTCTTTAGTGATCGACTATGACTCTCTGACTAGGAGGCTTGACTCGCATAGTCCTTATGTGCTGCAGCCCTGGGGGCTGGTTGGCCTTTGGAGAACATCTCCAACGCTGACTGTCCTTATGCTCACTTGGCCGAGAGAGTGGGGATGTACTGTGGGCAAGGCATCTCCACTATAATCAAATTTCTGCCCAATTTCCAAAACAGCAGCTGCCTCCTCTGCTGTTTTGGAGGTCATCGTCGGACACGACGGACAAACATACATACAAGCATCAGGTTTTGCCAAGAGTTCTGACTTCAGAAAGAAGAAAATATCTCATCTACACAGCCTCTCACCCGCCAAGAAACCACATTGCCGCAAATGCTTCATCTGCTGCACGGGCCAGTATCTCTGTCATGCATCAGACGCATGCAGCGAGCTATTTCTGTACATCACCCATACCACTGGGCAGGGCTAACCAACTCAGCCACTGAAGGGGGCGAGCAAAGCCTAGTGGTTAGAGCGCAGAGTTAGCTAACTGACGGCACGAGTTCGAGCCTTGACCGTAACGAAAGTTCGAAGGTAGTTTCCCCCTGAAGTTGATATCACCCGACTCCAATCCCCCCCCCCCCCCCCCCCCCCCCAAAAAAAAAGTCTTTCGTATCAGAGTATAATCCAAGATCCCGGTTTTAAATATACATAGATCTTGGCGTATACATGAAATCCAGTTCCACTTTTGAAAAGAGTAGACAATTGCATGCCAGTAGGAACAAATTACAACGTTAATTTAAAAACAACAACAACAAACCCGCATGCACTCTGGTGTCGTCGTGTTTTGACATTTCTGAAAACGGAATGTGGCTACCTTAAAGGTGGCTGAACAGTCGCATACGCAAAATCTCACCATTGGTGAACCTCGGAGCTCTCACCTGAAGAACGAAATTAATACCAAAACCATCCGTGGAGGGCAAAAATCGACTAGGAAGACTTTCACACCCTGACACCTTGCAGCATATGTGTGTGTGTGTGTGTGTGTGTGTGTGTGTGGTGTGTACGTCTGTTTATTTTATTATATTCTTTTATATCGAGGATAATGGAATAAGCACTTATTGTGTGTGTGTGTGTGTGTGTGTGTGTGTGCGCGCATACGTGTGTGTGTGTATATATGAGTGTGCGCGCGCGCGCGTGAGATCTCTCTCTCTCTCTCTCTCTCCTCTCTCCTCTCTCTCCTCTCTTTTCTCCAGACGGAGCCTGTGCTTTTAGCTGGTGGCTCCATCAGTTTCACTGATGGCTCGCTACACGCACGTGCACTTCGTCTTCATCCCTGTGTGCGCACTTGTCTGGCCGCTCTGGACTTGTCGTTCGCGTCTGTCTCCGCTCCTCCCCAACCGCTGTGGGTTGCTGCTGTGGGTTGTGGCGATGATGGCCTTGTTGGCCGTTCCCTAGTTTAACACTCTTGGGGGGTGGGAGTTGGTGGGGGTCACCCAGAATATGCGCTCTTGTCTCACTCACCATTCATCCCACCTGGAGATCCCCGTGGGGATGCCTGGGTGGATGGGGGGGGGAGGGGGGGGCGGGGGGCTGTCAGTATAAATAGCATCCCCATATTCTGGAAATTCTGTGCTAGAAGTTTCCTCTTTTCTATCACTCTCTTTGTTTCTGGCTTGTTCCTTTTCTTCGTGTCACCTCCTTCTTGTCTTGTTTTTCCTGCCCTCTTGGTTCATTCTCCCCCCCCCCCCCCCCCCCCAGAAAGACTTAAAAGGTAACAATTCTCTCTAGTGCTGAAGTCGAAAGCGCTGGGCCTGACTTGTCAGGCGCTTAACGGCAGCGCATCACATTTTTGCTCATATGACAGAAAGCAATAGTTGCTGTCTGAGCGTTCGACGAAGAAGAAGAATCCCACCTGAAGAATCTTTGCGAGTACACACACACACACTTGAACATCTTGCACACATGTTAAATCCTGTTCCGCTTTTCGTAAGAGTAGGCCATTGTGTGCCGATGGGAACAGATGACAGAATTTACAAAACCGCATACACACGGGGACTGATTGTAAAAAAGCACATACGTGCTTATTCCATTATCCTCGATATAAAAGAATAAATAAATTAATTAATGAACACACACACACACACACACACACACACACACACACACACACACACACACACACACACACTGGATGAGAGTTTTTGCATTGCGTGGCCGGTCGTCCCCCCCCCCATGTATCTCGCCATATATGGGCAGCCATACTCCGACTTCAGAGGTGGGTTTGTTTTTTGGTTTGTTCTATTTTTCATGGAGAGTACGGGTTGTTGTTACGCTCAAAGATTGTTTGTGGATGATGACAATTTTCAAGTAAATATTTCAAAGCATATTGATGTAGGCTTTGGTATGTTTTGTTGACAGCAATAACTGATAATAACTTGGGGCAATTTTTTTCCTTCTTCTTTTTTTTTTTTTATTCCTGGGCTAGAGCTCTGAGGTTCAGAAACAGTGAGATTTTTGTGTGCCAATGCCATGCCATCCTGCCACCTTTCTTCTTGGTCTGACGAAAAGCGTGCACCGAAACTTCACTGCCTACATCAACAAGCAAACAAAGTGTGCCACATCATCACACGAGCTGTCAGTCCATTCAAAGACCTGATGAAAAGAAAACCACGTTGCATGGCCACGATACAAGGTCCCATGGCCTGGCCAACACTGTTTTCTGCAGGGAACTGTAGAGGGAGGGAGACAAAGAAGGAAAAGGTAAAGGTGTCCCATAACCTACGTGGTCGTAGGGGCATCAGACACCTCAACTTCCCAAGGGGCCAGAATATTGAGGGCGGACCCATCTCCTCTCCCTCGCTGCTTTTACCTTCCCTGACCCTAAAGAAGGCAGGTGCTCATTTACAGCTGGGTGAACTGGGGGACTGTACTGAAGCCAAGGGGCGCAACGGTCACCCATCCAAGTGGTAACCATGCTCGATGCTGCTTAACCTTGGCTGGGGGAAAGCGAGTGCTCTGACCACTGAGCTAGTAGACACGTCAAGAGCGTGGAATAAAATGGAGATCCTGTGCCCATCCTGGTGTTTACAGTTTCGCTATCTGGTAGCTGGGCCCACACAGCACTGTGAAAATAATTATGTCTTAAACCACGCTAAGGCAATAAACATTCAACTTGCTTGAAAAAGAAGGGCAGGAAAATGGACTGGAAAGAGAATGAATCTTTGAATGAATCTTTATTTTTCAAGGGTAACAGAATAAGCGGGGACGGGATAGCTCAGTGGTCGGAGCACTCACTTTCCCCCAGCCAAGTTAAGCAGCGTCGAGCGTGGTTACCAGTTGGATGGGTGACCGTTTGCGCGCCTTGGCTTCAGTACAGTTCCCCCAGTTCACCCAGCTGTAAATGGGTACCTGCCCTCTTTAGGGTCAGGGAAGGTAAAGCAGCGAGGGAGAGGAGATGGGCGCCGCCCTCAATATGCTGGCCCTAGAGAAGTGAGGTCTCTGACGCCTCGCTCCCCTACGACCTTATAGGTTATGGGACTCCTTTACCTTACCTTTTAACAGAATAAGCATGCGCATACTTTTTTTTTTCCATCCGGCCCTTGCTCTGATTAGGGACTATCAACAAAACAAAGGTAAAAATCTTACTACAACAACGACAACATTATTTTAAAAAATTATATATTTAACAATACATAATCCCTAACTAACTTGAGCATTAATTTCGAGAGATAAATAGATTTATTATTTTTTTTAGAAAAGAGATATACCTTAATAAACATATAATTCTCAAATAAATATAAATCAAACATTAACATGAAAACTGATACACTGATTATAATGAGGTAATATGGATAAAGTAAAATAGAGGGGAGACAGCAAGAAGCGAGAGAGAAAGAGAGAGAGAGAGAGAGAGAGAGAGAGAGAGAGAGAGAGAGAGAGAGAGAGAGAGAGAGAGAGAGAGAGAGAAGAAGAGGAGAGAGCAAAGCAAAGCAAGCAGACTGATAGAAAAAGGGAATTTTCAAGTACAAAATTTCAGGAAAGTGGGCATGGGGATGCAGTTTATACTGAAAGAACACCCAGTGTCTGCATGGACGGTTAGAGAAGACAAAACGTGTTTTATAGCAGGAGAAAGGAAAAAAAAAGACAAAATACTCAATCTAAAATAAATTTCTATCACCACCCCTCCCCCCTTCCCCGCCCCAAGAAATACAAATTGTCATCATCCCCTCCCCCACCCCTTCCTAAAAAAACAAAACACCATTGCTTGCTCTTTTACACTTTCATCAAGTTTTGCCTGTCGTTTCTTTTTTCGTTTTTTGTTTGTTGTCAGAGCTGTCCCACTGTCCACATCTTTGGTTTCTCTGATGACTGTGTACACGCACGTGCACTTCGTTCGTCCTTTGTGGCTGCATGCTGGAGAGCAGCCTGGGTCATTCTTCTATGCCACCACTGCCTGCAGCACTGAGGCTTTATAGATAAACGGCTGCGGAAAAATCTGAACTCCACCGTGGGGGAGATGCCAGGAGGCCTTGTCAGTACAAACAGCATCTCCACCTTCTGCCCTAGGAATTCCCTCTTTTCTATCCCTCTCTATGTTTCTGCCCGTAGGGGGGGGGGGATGCTAGGGGGCCTTTTCAGTATAAACAGCATCCCCACCTTCTGCGCTAGGAATTCCCTCTTTTCTATCCCTCTCTTTGTTTCTGCCACTGTTCCTTTCCTCCCTGTCAAATCCTCCTTCTCGTCTAATTTCGGCCTTTTTTGGTCCATTCTCCTGACTTCATCATTTTTTTTGTATCCGGAAAGACTTAAAAACGATGACAATTCTCTCTCCCATCCCACACCGACATCGGGTGCGGTGGGTTTGACTTGTCCGGTGCATTAATAATAATAATAATAATAATATATGGAACTTATATAGCGCTGAATCTTGTAAAAAACAAACAAATCGAAGCGCTTGCACTCAATCATTTACAGGCATGCAACTCTCCTTAAACATAATGAGCAACAGATTCAAATCCATGCGCGCGCACTACGCACGCACACGCACGCACACACACACACACACACACACACACACACACACACACACACACACACACACACACACACACACCACACACACACACACGGAACAACACTTAGAAGGTGAAAGATGCTGTTGAAAATTAGGGACAGATATGTGGGGGGAAAGTCTCAGGTAGGAAATAAGTGTGTTTTGAGGGGGATTTGAAAAAATAAAGTAAAGGGTTTTTGACAAAGTGAAAGGGGAGGTCATTCCGGTGGATGACCAAAACAAGAAGGACGGGCCACAGTGGTTTTTTTGAATCTGGTGTTCGAAAGCACAAAGATCGGGGCTGAACGAAGGGAACGGGATTGGGAAGTGTACAGGAAGACAGTTACGAGATAAGAGGGTGAGATTTGGGAGACTTTTGAAAAAGGGATTGTTTTTATACCCAGTTTGTGAAAGGGAACCAGGAAGAGATCGCAGAAGAGGAGTGATGTGTTCAGATTTTTTCTTTCTTGGGGCCAGTCGAGCTGCATTTTCGCTCTTGTGACAGCAATAATTGTGTCTGAGCGTTCGCGACGACGATGACGAAAACGCGATGACGAAGAAGAAAAAATGTTCCGCGTACCCAAACCCTCACCTACACCAAACCCCCCTTTTAGCGACAAAATTAAAGGTTTTGTGCAGAGTCAGGGGCGGTGAGGTACAGCCCCGTTCAACCCGTTGTTTTACATCTCACAGCCCTGAGGCCACATCAGGGATCAACCGCTGAGTGAAATGCCATCTTTGAAAAGTAATGCTAACATAATAAAATAATAAAAAATAATGTATGGGAATTTATATAGCGCTGAATCTTGTAAAGCAACAAATCAAAGCGCTCAATATCACTCCCCCTCCCCCCTCCCGATACAACAGTGCCTTAGAAATCAGCAAAATATGAAGATGTCAAAACGAACTCACCACAGATGCAAAACAGAGACGAAACTCAATTTTGGGCCACCGCAAGTACAAGAAAAGGAAGGGGTACTGAGCGGGATGTAAGAATGGGCTGAATGCAAGAGCGTTGATTAGCTCTGACAAGATGTGGCGCTACGTAAATTCTATTCAATATCATCATCATCATCATCATCATCATCATTATCATCATCATCGCCACCACCACCACCACCACCACCACCACCACCATCATCATCATTGTTATTGTTGTTATTGTTGACTACAATGATGGGCAAGGAGCGAAAGGATGACAATGGTGATATTTGAAAGCTTCATTAAAAAAAAAAAAAGGTTTTGAGACTGTGACTGGCTGAGAGAAAGAAACACTACAAACTTTTCTCTGACAAATTAAAAATACTTTGATAGTCGAAATGCTTGATACCAAAAAAACAAAAAATGCTTAAACACTTAGGGTGAGCATCCCGTCACATACACAACAAAATCTCAGCATTGGTAAACCTGGGAGCTCTAGCAGAGGAAGGAGAAAAACCAAACTAAACATCCCAACCCCCAAACAAAAGCAAAACAAAGAGATTATTTTGGATTTGAATCTGACTCGGACAGTGGAGCACTCTTGCAAAGTTGTAGGCTAAACGGGAGAGCTCTGTCTTCTCAAAGTACCCCACGCAAGAAGTGTATACTATTCAACTCTGAGGTTCCAATTTTCTCAAGGGAGCCCCCCATCAACAATAGTTTTTAGGTAGGCTGTACCAGCTGCAGTTCAGAAAGTCCCACAGATGTCCTCTCTCTCTCTCTCTCTCTCTCTCTCTCTCTCTCTCTCTCTCTCCTCCCTCTCTCTCTCTCTCTTCTCTTCTCTCTTCTCTCTCTCATCTCTCTCTCTCTCTCTCTCTCTCTCTCTCAGGGGGGACGGGATAGCCTAGTGGTTAGAACATTGCGAACATTAGAACATTGCGCTCGCAATCTGACGACCCGGGTTCGATTCCCGTTAAGGGGATATTTTCCCCTGGAGTTAACATCAGTGCAGACTCCACTCTCCCCAAAAGTCTTTAGGATGAGACTATAAATCGAGGCCCCGTGTGCGAACGCACGCAGAACATCTTGCGCACACGTTTAAATCCTGTTCCGCTTTTCGTACGAGTAGGCCATTGTGTGCCGGTGGGAAGAGATGACAAAATTTACAAAACCGCATACACACTGGGACTGGATGTAAAAAAGCACACAAGTGCTTATTCCATTATCCTCGATAAAAAGAATAAATAAATAAATAAATAAATAATTCTCTCTCTCTCTCCTCTCAAATCTCTCTCTCTCTCTCTCTCTCTCTCTCTCTCTCTCTGGGTTTGAACCCCAAACCTTTCAGCACAAGTCCACTACGACAGGGAAGATGGGGTGTTCTGGCGTATCTCTGATAGTTTAACTGTGTGTGTGTGTGTTTTGTTTGTTTATTTGTTGTTGTTTTTTTAAGATCAGATTTCAGTTGTTCCTGTCAGCAACTACGAAGTGATATAATCACATGCATAGTCTCAGGGATACTGAAAAGGGAATTTTCGTTTTCCTTCTGCTATTGTGATGGACACGAATAATTGAGCATGCATTATTCTCTAGTTTTAACCGTGTTGAAAACATTAGAATTGATTTAAAACTACTTTTTATATAAAACGAGAAAAGTTAAGCTTTACATTGCAGTTAAAATCTTGCTGCATATTCAATTTCTCGAGAATAAGAATTCTCCGTTTTGGGATTAATGTTTTCGATATAAAATTAAAACACTCGGAACTATGCCAAAAAAACGAAGAGAAAAATAGTACATAATCATAAATGGAAGTTATGTTCATTTCTATTTGGCGACAACAAACAGTGATGCACTTATCCCTGGGGAGCATTTTGCATGCAGGAAGAATTCGACGCCGCAACACCCTCATCTTCTTTTTCAAACAATAGTTTTGGACAACAAACAGTGATGCACTCGTTCCCCGGAGAATATTTTTCATGCAGGAAGAATTTCACACTGTAACACCCTCTTTTTCCATTTTTTTGGTAACAACAAACAGCGATGCACTCATCCCTGGGGGGGAAGATTTGACATGCGGGCGGAATTCCATACTGCAACACCTTAGCAGTCACATCTGTCTGCCTGTGTGTCGTCGTTTCTCATTGCAGGGCTTTTACCGTCCACTGGCCAAGTTGGCTTGATGGCTCGTTACACGCACGTGCACTTCGTCTTCGTCACTGCGCGTTGGCTGGCCCCCTTGATCCTTCGCCTCTCTCTCTGTCCACTGCCCTCATCAATAACTTAGCGCCACCCTGATGTGCTGCAACTGCTGGACTGAGTGTCTGCTGCTAGGTGGGAAAGTCCTGAGGAGAACCATTGTACAGATGATGAGGGACAGTGCTGCTGTATACCTTGGCCTGGGACGGAATGATGTTTTATGACTGGGCCTGGTACACAATGTATTGTGTACTTGAACTTGGTACACAATAGTGTGTACTTGAACTTGGTATACAATGTATTGTGTACCTGAACTTGGTACACAATGTATTGTGTACCTGAACTTGGTACACAATGATATTGTGTACTTGAACTTGGTACACAATGTATTGTGTACCTGAACTTGGTACACAATGATATTGTGTACTTGAACCTGGTACACAGTGATATTGTGTACCTGAACTTGGTACACAATGATATTGTGTACCTGAACTTGGTACACAATGATATTGTGTACTTGAACTTGGTACATAGTGATATTGTGTACTTGAACTTGGTACACAATGATATTGTGTACCTGAACTTGGTACACAATGATATTGTGTACCTGAACTTGGTACACAATGATATTGTGTACTTGAACTTGGTACACAATGATATTGTGTACTTGAACCTGGTACACAATGATATTGTGTACCTGAACTTGGTACACAATGATATTGTGTACCTGAACTTGGTACACAATGATATTGTGTACTTGAACTTGGCACACAGTGATATTGTGTACTTGAACTTGGTACACAGTGATATTGTGTACTTGAACCTGGTACACAATGATATTGTGTACTTGAACTTGGTACACAGTGATATTGTGTACTTGAACTTGGTACACAGTGATATTGTGTACTTGAACTTGGTATGCAATGTATTGTGTACTTGAACTTGGTACACAGTGATATTGTGTACTTGACCTTGGTAAACAATGATATTGGGTACTTGAACTTGGAGAGGCACCGTGGTCGAGTAGTTTAGGCGGTCAACTCGTGATCCAGAGGTCGCGGGTTCGATCCCCGCTCGGCTCGGTGTCGTGTCCTTGGGAAAGACACTTTACTCCTATTTTCCTCACTCCACCCTGGTGTACAAGTGGGTACCAGCTCTGCTGGGGAAGTATCTGGCGACAGACTAGCGTCCTGTCACAGGGGTGGTGAAAAACCATCAGTTCGCTTAACGCTACAGAAACCGGGATAAGCTCCGGATCTATGGGCTTTCTGGGGAAGAAGAATTTGAACTTGGTACACAATAGTGTGTACTTGAACTTGGTACACAATGATATTGTGTACTTGAACTTGGTACACAATGATATTGTGTACCTGAACTTGGTACACAATGATATTGTGTACTTGAACTTGGCACACAGTGATATTGTGTACTTGAACTTGGTACACAATGATATTGTGTACTTGAACTTGGTACACAGTGATATTGTGTACTTGAACTTGGTACACAGTGATATTGTGTACTTGAACCTGGTACACAATGATATTGTGTACTTGAACTTGGTACACAATGATATTGTGTACTTGAACTTGGTACACAATGATATTGTGTACTTGAACTTGGTACACAGTGATATTGTGTACTTGAACTTGGTACACAGTGATATTGTGTACTTGAACTTGGTACACAGTGATATTGTGTACTTGAACCTGGTACACAGTGGTATTGTGTACCTGAACTTGGTACACAGTGATATTGTGTACTTGAACTTGGTACACAGTGATATTGTGTACTTGAACTTGGTACACAATGATATTGTGTACTTGAACCTGGCACACAGTGATATTGTGTACTTGAACCTGGTACACAGTGATATTGTGTACTTGAACTTGGCACACAATGACATTGTGTACTTGAACTTGGTACACAGTGATATTGTGTACTTGAACTTGGTACACAGTGATATTGTGTACTTGAACTTGGTACACAGTGATATTGTGTACTTGAACTTGGCACACAGTGATATTGTGTACTTGAACTTGGCACACAGTGATATTGTGTACTTTGGCCTAGAAGGGAATGATTATTTTATACTTCAGCTTGGTACACAGTGATATTTCATACTTTTAACCTGGAAAACAATGGCCGACAAAAAACAAAAAATTGAAATACATTGATGTTTTATATTTTAATGATGTGCACAATAATATTTCGTACTCTAACTTTGAACACAATGGTATTTCACATTCTCATTTGCTACACAATAATATTTTATTCGCTAAGATGGAACATATTGATATTTTATATTAGTTTGGGACACAACGATATTTCATAATCTCAGTTGGAATACAGTGATATTCTATGTTTTAGTCTGGTACACAATGATAATTTATACTCTTAGCTGGAACATATTCATATCATATAGTTTAGTTTGTTACACAATAATATCTTATACTATGGTTTGGAACATCCTGATATCATATATTTTAGTTTGGAGCACAATGATATCTTATGCTCTGATTTGGAACATCCTGATATCATATATTTTCGTTTGGAACACAATGATATTTCATACTCTGAGTTGGAACATACTGATATAACATATTCTAGTTTGGTATACAATTTTTTATACTGTAGGATGGATTATATTGATATTCATTATTTTAGTTTGGTACACAGTGATATCTTATACTCTAAGTTGGAACATATTAATATTTATCTTTTAGTTTGGCACAAAATGATATTTTATACTCTAAGTTGGAACATATTAATATTTTATTATTTAATTTGGTACACAATGATATTTTATACTTTAAGCTGGAACACATTGATATTTTATATATTAGTTTGGTACAGAATGATATTTTATACTCATGTTGGAGCATATTGATATCTATTATTTTAGTTTGGTACACAGTAATATTATATACTATAAGTTGGAACACATTGATGTTACATACATTAGTTTGATACACAATGATATTTTATATTCTAAGCTGGAACATTTCGATACTTTATAATTCGGCACAATATTTTGTGCATTAACTTGAAATACAACTCTAAGCTTTGTCTTGGGTCACAATCATTGCTTATACTTTGGTTTTAAAGAAATGATATTTTACACTTTTACTAGGAAGACAATGACATTCTATGCTTGAACTCAGAACATAATGATCTTTTATATTCTTACTTGGAACACGATATCTTATACTTTTACATGGAACACAGTGCTGTTTTACTGTTTAATGATGGGCAAACCTATGAAAAAACCGTAATTTTCTTCAAAATAGGATTACATGTTAAAACATTTTAATACTGAACTAAGATGAGAAACATTATATTCAGAAAAAATGGACACTTTATTCTTATTCTAAAGAATAAATAACACCAACTATACTTTTTCTCAATCAGAAATACCATTATCAAAAAACAAAAAACTGAACTGACTTTGAATATTTCTTCGCTGAACGCTCAAACAGCAACTATTGCTGTCTTTCATATAAGCAAAAATATGCTGCGCTGCCGTTAAACGCCTGGCAAGTCAGGCCCAGCGCATCCGACATCGGCGTGGGAGAGAACTGTTATCTTTGAATGCTTTCTAGAAACAAAAGGCAGGTGAATGGACCAAGGAGGCAGAAAATGTATGGGAAAAAAGGAGAGGACAGGAAGAAAAGGAACAAGGCAGAAACGAAGAGAAGGATGGAAAAGAGGAAATTCATAGAACAGAATTTCCAGAAAGTGGGGATGCTGTTTATATTGACAGCCACCCCCCCCCTGCCCCCAACACACAAC
>CM054150.1:12683154-12685654 GCA_028751875.1 Rapana venosa | reverse complement strand
ACAACGAAAAAAAAAAGGGTGCTAAAATATTATCATTTGGTTAAATGAACACTTATATACTAATGTATATTCACAAATTTAAGATGGTTCCACCACATCAATCACTAAGAAATTTGGATCTAAAAGTTAAAAAATTAAATTGAAACAAGTAAAACAACTTTTCCCATGAAGTATATTCCCTTATAACCTAAGACAGCGTTTTCCACGAATATTGTGATTCTGAAGTGATACTGTAATATTCTAATGTTCAGGTGGATCGGTGGTCTAGAGGTAACACGCCTGTCTAGAAAGCAAAAAGTCCGGGTCGGAAGTGTGCGGTGATTCGAATCCCGTTTGGACCCGAAACTTTTTCCCCATCCATTAGACCATGAGTGATGGTCTGGGCGCTAGTCTTTCGGATGAGACGATAAACCGAGGTCCCGTGTGTTAATAATAATAATAATAATAAACATGGAATTTATACAGCGCTAAATCTTGCAAAAAAAACAAATCAAAGCGCTCTCATTCATCCTATTCTTTCGCATGCAGCCAGTTACGATTAATAGATTTTTACAAATTCAAATGTAAACACACACACGCGCACAATTAACAGTTTTTTACAAATACAAATGTAAACACACACGCGCGCGCGCGCCCACACACACACACCACACACACACCACACAAAACACACACACACACACACACACAAAAGTTGTACACTCGGGCAGGCTAATGGGGGGGGGGGGGGGGGGGGGGGGGGAGTTGGTTATTGAGGGCAGGGACAGAGATGAGATGAAACAAGAGGAGAGAATCTTAGGTTTGAAATAAATGCGTCTTTAGGCTGGATTTAAAAGCATCATAAGTAGGCTTTTGACGAAGGGAGAGAGGGAGGTCGTTCCAGATCACTGGACCAGAAACAGAGAAAGAGCGACGGCCAACAGTGGACTGGTTGAATCTAGGTATTCTTAAGCACAAGGTATCTGCAGCAGAGCGGAGGGAACGAGAAGGAGTGTACAAATGAAGACATTCACAGAGGTAGGAAGGTGCCGTTTTGTGGAGACTTTTGTAACAGAGGGTACAGATCTTATAGTTTATCCTCTGTGGCACAGGCAGCCAGTGGAGAGATCGCAAGAGAGGAGTAATGTGCTCAGATTTTTTCTTTCTGAGGACTAGTCGAGCTGCAGAGTTTTGTATACGTTGAAGAGGGTGGATAGATGATGCTGGCAGACCAGCCAGAAGGGAATTGCAATAGTCCAGACGTGAGAGAATGAGAGATGTGACTAGTTTGGATGTTGCATCAGTGGACAGATACTTTCGAACTGCACTAATGCGCCGTAATTGATAGTAGCACGACTGCAGGTTTGGGTGATGAATTTTTTGCATGGAGAGCGTGTTATCGATAGCTACCCCTAGATATTTCACTACAGTGGATAGAGGGACAGACGTATTGCCGAATTCTATTGAAGCTGTTGTTATGGGAGACAGTTTGTGTTTGGTCGCTATAAGCATGGCTTCGGTTTTATCTGCATTTAGTTGTAACTTGTTCTCTATCATCCAGTTTTGGATATCTTGAAGGCAGCAGGACATATTTGTCAAGAGAGAAGGCAGGTTTTCGGGAGTTTCACTGCTAAGAATCTGAGAGTCGTCTTCATAAAAATGATGGCTGATTTGATGACGTTTATTTTATGTGAAAGTGGGGCAGTGTAGAGAGTGAAAAGAACAGGGCCGAGAACTGACCCCTGTGGGACCACACATTCCAGTTTGGCAGGTGCTGATTGAAACTTATTTACTGTAACTGTGTGGAATCGGTCTGTAAGGTATGAACTGAACCAGGTGAGGGCTGTGTCTTTAATACCAAACGTGTTTTGGAGACGGTAGAGAAGAATTGAGTGGTCTATAGTGTCAAAGGCTGCAGACAAGTCGAGGAGAGTGAGAAGGGATATTTTTCCTGAGTCAGAAGCGTGCAAAAGCGTGTTGAAGGTGTGGACTAGGGTGGTCTTGGTGCTGTGGTTGGCACGATAGGCAGACTGAAAAGGGGGAAGGAGATTGTTGGAATGAAGATGGCTATTGAGTTGTTTCAGAACAACTTTTTCAAGGACTTTAGAGATGAAAGGTAGGTTAGAAACAGGCCTGTAATTCTTCAGAATGTTAGGGTCGAGGTCGTGCTTTTTGAGTAGAGGTGTTACACATAATTATTTAGCGCACGTAAAACCCATGGCAACAAGAGAGTTGTCCCTGGCAAAATTCAGTAGAAAAAAGCCACTCTGATGGGGAAACAAATACAGTTGCAGACAGGAAAAAGAAAAAAAAAGGGTGGCGCTGCTCTTGTGGCGACGCGCTCTTCCCGGGGAGAGCAGCCCGAATTTCCAGCAGAGAAATCTGCCGTGACTTAAAGTGGTATAACCAAATAAATAGATACAAAATTCATGTCAGCCTATTAAACCCATAGGGAAGAAGGGGGGGGGGGGGGGGGCGATGATAGCCTAGTGGTGAGAGCATTGTGCTCGAGAATTGACTG
>CM054150.1:12653154-12675654 GCA_028751875.1 Rapana venosa | reverse complement strand
GACACCAAAACAAACAGCAAAAGAACAACAGTACTATAATTATTGTATTGAGTCATGTTTTAGCATTGCAGACACCAAAACAAACAGCAAAAGAACAACAGTACTATAATTATTGTATTGAGTCATGTTTTAGCATTGCAGACACCAAAACAAACAGCAAAAGAACAACAGTACTATAATTATTGTATTGAGTCATGTTTTAGCATTGCAGACACCAAAACAAACAGCAAAAGAACAACAGTACTATAATTATTGTATTGAGTCATGTTTTAGCATTGCAGACACCAAAACAAACAGCAAAAGAACAACAGTACTATAATTATTGTCATGTTTTAGCATTGCAGACACCAAAACAAACAACAAAAGAACAACAGTACTGTAGTTATTGTATTGAGTCATGTTTTGTATTGCTACCGACAGAGTGGACTGACCTTAGGTGGAACGACATATTACTACGAAAAGCTGAGAACCCTGAAGAGTGGAGGAAGCTAGCTGCAAGATCTTCAGGGGTGCCCCAACGGTTTACTAGACTACGGGATAGGTGGAGGTGAGGAAAATATTCATTCGCTTACCTTTGAAGAGGGCGTTTTCCGGCAGATTTTTTTCCAGGGATGGCTCTCTTGTTGTCGTGGGTTCTTTTACCAGCTGCAGAGTCTGTCCCAGTGCGTCAGCTCAGAGCGATTCGATTCAACCTGCGACAGTCAACAGTATCGTTTATCATTTTGATGGATTTATTTGTTAGTAGTGAAACGTAGAAAAAGTGTGAGCATACCCTACATAGCAAGATAGATAGATAGACAGACAGACAGATACACAGACAGACCAATAGGAACATGGCCAGACAAACAAACACCAAAACACATACAAACACGATCTATCTGTCTGTCTGTCTGTCTACCTACCTACCTATCTATCTATCTATCTATCTATCTATCTATCTATCTATCTATCTATCTATCTATCTATCTATCTATCTATCTATCAATCTATCTATCGATCTATCTATCTATCCATCTATCTATCTGTCTGTCTGCCTGTCTATCTATCTATCTACTTCTCTACCTACCTATCTATTTAGCTATGTACGTATGTATGTATCTATCTTATCAATCTATTTCAGAGTATCTCTCTGTTATTTCTTTCACACACACAATATGTATATATATTACATACATACAGACATAGATATATATATATATATATATATTTATATATGCATACATACATACATACATATATTTATACGCTCTCTCACACCCCCCCCACACACTCAACACCCACTACACACACAAACACTACACTACACTACACTACACTACACTACACTACACTACACTACACTACACACACACACACACACACACACACACACACACGCACACACACACACTACACACACACTACACTACATTACACTACATACACACACACACTAACACACACACACACACACACACACACACACACACACACACACACACCTGGTCATCAACAATGAATTAACAAAAGACAAAATAGCATAGGGAGGAAAAAGAAACTACACACACACTACACCCCCCCCCCCCACCACACACACACATACTACACACACTACACTACACTACACACACACACACACACACACACACACTACACTACACTACACTACACTACACTACACTACACTACACTACACTACACTACACTACTACAACACTACACTACACTACACTACACTACACTACACTACACTACACTACACTACACTACACTACACTACACACACACACACACACACACACACACACACACACACACCTGGCCATCAACAATGAATGAACAAAAGACAAAATAGAATAGGGGAGGAAAAAGAAACCACAGGGCAGGCAGGAGAAAGTGGAGGAGGAGGAAGAGGAGGAAGAGGAGGAGGACGGGGTGGAAAAAATCAATCCTGCAATAATGTTTATGGTGCTATGAAATGGTATAGCCCGGGCAGGCACACAGATACACAAGACAGACAGCTGGACAGACAGACACACAGACTGACAGACACATAGTAAACAGCCAGACAGACTGACAGCTGGTCAGACAGACAGACAGACTGACAAATAGCAAACAGACAGACAGACTGACAGACAGCTGGACAGATAGACAGACAAATGGTAAACAGACAGACTGACAGACAGCTGGACAGACAGACAGACAAACAGACAGACAGAGAAACAGAGAGACAGATGCACACACATACACACTCTCACACATTGACACCCCCCTAGTTACATACAGTCTCACACACAAACGCTCGCGTGCGTGCGCGCATCCCCTCCACACACACACACAAATACACACATGCGCGCACGGCGACGCAATAGGGGCGCGCGCGCACACACACACACTACACACACACACGAGCATATACCCACCACACACACACACACACGGGAACTTGTGGCTGCACAACACTAAAGAGAGAGAGAGAGAGAGAGAGAGAGAGAGAGAGAGAGAGAGAGAGAGAGAGAGAGAGAGAGAGAGAGAGAGAGAGAGAGAGGAGAGAGTGAGGTTGTGTATATGCGCACGGGAGTGCGCACGAATGTGTGTATGTGTGTGGTGTGTGTGTGCGTGCGCGCGCGCGCGTCGTGTGTGGTTTGAAGGACAGACAGACCACAGAGAGACAGAGAGAGAGAGGAAGAGAGAGAGAGAGAGAGAGAGAGAGAGAGAGAGAGAAGAGAGAGAGAGAAGGAGAGAGAGACAGAGAAGGCAGACAGACAGACAGACAGAGAGAGAAATAAGATGATTTCAATATATGCGTATCACTAATCATTGTCATGAAACATCAGATTCCATACAGATGGATATACAATGATAATATCCATTTGATGATCGTTCAAAACAGGTCAGTTAGAGCCTCTCAATGTATATTTTGATTTTGAGGTTGTTGCTGTTTTTTTCGTTTTCAATCTCAGCTATAAACGATCTACAATTGTTTTTTCTTTCTTTGTTTCTTTCTTTTTCGCCACAGACTAGTCATTTCATAGCAGAGACCCCCCCAAAAAAAAAAGATATAGGCATGTAACATGCGCGCACACGTGCGTTCATGCATAAGCACAGACATACAAAGGCTACGTATATACACAGGCACAGACAGACAGATAGACAGACAGACACACGCACAACACATACCTACACACACAACGTGCACGCACGCATGCACACAAACACACACACAACACGACAAACAGCGCACGCACACCCCAAACACGTCAGACGAAAGCACACACACACACACACACACACACACACACACACACACACACACACACACACACACACACACACGAATTTACAAATTCCGAATACACACTGGAATTGGATGTAAAAAAGCAATAAGTGCTTATCCATTATCCACGATATAAAAGAATAAAACTAAAAAAATAAACCCAATAAACAACACACTCACACACACACAACACACACACACACACACACACACACAACACACACAACACACACAACACACCAAACCGCGCGCCGCACAACGCACACAGCCGCGCACACAAAGGCCAATTCCGAAACTGTATATTTCAAAACAGAAAATTTAGTTGACTTACGAGCAAAGGATTACCAACTGTAAAGATAAAAGAAATGAAACCATGCACGCACGTCATTCAGAGAGCTGACAGCGTATAGTACCATACCAAATCAACGCGTTATGCTCTCCACACGTTATGTTCACACCACACACACACACACACACACACACACACACACACACACACACAAGGCACGCACGCACGCATGCACACACCACACGCACGACACACACACCAACGAAAATCCCCCCCCCCTCCCCCACCCCACAAGTCCTTCCGTTGAAACTATAAACCGAGGTCCCGTGTGTGAACGCACCCAGAACATCTTGCGCACGCTCACACACACACACACACACACACACAACACACCACACACACACACACACACACACTTAAAACGCGTTCCGCTATTCACAAGAGTAGGCTATTGTGTGCCGGTGGGAAGGGATGACAAAATTTACAAAACTGCATACACACGGGGACTGGATGTAAAAAAAGCACACGAGTGCTTATTCCATTATTCTCGAAATAAAAGAATAGAATAAATAAATACATACACACTCAGAGAGAGGAGAGAGAGAGAGAGAGAGTATGAGAGAGAGAGGAGAGAGAGAGAGAGAGAGAGAGAGAGAGAGAGAGTATAGATATATATATATATATATATTCCAAATTCGGTCGTTAGGGGTAGGCCAGTTTCCCATTCAATACACAATTAATTAACAGCGATAACAGTGTGAATACCAAGGACGGCCAAAACAGGATAGCCCATTCCTTTTTCATTGCGCCTTATTGATTAGTCCAACAAGCGCCACGTGGCATCCTACAACAGCCAATCAAAGCCTTTCTTTCATCTGTCGTCTCGTGCTGTGCATATCATTTGACGTACATCCGGCCAACCATCAGTACATAGTGATATTCTTGGTACGGTTTTTTTTTTCTTTTATTATGATCATTGTTATTACAGGAAGTTGTCTCTGTTACTTCCGGTAGCAGGTTGTATGTTTGGGTATTTTTGTTTTGTTTTGTTATTTCTTTGCTTGAGCAAAAGAACAGCGAAAAGATAACTGCTGTAATCCCATGTTCCTCTGAAGTCGAAGTATGGCTGCCTGTAGGGCGAGGTACTTGAAAACACCCATACAACACGCAAACTTCTCATCCAGTGTGTACTTACAGTCCCACAGCGATTCACGGGTGGGGTGAGTGAGACAGTGCATATGCTGGGTGACCCCCCAGGGTTTTCAGGTGTGAAGAAACCAACAACAACAACAACAATCATATTTTTGACTGGAATTGTCATAACAAAAAGGTAGTATTGAGTAGACTTGAAGGCATAATAAAGTATTTTAAAGTGAGTGCTTGTACGAAAATAATTTATGCGCGTGCAATTATCAGGACACAATATGACAGTAAGTTTTAACAGATACTTAAGTCCTTTGGGATGAAAACATAAACCAAGGTCTTTAGTGGCAAACGAACGCAGAACACCTTGCAGGAACGTTAAAACCCGTTTCGCCTTTCGGAAGAGTATGCCATTGCGTGCAAGTAAGAACGGATGAAAAAACAAAAAAAAACCAACAAAAAACGCAAACACATTAGTACTGAATTAAAGATCATTACTAAAGTTGAAATGCGGCTACATTAATGGTGGGTAAAAACGGTCGCATAAAAAAAAATCTCACCATTGGTGAACCTCGGAGCTCTAGCCGAGGAACGAAAAATAAAAAGAAAGAAAAAGAGATAAGTTGGCAAAAAGATAACATGCAGTTGAGAGGAGTAGAGTATTGTATTGTACTGCATGGTATTGTATTGCATTGTATTGCACTGCATTGTATTGCACTGCATTGTATTGCACTGCATTGTATTATACTGCATTGTTTTTCACTGTTTTGTATTATAATTCGTTGTATTCCATTGCATTGTATTGCACTATATTGTATTGTACTGCATTGTATTGTACTGCACAGTATTGCACTGCATTTCATTGTACTGCATTGTATTGCACTATCATTGCATTGTATGCACTGTATTGTATTGCACTGAATTGCACTGCATTTCATTGTACTGCATTGTATTGCACTGCATTGCATTGTATTGCACTGTATGTATTGCACTGAATTGCATTGTATTGCACTGTATTGTATTATACTGCATTGTATTGCACTTCCTTGTATTGCACTGTATTGTATTGCATTCACAGTATTGTATTGCACTGAATTGCATTGTATTGCACTGAATTGCATTGTATTGCACTGAATTGCATTGTATTGCACTGCATTGTATTGCACTGCATTGTATTGCACTGCACTGTATTGTATTGCACTGCATTGTATTGCACTGCGATGTATTGCACTTAATTGTATTGTATTGCACTGCATTGTATCGCACTGAATTGCATTGTATTGCACTGCATCGTATTGTATTGTATTGCACTGTGTTGTATACCACTTTCAGTCACGGTAGATTTCTCTGCGTGAAATTCGAGCTCCTCTCCCCGGGATGAGTGCGTCGCCACAAGAACAACGCCACCCCAAAAATATTTTCCCTGTCGGAACACGTAATAGTTTCCTGCTTTTTCTCTCTACAATTTTGCCAGGGACAATTCTCTTGCTGCTTTGGGTTCTTTTACACGCATCACGTGTGTTGCACATAAGGTCTCGGTTTATCGTCTTATTCGAAAGACTAGCACCCTGACCACCACAGGAGCTCTATGGATAAAGGGCAAGGTTGGGTTCAAACTGGGGATCGAACCCGCAACTTCTCTTAGCTTTGTGCTTCATTCAAAACCACTGACCCACCCATCTGTTAAAAAAATATTAAAAAAAAAAACCGAGAGAGAGAGAGAGAGAGAGAGAGAGAGAGAGAGAGAGAGGAGAGAGAGAGAGGAGAGAGAGAGAGAGAGAGAGAGAGAGAGAGAGAGAGAGAAAGACAGAGAGAGAGAGACAGAGAAACAGAGAGAGATAGAGAGAGAGAAAGAGAGAGACAGAGACCGACAGAAGACAGAGACAGACAGACAGAGACAGACAGAGAGACCGAAACACTGACAACTTTGAAAACGTTAAGTTGGGAGACAACTGACGGAGAGAGAGAGAGAGGGAAAGAGTATAAAAATATAAAGGAAAAAACTCCAACAACTGCTGTCAAAAACGTAAAGTGTGAAAAACGATGCTAATCTACGTCAATATACGCAACAGCTTGTGATAACTACAACCACACCACCACCACCACCACCATCGCCGCCACCACCAGCTCACTACCCTCTCATCGCCCTCCCCCCTCCTCCTTTTCCACCTCATCCATTTAATCTTTTACCCCCCCCCCCCCACGTTATCCCCCCAACGTATCACATTTCAAAACCAATCCTTGCCAACTGTTTCATCTCAGTGTTCTATACATCACTCACACACACACACACACACACACACACGCGCGCGCGCGCGCGCGTGTATATATATAAAAATATATGTGTGTGTGATGTACACACATATATATACGCATATACACATACACACATATATATATATGTATATATGTATATATATATGTGTGTGTGTGTGAGTGTGTGTGTGTGTGTGTGTGTGTGTGTGTGTGTGTGGTGTGTGTGTGTGTGTGTGTGTGTGTGTGTGTGTGTTGTGTGTGACGTGTGTGTGTGTGCAGACATACGTACGATAGTTACGTAAACATAAACCCACGAAATTATGACTATATTATTCACACACGCATGCACACAAGCGCTCGAACACACCTAACAACTCCACGAATACATCATTCACACGGGCACACAGACACTCACAGGCACAGACACACAGACACAGACAGGCACAGCAAATACAGGCAAATACACACACAGACACACACAGGCACAGACACAGACAGGCACAAACAAATACACACAGACACAGACAGGCACAGAAACATACAGGCAAAGACACACACCAGAGGCACAGACACATACAGGCACAGACACACACAGGCACACACACACACAACACACAGACACACACAGGCACAGACACATACTCACAGACACACACACGCATACACACACACGCGCGCCCACACACACAATACACACCCACGCAGGCACACACACACACACACACACACACACACAATCTGGGGGCAGGAAAGATTAACTGATTGGTTGATGATTAATAATCCTTATTTTCAAGGGTTATAGATAAGGATTGACATACTTTTTCTTAATCCGGCACTTGCCCCGAGTAGGGACTATCATTACTAATAGCACTGTTAATATAGATAGATAGATACATACATACATACATACATAATACACAGATAGATATACACAGACAGACAGACAGACAGACAGACAGAGACAGAGAGAGAGAGGGAGAGAGAGGAGAGAGAGAGAGAGAGAGAGGAGAGAGAGAGAGAGAGAGAGAGAGAGAGAGAGAGAGAGAGAGAATGCGTTAGGCTTTTTTTTAAAAGCCCATTCACAAGGGGACCACACACACAACACACACACACACACACACACAACACACAGAGAAAAATTATATTCATCACACCAAAGACATTTCTCAACTCCTAATTCACTTCTGTCCTCCATACCTTTGGACGGCACTGACATTACTTTTTCCAAGATTGTAAAGAATTCAGGGGTTACCATTGACAGTGCTTTCATCTTTCAGCGCCATATCTTCAGCATCGTCCGTTTCTGCCATATTGAACTGCCTAGAATAAGTTGCAGCCGACACCTCATCACAGTGAAAGTTTGTGCTTTCAGACTTTCTCGCCTTGATTTCTATAATGCTCTGTTGTCTGGATCTCCAAAACAATTCGTTGACAGAATTCAGAAAGTACAAAACCATGCTGCTTATCTTGTTTTTCGATCTTCCAAGTACCAGCATGTCTCTTCTCTGCTTCGTGACTTGCACTGGCTTCCTGTAAAGAAACGAATTCAACACAAACTTGCCACGCAGTGCTTTAGATACTTGGATAACTCCGTTACTCTATTCCTTTCTGGCCTCCTTCAGTTCTAGTCCCTTTTCATAATCTTCCCACCTCTGCTGATACTCGTCTGTTTTGTGTCTCCGCTTTTCGAACAAAATCATGTGGTGAGCTATCTTTCTCTTTCCAAGCCCCTTCTTGTTGGAATTCTCTCCCATACCCAAATCAGGTACGACACAACCAATTCAATCTTTCAAGTCCAACCTTAAAGCACATCTATGTCTGCCTTTATGATTTAATGTTTAAGTAGTTTCGTGTGTGTATATATGCCTGCATGCGTGTGTGCATGCGTTTGGCGTGCGTGTTTGGGTACAGAAGGTAGTAACGCGGGAAGGCGGGGTGTTATCATGAGGGTGGCTGGTAATAACGATGAAGGGTAGGTAGTGAGGAGAATGGGTTAGGTGAAGGTGTGTGTGTGGTTGTCTATATGCTTTAGTCTTTTAGTTGTTGTTCATTAATTGAATAATTCTGCATGTGCCATGTTTCAAGTTGTGTTTGTAAACGCTTAGAGCTCACATAAGAAATATCAGGCGCACGAAATATCCTTATTTATTTACTTACTTAGCCTACTTACTTATTCACACACACACACTCTCTCATTCTTTCCAGAATTATGTCTAAGTTTAGACTTGGTGTATCAGATATAAATGTTCATAAATTCAGATACAGAGAACATGATATTGACGACCCCAGGCTGCTATGCCCATTATGTAAGCAAGCACCGGAGGATGAAGTACATTTTGTGTTGTGCTGTCCAGTATTTGAGGATGTTAGGCAGAACTACATCCCTGTTAAATATAGTAGACAGCCTAATTTATTTAGACTGTTTACTCCTGGCATCAAGTCATCCTGAGGTTGTGCGCAGCCTCACTTTATATTTGTGTAAAGCTTTCAGAATAAGAGAGATAATGTTATCCTAAGTGATATTTTTGTAGCTGACTTTTTGTTATACAGTAAGATGTTGTCTGTGTGTGTGTTTTTATTTTTTATTTTTTTAAATTTTAAACCAAAATACTAAGCAGTTCGGCAACCCCCTTCATGTATGGGCCAATGGTCTTTTTTGTGAATAAATCATTCGAGTTCGAGTTCGAGTTCTTTCCATGTGTCTCTACCGGCCCCCGCCCCCCCTCCCTCCCATCTCTCTCTCTCCCCCTCTTTCTCTGTTATGCTTGAAAGCATGAGGTCTTCATTTCTTTGATATTCCTCAGGTCTCGGCTTCCGCTTATGTTTCTGTATTCACATGAAAAAGAATTCTAGCGGAATCTCTTTTTTTCTTTATATGATCGTTAACGTTTTTTATCACTTTCCTTTGAAGTTGCATCACCATTGATATGCAGACAGCTATACAACTGTACACAGGTGGTAGGGAGTTATGTTTTTCATTCCTCGGCTAGAGCTCCGAAGTTCACCAATAGTGAGATTTTGCGTATGCGACCAAATGACGGGATCTTTAACGTGCAAACTTGATCTTCTGCATGAGTATATATACACGGATGGGAATTAGGCACTGGCAGGTCTGCACTTGAGAGTTGACCTGGGAGATGGTAAACATCCCCACCCTTAGTTTACCACACGCCGTAGCCGAGATTCGAACTCGCGACTTTATGGGGTAGGGAGTAGGTTCATAGCTGATAAAGTCGTCAGTCTGTCCACCTAAATGCAAAGAGATCTGTGATGACTGTGACATGCGACACAGGAATAACTGGACCTTTGAAACATGTCCTTGCCTATTATACTCCCGTCGTTTGAGAATCAATGCGGGAATGTAAGCAGGAATGGATGAATCAATAAAAGACGAAATGAGATCATATGTGTGTTGTTGTTGTTGTTGTTGTCTTCGATTTCACGTCTGTTCACTCTCAGTGTTATTAGACGAGAATATGGTGTGTGTGTGTGTGTGTGTGTTGTGTGTGGTGTGTGGTGTGTGTGTGTGTGTGTGTGGTGTGTGTGTGTGTGTGTGTGTGAGAGAGAGAGAGAGAGAGTGGTGTGTGATGTGTGGTAGTGTGTGTGTAAGTTGTGTGTGTGGTGTGGAGTTTGTGTATGTGGAGTGTGTGTGTGCGTGTGTGCATCAGTGCGTGCGCGCGTAGAAGTGCTTACGTATTCTCTCACACAGCGCACGCTGACGGCCACATGCATATCAGTTTGCTCTTGTACTCGCGCGCATGCACACATATATACTGTCAGAAACGAAGATAAACACACACACACACACACACACACACACACACACACACACACACACACACACACACACACACACACACAAGCTAAGAGTTGGGCCAGAAGTCCACCCGTTGTTCCATAATAATTGGTCCTGAAAGCTGGTAGCGATCTGAGGTGTTGGTTTACACTGCTGTGGGAGGTTTTCTCTTTACACTGTACCTCCGCCTGTGTAAACACTCTTCCCTTTCCAGCAGTCATCGCTACCCCCCACCCCTCCCCCACCACCCCCCTCCCCTCTCCACAACCTCTCATTTTAAGGCAACAGTCCCACTTCTCTTTTACCCAATCGTCTGCTACCTTACTCCCTGAATTCTCCATTGACTTCTGTTTTCCATTGCTGACTTACAAAAGCTGATGAACGAGTTCAGTCCCAGTACCAACGTTTTATGTATTCTTACATTCCCGAAGTCGGAATGCGGCTACCTTATTGGTGGACAAATACGGTCGCAATACGCGAAAAAAAAAAATCAGCACTGCTGAACCTCGGAGCTCTAGTCGAGGAAGGAAAAACAAAAATTAATACTCTTATTCGTGGGTAGGCCGTTTAGTCTTGCGGGCATCCCGAATGTAAACCACCATACTCTCTGAAGTCGGAATGCGGCTACCTTGTAAATGGAGAGCAAATACGGTCGCACGCGCAAAGTCTTATCATTGGTGAACCTCGGAGCTCTAGCTGAGGAACGAGAAAACCGACCAATTCTCCCGAACACCTACCTACGGAACTTTGAGGGTGGGGTTTTGCCTGTATCTCGACTGTCTCGATCACCGCTGTAACCCTCCCAGACCCCTGATATCAGTGATGTTGACAAATGTAAGAGGTTGGTGGTCTGCCTCTTTTCCTTCTGCCCTCAACCTTACCTTGGAGAACTGTCACCATCATGATCTGTCTGTGGGTTTCTGTTTGCATGGCCAACATCATCTCAGCCTGCGCTTATCAATTTCTTATCGATTGCTTGTATAATCTAGTTTGTTTCGTTTGTGGGTTTTTTGGGGGATGGAATTGTGATGGCGGCCATGCTCCTTTGTCGGGTTAGCAAAAATTTTCGAAACATGTTGCGTTTAGCTGAATGCTTTTCATATCAGAGGGGATTCTCAAATTCCAATTTTTGATTTCCTATCAACCCTTTAGGTAGGCCCCCCTATACGGAGGGCTTACAAAATGTCAAGAAAAAAACATCATAAATGAACGACTCAATTTGACATGCACCATTCAGTCACTGTATTTCAATACAATATTAGGGGAAGAAATCTATTTCATTTCTGGTATACCTTTAAAAAAATTCCTGAAAACGTTCTATGTCATTTAATAACAATTGATCATTTGGACAACACTGAGCAAGGCTTCCTGTTTGTGGAAAAAAAGTTTTCAAAAGTAACCGAAGTTTGCATAATATTTTGATGAACAGGTTAAGGTGTTTAGCGCCATTGCACAGATCATATGACTACTGGCATAAATGGACTAAAAACAATTTTCAGGACATAAGCCAAGGAACGGGAAAGGGGGACTTTTCCTTGCTCTGCTGATACATATTCAATACGAGACATAATAAGTATGATAAGTATATGTAAATATCATGAACATGATAATGTGATCTCATATCAAGATCACATTACTGACGAGGAAGTGAAAACCAGAATTATTCAAAACACCATTAGGCCATAAAAAGAGCTCCTGACATCAAACGCAAAACTGAAGGGGCAAGGGCACATCACACTAAACACCTGAACTGGTCAAGACTTGTCCTACAGGGAACAGTACAAGGAAGAAGACGATGAGGCAGACAGAGAAAAAAACGATGGGAAGACGACATCAGAGAGTGGACTGACCGACCTCGAGTGGAACGACTTGCTACGTAAAGCTGAAAACCGCAAGGAGGGCAGGAAGCTGGCTGCAAAATGTTCAGTGGTGCCCCAAATGTCTACAAGGCTATGGGATAGGTGAAGAAGGTGAAGGTGGTGAAAATGTATGTGAAACGTAATGTTGACCAAACGCCTCTGATGACCATGAGAACAAGTTATACTCCAGCTGTAACTTCCAGGTCAAATAGTGTCCAGAGTGCTATTCAGAAAAAAGCCAATTTTAAAGTACTTGTTGAGGTATGGAAAATGCATTGTGTGGTTGTTCGGGGTGGGAGTTTGGGTGGGTGGCGTGAGGACGTAGACTCATACCAGGCAGTCGTGAGAAAGCTGAAAACTGCTTGTAGTCTTACACTGATGACCCTGAGCATGTACATTGTGGTTGGTAGGCTAGCAGACAACAAATGACTGAAGGGGTACAGTGGTTGCTGTAAAATAAAAAAGAAAGTCAACCCTACCAAATTTGTGCAAAATCCCATTAATTTTGAGTCAGAGGCTAGTCTTTCACAAAAAGCCGTTTTTATTTCTGAGGATGCCTTAGTACGCGCGGTATGACTACGAGAGTGATATATAGGAAAATAGAAGGAAAATGGCAAAATGTGCAGATGGTGTGTAGCCAAAGAACTCTGGTTGACCTGGGGTCTTCCTCAGTGCTCTCCCTTCATACGATCTCAACGAGTCGTCTACCAGTCCGCGCCAAGGGAGACGATAAGCTACTAAGGGCCGTAACTTCGCACCAGCTACAGTAACTGTAGCCTTCCCTGCAGAGTTTGGGAGGAAAGAGAGAGAGAGAGAGAGAGAGAGAGAGAGAGAGAGAGAGAGAGAGAGAGAGAGAGAGAGACAGAGACAGACAGAGAGAGAGAGTGTGTGTGTGTATCCGACAACGTGTGTATGTGTTAGTGCGCGCATGATAAAGAGAGAGAAAGAGAGACAGACAGAAAAGAAGGGAGAAAGAAAGAGATAGAAAACATGGTGACAAAGAGAGAAATAGACATACAAGCTGAGAGCAAAAGTGGAATTGAGAGAGAGAGAGAGAGGCAGACAGAGAGAGAGAGAGTGAGACACACACACACACACACACACACACACACACACACACACACAACATACACACACAGATAGAACAGACAAACTAGATACAGACAAAACCCGTGTACACAAGCACACAAACTTATTGTGTCTGCACTAGTATGCCCTAGCACCTGAATATGTGAACAGATAAGTTTTCGTTCCTCGGCAAGAGCTCCTAGGTTCACCAATGGTGAGATTTGGCATATGCGACCGTTTGCCCACCATGAAGGTAGCCGCATTCCCACTTCAGGAAAGATGTCTAAAAAAAAACAACAACACGGCAAGGCTGGGAATGGAACCCAGGACCTCACGGTTTACTTGTTAGGCAGATGAACGTCTTAACCGTCCGGGCCACCTCACCTTCCTTCTTAATCCGACATTATGATGGCAGCCAAGATAGGACCGTGGAATCCCTGACAGAGGGACAACCAGATGACATCAAGAAACACAATCACCGTCGTGACATGGCACAGAGAGGCACAAGACTGGAAACGACGGAGAGCTTAACTACAGAGGGCTACAGCCTGCAATGGATAGGCAACGCTTCGTTGGAGTTTTAGTTTTAACTTGTATATATCCCCTAAGTCGGAATGCGGCTACCTTAAAGGTGGGCAAAAAAAACCACCGGTCGCATATGCAAAACTCGCATCATTGGTGAGCCCCAGAACTCTACCTAGCCAAGGAACGAAACCCCCCCCCCACCCAAAATATATATAAAATAAGTTGCACAATTTGAATCTGGGCTTTAACCACTAAGGAGACGATAGCCTTGGTATGGCCTCCGTGGTCGGCGGGGCTATAAAGAAGCTGACTGGGTTAGGCTAGGCACGAGTGATCAGCCCTTATCTGCTCTTCAACTTGGAGAGCCTGGCAGTCAACAAACCCTCCAAACTTATTCAGACATTAATTTAATTTTCCCCGCTCTTGTGTCGTCATCAGTCCAGTTCCCTCAGCTGTCACCAACCCTGTTGTATTGATTTCCCTCCCCTTTCTATTTTCTACGGTCTATCACTACCGTCAAAAATATCCGTTTTGTTATGCTTTTGTTGAAAAGGTCGTAACTCTTTCTTTCATAACGTGCATCTTGAAATTAAAAAAAGAGTGGGGGGGGGAGAGAAACTATTCTGTGGTGCAAGCAAAGATTTTTAGTTTTGAAGTTAATGAGTTTCTCTTGTGTCGTGGCTATCAACTATGTGGCTTTGAAATATAAAAAAATGTGTGTGTGTGTGTGTGTGTGTGTGTGTGTGTGTGTGTGAGAGAGAGAGAGAGAGAGAGAGACAGACAGACAGACAGACAGACAGACAGATACACAGAGACACAAAGACAGAGAAACAGAAACCGAAACAAGCTAAAATAAACAAAAAACAACAGTATCTTTTTAAAAAATCAGCACCCCAAAAAAAACCAACAACCAAACAAACATATCGACACTAACAACACACCATACATCATCATCCCCCACAATTCTAATGGCCAGAACGTCGTTTCCGGAAACCCGAGAGAATGGCTGCGTTTGAGCGAGGTTTGAGTGATTGTCGCTGAGCGCGGAACCCCATAAAGGCTCGTCCACTTCAATCAATGAGAGGCATGGTTTATGACGGGCAGTTTATAACCGGTGCCTCAGCCCACGGGGCTGAAATGGCATGCCTTAGTGCCTGCCTGTTTGAGGGAGAGCTCGTTCATTTCGATTGTTCTTACAGTTATGGTCAAACCCATTTTATACAGCCATTTTTTTTGTCCTAGGCGGGAGAGAAGAAAAGATCTTAGGACTTGAGACTGAAACCAGCAGCTTCTGTATAAATAAGCAATGCAGATACTTTTTGGATGAGGCTATCAACCGAGGTGCCGAGTGCGAACGTATACAGAACTTCTTGCACACACGCTAAAACCCGTTCTACCTTTCGGAAGAATAGGCCATTGTGTGTCGGTGGGAATAGAAGATAAAATTTACAAAACATGTTTACTGGGACTGGATGTAAAAAAAATACATGGGAGCTTATTTTATTATCATCAAAATTAAAATGAAAAGACAAAATAAAATTATTGGTAATATTTTGCATATTTTTGGGTGCCTAGAACGAAGACATTATTTTTAATGCATACATAAAGATAAAGGTGTCCCATAACCTGTGTGGTCGTAGGGGAGTGAGGCATCAGAGACCTCAACTTCTCAAGGGGCCAGCATATTGAGGGCGGCCCCCATCTCCTCTCCCTCGCTGCGTTAGATTTCCTGACCCTAAAGAGGCAGGTACCCATTTACAGCTGGGTGAACTAGGGGACTGTACTGAAGCCAAGGCACACAAACGGTCACCCGTCCAAATTGTAACCACGCTCGTTGCTGCTTAACCTTAGCTGGGGAAAGCGAGTGCTGACCAATGAGCTATCCCGTCCCCAGTGCATACATATTGAACAATAATCTTAAGCTTTTCACCTCCTTATTCTACTTGCCACCACCACCACTACCACTTCTACTACTACCACGACCACTATCACCACCACCACTACTACTACCACCACAATATCAACCAAATAATCTGAAATTTTCAGATGATCTTCGTCTTCTTGATGCTTTCAATGTCATGGAAGACGGGTTTCTTGGGCACTGTAAGTCTGGCACTGTTCCGGAGTCTTCGTCTCCACAGACACACATTCCCAAATGTATAAACAAAACAACAGACATTCAGTTTCCTTGTTGGGCTTTCCCCATCTTAACATCCTTGGGGTCATCCAGAATAAGCACACTGTCTCACTCATCCCACCTGGGAATTACTGAAAGACCATAAGCACACACTGTGGTGTTGTTAAATGGTTTTCTTATCAGCAATTCATGTGTACGAGCTCAGTCCAAAAGTGCCTGAACATTATTTTTAAACTGCTAAGTATATCTTTTCCCCATCAACACACATGAAATCATGACCCAACATAATGGCAATAAAAAATTATATTACATAAAGAGAAACCGAGTTGAGACTGCCAACGTAAACCGAGTACTCCTTAACCTTCTTTTTTGTGGGGAGGGGGGGGGGGGGGGGGGACAAGCTGTTGTTGTCCCCAATTCACCCACTCACAAAGACAACAGGAATTGTCAGATTGGATATATTTGGACTTGCCTTTTGCAGTCTGTGCCTTGGCAGCCCACCTGGTGAAGGAAAGGAAGTTTTCACACACAGTTTCCAAGAGCGGGGTGAAGTTACTGTTACTGTTGAGCCGGTCCATTTTGCAATGCACTTTTCGACTACGTAACACTGGGTGAACCAGCTTTCACAGAAAATTTCCAGGTGTGGGGAAAGTTACTGTTACTGTTGAGCCGGTCCACTTGACAATGCACTTTTCCACTACGTAACACTGGGTGAACACCCCACCCCCCCTCCCGTAAGTTTGCGTGTACACAGATGTTTTTCAAATAAACTCATCAAATAGGCAGCCATACTCCAACCTCAGAGTGTTAAAAACGTGTTTTAAAAAGTTGCCTATTATCCACAAGTTAAATGAAAACACAAAGAAAGAGGATGGCAGGATGGTTAAGACGTTCGTGTCTGCCAACAAGTAAACCGTCAGGTTCTGGGTTCGATTCCCCCCGGCGACGCCTTTTCTTTCCCAGTTTGACGAAAACATCGAACTCAATGTCAACGTCCTTGGGATGAGACTATAAACCGAGGCCCCATGTGCGAACGCACGAAGAACATCTTGCGCACACGTTGAAAACCCGTGCCGCCTTTCGGAAGAGTTAGGCCATCGTGTGCCGGTTGGAACGAATGACAAATAGCCCCAGCTTGCACACAGGTGTCGTGTTTAGACACCATCCCCGAAGTCAGAATGGGGATACCTAAATGGTCGTGGTGGTGGTGGGGGGAGGGGGGGACCCGGTCGCATACGCATAAATCTCACCATTGGTGAACTTCGGAGCTCTAGCGAGGAACGGGGGAAAAAAAAACCCGAACACGAACACCAAAATACAGCGTGTAACACACTTGACTTGTTATTCAAAATAAATTCCAAGCTAAGTTTCACGTGCCTAGTTTTAGAAATCAATTAATGCTTAGCTGCTATATTTGCCTGCCACATATATGGTTTTGTGGGACTTAGAATATTGATTAAATGATTTATTTTTTCGGTCCTTGATGTCAAATTTGAGGAAAAGCGTTTCGAGTTTTCACCCTCATCTCCCACCCCTCTCCCCCACCCAAACACACACCCAGCTGCTTTTCTAAGCTTTTGTTTATCGATTGTTCATTCACCTCGCCTTCTACTTTTGGGGTGCATGCTGTCGCATATCGGCTTTGCACACTTACCTGCATGCACACGCACGGATACACACACATGCACACACACACACAAACACACACACACATGGACACAGAGGGACACGCGCGCGCACACACATCTGTTGAAAAAACCGATTGCACGCTCCAGCAGAGAGAGAGAGAGAGAGAGAGAGAGAGGGGGGGGAGGGGGGGAGAGAGAGAGGGGGGGGGGGGGGGGGGGGAAGGGGGGAGAGAGAGAGAGAGAGAGAGAGAGAGAGACAGAGAGAAAGAGTGAGAGACAGAGAGAGGGGGGGGGGGGGGAAAGAGACAGACAGAGACAGCTCCAAAGACCAAGCATGAAAAAACATCCGAAAAGAGAGGAAGGCGCTGATATCTATAAAAACAAGCAGAACAAACAAGAAAGAGAAGAAAAAGAAACCACCCTCCAAAAGAAGCCAAGAGGGCCCAACACTGATCACAACACACACACACACACACACACACACACACACACCACACACACACACACACACACACACACACACACACACCACCCCTGTGTGCACATGCACGCACCCACACCTGTGTGTGCGCGCGCACACACACACACACATGGTGGAAACAAACGTGCGAACGACTGCTACACCACCACCTTCAAGGTCTATAATTATCTGCAGGTTTAATGAGGATGATATTGACGGTGATGATGATGATGGTGAAGTGATGATGGTGGTGGTGATGATGATGACGATGACGACGGTGGTGGTGGTGAAGTGATGATGGTGGTGGTGATGATGATGATGGTGGTGGGGGTGACGATGGTGGTGGTGGTGGTAGGGGTGGCACCATTTCTACTATTACTATAACAACAGCTACTTCTACTGCTCCTGCCATGACTTCTACCGCTGCTGCTTCTACTACTATTAACTACCACCGCTGCTACTCCTACCACTAGCCACTACTTACCACTACTAGTACGACTACTAACTACTTCTACTACTGCAACTACTACCCGCACCCGAGCGCGCAGACGCACGTGTTAGAATGTGTCTGTTGTATACCCAATCAGTCTCAAGGAAAAATTCATCACGGACAGCTAGTACTATGTTTACATCAAAGATAATAGCCGCCATGGCGCAAGTAGTTAACGCCTTGGGTTACGGACTAGAAGGTCGAGAGCTTCAATCCCTTAAGAGTCATGGGGACTTTTTTTCGGACTCCGGCCGGCTTCTACCCACGGTGAGTTTGCTTTGGACTAATTGGGAAGACTGGGACCACACAGTCGAGCTTCATCCACTTTATGAATGCGAGTTTGAGAGTCTTGCTCAAAATACGTGACCAACACTGCAGGTGTCTGTATATCTCGGGCCCAGCTGACGTCGGGATATATTACGATAGAAAGCCCTACCAGGTAGTTTCAAAGCATACGCACTTCCATAGCAGCATCAGTACATCATCATCATTGATTACCATGCAATATAAGAAAATTGCCTCTGATTCAGTGGCCCTAGTTGCTCTGGTCTCTTGGCGACCTCAGATTCGGTTTTCCCATGCCTTTCTGCACCTGTGGTGAGTTTGTGTCAAAGCCTTTAGGGTTGAAGGTTCCAGTGAAAAGGTCGTTGGAGGGACGTTGTGATAGTCGCCACCCCGGGTGGGTGTCTCACTCTCTGTGGCTCCGCGACTGGACTATTACTGTCGTTAGAATGGGGCTTAGTAGGTGGTTTCTTGCGTATGCTAGTTCAGAATAGGCGCCATTGAACATCACAAAAGTGACCCAGCAGCAGTGCAGAACCCCTCTGGTTGTTGACCCTTCGAGGCCTGTCACTGATAGGCTTCCTATGGACTTACGACCCCGAGGACGCTAAATAACGAATGGGGTTAACATCAGTGCAGACTCCACTCTCCCCAAAAGTCCTTCGGACTCGATATAAAAGAATAAATAAATAAATATTTGTTGTCATTGTCAATGTCATCGTCAATGTCGGTGTCACCATTGTCATGTTTATCCCATTGTCATCTTTGTTGTTATCGTTGAATCAGGAACTGTCACTAGCTCAAGTTGGGTTTTTTCCCCCAGTGTCCTAGTGCTATTTGATGTGAACAGTTTTATTTTTGCTGCCTCATCTTTTGTGACGTTCTTGTCCTGCTGTTTCCACCCCACTCGTTTCACTCTCTCTGTCCCCTTGAACGGGGAAATAGAGGGGATGTGGAGGTGAGGATGGTGACAAAGATGACGATGACTGTTTTGGTGGTGGTGGTGATGATGATGATGAGGCGATGGTGGTGGTAGTAGTGATAGTGATGATGAACAATCAAGAACCCAAAAACTTCATGGTGCAAGATGGAAGGGGTGTGGATGAATGTTTTCTCCTCCTCCTTTTCTGTCTGTCTTTCTTCTTCTTCTTTTCCTTCTTTTCTCTCTCTCTCTCTCTCTCTCCTCTCACTATCTCCCCTCTCCTCTCTCTCTCTCTCTCTCTCATCTTATACAAAGAAGAACTCTAAACAAGAAGAAAGAAGCACAGGAGAAGAAGAAGAAGAAAAGAAGAGAAAAAGATAGAAGAAGAAGATAAGAAGAAGAAGAAGAAAATTGTGAAAAATTACTCAGAAGAATTGCGGAGATGAATGCGGAAGTGATGATGATCGATAGATGATGATGATGATGATGATGATGATGATGATGATGAGGGAAGAAGAAGAAGAAGAAAAGAATTGCGAAGAAGACGAAGATTTGCAAAGAAGAAGAATTGCAAAAAAAGTAGAATTGCGAAGGGAAGAGAAGAATTGCGAAGAAGACGAAGAAAATGCGAGAAGAAGAAAAATTGGGGAAGAATTGCGAAGAAGAACAACAACAACAGAAATAAAGAAGAGAAAGAACAAGAGTTTCGAGGAGGAGAAGAGAGGAGGAAGGAATGCAAGAAGAATGCAAAGAAGAATGCAAAGAAGAAGCAAGAGAAGAGAAGAAAGCCGAAGAAGAAGATAATGAAGAGAAGATATTGTCAAAGAAGAAGAACTCAAAGAAGAAGAATGCAAAGAAGAAGAAGAAGAAGAAGAAGAGAACAACAAGAAAAGAACAAGAAGAAAGCGAAGAAGAAGAAGCGAAGAAAAGATGAGAAGATGAAAGCGAATGAAGAAGAAAGAAGAAGAAGAAGAAGAAAAGAAGAAGAAGAAGAAGAAGAAGAAGAAGAAGAAGAAGAAGAAGAGAAAAGAGAAGAAGAAAGCGAAAGAAGAAGAAGAAGAAAGCGAAGAAGAAGAAGAAGGGAAAGAGGAGGAGAACAAAAGCAACAAACAGCAAGAAGAAGAAAAAAAACCCTGAAACATTTCTTTATCAATCAAATCCAACAAGAAGACCATACAATCTGATGCTATCTAAATCGCTCGTTATCAACATTCTTGTTTATTCAACACACAGGCTTTGTGTTATCTTCTGCCGAAACGATTCCTCTAGTCACACAGAAAAATGACTCAACTATGAAACTTGAAAATGCGCGCGTGCGCGTATGTGTGTGCGCATGCGCGCACGCGTATGCGTGTGTGTGTGTGCGCGCGCGCGCTTGCGTATGTTTGTGTGTGTGTGTTCCGGAGTAAAAATTATGTGTCAATTCTGACATGTCTCAGATCAAGTTTAGGTGTCGAGGTCTAAGTCCCATGTCAAAGTAGCTGTCAATTTTCGTATCACTAGTCAATTTTTCGGTTCGTTTTGGGCTTTAAGTCAGCGACTGCTGGCAACGAGTTATCTCCCCTCTCCCTCCCTCTGCAGTGCTGACTGACTTCTCCAACTTTTGACTTCTTCTTACTTAACTTTCTGAGGAGTCGTAGAGGCGCTAGTACTGTGTATACACTGGTCAGACTTCTCTGACAAGTCATTTTATTTCTTGTCGGTTGAAATGAAGTCAGCCAGTACCAGATCAGCCTAGTTTGATGTTCAAGTTACTACTTGACGTTACGTTTGGTTGTACTGTTGTTATTGGTGGCGGTGGTGATGGTGGAGGTGGTGATGATTGTGTTGCTCTTTCTGTCAAGGTTATTTTGTGTGTGTGTGTGTGTGGTAGTGGCGTTGTTGTCATTGTTTCATCATTGTAGTTTGTTTAGGTCCTTTTTCTATCTGATGATACTATACTTTAAACAGAAAATAGGGGGAAATGAAATATATACAACAAAAATAAGATGAGATGAAAATATTAAAAAAATGAAACAGAATAAGATAAATGAAACAATGATAAAAATCAGCTTAAAAAAAAAGATGAGTAAGTAACAAAACAAATGTGCCCCCCGTTCTGCAATGCTGTTTTCCGTGATTGCCTTTCATTGATCATTTGTAGTTTTCATTTGAATCAAACTCTTTTATTTCGAGGATAATGGAATAAGCATTCATGTGCTCTTTTACATTCAGTCCCCGCGTGTATCAATTTTTGTCAATTTACTCATCCATTCCCACCGGCACACAATGGCCTACTCTTCTAAAAGGAGGAACATCCTTTCTTGAATTTCGTTAATACTGGTTTGTGTTGATTCAATATCAGTTCTGATAGCTATCAAACTGTGACAAATTAAGCTGTGGACCGACA
>CM054150.1:12610654-12648154 GCA_028751875.1 Rapana venosa | reverse complement strand
CATCGCCACAGAAGCAGCACCACGCATTTTTTTTTCCTTTCCTGTCTTGCATGTGTATTTGCTTCCCTATCGGCCTGGCTTTTTTCTACAGAATTTTGCCAGGGACAGCTTTCTTGTTGCCGTGAGTTCTATTACATGTGCTGCATAATTTTCTGTAACACACGGGACCTCGGTTTATCGTCTCATCCAAAGACTAGCGCCCAGACCACCACTCACGGTCTAATGGAGGGGGGAAAGTTTCGGGCACAGACGAGGATACGAACCTGGACTTTTCGCTTTCTAGCAGGTGCGTTACCTCTAGATACGAGCGTTCGTTTTACCACCCTGTTAATTATCTGCATCAACTTTGATAAGCATAACCATTCATTGATAGCTGCGATGAGTTTTGTTTGATTCTAAAAGTCGGACCCTGCTTCGTGTTGTGAGTTAGTTACATGCAATATGTAACACTTTGATGTACCTCTAATGGGTTTTGAAACAAACTTTGCCTTGCCTTGCCTTGCCTTGCCTTGTCTCGCCTTGCCATGCCTTGCCCTGCCTTATCTTGCCCTGCCCTGCCCCGCCTCACCTCACCTTGCCTTGTCTCGCCTAGACTTGCCTTGTCACAATTGCGAAACGTTTTTGTCCAACTGAACAGGACTACAGATACACAAGGTTTTGAGTAGCGTTTGTGACGTGCAAAAGTGGGATGGGGGAAAGAGAGGTGGGTGGGTGGGTAGGGAAGCAGAGAGGGAGGTCCTGGAGGAAGGGGAGGGCGGGGGGGGGGGTGGGAGTGGGGGGGTAGGGGTAAGGGGGTGGGCGGTGGTGGGATGGGATGGGGTGGGGGGGGGGATGTGCTAGATTGGGCCTGGGTGCCTGTTTTGAAGCAGGGAGGATGGTTGATGGTGATGACTTTTTTAAGGGTGGAAGTAGAGCGAATGTGGCGAGGGGTGGGTTGTGTGTTGTTTGTGTTGTGTGTGTGTGTGTGTGTGTGTGTGTGTGTGTGTGTGGTGAGAGAGAGAGAGAGAGAGTAAATGAATGAATTACTGAGAGATTGATCGAATGAATGAGTGAATGAATAAATGAATGAATATGCAAATATGACGATTTGAGGCCAAGCCTAGTCTTACAACCTGTCCTTATAAACATAATACCTTACAACACTCAATAACACAATTAAATTAAACAATAAACCATGGCAGAAACACACACACACACACAATGACAGATGACACCAAAGAAATCATATTTTAAAAAATCTATACCCCACCTGTGAGAGAGAGAGAGAGAGAGAGAGAGAGAGAGAGAGAGAGAGAGAGAGAGAGAGAGAGAGAGAGAGAGAGAGAGAGAGAGAGAAGAGAGAGAGACCGAAGACTTCACGTGGTGTTCATTTTCAGTGTTCCGGAACTTTCTCAGACGACAGACAAGACACGAAGGAGGCCTTCTCTGGATCAGTAACGCGCATAACTTAATCTAAAACATAGCTGAAGCGGGGAAACAGAAAAAGGTCAGACTGCGTTTCAGGTTTTGATTTAGCTACATGCAATATGTAACACTTTCGTGCACCTCTGATGGGGTTTTTGAGATAAACTTTGCCTTGCCTTGCTTTGTCTTGAAGAGCGAAGCATTCTCTGGCAGGTCTGCACAAAAGATGCACCGGGAGGTCATACACATTTCCATACTTTACTGACCAGGCACCGTCGAGATTTGAACCCTGTCGCCAGTGATATGATGACCAATAATAGGCCATCATCAGAGTACGAAACTATCGCTGATAAACTCCTTCAAGTGGAAAGCTTGTTGAGTATTCAGATAGTTGCAGAAATACTAATTTTTATAGATCCTACATAAACAATTTGAAACAAAAGCATGTTGGTTTTCCCTAATATTTCTTTATATATATACCTCAACTTCTCAAGGGGCAAGCATATTGAGGGTGGCGTCCATCTCCTCTCCCTCGCTGCTTTACCTTTCCTGACCTTAAAGAGATAGGTATCCATTTACAGCTTGGTGAGCTGGGAACTGGGGGACTGTACTGAAGCCAAGGCGCGCAAACGGTCACCCATCCAAGTGGTAACCACGCTCGATGCTGCTTAACCTTAGCTGGGTGAAAGCGAGTGCTCTGACCACTGAGCTATGAGCTATCCCTTCCCCATATCTATACTTAATTATTCCCCAAATGCTGCCTGCAAAGTTTTATCTGTTAGTGAACACTTTTTTTTCTTGTTCGAATCTTGGACAAAAATCATTTTCATGATGGGAATGAAGTTGTTACTGGTTACCTGCACTTGTTTTTCCTCACAATATTTTGTCCAAAAAAAAAATATATATATATGAACACTTTTTATGATGCGACAGATGTTGTGTAGTGATGGGGTTGTTTGGTAAAGTGGACAGAAATAAGAACTCGAAAGACAGAGGTCTGTCAACTTCCTGTGGAAACTTGCCTTCATTTCCTTCACCAGCTGAGCTGTCAATACACAGACTGCCAATCACAAGATAAACGATTCCCAAATCTGACAGTTCCTAATGTCTTTGTTTAAGTCCGAATCGGGTACAATAACAGATTTTCCCGGGAAAATTTAGCGAGTACTCATTCTTTTATTGCCATTATTTTGGGTCGCGTTTTCATTTGTGAGATACAAAACGATGTGCTAAGCAGTTTAAAAATTATTTCAAGCTACATTTTGGCCGGGTTTGCATACAGTTGAATGTTTTAATGCAGTTAGCGACAAACAGTCCATTTACGACTCCACTGACGTTCCGTTATACCTTCGTAAAGAAAGATAACTCTTTGGCGGAAGACGGTTTTCGTTTACAACACGATTGTTGTACACAGCAACGAAGTGACGCTGGATTGTTGGATAGCGTTCGCATCACCAACAGAGGAATCTCTATCTATCTATCAATCTATCATCATCTATCTATCTATCTATCTATCTATCTATCTATCTATCCATCTATCTATATATATAGGCCTATATAATTTGTCTGATAACTACGCTTGTGAACTAGAACTGGAAAGACACCAGAAGCAGAATCCATCCTGAAGAAAAAAATTTTAAGGCTTTAAAAACAAAAAGGAAGAAATGTTGTTATGGTTTGCTAGATGTTTCATATTTCCTACAACTCGTCTGGTAGGCTCTGTACTTTTGTCTAGCCCCAAGTCTGTGTGATGTAACTGTTATGGAAATAACATATAATAACAATCATCATCATCATAACAATAATAATAACGACGATGACGACAATAACAACCGGGGATGCATAGCACGCCTTTCCCCACAGATCAAATTATTTCTTCAAGTCACTTCAAATCAACACGGAGATAACTATGACTACATTCCACACACTACCTCTCTGAAGGTTTGTGTGGGTGCTTTGTTACATGCCATTTATCTAGATGATCACACAACCTGGAAATGTACTCTCTCTCTCTCTCCTCTCTCTCTCTCTCTCTCCTCTCTCCTCTCTCTCTCTTCTCTCTCTCTCTCTCTCTGGTATTCCTCTTATATATGAAATGTATTATTTTTATATAAATGTTTGGTTTATACATTTTATAGTGATTTATTTTATCATCGTCCAAAAAGCATACAATATTGTTCTCTATCTTAAATCAATATACCATGCCTCTTAGAAATGTACTGAGTGAGTTTGAATTGAGACAGAATTGTTGTTTTGATGCTGTTGTTGGCGGGGCTGTTAAAAACTGGTTTATATCAGGCTCCTCGACATTTTGTAACTTGATATCTTTATTGATAGTATATATATTTTTTTTAAGGGTTTTGGTGGGGATGCTTTAACAGAATTTGATATCTGGTTTATTTTGATGTTGATGTAACCTGGAAATGCTCTCTCTCTCTCGCGCTTCTTACTGTCTCCCCTCTATTTTACTTTATCCACATTACCTAATTATAATCAGTGTATTAGTTTTCATGTTAATGTTTGATTTATTTGAGAATTATATGTTTATCAACATATCTCTTTTCTATAAAAAAAAAAACCCAACACCCAAAACTATGTATCTCTTGAAATTAATGCTCAAGTAAGTTAGGGATTATGTAATGTTAAATATATATATATATATTTTTTAAAAATCATGTTGTCGTTATTGTAGTAAGATTTTTACCTATTTTGTTGATAGTCCCTAATCAGGGCAAGGGCCGGATGGAAAAAAAAGTATGCGCATGCTTATTCTGTTACCCTTGAAAAATAAAGATTCATTCATTCAAGGTCTAATGGATAGAGGAAAAAGCTTGGGTTCAAACGCGGATGGAGCCCACAACTTCTGACTTTCTTGTCAGGTGTGTTCCTGACCTTTTATACCACCGCCCCATCCTTCCACTGGAGGAGTTTCTCAGAAGCACGAGAAGATGAAAATATCGGGAAGGAAAAGGAGGAGGATGGCAAATGCATGGTTAAGATGGCTGATGAACAACAAGAATGAAGAGAACTGGGTGGGGAGGAGGGAGGGGGGGGGGGGGGTGAGGAAGAAAAGCTCATTTGGCTGCAAATCAGCTATAGCTTCCAGGTAAAGTAGTGTCTTAAAAAAATTTTTTACATAATTATTCGAGGATAATGGAATAAGCACTCCTGTGCTTTATTTTTAATTACATCCAGTCCCCGTATGGTTTTGTCGTCAATTTTGTTATCCATTCCCACCGACAACGAATGGCCCCTACTCTTCCGAAAGGCGGAAAAGATTTTAACATATTCTATAGACAGCTACTCAGAAAAAAACACAACATTTGCTCATTCTAAAACATCTTTTTTAAAGTATCAATGATGCGTGCGCTATGTGATTGTTTTGAGGGTATGAAGACACAGACTAACGCCAGGTCGTCATGAGAAAGCCGGAAAGTATCACCGTCTGAGGATAGCTCGTTGTTGTTGTTGTTGTTGTTGTCTTCAATTTAACGTCTGTTCACGCTAAGTGATATTAGAAGAAGGATAGCTCGTGTTCTTACGTCGATGATCCTGCACATGTGCATTGTCGGACCAGCTTCCTCCACTCCTCGCGGTTCTCAGCTTTCCGTAGCAGGTCGCTCCAGTCAAAGGCCAGTCCACTCTCTGATGTTGTCTCCCCATCGTTTTGTCCGTCTGCCTATTCGTCTCCTTCCTAGCAGACAACAAAGATATGAGGGGGGTACAGTGTTTTGCTGAAAGAAAATCTTTTAAAAAGTCAAATCTTCCTCATTGGCGTTTTTAAAAAAAATCACACTAGTTGCAAGTTAGGAGCTAGTCTAGTGCTTCACTAAAGAAAAAAAAGAGCTGTTTTTATATTTTTGTGGATTCAATGGTAAATGATGTACATATGTTTCTTCTTCTTCTTTTTCTCCTTCGTCGAAGGCTCATACAGTAACCATCGTTGTAATGTCAAATGAGCGAAAATGCGTTGCGCCACCGTAAAGCGCCTAAGTCAGGCCCAGTACATTCGACTTCGGTGTGGGAGAGAATTGTTCTGTTTTAAGTCTTTCTGGGGGAGAAAAGGGCAGGAGAAGTGACCAAGAAGACAGAAAATAAACAAGAATGTGACAGGAAGAACAGGAGCAACAGAAAAATCGCCATCAGTTCCAAAATCAGACTGATGCGCTCTCTGGTTATGTCAATCTTCTTATATGCATGTGAATCATGGACCCTCACAGCGGACTTAGAGAGAAGAATAAGACCTGTAGAAATGAGGTGCTTCCGAAGACTCTTAGGCATCTCGTACAAAGACCACATCACGAATGAAGAAGTCAAGAGACGCATCCGCAACAAAATCGGGCCCTATACTGACCTTCAAACACTCGTCAGACAACGAAAACTGAAGTGGTTTGGCCATGTCACACGCTCCTCTGGTCTTGCTAAAACAATCCTACAAGGCACAGTGAGGGGAGGAAGAAGAAGAGACAGACAAAGGAAGAGATGGGAGGACAACATTCGAGAGTGGACAGACATGGAGCTGAGAGACACCTTGAGGGCGGCTGAGAGACAAGAGGACTGGAGAAAGGTGGTTGACAAAGCTTTGAAGGCGCCCCAAAGGATTCGGAATCTGAGGGATTGGTGACGGTGACGGTGACAGGAAGAAAAGGAACAAGGCAGAAACAAAGAGAGGGATAGAAAAAAAAAGGAATTCCTAGCACAGTTTCCAGAAGGTGGGGATGCTATTTATACTGGCAGCTCCCCACCCTTCCTCGGGCATCCCCACGGGAGAATAAAAACAGGGGAATGGCCAAAAAATTAAGATTGGAGTGCAGCCCTTTGCAAGGTACAAGGGGGGAAGAAACATGCCGGCTAGCTTTTGAGCAGGGAAGAGGATAGTAGGAGAGGGAGGGGAAGAATGGAGAGGGGAGGGGGAACGAGTGAAAGGGTGAGTTGGGATGAGTGGGGAGGGGGGGGGGGAGAACAGAGGGGGAGGGAGGAGGAGGGCACGTTAGCTGACAACTCATGTCAGCTTAGGCCTTTCTTCTGGGGCTTTTTGTCCTCCAAATAATAAAGGGGAAAACAAATTGCGTTGGTCTAACATCCCCTTTTTCTCTGAGGACAAACACACACACACACACACACACATGCTTGCATGCATGATGGATGGATGCAGGTATTCACACGCGTCAACTGGCACACGCATTCACGCATGCATACACACGCGCACGTGCATGCGCAGCTACTGCGTACCCACACGCACACGTGCGTGCGCGCGCACGTACACACACACGCTCTCTCTCTCTCTCTCTCTCTCTCTCTCTCTCTCTCTCTCTCTCTCTCTCTCTCTCTCTCTTTCTCTCTCTCTCATTCACTCACACACACACATGTAAGTAGGTACGCACGTACGTATGTTGCATACACACACACACACAAACACACGCGCGCCCGCGCACACGTACATACACACACTGCCCCCCCCCCCTTTCCCACCACACACAGTCTCACTCACACACACACACACACACACACACACACACACACACACACACACACCACACACACGTATACACATGTAAACAGGTACCCACGTACACACGTGTGTGTGTGTGTGTGTGTGTGTGTGTGTGTGTGTGTGTGTGTGTGTGTGTGTGTGTGTGTGTGTGTGTGTGTGTGTGTGTGTATGTGTGTGTGTATTGTGTGTGTGTGTGTGTATGTGTGTGTGTCTGTTTCTCTCTCTCTCTCTCTCTCTCTCTCTCTCTCTCTCTCTCTCTCTCTCTCCACACACACACACACACACACACACACACACACACACACACACACACACACACACACACACACACACACACACACACAAAATGCATGCGTATCCTGAGTCGCAGGATCGAACAGTATTCTTCCAGTGCTAAGCAGTCATGAGGCCATCATCCAAAGAAGATCCAAGACTGTTGCTGGGTCACTTGGAAGGTGACCAAAAGCAAAAAACCAAAACCTTTGATGCCTGTTATAACCCAACAGACACCTTAACAGTACTTCGATGGTAAATCTCCCAACTGAGGATACCAGTGGACCTGTCAGTATAAATAGCATCCCTGCCTTCTGGAAATTCTGTGCTAGGAATTCCTTCTTTTCTATCACTCTCTGTTTCTGCCTCGTTCCTTGTCTGTCTGTCACGTCCTTGTTTATTTTCTGCTTTCCTGGTTCAATCTCCTGACCTTTTTCCCCCCAGAAAGACTTAAAAGATAGCAATTTTCTCTAACGCCGAAGTTGGATGCACTGGGCCTGACTTGTCAGGCGCTAAGCGCATTTTCGCTTATATGAGACAATAATCGTTTCTGTCTGAGCGTTCGATGAAGACAAAGCAATGGAGAGGTAACCCACCCGTCTAGAAAGCGAGAAGTTGCGGGTTCGATCCCCGTTTGAACTCAAAATTTCTCCCTACCCACAAGTCCTTGAGTGGTGGACTGGGTGATGGTCTGTGATCGAGAGTGTATCACATATTTTAGCTTGGGTAAAAGAACCCATGACAACAAGAGAGCTGTCTTTGGCGAAAATCTGTAGAAAAAGCTACTTTCACGGGGTAAAAAAGCTGGTGATTTGCCTTGGTTTTTTTTTTCCTTTCCCCCTCGGTCTTGCCTTGAAAGACAGTCGTAATGTGGTCTGTGTCTTGGTTTCGTAGCGCATGGTCTGCCTCTCTTAATTTCCTTTCGTTTGTTACTGTTAGAAGCTTTTTGTTGTTGTTGTTCCTAATTCGTGTAATATGCTTTGATTTGTCTGTCTATCTGTCCAACTGACCCCGAGCAGCCTCCACAAGGTATCAGCACTATACAACTTAACTGACTATTATCATCATTATATTTACTATCAATATTATTATTATTATTATCAATATCATCATCATAATTGTTATCATTTATCATCATCAACATCATCATTATCATCATCATCGTCATCATCATGGCCATCATCCACACCTTTTCCTGTTTGCAAGTGCATTAAAAAAATGTTTCCTGATGAGAAGGGTTTTTTTCTGAAGAATTTTGCCAGAGATAACTCTCTTGGTGTCGTGGGTTCTTTTACGGGCTATAAGATTTGTCACATTTCTGAGAGAGAGAGAGAGTGAGAGCTAGAGAGAGAGGGGGGGATAAATTTTAGTCTCATAAAGGCCATTGGCCCATACATGAAGAGGAGTTGCCAAACTACTTAATATTTAAGTAAATTTTTAAAATTTCAACACTAACACCAACAAAGTGATTGTGTTACGAAAAATACACCAGTTACAAAAATATGACTTGAGATACAGAGCGAGAGAGAGAGAGAGAGAGAGAGAGAGAGAGAGAGAGAGAGAGAGAGAGAGAGACAGACAGACAGACAGACAGAGACAGAGAGAGAGACAGACAGAGAAGGGAGAGAGAGAGAGACAGACAGAGAAAGGAGAACTCGAACTCGAATGATTTATTCACAAAAAGGTCATTGGCCCATACGTGAAGGGGGTTGCCGAACTGCTTAGTATTTTGGTGGGGGTAAAAGCAATAGTAACGACAAAATGTTACTGTATAACAAAAAGTCAGCTTCAAAAATATGACTTAGGATAACAACATCTATCTTATTCTGAAAGCTTTACACAAATATAAAGGCTGTCTACTATATTTAACAAGGATGTAATTCTGCCTAACACCCTCTAATACTGGACAGCACAAAACAAAATGTACTTCATCCTCCCCTGCTTGCTTACATAATGGGCATAGCAGCCTGAGGTCATCAATATCATGTCAGAGAAGAGAGAGAGAGAGAGAGAGAGAGAGAGAGAGAGAGAGAGAGAGAGAGAGAGAGAGAGAGGAGAGAGAGAGAAGAGACAGACAGACAGACAGACAGACAGACAGACAGAGATAAAAAGAATTCACAGACAGAGGCCAAGACAGATAGACAGTCAGACAGACAGACAGACAGATTATTAGGAATCTCTCTCAGACCCTCTGCCCAACCAGCTTCCTCTCTCGACTTCAAGTGACGAGTCACACTTCACACCTCCCCTAGCCCTTCCCACCCCAGCCCCCATTATTTTACGCCTCTCCCTCTACCTGCCCCTTCCTCCCCCCCCCCCTCCCCCCCCCCTCCATCTGCTTGTCATCCTCCCTTGCTCCCTCCGCCCCCCCCTCCACACACACACTCACACACATGCCGTGTCATGTCGTGTCGTAAAGGGGTTGTAGTCGTAAAGTGGACAGGCTGAACAGAGATAGGAACTCCTGGAAACTTCCTGTGGAAAAATTTCCTTCTTTTTTTTCTACCAGGTGGAATGTCAGTGCAGGTGACTGCAAATAAACACGACAAACAAACAATTCCATCTCTGACCACTCTTATTGTCTTTGTGAGGGTGGGGAATCGGTAACATTGATAGATTTTCCCTGGGGGAAATTAGAGAATACTCCCTTTTTACGTTCGCAGTCCCTGCTGACTTTTTATTCATTTGTTATCTTTTTTTATTGTCATTTTATTATGGAGTCACGTTTTCATGTGTGTCCATAAAAAAAATGATGCGTTAATTAAGCAGTTTAAGTAACGTTGGAAGTGGGTTCGCGCAGTTGAACGTCTTAATCCTGTTAGTGACAAGAAACCGATTTAAGGACACGACATACGCATCCCCCTCCCACTGTTTTGATAGAAGCCCATATTGTGATGTCTGCTTTTGGTCCAGTGCTCGCTGTTGTTTTAAGAGGAGGGGTGATGTGGGGTGAGGGGTGGGAGGAGAAGGGGGTGGTTGTTGCAGAACTGACAGCACTGTTACACCCTCCCCCTCCCCTATCCCTGTCTTGTCTGAGAATGTTCCAGAACACTGATTCTAGACAGAACATGCACCCTCCTGTTCCCTTCTCCCCTTGCACGCATGCACACACGCAAACGCACTCACACACATACACACGCACACACCCGCACGCGCACGCACGCACACACACACACACAGGGTCAAAGTTAGCTTAGTCACTGAGCCAAACTGAGTGAGACCCCCACCTGGATTGACAACCACCACAGCATCTCTCCCACGACATTCTGTGAACCTCCAATCCCAAAGGAGTATGGGAAAACCAAAGCTAAGGTCACCATGATACTAGGGCAACCAGGGCCACCAAATCAGAGACACATTTATTTTTAATTAAATGATGATCAATGATGATGAGGACAATGTAACAATGCTGCTATGGAAGTGCATGTGCTTTTAGACAGCTTGACTTGCTTTACTCTACGCTTCTTATTATGACATATCCTGGCATCAACCAGGCCCTAGAGACACAGACATCTACAGTGTTGGCCAAGTAATTTGAGCAACACTCTCAAAATCGCGTCTGTAAAGCAAATGAAGCTCGACCGTGTGGTTCCACTCTTCCCATTGAGTCCATAGCAGACTCACTCTGGGTAGGAGCTGGCCAAAATTGTAAAAGTATCCCTATGACTCCAATGGGATTTGATCCCCCTGACCTTTAAGTCCATAGCCCATGGCACACCTAAGAATATTCAAGTCTTGCTGCCTCTTCTTCTAACCAGTTTGACTCTTTGACCTCTACCTAAACAGTTTCACCATTTGACTTCTGCCCAAACAGTCTTATCTCTTGAACTCAACCCATCCAGTTTGATGTCTTGAACTCAACCCATCTAGTCTGACCTCTTGAACTGACCTCTTGACTTTTCCCATCCAGTCTGATCCCTTGACCTCAACCCAACCAGTCTGACCTGTTGACCACAACCCATCCAGTTTGACCTCTTGCCCTTGTCTATCCAGTTTGACCTTAATCTCTACCCATCCAGTTTGACCTCTTGACCAGTACAGTTTGACCTCACGACCTGTACAGTTTGACCTTTAGATACGTACAGCTCGACCTCTTGACCTCTACCCATCTAGTTTGACCTCTCCGTTTTGACCTTTTGACCTTCCCATCCAGTTTGACCTCTTGACCTCAAGTAAGGATTCACTGCTCATTTGAATTAGATCTCTTTCCCCTCCAATTCCCCCGCCCCCCCTCCCTCTTACTCACCAACCCTTCTCCCCTCCCTGCCCCTACCCTCCTCCCCCTCTTCCCTCTGCTTGTCACTGTTGAGTGCCAATTGACACGCACAAAGTCCCGTGACTGTTTTAATGGAAACTGGTATTGAAGTGTCTGTTTTAGTTCAGTGCCTGCTATTGTTCTTTTCACAGAGGGGTGGGGGCTGGGGTTGGGGGTGTGGGGTAGAGGTAAGGGTAGGGCAGGGTGGGGGGTCTGGGAGAGATGTTGTAGAGCTGAGGGTATTGTTTTTGTCCTGGGTTTACCAACTTGTTGTCTGAGAATGTTCCGGAACACTGATTCTGGACATGGCATTGCACCCTCCCACCCACTTTCTGTCCCTTTACACACACAGAGAGAGAGAGAGAGAGAGAGAGAGAGAGAGAGAGAGAGAGAGAGAGAGAGAGAACACCTCTTGAACACATATTCATTCATGTATTTTATATGGAACACTTTGATCTTTTTGACACCATGGGAAAGTTCAGTGACACTTTCACACCACCTCCCCATCCCCCCTCAATCCTGCCTTTCAGCACCCTTCTCTTTCCCACACAAAATCCTGTATAAAAACAAACAAACAAACCAACAACAACACAGCAACCTTGATTAGACGTGACTTCTCCTTTAACTCCTTGAGAAGTCACTGGGGCACTCGCCTGAATTTTTCAGATAGTGTGTGTGGGTAAGTTGAACCTGGCAGAGCCCCCCTTTCTCTCCCATACTGATTTTTAATCAATGCTGTTGAGAGATTCAAAAGAATTCTATTTAATCTTGCAATCAGTACAAAATAATTTACTTTAGCTTGTTATTGATGTAAAGCCGTTTTCCCCCGTCTTCTTCTAGATTCAAAGTCATTCCTTTCCTGTTGCTATATAGTCAAATTCTTCTTCTTTGTCGTTGTTGTTCTCGAACACTCAAACAGCAACTATTGTCTGGTATATGAGCAAAACGCTTTGCACTGCTGTTGGGCGCTTGACAAGTCAACCCCAGCGCATCCGACTTTGGTGTGGGAGAGAATTCTTATTTTTAAAGATTCTTTTTTTTTTAAAAAGAGGCAGGAGACAGGACCAAGAAGGCAGCAAATAGACAAGAGGGAGGTGACAGGAGGAAAAGGACCAAGGCAGAAACAAAGACAGGGATAGAAAAGAGGTAATTCCTAGACCATAATTTCCAGGTGGTGATACTCTTTATACTGACAGGGCCCTGGGGGCACCCCCACAGGGGAAGACAGATTCAAAGTATTTCATTCCGCTTCCTCTTTTCTTAAGACAATTTGACTTATGTAACCTCCACTGACAACTCATCTCCACCCCATCTGTTAACCCCCCACTTCTTCCTTCTTCACCCTCCCCTCCTCACACTTATGATCACTTGACTCATGTAACACTGATAATTCCTCTCACCCCCCCCCCCCCCCCCCCCCTTTCTGCTTTTCTGTCCACTCTCCCCCTTCTCCCTTCGTCCCCCTCCTCTTTTTCCTCCACCCCCCTCCTCCCCTATCCCCTCGCCCAGTGTGCTTGTCAGAATCGAATGCCAACAACAGGCAGACAGACACGCACCAAACTCCCTGACTGTTTTAATGGAGGATGGTATTGTCAGGCAGTTTCGGTTCAGTGCTCACACTATTGTTTTGTTTAGGAGAGGGAGGGGGTGGCGATGGTAGTGGTGTTAGTGGTGGTATGTTGTAGAGAGGAGAACACCCTGTTTCGTCCCGTGTCCTGCCTATTGTCTGACAAAGTTCCAGAACGCTGGTTGTGAATAGGAACTGCACCCTGCTTGGTTTTTTGAAATTATTTTCCTGCCCTTTCATCCACATACGCACGCACGCGCGCACACACGCGCGCACACACGCGCGCGCGCACACACACACATCTCTCTCTCTCTCTCGCACGCACGCACGCACACACACACACACACACACACACACACGCAGAGCATACAAAGGGATGTGTGCAAGAATAAATGTATACATGTTTTGTCTGTCTGTTGTGCATTGTCCGCACTTGCTGATTTGTGTTCTGTGTGTGCACGAGAACATACATAAACGTGCACGCGTGCGCACACATGCAAAAATGCGTGTGCATGTACAGGATGTGCATGCAAACATAGGCGGTTGTTTTGGCTTTTTTTTGTTTTACTCAGCATGCTTACGCACACACATGCACTTAAGCAAGCGCGTGTGTGTAAGCCTGCATATAGACATACACACACGCGCGCGCGCGCGCGCGCGCGCACGCACACACACACACACACACACACACACAAGCTAGCGATTGAAAACAGCTTTTAAAGTTCACAATCATCTAAATGCCCTTGAAGACGTGGATGAAAGTTTAAACAGGCATTTTAACAGCATGTCTCCCAGCGCGTCTTCACTTTGAACAGCCAGCTGGGTGTCACTGGCTGCCTTTTAAGTCTAAGTGGATTTGTGTTAATGGAAGTAGTGTGTGTGTGTGTGTGTGTGTGTGTGTGTGTGTGTGTGTGTGTGTGTGTGTGTGGTGTGTGTGTGTGTTGTGTGCGCGCGCGCACGCACGAGTGTGTGTGAGCGCGCACGCGTGTGTTGTTGTTGTTGGTGGTGGTGTTGGTGTTATTGTTGTTGTTCTTCAGTTAAAGGGCTTTCCACTAAGAATGATTGTGATCATGTGTGCATACATGGATATGTGCGTTTGTGTGTGCGTACATGAGTCGTGCGTGCGTGGGTGAGCGCGCGCGTGTGTGCGTTTGGCCGTGCACATGTGTGCATGCATTCACAGTAGGCTCATGTATGTGTATATGTGTGTATGCATGTATGTATAATACTTTTATTTTATATATTTTATTCTTTGATATCGAGGATAATGGATAAGCACTTATGTGCTTTTTTATATCCCGTCCCCGTGTGTATGCGGTTTTGTAAATTGTCATCTGTTCCCACCGGCACACAATGGCGGAACAGGATTTTAACGTGTGCGCAAGATGTTCTGCGTGCGTTCGCACACAGGACCTCGGTTTATAGTCTCATCCGAAGGACTTTTGGGGAGAGTGGAGTCTGCACTGATGTTAATTCCAGGGGAAAATATCCCCTTGAACGGGAATCGAACCCGGGTTGTCAGATTGCGAGTGCAATGTTCTAACCACTAGGCTATCCATGTATGTATGTGAATGACATTAGAAATGTGAGTGCTTGGAAGTATATTTATATAGGGTATGCATGTGGATGGGGAATGCGGGTGGGGATGGGTGGGCGATTCATGCATAAATGCACAAATACAGGGCAAAATTGTCTGCCATGCACGAATACATGCACAAACAGGCGTGTTTGTGTCCCTGAAGGTAAGCCCTGTTGTTTGCATTTTACACACACACCGCAAAATATCTCCTGTGCATAAATTACTGTCATCCCCATCCCCACCCCTTCCCGTAGGGATGCCAGTGGCCTGTCAGTATAAATAGCATTCCCACCGTTTCGATATCCTATGTTATCGATTCCCTCTTTTCTATCCCTCTCTTTGTTTTTGCTTTTGTTTCTTTTTCTCCCTGCCACCTCCTTCTTGTCTATTTTCTACCTTCTTGGTCCATTCTCCTGCCTTTTTTGCACCCAGAAAAACTAAAAGGATAACTATTCTCTCCAACACCTAAGTCGGATTTGCTGGACCTGACTTGCAAGGCTCTTTACAGCAGCACAACGCATTTTCGCTCATATGGCAGACAACAATAGTTGCTGTCTGAGCGTTTGATAAAGAAGAAGGAGAATGCAAAAAAGAAGAAAAGGAAAAAAAAGAAGGGCTGCGAAGACACAGAATTCCGAATAAGAGGAGGAAGAAGAATTGCGAAGAAGAATTGCAAAGAAGAAGAAGGAGAGGAAGAAGGAGAAGAAGAAGGAGAAGGAGAAGAAGAATTGCGAAGAAGAAGAAGAATTGCAAAGAAGAAGAAGAAGCAGAAGAAGAAGAAGAAGAATTGCGAAGAAGAAGAACAGAAGAAGAAGAAGAAGAATAACGACAACAAGAAAAAAAGAACAAGAAAACAACAACAACAAAACCAACAACAACAAAGAAAAACAAGAAGAAGAATTCATTGTGCAATGCATACATACATCCTTCTGTGTGTGCCTGCGTGTCCCACTGTGAGCCCCTAACACTTGCTTTTTCCTTTCCCCAAATCCATCCTGTTAAAAGCTAACGTGGACAGGTGCTGATGTTGGCAGTGCTGAAAGCTGTGATCTTAGGGGGAAGAGGGGGGGGGGGCACAGCAACAAGAATGTGTGTGTGTGTGTGTGTATGTGTGTGTGCGCGCGCGTGTGTGAGTGTGGCGAGGAGGGGGGATGATCTCCATCCTGGAGCTGTTTGCTGGTCTGACACTGGGGCTGGTGGGCAATGTCACGCCTGCCTTCACTCCTCCAACCTTTTCGTCTTCATCAAAATTTAAATCTGCTCTTTTCTTCTGCATTATTTTGTTTAGAGTTCTCTCTCTCTCTCTCTCTCTCTCTCTCTCTCTCTCTCTCTCTCTCTCTCTCTCTCTCTCTCTCTCCTCTCTCTCTCTCTTCTTTCTGTTTTTCTTTTCTTTTCTTTTTCTGGGTTTTTTTTTATATAGATTTGTTTAGTTTTGAGATTTTTTGTTTTGTTGTAATGTTCTTTTTTTCTCTCCTCTCTTTTGTACAGTCTTCTTCAGAGACTTCTCTCTTCTCCACAGTCTTCTTCGTAGTCCTCTCTTCTCAACAGTCTTCTTTGTAGTCCTCTCTTCTCCACAGTTTTCTTTGTAGTCCTCTCTTCTCCACAGTCTTCTTTGTAGTCCTCTCTTCTCCAGTCTTCTTTGTAGTCCTCTCTTCTCCACAGTCTTCTTTGTAGTGCTCTCTTCTCCACAGTCTTCTCCCCAAAATCATCTCTTCTCCACAGTCTTCTCTCTTCTCCACAGTCTTCTTTGCAGTGCTCTCTTCTCCACAGTCTTCTCCCCCAAATCCTCTCTTCTCCACAGTCTTCTCTGTAGTCCTCTCTTCTCCACAGTCTTCTTTGTAGTGCTCTCTTCTCCACAGTCTTCTCCCCAAAATCCTCTCTTCTCCACAGTCTTCTCTGTAGTGCTCTCTTCTCCACAGTCTTCTTTGTAGTCCTCTCTTCTCCACAGTCTTCTTTGTAGTGCTCTCTTCTCCACAGTCTTCTTTGTAGTGCTCTCTTCTCCACAGTCTTCTTTGTAGTGCTCTCTTCTCCACAGTCTTCTCCCCAAAATCCTCTCTTCTTCAGTCTTCTCTGTAGTGCTCTCTTCTCCACAGTCTTCTTTGTAGTGCTCTCTTCTCCACAGTCTTCTCCCCAAAATCATCTCTTCTCCACAGTCTTCTTTGTAGTGCTCTCTTCTCCACAGTCTTCTCCCCAAAATCCTCTCTTCTCCAGTCTTCTCTGTAGTCCTCTCTTCTCCACAGTCTTCTTTGTAGTGCTCTCTTCTCCACAGTCTTCTCCCCAAAATCCTCTCTTCTCCACAGTCTTCTCTGTAGTGCTCTCTTCTCCACAGTCTTCTTTGTAGTCCTCTCTTTTCCACAGTCTTCTTCAAAGTCTTCTCTTCTCTCTAATGTCTCAGTCAAGTTGCATGTTCCATTTACGGTACAAGAGTGTCACTGCTTGTGTTTTTTTAATTCTGTGTTCAGTAGATTCCTTTAAAGTTTGTTAATCTTGCTTGTTAATAGGTAGTTATTAGTGTGTACTTGATTTTTGTTTGTTTTGTCGTCCAAATCACATAACGTGCATGGACGATAATTCAAAGTCTACTATCACTGTTTTCTACAGTCTTCTTTAAGGTCTTCTCTTCTCTACAGGCTTCTTGAAGTCTTCTCTTCTCTACGGTCTTTTTGAAGTCTCCTCTTCTCTAGTCTTCTTGAAGTCTTCTCTTCTCTACAGTCTTCTTGAAGTCTCCTCTTCTCTACAGTCTTCTTGAAGTCTTCTCTTCTCTACAGTCTTCTTTAAGTCTTCGTCTTCTTGAAGTCTTCTCTTCTCTACAGTCTTCTTGAAGTCTTCTCTTCTCTACAGACTTCTTGAAATCTTCTCTTCTCTTCTCTACAGGCTTCTTTAAGTCTTCTCTTCTCTACAGTCTTCTTGAAGTCTTCTCTTCTCTACAGTCTTCTTGAAGTCTTCTCTTCTCTACAGTCTTCTTGAAGTCTTCTCTTCTCTACAGACTTCTTTAAGTCTTCTCTTCTCTTCTCTACAGTCTTCTTTCAGTCTTCTCTACAGTCTTCTCCAGAGTCTTCTATTCTCTACAATCTTCTCCATAGTCTTCCCTTCTCCACAGTCTTCTTCAGAGTCTTCTCTGCTCTACAATATTTTCTTTTCCACAGTCTTCTGCATGTAAAGTCTTCTCTACAGCCCTCTGCTCAAACTGCTGCTGCCTTGCTACTACTGATACTACTGCTGCTACTACTACCACCACTGCTGCTGCTACTGCTGCTGCTACTACTGATACTGCTGCTATTTTTACTACTACTACTACTACTGATACTACTTCTACTGGTACTCATACTGCTGCTACTACTGTTGCTGCTGCTATTACTGCTACAACAGCTACTACTACCAATACTACCGCCATCACCACCATCATCACTACCACCACTACTACTACTACTACTACTACAACTACTGCTACTACTACCACTACTCCTCCTCCTACTGCTACTACTACTACCACTACCACTACTACTTCTACGACGAGTTTCATTTCAAGAACTTTGCATGTTAGAAGTTTTAACTTATGACAACTTTATATTTCAGTGTTTGAAAAAAATTGTAACATTAACACTAAACAAGTAGACCCCAAAATATTTATCGAAAAAACAAAATAGAAAAAAAAAAACCCGCTTGTATAGGTTAAGTGAAGTGATTCGTGGTTTTGTCTCAAATCCCCGTTCCGTTTCTAAACTCAATGAATCATTTATGAAAACATCTTGGTTGTCCAAAAGTCACGAATGGCAGAACTAGAACGGGTATATCAGCATGCATGCGTTGGCTTGTACGCTCATACGCACCTTCTCTCTCTCTCTCTCTCTCTCTCTCTCTCTCTCTCTCCTTTTCTCTTCTCTCTCTCTCTCTCTCTCTCCCTCCCTCCCTTCCCCCCCCCTCTCTCTCTCTCTCTCCAACACAGGGATGTTTGTGGGGAGTGGCGTTATTCTTTGTTGTCTTTTAGAGGTAAAATTCGGAAATAACACTCGAATTCTTCCATTATCTACCACCAAAAAAGAAAACATTAAAAAAATTTTAAAAAAGAAAAAAGCAACCCCCACCAAAAAAAAAGCAAACAACAACAAAAAAACCCAACCAACCAGCCCAGCACAGAGGACATTTTCTTTATTATGTAATAATCAATTAAACATCAGCAACAGTTTTGGTGGGGTTTTGTTTTACCAAGAATATAAAATAATAATAAACTCAGCGTCACAAAAGACACCCCCCTCACCCTCTGTGATCTGTTGTTGACTTGTCAGGAGTAGAAAAAGACAACGCGCGTGCGCACGCGCACGCACGCACGCACGCACGCACGCACACACACACACACACACACACACACACACACACACACACACACACTGCAAAGTACTGCACACAAAACAAGGAAACAGCACGACTATTTTGCACACACACGCGTGCACATACATACGCACAAATGCAGAGACGTACGCAGGTACCAACGCATGCACGCACGCGCGCACATACACCACACACACGCTCTCTCTCTCACGCACGCACTTTCTGTCTCTCCCTCTCTGTTTCTCTCTCTGTCTTTATCTCTTTCGCACGCGCGCGCGCGTATACACACACACACACACACACACACACACACACACACACACACACACACACACACACACACACTTTCCTCATATACAAAAAGAGAACAACACAAAGAGAGATCTGAGAATAATTCCCAGAAAACCAACGAGATACTCCTTTGTTAATGGCAAACAGCAAAGCATTCGGATTGTTTATCAGGGGATTATTGATAGTATACAAATAACTGCTATGTCGGATGGGTGTGGTTTCTTTTACCAGTGATGAGGAAAAACTTGCCAAACTAACTTCCTCGTCGAACGCTCAGACAGCAACTACTGTTGTCGGTCATATGAGCCGTTCAGCGCCTGAAAAGTCAGGCTCAGGATATCCAACGTCGGAGTGGGAGAGAAATGTTATTTTTTGACGTCTTTCTGGAAAAAAAAGGGCAAGAAAATCAACCAAGAAGGCCGAAAATAGACAAGAAGGAGGTGACAGGGAGAAAAGGAACGAGACAGAAAAAGAGAAGGATAGAAAAGAGGGAATTCCTAGGTAAGATTTTCTAGACGGTGATGATGCTATTTTTACTGATAGGACCCGGGGGGGGGGGGGGGGGGGGGGGGGGGGGGGGGGGGGGGGGGGGGGGGGGGGGGAAGTCAAACTTACTAAAAGAGACATTACAACAGAATATCTATCATTCACACTTGTTATGAGATAAAGGCAAGGACAAAAGGCGACTCTTTTTTTCAAATCATAGAGAAACAACTTCAATCTCTTTTATTCCAGTCATCCATTTAGGGATACGGAGGATTGTACAAAACACCACGAAAATAAAAATCCTAAGCTTAATAGTTTAAGATTGGCATACAGCAATCAATCATAGTATGTCAACGAAGTATGAAAGAACCAAAAGTAACACTCATCATTGTAAAAAACACACAAACCCCCCCAAAAAATCTATCTCATATTCTTTTAACAGGTTCTATGTGAAATTTGTAATAATACTGATTACGTGAAATGTATTTCTCAGAATGTTCAAACAACTTAGCCCAGTCCAAAACCTTTGTTAACTACCCGTGTAAACAAAATCCAACGGCCTACATTAAAATACTGTTATTTGGTTAACACCATTCAACTTCAATACCATGGGTCCATGAAGTCCTGGGTTCGAATCTCGGCGGCGTCTGGAGATTTTCACCATCTCCCACGTCAACTCAAGTGTAGACCTGCCAATGTGCTTAATTCCCTTCGTGTATATATATAAATTATACACACACACACAAGATCATAATGTACGTTAAAGATTCTGTCATTCATGTCAGCGTTCGGTGGGTTACGGAAACACGAACATACCCAGCATACATCCCCTGAGTCGGTATGTGGCTACCTTCATGATGGGAAAAAATGGTTGCATACACAAAATCTCACCACTGGTGTACCTCGAAACTCTAGCTGAGGAAAAAGGAGTTGCTTTGCTTTAAAATGATGTATTGATATTATTTTCAGACAAATATACCAAAATCGACAGAGAACTATCTAAAATTCATAGACAAGAAACAAAATACTGCTTTTGTCCATCGGTTAATGCAAGGATTCTGGGCAAACCTGCAAATGAGGGTGACAGCATGCCTTTCCGTATACACATACTTTGGACCCTCCTCTACAATGAGAAACACCACATTAGCCATCTGTTTCTCATTTGATTTCATGCTTAGAAATGCCAAGAGAAACATCACCAACATGGAGTTGCATTTATTGTCAGAAAGGAAGTAGTGGGGTGCATTATCAGCTGTACACCAGCTTCCAGCAGGATTATCAGCATCCGGGTGTCGGTGTCGGCCAAGCCCAAGAACATGACCATCATACAAATCTATGCACCATCATCTGACCATGCAGATGAAGAAGTAGAAGAATTTTATGAAGATCTTGAAGAGACCATTATGAAAATACCCAAGAAGGACATCATCATCATCCAAGGGGATTTTAACGCCAAAGTAGGTCCTGACTCTTACAACCAATGGGCCGGAACAGTTGGTCAGTTTGGAACTGGAGAGACCAACGACAGGGGACTACGTCTGCTGGAGTTTGCCTGCACCCACAGACTTACCATTGCCAATACCCTCTATCCTCACAAACAGTCAAGGAGGACAACCTGGCATGTGCCAAACGGCAAGATCCATAACCAAATAGATTTTATCTTAACACCACGGCGCTTCAAATCCAGCATCAACAGAGCCAGAACAAGAACCTACCCTGGAGCTGACATAGGCAGCGACCACGACCTTGTGCTGCTGGTATTCAAAATGAAGCTGAAGAAAAACAAACAGCCTGCAAACCCACGTATCAAATTTGACGTGGACAAACTGAAAGATCCAGATGTCGAGATCTTCCAAGCTAAGCTTGGCGGACGTTTTGCGGCATTAACCCTCCTGGACAATGAAATCAATGACCTCACCAACAACTTTAATGAGGTAGTCCGAGAAACAGCAGAGAAGGTACTCGGTCGTCAGAGCAATAAACACCAGCCATGGACTACCAATGACATCTTGGACCTCTGCGATACAAGAAGAGCACTGAAACCAACCAGGTCTTCCAACCCTAAAGAATACCGGGAGGCCAACAATTTTGTGAAGAAGTCAATGTTAAAGGCCAGAGAGAACCACTGTGATAAATGTGATGAGATCGAAAAAAGCAACAGTAAAAAGGCATACGACACCCTGAAGAAACTCACAAAACCACCTCAAACCAAATCATCAGTCATTGAAGACAGCTCCGGAAACCTCCTCACAGAAAGCTCAGCTGCATTGAACAGGTGGTCGAGTATTGTCAAGAACTGTACAACTACCCAATACAACCTGACAAGAGCATAATAGAAGAGAAAGCAGCAACATCAAGAGCACCCTCGCCATTACCTATACTGAGGGAAGAAGTGGAAGAAGCCATCCGCAGCTTACCAGTAGGAAAGTCCCCAGGAGCAGACAACATACCAGCAGAACTGCTCAAGCATGGTGGCGAAACAGTCATCACACATGTTACAGCTATCTGTCAGAAGATTTGGGAGACAAAACAGTGGCCAACAGAATGGACACAATCACTCATCATACCCCTGCCCAAGAAGGGGAATTTACGCCAATGCCAAAACTATAGAACAATCAGCCTCATCAGCCACGCCAGCAAGATCATGCTCAAAGTTATTTTGATTCGACTAAAGGAGGCAGAAGAACACCTTGCAGAGGAACAAGCTGCGTTCAGGGCAGGCAGGAGCACAATCGAACAGATTTTTAACTGCCACATCCTGATGGAAAAACATCTTCAACATCAGAGAGACCTGTTCCACAACTTCATCGACTTCATGAAAAATGTAACCTTTCCCCCACTACCATACCTCCTTCCTATCCCATGTCTTTTCACCTCCTCCCTCCATCTAAATCCTACCCCCTCCAGACCTCTCTGCCTCCCCCCCACCCAGACCTCTTTACCCACCCACCCCCAAACTTACCCCACCCCTCACTACCTATCTCCCTCCCCCCCCCCCTTTCCCTTCCTCCCACCCCCTCTTCCCTTCCCCCCCCCCTCCTGACCTATCCCCTTCCTCCCCCCCCCCTCCTGAACTATCCCCTCCCTCCCTCCCTCCCTCCCTCCCCCCCCCCCCTCCTCCTCCTCCTCCTCCTGACCTATCCCCCACCATCTGGACCCCTCCTTCCCCCAGAAACAAAAAATCTCAAATTAGCAAACAGTACAAACGTGGGAAGATAGAAGACACATCTCCTCCAAGCTTCAGAGGATTAGAAATTAGGAGTGTGATTCACGAAGAAATCACAAACTTCTAACTCACAGATAATGTTGCTGCGTGCATAGTTTCACAACATATTATTACAATAACAACTCCAAACTTTAAAGGTGTCTTTTCCTATATCTGTTCAGAAATCAAGAAATAAGTTTATTCTTAATCGTTCAGTTTCACCATGTCCTGTTTCAAACAGGTAAACAGCACAGTCTATTCTTTTATATAAAATTTGCTGCTTCGTTTCCATCAATAACAAAATTCTATCTGGATTTCTGAGCGATTCCAAACAACAAAAAGGAATATAACTGTTTGTGATGGCCTAAGAAGGGGAGGTAATATAGCTATAAACTAGAATGAAAGTTTTATCACGTACATAGAATGTGTCATAACTCTTAATACAGTTGAGCAACGTTCTTATGCAGCATAACTTAACACATGTAAAATAACTTACAGCTTAAAGAGAGTTATGACAGGCATATCTGTTATCTGGGGGTAATACATTCAGGACATCCTGGGCATGGCCTTGTTTTATTATCTTTACATGATTAAAGAATTAATATGATTGTTTTTCAGGTTAACCGTGTTGAATGTTTGAACAAAAAAATGTTATTTATAGAGGGTTATAGAATAAGCATAACAATAGCTTTTTTACATCCAGCCCTCTGCGGAAAAAAAAAGAAAAGCAAAGCAAAAGAAAACGAAAATAATTAACGTGCAATACATAGCATGAAGAATAATATAAAGAAAGCAAAAAATACATACATTGATGATGGACTTTCCATGCAAATTTACTTGAAGGGATTAGGAGTCTTGATCTTAAATTTGAAGTGAAAGTTGTTATTTATTGAAACTAAATAAGGTGACAGTTCTAATATGTCTTTGTGGTCATAAGGCTATAAACAACAACAAAACAACAACAGCAATGATAATAATAATAATGATGATGGTGACTTTGTATGGTGCTATATTTTGTAAAAAGAAATCAAAGGGCTTGCATTCAACCCATTCTTACACATGCCTCCAAATCACAAATAGTTTTAACAAATTCCAATTCGCATACACACACCCACACACACGCGCGCGCGAAGATTATACACGTTGGTGAGTTGATGGGTATTTTGGCTGATGAAGCAGAGACAGATAAATGAAACAAGAGGGGAAAATCTTAGGTTTGAAGTGTGTCTTGAGGCTGTTTTGAAAAGTGTCATAAGTAGGCTTTTTGCGAAGGGAGAGAGGGAACGAATGACCTATTCGAGACTGATGGACCAGAAATAGAAACACACACACCACACACACACACACACACACTACACACGCGGGTTAGCCTGGTGGTTAGAGTGATGCGCATTGCACTCGCGATCAGCTGAGCCAGGTTCAAATCTCATTCAAGAGGATTTTTCATCTGGAGTTAACATCAGTGCCGACTCCACTCTCCACAAAAGTCCTTCGGATGAGATTATAAACAGAGGTCCCGTACGCGAAGGCACGCAGAACATCTTGTGCACACGTTAAAACCAGTTCAGCTTTTCGGAAGAGGTCATTGTATGCCGGTGGGAACGGTTGATGAAATTTACAAAATTGCATGCACACGGGGACTGGATGTAAAAAAAAGCACATGAGTGCTTATTCTATTATCCTTGGAATAAAAGAATAAACACCACACACACACAAATTTTCTACACATACATACAACACATGGCCATGAACACACAAGCCTATTAGAGCACACAAGTACATGATACAATATTTAGACACCTTATGCTTATGTACATACATGGTGATCCTCTTTGACTGTGTCTTTAACTTCAGTGTCTCAAAAAAGGTTCACTGTGTCCAGAATATTTTATTTACGCTAAGTCACTTTTGCGACATTGTACAAAACAGAAGACAACATAAAGCCTACCTCCATTCCCTTGTAAAAAAAACAACTGAACAAATATCTAGCAAGCAAACATGAAATGAAATGAGCACGCTACCACAAATGCAGTGTGACACTATTGTTTGTTTTATTCTATTTTCCTTCGTCTGTCAGTATAAATAGCATCCCCACCTTCTGGAAATTCTGTGCTAGGAACTCCCTCTTTTTTGTTGTTGATACCCCTACCTTGTTCCTTTTCTTTCTGTCAACTGTCTTGGTCCAATCTCCTGCTTTTTTCCTCAGAAAGACTTAAAAGATAACAATTCCTTCCCATGCCGAAATCGGATGCGAAGGGCCTGACTTGTCAGGCGCTTAACGGCAGTGCAACGTATTTTCGCTCATATGAGAGACAACAGTTGCTGTCTTAGCATTTGATGAAAAACAAGAAGAAATTTTATTCTATTTTCATTTATTTAGTTTGCACCTTCATGTGTAACTTTTTTTCACTTTCATAGTAGCATTTTGTATTAAAAAAATTTTGCAAGTGACCCCTGTCTTTAAGCTGCGAACTCTTTTACGTGCATATGAACCTCGTTTACTTGTGCTTAGATTTGCAAACACGCTGTGTGTGCTATTTTATGTCATATTACTTCCCCTCCATAGGCATATTAAACAATTATATCCCTTTCTATTGTTTGAAGTTACTCAGTAATCCAGATAAAAGCTTCCATCACATAAAAATGAAGCAAAGGTGTGTATATGAAATTGTAGAAATGCTGTTTACCTGTCTGGAACAAGTACAGGTTGAAAGTAAATGACTGCAGACATCAGGTTTTTTTTTAATTTCCAAACTATTATAGAAAAACTCCTTCAAAATTTGGAATTGTTAGTTTAATGATAAGTTGTAAAATTATAAAGCCAACTGCTTTAGCTGTGAGTTAGGAATTTATGATTCCTATGGGGATCGCCCCCTAACTTCTAATCCTCCAAGCTTTGGAGGAGGTGTGTTATCTGTCTTCCATTGTATCGTTTGTGGCTAGATAGGGGAATAGGGAGAGAGTTGTGGCAGACAGATTAGGGGCAGAGGGGTATAGGCAGGAGGAGGATGGAATAGGGAGGGCAGGGTATGGGTTAAGGGGATAGTTTAGGGGAAGGAGGGGGTTAGGGGGAAGGGACAGTTTAGGGGGAGGAGGTGGGGATAGTTTGGGGGATACTTTAGGGGGGGATGGATTAGGGTGTAGTTTGGGGGCGGGGGGGGGGGGGAGAGGGATGGGTAAGGGGATAGTTGGGGGGAGGTAGGGGAGGGGGGGGGGGGGGGGGGGGGGTAAGGGGAGTAGGGGGGGGGGGGGGGGGGGGGGGGGGGGGGGGGGGGAAAGAATGAAGTTCGAAATTAATCACGCAAATATTGTTCACTATGATCGTATGTATAGACTGCCTTGCTGTAGCTCTTCATGTCGGATTCTGATCCTTGGTGACTGTGCTACTCATCAATAACAAACAATAAACGGCAACAATACATCTTCGGTACACGTAATAACTGATGAACTAGCAACAGTGACCCTTTCGTTTTCACCATCAACATGAATTATAGACCCTGCTCCATTGTTTAAAATGGACCTCTCGGGGACTCTGAGCAAAGAGAGTAATGACGACCTTGCTTTGAGAATTAACCGTTCATAGTTGACCAATCACAAACACTGTACCTTGAAAATTGCGTTACAAAGAGCATGAGCAAACACCAAACGGTAGTATTTCACGACAAAACCAAACGCAACATTACAAAGCTTACACACCATGGATTGTTATCAACGTCTCGATTCCACCCTGAAATCTAGGTGCGCTTGAATGGTTTTGTTGTCAAGCGCCTCTCGGCTGGGGAGTCATCGGGACACTGCGCTTACATTTTCAGGCAGTTTAACCTGGTGGGGCCTCTCGTAGGGCGCATGCTGGGTATGTTCGTGTCATCCATCCCATCAGTCAAAGCTGGCCTTCTTTTACCCCAAAAAAGGATTTTTATGTAATAAAAGTGATGATGATAATACAATAATAATAATAATTTACACTATCAATAATAATAATGATACTACTACTAATGATGATGATGATGACAACAACAACAATAATAATCATGGGGATGATGATCACAATAACAACAACAAATGAACACAGCACCTTTTGTTTCTGATACCAGCAAACAGTCCAAAACCGATGAGAGAGAGAGAGAGAGAGAGAGAGAGAGAGAGAGAGAGAGAGAGAGAGAGTCATGCTACCATGAATATCGACAGACCACAAACGAACAAACAGTTTGAATGTGCAAAGCATGTCAAGCAGTGTTAAGTAAATTGGCAAGCTTTTCTCTCTGGAGCGCTACACTGATGAAATTTCTATCTGTCAGAAAATCATGAAAAAAAAAGGATTCGGACAACTATTGAGAACGCTAGCAATAGTTTTACCATTCGAACTGAACAGAAGAAGAGGGTAAACCCATGTCCAAATCGAGTTTTCCTTTTTTCTTTTTAAAAAAAATATTTTCTTTCTTTTATTTTTTCTTTCTTTTATTTTTTTTAAACACAGATGGATAACAGTGCTTTAACAAACACAAAAATCATGCAGTTTTTTAAAATTTATATTTTACATATGTAAAACATCCTTGATACAGCCCTACTGTATAAATTCAGTAAGATTGTAATAGTATTGTTCTATAAACATTGTTTAAAAGATGTTGTTTGGTTGTTGCTTTGCTTCCTAGTCCAACGCAAACCAGTTTCATTACTTTTTTTTCTTCTTTCTGCGTTTTTAAAGAATCTGTGTGATTCCCAAATTCAAATACTTTATCATCTCAATCAGAAAAATCCATTTTAGGATACAAGGAAAGGATTTTTAAAAATATTTTTTTATTTTATTCGTTTATATCGAGGATAATGGAATAAGCACGTATGTGCTTTTTTTTTTACATCCGGTCCCCGTGTGTATGCTAAACTGCTAATGATAAAAGAGTGAATCACGTACATGTCATCAGAGAGCTTACAGCACCATACAAAACATGCTCTCTGCGCAAACAACACATACATGACATACTTCTGCAACTTAGTTATGCAGGAACTCCACACGACCCCAGATATATGTCTCGTTCACGTGCAGGTATATAAATATTCAGAATAATTGTTTATGAGTACACATGACTAGAAAAGTGACTGTGTAAAAACAGAAGGCATTAACTTCAAAACCTATCATCCAGGCTGGATGGGTGAGACAGAGGGCTTGTTAGGAATGACACCCTGAGGCGCTAAGCTGGAGAATGGGAAACAAAAATGACAACAACAACAACAACAACAACAGTAGAAACGGCAGCAACACCGCCGCCACCAACAGCAACAACACTACCCAACTGTCACTCGAAAAGAGAACAATGTAAAGAAAACATGACCGGGTCATCATCATCAATGCCAGACAAACTCTACCAAACCAAACGCTATCCAACCACTGGCACCATAGCTGTAAGCCCAATTACTCCATTAATTTTGTCCCCTATTCCCCGCCAGTTTAATGGACGGCAATCACAGTAACACGACAGCAATTGTCGGGGCTGACTACCGTTGTCTGACGAAAGCGGGTTCTAAGAAATCGATTACCGTAATCCGATTGCAGTTAATCCATCACACGGTAATACAACCGCAATGATGCCCTTTACCTCAACACTGCATTCGCACAACCCGTTTAACCTGACGACAGTATTACACGAAATGACGAAAAAATTATGAGTCATTAAGTGGAAAGGAACCACGGTAGCGTTTATATACGCGGTCCTTTGCCACTGACTCATTTCAAAATGAAAGTTGTTCAAAATGAGGCAGAACTTCAGTGGGACCAGCTTCTCGATTTGTAGACGGATTACTTACGGGAGAGAAAGTGAGAAGAGAGAGAGAGAGAGAGAGAGAGAGAGAGAGAGAGAGAGAGAGAGAGAGAGAGAGAGAGAGAGAGAGAGAGAGAGAGAGAGAGAGAGAGAGAGAGAGAATGAGATTTCTCATGCAAGAATACAGATTTTAATAATAATATAATAATATATGGAATTTATATAGCGCTGAATTTTAGGCCAAAGTCTCGTTTTACAGTATGACCTTGTAAATATACATTCCACACCACACACACACACACACACACACACACACACACACACACACACACACACACACAGAGTTGAAAATAAAGGACGCCAAAAACAAAACAAACTATTACCTACTGTAGATGACAAAACACACACACACACACACAAAGAGAGAGAGAGAGAGAGAGAGAGAGAGAGAGAGAGAGAGAGAGAGAGAGAGAGAGAGAGAGAGAGAGAGAGAGAGAGAGCACAACTATAGATCTTTTTGTCCATGCAATAAATTAATGAAACACCAGCAACCCTCTTTCCCTACCCCCTTCTACTACTGACTAACAGGGGGTCGTAAACTCTCACGACCACACAAAACACGTCAAAATCACGAGGAGGGGTTCTCTCAACTATTCATGCCTACAAAAAACAAAAAACAAAACCACCACCAACAACAACAAAACCCCAACACACACACACAGACAAAACCATATCATGGCGCGCCACAATGCATGAAACAGCATAGCGAAACACCAAACACCGAAACCTTCACAAAAGAAACCCAATAACTTGAACGCGTCCCGTTTTGTTCCTAGAACTGCCTGATGATAGAAGGCCGATTGTTGGGAGCCAGAACCGTGAGAGAGATAAGGACGAATGTCGACAGGAGGGAGGGAGAAAGGGGGGGGGGGGGTGAGTTGACAATGCATAAAACTTGTCAAGCGGGGTGGTTTTGTCTCCCCTGGTTCGGGTGGAAACAGTACCCATGAAATATGAAACCTGGGATAAGCGCAGGAACACTTTAGCTCACACAGAGAGACAGGATGTTGCAGGGGACAAAATGGCGAGGTTTTGATTCCTTGGTTGGTAGGTAGGTAGGTAGGTAGGAGGTAGATAGGTAGATAGGTAGGAAGGTAGGTTGTGTGGGAAGTTCCAGTCATGAAATATGTAAGGTTGGGGAAGTCTTGAGAACGCTGGTATGGTTAGAACTGTGTGGAGATTTGTACATTTTCGCAACTTTTTTGTGTTGAATATTTTAATCAAAATCTTTTTAGATAATACTGAAATGAAAGGGTATTCATTATTGCTATAGAAGCCCTGTATGTTTTGCACTGTGGAGATGAGTATATTGTTTTAAAAGTACAAAATCATTTCATTTAGGAAAACATTTTTCTATTTTTACGTGTGAATTCTTTGCAATCCTTATGGCCTTGAATTTATTATCAAATACTGCGCTTGATATTCACCACATTCTTTTTTGCGTTGACTCAAAAGCAGTATTGATGGCACTAAAGCACTGGCAGGGGAACATAAGGAAAGATATTGTATTTGAGATAAAATTCTTGATACATTGTATTGCAAGCAGAGGCATACAAATAACTTTTTGCTGGGTCCCTTCTCACTGTGGAATCTATTGGAATGAGTTGGTTGATTCTTTAGCAAAACAAGGTGCCTCTGATTGCAACATTGAAACGTTTGAGTCCAATCTCGCATTGTTCTTGCATGAAATTAATGCTAAATTGATGAATTGTATGCATTCCAAAATGAAGAAAACACACTTTGAAAACATTTCTTGCTCACGGAAAGTAGACATTTTAATATATAAAATGAGGCTAAATGCATGGAACACCAAATACTCTAAGAATATGACATGTTGCTGTTCTCAATCTCTTTCAATCCACCATTTATTGCTTGATTGCCCAATCCTAACTGACCTGTTTAAAAGGAAAGAAATAGATATTCATAAAAAATATGCCACTGTTCAGGAAGTTTTATTTGACTCTCTGCAGTTCATAACATCAGTTGCTGAGATTATATATTCTCCCCCAGTAAGACCTCTACTGTAGATAGTTGCGAGAATATAAATATACGTACATCAAAGAGAGAGAGAGAGAGAGAGAGAGACAATTGACACAATTGACAATTGACAATTGACAATTGACACAATTTTATTGCTATTTAGCGATCAAGCCATATAGCGCTGCGGCGCGGTAACAACGATATCGAACGCGACGCGATAACAATGACATGGAAACCATGGCAGTGGTGGTATGTACATCAAGATTCGATACATTATTGTCTGTGTCTCAATTTTCAAACCAGCCTTTCCTTTTCCAGTCTACAGCCAGCGAAGTCAGCCCATGTAAGACCGGATCAGGTCCCGAAGATGATGTAACTCCTGCTCAGCACTGGCCACCACTGTCTCTGTGTGTTGTGTGTTAGTACACTGTTTCCCTTTACGAAGTCTGGCAAGCCTGACACGTTCTTCTGGCAACATGTTTTTCTCTTCTTGCTTGATGTACCAGAACACACACTTAGATTCCTCGCCAGGATCTCCATTCCAAGAGTATTCCAGGATGATGTCATCTGATTCACACATTACAATGTTTTGATCAACCGAACTATGTACCACCACCTTTCGAAACCGTGTGTTTCTCTTGCTGTCCCTTAATCGACGCTGTACACGTTTGTCAGTTAGAGTAGACACATACTGTTTCACAATACCAGTATCAGTATCAGAGTCATCCACTGTGCAGCCAACTGTCAGCTCTTCCTGCACATCAGGCGCCTCAGAAGACACACCGATCTTGTTGTCTGTTGCTGGATCACACAGTAGAACAAGTGAATCTGGTGTGGCTGAGGCATTCAATTCACTGCTGACACATAGTTCTGTGTACACACTGGTTTGTTTTCCTTCTGTTTCCACATCGAGCAGGGAGTCAATGTTACACAAGACCGGCTCTTCCAAGACACTGTCATTGTCACACTGGCGACTTGCCTGTCTTTCTTGGTGTTGTCTACTTCTTTGAACATCGCGACGTCTTTGACAAGGGGGTTTCTTGCGATAGTACTGAACACGGGAGTTACGGTTCAGCACCGGGTCCGCCATTTCTGTTGACACTGGCTTGTCAGCTGGCTTCATTCGCAAGACGAACACAACACTGCCGCTCTCCCCCGCGACTTTCCAACTCGATACGACGTTGTCGATCAGCAGGGCGTTTAAAGTTGTTATTACAGTAGCTGGAAGGCCAGTAACTGACATTTTGAAGCTAAAATGCAAAAATTTGCAGCAGCTTACTAACAGCACACCCGTTCAGTTCTCGTCCCGTCACGTCGTCCGAGAGAGAGAGAGAGAGAGAGAGAGACAGAGACAGAGAGAGAGATATATATATATGTTGGTTTGAATGCGGGTGTGTCCTTATCACCAAGTAGTGAATGGACATTAAACAAAAACAAAACAAAACAAAAAAACATATTCACAATTTGTTTAAATAAAAACCTTTTTAGATACATATCTACTTTTTTTTAAAAGAGCATTCTGTATTGTCATGGAAGCCCAGAAGGCTTATAATAGTAAACAAACAAACAAAAAGGCAAAGGTGTTTCCATAACCTATGCAGCAGTTGGGGACCGAGGTGTCAGCGACCTCAGCTTCTCTAGGGGGCCAGCATCTTGATGGCAGCACCCATCTCCTCTCCCTCGCTGCTTGTAAGGTTGGGTAAGTATTGAGAAGGGTGGTATGGTTAGAACTGTGAAGATGTGTACATTTTCACATTTTTAAAAAATTCAATTTTTTTAAAAATCAAAATCTTTTAATATATACTATAAAAAAATTTTTAAGCAATCCTGATTGTCATGGAAGCCCAGTAGAGAGAGAGATAGAGAGAGCGAGCGAGAGAGAAACAAAACAAAACCAACAAAAAGAAAAGGAAGGGAGCGGGAAAAAAACACAATGACAGAAACAAATAATAGAAAAGAGGGAGAGAAAAAATCGCTCATCACCATTAGCGGTCTACCATATGTGGCAGTTATGAATATTCATAAGTTTCGAGCAAGGGACGCTACTCCGTACGACTACTACAATGGGATGCTACTCATCGAGGCAGACGTTGAAGACAGCATAATAATGGCTTTCGTGTGAATGGGGAAAAAATGGTTTACAACCTGTCGCCGTTCTTTTGATTATGCAGATAATGAACACACATTGCTATAGAGTTTAGCGCCGCTATTGACATTACAATAGGTAAATGTGTGTGTGTGTGTGTGTGTGTGTGTGTGTGTGTGTGTGTGTGTGTGTGTGTGTGTGTGTGTGTGTGTGTGTGTGTCCACTTGCTAATACCAATATTGAAAGGATCCGTTGATGATTATTACCAGTATTATTCATCTACACTTATTGTGCTTTGTTTGGTAATCAAATTCAGTAAAATTGGAATTTTTTCCTGTTTGGTTCCATTTATGTTTATGTTCTGGAGTCTCTTTAGCTGTCAGGAATAGCTGCAAAGATATGCCCTAAGTCGGAAGGCGGCTACCTTATTAATGAATAAAAATGGTCAAATACGAAGAATCTCACCAGTGGTGAACGTTGGACCTCTAGTCAAGAAACAAACAAAACGAATCGATAAAATAGAATAATAATAATTTTTAAAAACACACGAAAATTGTCAATGTATACAGAAACAGATAGGCCTAAATATAAAAGCTGACCGAAACATAGTTGTCTCAAAGAAACAATGGAAGCATCACAGAGCTAGTACTAAAGTCATATTGCCTTTTTGATGTCCTTTTTCTGATGAACTCCAAAAACTTCATTTATGGATGGGAGAGAGAGAGAGAGAGAGAGAGAGAGAGAGAGAGAGAGAGAGAGAGAGAGAGAGAGAGAGAGAGAGACTCATCAAAGCATGTAATATCCTACCACCGACCATTTCCTCCAAAAAACAAAACCCCCAAGCAAATCCCACTCACTCATTCACTCGCTCACAGAAACGAACGAAGCCAGAAGCCAGGAGAACAATGAACCCAGAGAACAAGTAGGCAAGCCAGACTCGACTATAAAACAATAATAACACCCCCCCCCAAAAAAAAAAAAAAAAAAAAAAAGAGAAAATGAACACAAAATAGGCTACCACGCCTCATGCCACAGCGAGTACATTAGCCTCTTGCAGTCAAAGCTGCATGGCTGAGGAGGAAATGAGAAAGGAGGCCAAAAGGTACGTTGGACATGGAGATGAAAAGAGAGAGCGAATAAGAGGTTATACGAGTAGAATATCATAACATGCGAAGGTTGTCGAAAAAAAGATTAGGGTTTTTTTGTGGGTGGGTGACTTTTCTCTGAAGAAAGAACACTTTTTTTAGTAGAGAGAAAATTATGGGGATTAGCGAGAGAGAGAGAGAGAGAGAGAGAGAGAGAGAGAGAGAGACAGAGAACAGACAGACAGAGAGAAGACAAAAAGAAGCGGGGGGGGGGGGGGCAGGGAGGAGAAGAGGGGGGGATAGAAACAGTGACAGAAGGGGTGAGAGTAAGAGAGAGAGAGAGAGAGAGAGAGAGAGAGAGAGTTTGACAGATACAGACACACAAAGAGAGACAGACAGAGAAAACGAAGAGAACACAGGCAGAGAGACAGAACAGAGAGAGAGAAATGGCCAAACGAACAAATTAAAAACAGATAAAAACGCAGTTCTAGATAAAAGGATAAAGAGATACCAAGCGAGAGAGAGAGAGAGAGAGAGAGAGAGAGGGGGGGGGTGGTGATTACATGCAGCCAGAGAAAAAAAGGGCGACAGACAGATACAGACAGACAGACAGACACACAGATAGAAAGACCATAAACAGACCCACAGAGAAAAAGAACGGAACAGACAGACAGAACACGGAGAGGCAACAAGACAAAGAACAAGAGACAAAGATACTGACGGGCAGACAGACAGAGAGAGAGGAGAGAGAGAGAGAGAGAGAGAGAGAGAGAGAGAGGAGAGAGAGAGAGAGAGAGAGAGAATTTAACGATAATGACATTTTATTTTTTGAGGGTAATAGAATAAGCACAAGACTTTTTACATCCAGAGAGAAGAGAGAGAGAGAGAGGAGAGAGAAAGAAGAAGAGAGAGAGAAGAAGACGGAGACAGACAGACAGAAGAAGAGAGAGACAGAGAGAGTGAGAAGACAGAGACAATCAGACAGAGATGACAGAGAGAGACAAGAGAATGAAAGACACAACAGCACGAGTGTAATGAACTGCTTTGATCGGGCAATTTAAGCAAGAGGCATTTATTTTGAGGGAACGATAGAGCAATTAGTTACCATCGCTCTGTTTGCCCAGTTTCCAAGGGCAAATACGCCAGCCATTAGCTAGCATGCAATCAGTAAAACAGAAATGCAGGTGTATAGACAACACCCCCCCCCCACCCCAGTCCATCCCTAAAGGATAAAATTATCAGACGAGACGGAGCTGACAGGACGGAAGAAGATTCCTCCAACCCACAGTCCATGAAGTTGCGTTGCTCTCGTGGCGACTAATGAACAAGGCAGGGATTTTACGCTCAGGTCACTAAGTCAAGATTTACCTCATGCTCTATTTGTGCGTTTACACATACAGAATACGCCAGCTACATCATCAGATACCGAATTCAGTGCATATGTGATAACAGAACATGACATACCCACATACACCCCAACTCGAATGGCTACCTAAATAGGAAGGGGGGGGGGGGGGGGCCTCAGTCGCACACTTAAAAATCTCACCACTGATGAACCTTGGAGATCTAGCCGCGGAACGAAAACAAAATCATGGGGTAGTAGGCAACCATCTCTCACCACACACACACACATACACGCGCGCGCGAGCGTGCATGCATGCACACATCCCTCTCTCTCTCTCTCTAACACACACACACTTTGTTTTATAAATTCAAAATCCCAAAAAATTTTCCTACAGAGAAGACCGTGTGTGTGTGTGTGTGTGTGTGTGTGTGTGTGTGTGTGTGTGTGTGTGTGTGTGTGTGTGTGTGTGTGTGTGTGTGTGTGTGTGTGTGTGTGTTCAGTCCTACACACCATTGCGCATCGTTTAATTAATAATCTAGTGCTGAAATACATCCACAAAGTGGACGATCGTGTTTTGTACTTATGTCGTTCATCATCGGCTTTGTCTCATCAATAAATGCACATAGCTTCACCTTCACCCTGTAGACCTTTGGGGCACCACTGAAGATTATGCAACCAGCTTCCTCCACGCCTCGCCGTTTTCAGCTTTCCGTAACAAGTCGTTCCACACAAGGCCAGTCCACTCTCTGATGCTGTCGTCCCATCGTTTTCTCTGTCTGCCTCTTCGTCCCTCCCTCCTTGTAATGTTCCCTGTCCAGTTTGCGTTTTTTCACTGAATTCAAGAGCTCTTCATGCGGCCCGATGGCGACTTAAATTCTGGTTTTCACTTCCTCGTTACCCTCTATATCAGATACCAAGAAGTTTGCGAAAGCATCTCATCTCCATTGTCTGTATTTTTCTTTCAGTGTCCGCTGTTCTGGTTCATGATTCACACGCGTACAAAAATATGGGCATGACTAGGTAACGCACCACCTGCACATCGTTTAATTAATGATATAGTGCTGGAATAAAAGGTAAAGGTAAAGGTGTCCCATAACCTAGGTGGTCGTCGGGGAGTGAGGCATCAGAGATCTCAACTTCTCTAGGGGCCAGCATATTAAGGGCGGCGCTCATCTCTCCCTTGCTGCTTTACCTTCCCTGACCCTAAAGAGGCAGGTACCCATTTACAGCTGGGTGAACTGGGGGACTGTACTGAAGCCAAGGCGCGCAAAGGGTCACCCATCCGAGAGGTAACCACGCTCAATGCCGCTTAACCTGAGCTGGGGGAAACCGAGTGCTCTGACCACTGAGCTACCCGGTCCCCTGGCTGGAATTAAGCCAGGAAGTGGACGATCATGTTTTGTGCCCATACTTTCCGCTTTCTCTCATCGATAAATACACATAGCTACGCATCGTTTATTAATAATCTAGCGCTAAACTACAGCCACAAAGAGAACGACAATGTTTTTGCAGCCATTGTATTCGTTTTGTGCTTTGTTCCCCCTATCAATAAAAAAAACAACAACCCATAGCTATACACATGAACATGCATAGCTAGTTTTGCTTCTGACTGTTTTTGTGTGGATAGAATAAGATTGAGAAGCAGGGAATGTGTGTGAGAGAGATATAGTTTATTTATCTATTCTTTAGTTTTAGGATAATGGAATAAGCACGCATGTGCTTTTTTACCCAGTCCCCGTGTGTATGCAGTTTTGTAAATTTTGTTATCCGTTCCCACCGGCACACAATGGTCTATTCTTCCGAAAAGCGGAAAGGGTTTTAACGTGTGCGAGAGAGAGAGAGAGAGAGAGAGAGAGAGAGAGAGAGAGAGAGAGAGAGAGAGAGAGACAGACAGACAGACAGACAGACAGACAGACAGACAGACAGAGAAACAGAGACAAAGACACACAGAGTCAGAGAGAGACAGAGAGGAAGAAACGGAGACAATTCGTTATACAGACAGGGAGAAACAGAAAAAGAGAGAGAGTGGAGGAGACATGTGAACAGAGAGAGAGAGAAAGAGAGAGACAGACAGACAGACAGAGAGAGACATACAGACAGAGAGAGAGAAACAGACAAAGACAGGGTGGAACACACACAGTGAGAGAGAGAGAGAGAGAGAGAGAGAGGAAGAGTAGTTGAAGGAGAAAATGATTGTTGTGTGTGTGTGTGTGTGTGTGTGTGTGTAAAGAAGAGGGGGGGGGGGAAGTAACATACATGCAATACACACCCACACACAAATAAACTCACATTACGCATGCAAGCA
>CM054150.1:12545654-12608154 GCA_028751875.1 Rapana venosa | reverse complement strand
GAGAGAAAAGCAGATGAGCACGCGTGGACACTAATTAATTAATCTACCACGGACAGATGGTGCACAATAGCGACACGGACTTGCTCTTCCGAGTTCGTTTAATTACTAGATCTATCCTAACGAATTATCAGTAATTACACCTGTACCTGTGTACATGCCTGCACGCTCTCCGGTGGTGGTGGTGGTGGTGGTGGTGGTGGTGTGTGTGTGTCAAAGTCAAAGTCAAACTTTTATTTTCAGATGGTACATTGAATAAGCAGTGCATATGTGTGTGTGTGTGTGTGTGTGTGTGTGTGTGTGTGTGTGTGTGTGTGTGTGTGTGTGTTGTGTGTGTGTGTGTGTGTGTGTGTGTGTGTGTGTGTGTGTGTGTGTGTGTGTGTGTGTAGGTGTGTAGGTGTGTGAGAGTGTGAACTGCATATGTGTGAGTATATAGATTAAGTTTCTATCGGCAAGTCGCAATATAACTATTTTTAGTGTAAACTGGGTCATTAGTGTAAACTGGGTCAATCTTAATGCCTGAAAGAAGTCTTTGTGACTTAATGGGTTATGAAAAGATTCAGTTCTTTTTCTGGTTCCCCCCCCCCCCCCCCCTCCTCTCTCCTCTCTCTCTCTCTCTCTGTCTCTCGCACACACACACTCGCATGCTCACATGCATGCCCTCCTCTCTCTCCCTCTCTTATTTCGCTCCCCCCCCCCCCCCCCTCTCTCCCTATTTCACTCTGTTTCTCCCTCCCTATCTCTTTACAAAACTGCATACACACGGGGACTGGATTTAAAAAAGCACACACATGAGTCCTTATTCCATTATCTTCGAAATAAAAGAATAAAATAAAAAATAAATTTATCTCTCACCCCCTCTCTCCCTGCTCTTTCTCCCTCTCACTCTATCCCACACCCCCCTCTCTCTCCCTCTCTCTCATCCCCATCCCTCCCTCTCTCATCCCTCTCCAACCTTCTCTCATCTCCGCCCCTCTCTCCCCCCTCCCCCACCTTCTTTCTCTCCATCCTCATTGACCCAGCTGACCTAGGGTCACTCCTGACACACATGACTGCACATGTGCGTGACCCAGTCCCACAGAGCTCACGTGCAAGGTATGGGGGGGACAGCAAGGCGAGGGCCCTGGTCCCTTCATATTTCATCAGGCTGAGATGGGAAGTGGTGGGGGTAGGGGGGTGGGGGGTAGGGGATGGGGGCCTGGGAGCGGAGGGAAAGGGGGAGGGAGGACTATTGATAATGTGTTGATCGATGTGCTTCATGGTTGTGTGGATCAATGTGTTGAACAAAGGCGGTTTGGGTTTTTTGGTGGTTTTTGTTGTTGTTTTTTGTTGTTTATTTTTGGTTGATGGAACCTTTCTTGTTCTAACGTACGGTGTGTGTGTGTGTGTGTGTGTGTGTGTGTGTGTGTGTGTGTGTGTGTGTGTGTGTGTGTGTTTATTTCGAGGATAATGGAATAAGCACTCATGTACCTTTTTACATACAATCCCCGTGTGTATGCAGTTTTGTAAATTTTGTCTTCTGTTCGCACTGGCTCACAATGGCCTACTCTTCCAAAAAGCAGAACAGGTTTTAACGTGTGTGCAAGATGTTCTGCGTGTGTTCGCACACGGGATCTCGGTTTACAGTATCATCCGAAGGACTTTTAGGGAGAGTGGAGTCTGCACTGATGTGAACTCCAGGGGAAAATATCCTCTTGAACGGGATTTGAACCCAGGTCAGCAAATCACCAACGCAATGTGCTACGCTCTAACCAACCAGGCTATCCGGTCCCCTACTAGTGTGTGTGTGTGTATGTGTTTGTGTGTGTGTGTGTGTGTGCGCGCGTGTGTGTGTATGTGTGTGTGCATGCGCGCATGCGCGGTGTGTGTGTGTGTGTGTGTGTGTGAGTGTGTGTGTGTGTGTGTGTGTGTGTGTGTGTGTGTGTGTGTGTGTGTGTGTGTGTGTCTGTTTGTCCGTCTGTCTAGTTTGTCTGTCTGTGTGCACGCTCATGTTTGAGCATATGAGTTAGAGCTATCTTATCTATCTATCTATCTGTCTGTCTGTCTGTCTGTATGTATGTATGTATGTCCATGCATCCATCCATCTATCCATCAATCTGTCCAGCTATCTATCTATTTGATCTATCTACCTATCTATCTATCTATTTATCTATCCATCCACCCATCCATCCATCCATCAAGAGAGCGCTGGCAGAGAGACAGATACACACATAATGTGAGACAGAGAAAGTGCAGCGAGGGTGATAGAAAACAGGAAATGTCAAGTTTGAAATTTCCAGAAGGTCTGAGAACAGTTTTGAATGACAACTTGTGAGATGGCCACAGGACTACCTGTCATTTTGTTGTTGTTGACTGTTTCTCTTTATTCGATTCGTGCTATTCTTCCTGTCAGTTTTATATTCATCATTTCTTTTCAATGTTATAGCTTATCATTACTTCTATATTGGTTTTCGATGTATTTGTTCTCATCTTTGTTTTTTGATATTTTTAATACGTTCCTCGGCCAGAGCTTCTAAGTTTACCACTAGTGAGATTTTTGCACATATACAACAGCCCCCCCCCCCCCCCTCTCCACCACCAGCATTAAGGCAGCTGTATTCCAACTTTTGGGATACAGTTGGGAACTGAACCTACCAAATTTGCCAGGAGATACCTTCATGTTGTTTTTTTACAATTTTCAACCCTTATGGGTCCTTTTGATATGCACAAATCTATAAGCGCAGGAGTCTGGTTTAAAGTCTTCTCTGAAAGACTTAACAAAATTAATCAGTACCAGCCGCCTTTGGGCATTGGTAGCTGAAGTCCTAAATCTCTACTGGGACGTAAACTCATACAATCATGTCAAAAATCGGTATCCTAAGTCGGAAATTTCCAGCGCAACTTGAAAACTATCAAAGTGAAAATGATATATTAATGCAGAAATAGTAGTGGATAAAAACAAGTGCAGGTAACCACTTCAATCATTTTGAAAATGACATCAGATCCAGTTTTTAACAAAAAATTAAACAACAAAAAACACCACCACTCGCCCCCCCCCCCCCCCCCCCCCAAAAAAAAAAAAAAAACAACAACAAAAAAAGAAATCACAAAACAAAACAACAAACACAAAACTCTAGAAAATAAAATCTCTCAATGACAGTATTTTAGGCACTTTTGAGTAAGAACCATGCCTTTGGCCTGACCTGACTGAGTTTCAGCCCCTGGATGAGCCTTTATCAGAGGTCCCAGCGGTGACTGAAGCTTCACCGGCTGTAGTACCTTACAGTGAGACACTTTTCAGAATTTCGAAGTGTCAATGGCAAAAATATTTCATATTCCAGTGGCCTTTTAAAAATGCCAATTTTGGATTTTAAAAAAGGAAAAAGATCAGGAACCTACCTAAGCCAGAGAACTGTTACATCCAATCCGCCAGTGCACAAACCGAAGCACTTAACACAGACGAGGTGATGAAGATAAAATCTTTTGTGATTGCCATATTTAAACTCTGTCCCTCTATTTCTGTCACTGTTGCTTAATGTTTCTGAATCCATAGATCTCTGGACTTTGACATTGCTCGCCATCTTTGAAAGTTGAGCGCAGAGATAAAACTAAAAGGAAAACAATGATTGGTCAAAATTAAAGCGCTCAGCCAATCAGAAATAGCGTCAGAAAATAGTTCTGGGTTTTACTTTCATACAGGCTGTACACACGGCAGCACCTGTCGTTCAGAAATACGGATTTTTTGTTGTTGTGTTTTATGTTGTTGCTTTGTTTTGTGTCTGATGGGGTGTACTGCACGAATTGTTTTGGGCCCTGGATGCAAAATATGCGGGAAGACTCAACACTGTCGATGTATAGGCCTATACCCCCCCCCCCCCCCCCCCCCCTTCCCGTTCCTCGGCTAGATCTCCAATTCACCAATGGTAAGATTTTGCATTTAGGACTCCCCCCCCCCCCCCCCCCCCCCCTTTTGAAGAATTTGGGGATTCTTTTCAATATAAATCTAAAACTATACAAGGGAATTCAACATGTTCCAGATTCTAGCCCTGTAACTGTTGCAGAGTACAAGCCTGCCATTTTGCTCAAATGAAATTTGAGGGGTTTGGGGCCTTTTTTTTGGTTTTGGTTTTTTGGTTGGTTTGTTTTTCATCGGCTAGAGCTCCAAGGTTCACCAATGGTGAATTTTATGCGTATGCGAACGTTTCGCCCCCCCCCACCATTCCGACTTTGGGGGTGGTGTCTAAACACACCTGTGTGCATGCTAGGGTGTTTTCCTTTTTTCTGTCAGCCGTAAATACGGCATACAATGGCCTACTCTTCCGAAAAGCGGAACAGATTTTAAACGTGTGCGTAAGATGCCCTGCGTGGGTTCGCACACGGGGCCTCGGTCTGTTGTCTCATTCGAAGGACTTTGATATGGTTCTTTTTTATTTCGTCAAACTGGGAAGAAAGGGTGAGACTGGGAATCGAACCCAGAACCTCAAGGTTTACTTATTGGCAGGCAAACGTCCATCCTACCATCCTGCCACTCTCCTTCTTACCCAAATGATTTTCTTTTCTTTCTTTCCTCTTCTTTAAATAAAAATAATGATAATCACCATCATCATTATGAAGAACAAAGTTTGTGTTGCAAGTCAAAGCAGGGGAGCAAAGTCATTTATCTTCCAGCTTAGGGCTTGAACAAACGCATTTATGTCCCTTGTCAAACTCGGGGGGGGGGGGGGGGGGGGGGGGGGGGGGGGGGGGGGGGGCCTTTACTTGTACACTGTGACGTTTCAGCCTTTCTGGCGTTTTGTTTTGGTTTTAGTTTTGTTGTTGTTGCTGTTGTTTATCTTAAGTTTAATAGAACTGAGACAAACTGGAGAGGGGACGGGGCAGAGAGAGAGAGAGAGAGAGAGAGAGAGATTTAAACAAATATTTTAATCTTTTATTTTGAAGATAATGGAATAAGCACTCATGTGCTTCTTTACAACCAGTTCCTGTGTGTACCCTATTTTTTTGGTTATGCGTTCTGACCGCCACACAATGGCCTACTCTTTTAAAAAGCGGAACAGGTTTAAATGTGTGCACAAGATGTTCTGCCAGCAATTGCACATGGGACCTTGGTTTATAGTCTCATCCAAAGGACTTTTGGGGAGAGTGGAGTCTGCACCGATGTTAACTCCAGGGGAAAAATCCCCTTGAATGGAGTTTGAACCTGGGTCAGCATATCATAGGTGCAATGAGCAACACTCTTAACCAACAGGCTATCCAGTACCCCCAGAGAGAGAGAGAGAGTCAACACACACACACACACACACACACGCACGCACACACACAGAGTACACAAAAAACTCATCTACATTCCCTTTTCACAATCTGATTATAATATCAGTTCTATGCGCAGGTGAATGCAACTTCCCAGATAAACCAAGCCAACACATGAGCAAGCAAAAGATATATAACCACACGCATAACACTTATGAACATTTCAAACACCAAATCAAATCCAATTTTCTCAAACCAGGTGGATTGGTGGTCTAGAGGTAACGCGCCTGTCTAGAATGCGAAAAGTCCGGGTCGGAAGTGTGCGGTGGTTTGGTTCCCATTTGGGCCCGAAAATTTTCCCCCATCCATTAGACCATGAGTGGTGGTCTGGGCGCTTGTCTTTCGGATGAGACGATAAACCAAGGTCCCGTGTGTTACACAAAATTTTCAGCGCACATAAAAGAACCCACGGCAACAAGAGAATTGTCCCGGGCAAAATTCTTAGAAAAAAGCCACTCTGATAGGGAAACAAATACAGTTGCAGACAAAAAAATAAAAGGGTGGCACTGCTCTTGTGGCGACGCACTCTCCCCGGGGAGAGCAGCCCGAATTTCATGCAGAGAAATCTTGTAACTTAAAGTGGTATAAAATAATAAAAATTTATATATAAAAAAAAAAATAAATAACACTCACAGCATACAGGCACATTCAGTTACATCAGTCTGTGATCTTCAACTCTGTGAAAACAACATTCATTTTGTATGTGGTTGATAAAATGCACACATAAGCAGCAAAACATGTCTATCACATGTGAACAACAAGAACATGGCACAAATTTTCAGATCGATTTTCATAACAGTCACTGATGTTGATTTTGGAAAGAAAGAGAGAGAGAGAGAGAGAGAGAGAGAGAGAGAGAGAGAGAGAGAGAGAGAGAGAGAGAGAGAGAGAGAGAGAGAGAGAGAGAGAGAGAGAGAGAGAGAGAGAAGAAGAGAGGAGAGGAAAGAAGAGAGAGAGAGAGAGAAGAGAGGAGAGAGAGAGAGAGAGAGAGAGAGAGAGGAGAGAGAGGGGGTGATGGTTTTAGGAAGCAACCTGGCGTATGTAACAACCCAACTTTATGGGGCAGTTTTTAAACAATAGGAGGAATGTATATTATCTGTTGGCTTACAGAATATTGTGTGATCATACTATACTGTGTGAACTGAAACATGGAGCTTTTTCCCTTATGGTCAACTTCTGCACCCTATAATGCAATGTACTCCTAGTATGGTGACTACAATGTTATGTCAAAATGCTGCTGCAAACCATATTCCAATCAAACTTGATGGATGCTATAGCCAAGTTGTTAAGACCATTCGACTTCAATCTCATGGGTCCATGAGTTCGAATATCAGTGACGTTTGGTGAATTAAAGAGTGGGAATTTTTATGATCTTCCAGGTCAGCTTCAAGTGCAGACCTGCCAGTGCCTTAATTCCCATATGTATACACAAGCAGAATATCAAATATACACGTTTAAGATCCTGTAATTCATATCAGCATTCTGTGGGTTACAGAAACACGAAAATACCCAGTATGCATCATGTACAAAAACTGAGCTGCTCTGAAGTCGGAATGTGTTGGCTGAGGCCAGCAGGCAGACAAGCACAGGAGAAGACCAAGCACTACACAGCCCACCTGGCAAGGGAACACTGTGACGAGAGAGAGAGAGAGACAGAGAGAGAGAGAGAGAGAGAGAGAGAGAGGAGGAGAGAGAGAGAGAGAGAGAGAGGAGAGAGAGAGAGAGAGAGAGAGAGAGAGAGAGAGAGAGAGAAAGAAGAATCAAAATGTCATCTCCTAAGCTGATTAGAATATAGTGCTAGAAATGATTGTCTATTTTCACATCAGTCAAATGTAAATACTGTGTCATCTCATCTAGCCAGTAAGATTTTTTAATGGCAGTTTGTGTTTTGTCACTGGATGAAGGGGAAATGATGAAGGCAGAAGCTTATAACTAATAACAAAACTGTTCCGAGTGAAAGTTTATTGTTACAATACACTTCTTTGTTGTTACTCAGCTAGAAATCTGAGGTTCACCAATGGCGAGATTTGCACAAATATGACCCTTTTTGCCCACCATTATAGTGAGCCACATTCCGACTTTGGGGATTCGCAAAACACTACAAAGCTTAAAAATCTACAAATTACTTAATTTCATGCACTAATGCCATCAAAACAATTCCATACAGCTGGAAAAAAAACTAAAATTCTTTACTTCCTTAAACTGCTCACCAATAGCAGATAGAAGAATTTTGTTTGTACGGACATGTCTAACATCCTAAATTCTTCAAAAGTTTAACAGACAAATCTACGCCACATCTGCACACAGCAACTTGTAACACTAAAACAAAACAAAATGGCGCTATCCCATGTCTCACTTAATACTCAGGTGCAAAAGACAAAACAACAGCTTTCAAATGCAATGCTGAACAGCATTTTCAATAATAGCAAGCATGACGATTAATCCCAAGCAAACCTTGAATTTGGTATTCATGTTTCATTGTCCGGGAAAAGTTCAAGCAATAATTCAGAACTGGGATCTTCTACTAATGTTATTCAAAGCAAGAATGCATATTCAATTACACATACACATCCACACACTTTTGTTTCATATATTATGGAAACTTTTACTCTTTGCTTTAATTGATTGACAATGAAAAGCCTGTCTAAGTTTCTTAATTGAACTTTCTTTCTTTTTCTGCTAAGAAAGTAGTTTTTAAAAATTCTGGTTGCGATCAAAAAAAAAAAAATTATGCATCATTTATTGAAAAAGAAAGGAAAAAAAAATCGACAAAAGTCTAAGCAAAAAAAAATCGACAAAAGTCTAAGCCAACCAGTACCTTACTTCAAGTCAAGTCAAAAACACTTTCATCATCTCAAGAAGGGCAATTACAAACTACCTGAGCACTAAGAGCACTATCTGAGACCAAAATATCCTCCAAGCATAAACAACAATAAATGATCATATTACTTTCTAACTGTTGATGACCACTTCAAATCTCTCTCTCTGTGGAAAAAACCCAGAATCACAGGCACTAATTTTTTCTCTCTCTCTTTGTTCAAAGGCTAGAGCTCTGAGGTTAATCAACAGTGATAATATGCAACCATTTTTACCCACCATTGAGGTAGCATGGCCACATTGCGACTCTGGGGATACAGTGACTAATAAAACAGAAAACAAAGTTGAAAATGCTACCTACAAGAAACTGACAAATTTCCCTGCACCAAAAAGTCATGTGAACTGAACTTCTAAAAAAAACCCCCACCAAATGTCCAAATAGCCGACTAAAACAATGTGGAGTGTTCAGGATTCACAGTCCTAGAAAACTATACTGTTTACAAACAGGTCAACAAGGACAGATCTGGTTACATCAACTTCCAATATTTTAAAAAAAAGAAGATTTTGTTAAAACATGAACAAGGGCATTGTTAATTATTTTTCTTGCAGTTCTCTTTCATCTAAAACATATCTGAAAACATACCCCCTCCACCCCCCACCCCCCAAATCTAATTGTGAAGATCTTAATTTCAAATATTTTTTATAAAAAATTGATAGCCCTAACCTTTTTAAAAAGAAATGACACTTGTTCCTTTTCACAAGCAGCAAAAGGATCATCAAATACCACATTTCACAGTCTTCACATGATGCCTTATTCTGATACCCCCACCCCATCTCAATCTTTAAAATATGTGTTAATTGCTCCTTCCTTTTCCTTGATTATTTCTTTAAAAAAAAAAAAAAAGGTTGTAAAAAAATCCTTTTAAGAACAATATTATAAACACGAATCTAATATTCTTATATTCTGTTAAATTTCAAATCCATATATTCAAATAATTGATGATCAAATATTCTTACATTCTGTAAATTAATGTCAAATCCATACATTCAAATAATCAACGATCATGAAAGACACAAATATTCTAAAGCATTGGTCTTATCAAGCCGCTATTTCTAAACTAGTGCCTATGTGGTAGTCTATGGGAATAGATCACAGTGGGTCAATCTCATGTGTTGTGTCTGGCAAATGGTCACATACACAAAAATCTTACCATTGGTGAACCTCAGAGCTCTAGCCCAGGCTTAAAAAAATAGCTGGAAACTAGCCAGCACTGACCGACAGATAATAAATCATGTACATGGCATGGAATACAGCTAACAAACATCCAGATTTCGCAAAATAGCAGCCAACCCCATTAGAAACTCATAGCTCATTTTTTGTGAAACATGCCTGTGTTTTGATTCTATCAGACTACAGCTTCTTATCAATACCTTTTCTTTCATTTCAAACTCACTTGAAACATTACTTGTTGTGTTAATGTTAAGGGTATGTAAAAGTCCCGGCAAAGATTTCCAATTCAGGGGCAACAACTCAGATGCAGGGCTGCCTGTCGCAAACTACAACAGTTGAACATCACTGTTCATTCCGCTGTGATGAAAATGAGTTGCAGCAAAAGACATTTCTCACTGGCTGGAAATACAGCAGCTGTGAAAACCTAATACAACAATGCATTTAATTCTTGCTTCTTTGCTTATTGCTCTTCTACCAATAAGTCTCTAATGTAGGCAAAGCAGTGGAATGAAGTGCAAATAAATTGGAACAATCTCTCCTGAAACCAGAATGGCTGGCAGTTCTGCCATCAGCATAAATCAACAACAAAATAACGGTTCATAAAACGAGGGAAATCGTTTCATCATGCACACTAAAAGCACCATCATCATCAAAACAATATAACAATCATACCAATTCATAATGAGTAATGATGGTGATGATGATGATGATGATGATGATGATAAATGCCTCGGGCAGGAAAAAAATGTAATAACAAGAGTGGTAACATACTAAAACCGCTTCAGTATCCAAAACTGAATAATAATTTTTTTTTTTTTTAAAGCAACAAACACCCACAACATCAAAATGCTATACCCATCAACAACTCAAAGACCCTCAATGCTGAAAATCTGTTTAAATCCTAAAAAAGCAAAACCCAATACATTTTTACCCCACAGCGTGCACATGTCTCAAATCAACATAGACCAAACAATTTTCTACGCTCATGAAGGGGCTAGGAGCCTAAGTAAGAAATTACAAACAGCTCTTGAACTAGAAATTACTGAATTGAAATTATCATTAACCTGAAAATAGGATGAGGTATTCATATACAACCACTTGAACAAGATAAAATGAAAACAAGGTGTAGAAATATCAATTGATATTCAATCTTAAAATGCCTGAACATATGAGATATTTAACCTAGATCTTATTTCATCACTCAAACAAAAACAACACCAACCAACCATCCCCCCCCCCCCCAAAAAAAAAATATATATATATATAAATTAAAAAAACAAAAACTCTCATATAAAAATCATTTAAAGATTTGTATAGCACTCAGTTTCAGTAGTGGATTGGTGGTCTTGAGATAGCGCACACATCTAGAGAGTGAAAAGTTACAAGTTTTATCCCAGTTTGAACATGATCCCTACCCCCCACCCCCCCTACCCCCCCACAATCCATTAGACCTTGAACAGTGGTCTGGGTGCTAGTCTTCCAGATATGATGATAAACCAAGGTCCAGTGTGAGACACTCATCTAGCACACACAAAGAACCACAACAACAAGAGAGCTGTCCCTGATAGATTTCTGTTACAAAACACACACACACACACACACACAAAGCAAGTCTTGAAACGAAACAAACGCATACAGACAGGAAAATATACAAACAAAAAATGGGTGGCACTGCACTTGTGGTGATGTGGTCTCCTAAGGAAGAGCAGGCCAATTTAATTCAGACAACATCAGAAGAGTAACCTGAATTTTGCCATGTCTAAAAGTGGTTTACAGTCTGACAATAAAATCTGACAATGTAAAGAAAAAGAAATAAACTCAATACTTTTTTTTTTTCTTTTAATGAAAAACTACAAATATCAGGCACACTTATTTCAGATGAGAAAAAAACAAGAAATACTGCTATGAAAATTTTGGACACTTTTTACAATACACATCATGATTGCTGGTAGTCATAAAAGAAAAAAAAATTCTACCATAAGCCATTTTTCTACAAATCTGAAATCTGACTTTTTTTTACTTGAGGTTACTTTCTAGTTGACAGATGAATCTAAAATGCATAGCTCACAACAAGAAATATGCTGCCACATAAACAAGACATTGCTGTTTTTAATGAAAAACTGCCAATTTAAGACACATCAAGAAAATGTTTCAAGATTACAAATAACAATGGAAAATAAACCCAATAAGCAACCCCACCCCCCAAAAAACAATAAAAAACAACAAAAAAACAACCAAACAAAAAAGCCCCACCACATACAAGCCAAAAAAAAATCATTTCAATTAAAAAAGAAATTCACTCACAACACACACACAAAAACCCTTGTGAAAACGGTTAAAATACTGTGAACAGTCTCTTTTTGTGTGTGATATTGTAAAACATTCCATCTGTTTTCTTTCTCCTCTCGCCTGTAGTCACTCCCTTGTCCCATTTGAAAAAAAAAAGTTTAAAATCCCTCCTTCTGATTACAAGAAGATACTGGTGTTACATCAGTACAAACATATCCCCGTCTTCCTTTTTTTTTTTTTACTTTTTTTTTTTAACGTCTTATATCACAAAAGAGTAAAAACACTTAAATTAAACCAAACATATCCTTTTCCCCCATCTTCAACAAGAAAAAAACCTGAATAATTCAATCACAACAACAACAACAACCAGCAACAACAACCCACTTTCTTCTCTTCAAAGTCTATCACTGGACGCAATTCGTCCGAATCTGTTCCACAATGTCTTTGCGATCTTTGGGCAAGGTCTCGAAATATCTGCACTGCTCTTCAGAGTACTTCTCCGCAGCGTGAATGATGTCCCTGTAGGCCCAGTCCTTCCAACGGAAGTTGAAGCCTTCCAGCAGACGGATACGATCCTCCCTGCCGGGCACGCAGTCGTCAGGGGGTCTGTGGGGCAGGTCAGGCTGCCGGACATCCTTGAAGACCAGGACGCCTCGCAGAGCAAACCATCCCCCGTACTTGGGGTGGATGCTGACTCCGTAGATATTCTGAAAATGGCACAACAGTTTGTTTGTTAGTTTGGGGGTTTTGACTCCGTAGATATTCTGAAAATGGCACAACAGTTTGTTTGTTAGTTTGGGGGTTGGTTTTTTTGTTGGTTTTGTTCCTCAGCCAGAACACTACGGTTCTCCAATAGTGAGATTTTGGTGCAGGTGATCTTCCACACACACACACACCCCACCCCTTCCCCCAACCAAATTTAGGTAACTGCATTCCAACTTTGTGGATAGTACCTATACGGGACACCTGTGTGTATGCTGCGGTTTTTGAAATTTTGTCACCTCTTCCAACAGACATGATAGGCTTTCTCTTCTAAAAGGCAGAACAGGTTCTCTCTCTCTCTGTCTGTCTGTCTGTCTGTCTGTCTGTATCTCTGTCTGTCTGTCTGTCTGTCTGTCTGTCTGTCTGTCTGTCTGTCTGTCTCTGTCTCTCTCTAGACATTCTGTGTGCATTCACACACGAGACCTCAGTTCATCTAAAGGTTCGATTTTCTCATCAAACTGGGATAAAAGGGCAAGGTTGGGAATTGAACCCAGAACTTCACAGTTTGCTTGTTAGGCAGGGGAACATCTTAACCGACCTGCCACCTTCCTTCTTACAGTTTAGAAAAATAAAAAAAGTATCAGAGAGGATTCATCCTTTGTCACGCATAGGAAAGGGGTGTCTTGGTTCTTACAACTTTGTTTCATCTTTCTTTATTTTTCAAGCTAAGAAAATCAAGTCAATGTCTACCTGTGAGTGTGGCTTTGACAGGTGAAGGGGGATGGGGGGGAGGGGCAGGCAGGTACACAGAGAAAGAGAGACAGATAGGGACAAATAGGCCGAAAGTTATTTGGCAGGTAAATGAAAAAGGGGATTTTTTTTTTTTGGACAGGATTATTTTCAAATTTTGTACTTGTCCTTTTTTTTTCGTTTTTTCCCCCTTAAATATGGCATCATCATAGCCATCCTCATCATTACATTTACTATCATCATCATTATTCTTTTTCTTCTGCTTATCATTTTGTTGGGGGTGGGGTGGGGGTGAGGGTGGTGGTGTCACCATCATTTTCATTTCAAATACAACCTTCTTTTTTCATTCACTGACACTTTCATTGTATTTTATTCATTTCTGTTCTCTTTATCTTGGCTAGAGCTCCAAGGTTCACCAATGGTGAGATTTTTTGCGTATGCAACTAACCCCCCCCCCCCCCCTCCCCCCCCACCTCCCAAATTACAAACCTTGATTATTATCATCATTATTTTTTCATTCCTCTGCCAGATGCCACTCTTTAGCCCTCCATGAAGGTAGCAACATTCTGACTTTGGGCATGTGGGCTGGGTAATTCTTATATATCCGTAACCCACCAAAATGCTGACATTAATTGTGGGATTTTTACCATGCAGTTTTGTTCCTCTGCATGTGTCTATATGATTATACCCAAAGGGAATTAAGGCACTGGCAGGTCTGCACTGAAAAGTTGACCTGGGAGATCATAAAAAAATCCCCACCCGTAATTCACCAGGCGCCTATCAACATTCAAACCAACAACTTCGCAGACCCTTGGGATTGAAAGTCGAACATGAAAGTCGAACATGAAAGTCGAACAGTCTTGACCACTCGGCTCTAGTGTCCATCCCACCTGTACTATAAAAGCCGTTTTGTTATGATTATGATAAAAACACCGTACTTGTTTAGGATCCCAGGCATCAGGCTGTACGTCTTTTCGCTTGTAGTAGTATGCCGCCCCTGCTACGTGTCCGGCTGTCTGCACCAACACTTTGGGTCGGCGTGTCGGCGTCAGCTCAAAGTCGTGAAGAACCTCTATGTCTTTTGTAGGAAATCCCTGCCACGTGACACCATCAAAAAGCTCTGTTGTATATCTTGTATGTTGTATGTATATGTTGTATGTTGTACATTGTAAATTCCATACATTATATCTGACGAGAGAGAGAGAGAGAGAGAGAGAGAGAGAGAGAGAGAGAGAGAGTGTGTGTGTGTGTGTGAGTGTGAATCTGTGTGTTTTGTGTGTGTGTGTGTATGTGTGTTATGTGTGGTGTGTGTTTGGTGTGTGTTTTTTGGTGTGTGTGTGTTGTGTGTGTGGTGTGTGTGTTGTGTGTGTGTGTGTGTAGGTGTTGTGGTGTAGTGTGTGTGGTGTGTGGTGTGTGTGTGTGTGTGTGTGTGTGTGTTGTGTGTGTGTGTGTTGTAGTGTGTGTGTGTCTGTGTGTGTAGGTGTGTATAGGTGTGTGTAGGTGTGTGTGTGTGTGTGTGTGTGTGTGTGTGTGTGTGTGTGTGTGTGTGTGTGTGTGTGTGTGTGTGTGTGTGTGTGTGTGTGTGTGTGTATGTGTGTGTAGTGTGTGTGTGTCTGTGTGTGAGCACTTTTAAATCGGGAATGAGTTAACTTATAATGAAAACAAAAGAAAAATGAAAACAAAAACTAAATTATTTTGTCTTCCAAACATGATGTTGATAATGACTTCTATCTCAGTTATTATATATTTTTTCACAATATCCAAATTTTAATAAGTAAAAAGAACAACTTTCAACCAAATGTCTTGTTCACTAATTAACAACATTTTAAAATCTTTTTTTTCCAATTCATATTACTGGAAACCACAGCTGTTACTACGTGTTAGTTTCTCTCACTTTCAGCTCCTCTCAGCTGCTATCCATTCCATCCCACCTGGTGCTAATCACAGCAAAAAGTGACCACACTTGGTCTTGGTTAAAGGAAGGGGCTAATTTCAGCTCTGTGTCCTGGGCCCTTGACTGAGTTATGCTGAGTTTGCACCCTGTGAAACAAGATTTTTATTTATTTATTTATTTTTGTTCTTTTATATTGAGGATAATGGAATAAGCACTTGTGTGCTTTTTTTTACATCCAGTCCCCGTGTGTATGCGGTTTTGTAAATTTTGTCATCTGTTCCCACCGACACACAATGGCCTACTCTTACAAAAAGCGGAATAGGATTTAAAAAATGTTAGTGTCTTACCTTCTTGATCTGATTGAAATGATGGACCATGCATTCATCGACAAGGTCTCTCTGCTCATCACAGCTTTGCCGACAGATAAAAGGTTTGAAAGCTTTGTCAAACATGGCAGGCGTGCTGATCACAATGAACGCCAAGGTGTCAGCAGGATATGGCAGGACAAAGGGTTTTTGCACCTTGTCATTGTACCAGCCAACCTGTTGACAGTACCCAAAAAAATCACGAGAAAATAAGATCTATGCAAGATAAAAGATGCAACCTTTATTCTCCACCTACATAATATGGAAAAATGTCTCTCGACTACCCTAAAGGACGCAAAACACACATTGTCACTTAAAATTACATATAGCTCTTTAAACATGTTGACATTATATTTCCAAGTATTGTCCTTCTTTCAGCCCAGCACTCCTCTACTACAATTCATTCAAATTCATACAAACACACACCCATCCACTCACATATACTCAAGCGTGCATGCATGCATCAATAATGCTTATAAATAGAAAATCTATGCTTATCTAGAAAATAGGCCTATATAGGCTGCAGAAATACAGATAACTAAGTATATTTATAAATAATAAATGCATTCGATTCAATGTCTATGGCATGCACATCCAGCTTAACTCAGTCATGTGTCCTGGACAAAAATTAGCCCCCTTCCTTTTATTCAGCTGAAGTGCAGTCAGTTCCTGCTATAATTAGCACCAGCTGCTCTCAACTGCACTGGGCTTCGATGGAATTGAAAGCAGCTGAGAGTAGCTGAAACTAGTGAAAGTGGGATAAATTAACATAGAAACAGCTGTGACCAAAGTATTAAGAGCTATATCGTATATATATATATATATATATGCTATGTTCAAACACACACAAACACACACACACACACAAACACACACACACACACACACACACACACATCATTCTACAACTCTCGTCTAACAAGGGACCGAAACAGTGTGTACTCAGTTCTGTAACAATCATTAGTGTCAAACCATGGGCTCTGTGCAAATGTACACAAGACTGTCCAAAAGTTTACTGAAGCCATCGGCTATGTATTAGATATTACATGGATGCTTGCATGTTCAAACAGCATGAGTGACCAACACACAACAACAGTAATAGCACAGATTATTAAAATTTACACACACAATAAATGAATGTGTGTGTGTGTGTGTGTGTGTGTGGTGTGTGTGTGTGTGTGTGTGTGTGTGTGTGTGTATTATTTTAATTAAGGCATCCCAGACTGCACTTGGGTAACGAGAATAAACAGCCACCATCTCAACAACTTTCGTCCGAGTTATTTGATTTCTATCGAGCATAGAACAAACATAAAATGTGGGAGAGAGAGAGAGAGAGAGAGAGAGAGAGAGAGAGAGAGAGAGAGAGAGAGAGAGAGAGAGAGAGAGAGAGAGAGAGAGAGAGAGAGAGAACTGTACCATGTAAGAGTAACTCACCAAGAAAGGATACACTTCAAATCCCACCGCCGACAGAATTTGAGAAACCTTAGAATGTAGTTGTGCCAGGTCAGCCATCTCTAACACCTATCGCTGCGCTGGTTTTCAACCGTCTAGTTCAACGACAAGAACGTAAATGAAGCGATTTGACAGTAGCCAAACGCATGTTGACTTTACGAGTCGAGCATGGCTGGCAGAAGATAACAAGTAAGGGCGATCACTCTGCTGTCACAAGGAGATGACGTCCCACAACTGCCACCCCTGTGAAATCATGTCCAATCATGCTGGTGTAATTATTATGTCCATCATTCATTCATTGATATATATAATACAAACTTTTTGTTTTTCTATAGCTCAGAAGAGATCATGGGAATAAATCATTGTGAATTGAATTGTGAATCCAGCGAAACACATTCTATTCTATTAATATCAAACAACATTGTATCATTCTATTCTATTCTATCATTTCAATCAGTTCATTGTATTATATTATATTATATTATATTATATTATATTATATTATATATATATTATATTATATTATATTATATTATATTACATTATATTATATTACATAGTATTTATTGTATTGTATGGTATAGCGTATTCTATCATAGTATAGCATGCTATACTATACTATACTATACTATACTATACTATACTATACTATACTGTACTGTACTGTACTGTACTATACTATACTATACTATAGATTAGATTAGATGAGATTAGATGAGATTAGTTTAGATTAGATTAGATTAGATTGTGTCATATCATAAAACTGAATTCCAGCTTAGACAAACGTTACTGGAAAGTATTGTATTCATTGCACTACTACATTAATTGAAATCTTAACATTATTGTTAAGTCTTTCTTTTGTATTGTGGTCTGCATTTCAAATTCATTTTCAGCAAGAAATTGTAATGTGTGTGTGTGTGTGTGTGTGTTGTGTGTGTGTGTGTGTGTGTGTGTGTGCGTGCGTGTGAAAGTCTCTCTTCTCTCTCTCTCTCTCTCTCTCTCTCTCTCTCTCTCTCTCTCTCTCTCTCTTCTCTCCTCTCTCTCTCTCTCTCTCTCTCTCTCTCTCTCTCTCTCTCTCTATGCCAGATGATGAAAGACTACATACCCATTCTTACCTCATTATCATCATCGGCAATCTTCGGTGATCCTCTGTTGATGTATAAATTTTTCAAATCATTATTGCATAGTCCAGTTAGTTCTTACGGAATTTACTGACTTTCTCTTTTGGAGGAATACAGTTCCTTTCATTGGTTATTGTTAGACATATAGTTATCACTGTTCACTTGTTATTTATTTTTGCCAGTTGTACTTTAGTATAACACAGTTGCATATTATAGGATTTTTCTTCTTTTTTTCTATTTTCTCTCTCTTTTATTTTTTAATTGTAGGTTACTATTTTGATTTCCATTTACTTGTCAACTGGTATTCAAAATATGTGTGCCTCCACCCTCAAACACTGATCCAGCTCCCTTCCCCCTCCCCTCTAATATCACAACTTGTGAAGAGACGTAAAATGAAATCGAACAACACACACACACACACACACACACACACCACCACCACCACCACCACCACCACCACACCACACCACACCACACACACACACATCACACCACACCACACCACACACACACACACACACAAACGCACACACACACACACACACACACACACACACACACCACTCTCCCCAAAAGTCCTTCTGATGAGACTATAAACCGAGGTCCCGTGTGCGAACGCACGCAGAACATCTTGCGCACCCGTTAAAACCCGTTCCACTTTTCGGAAGAGTAGGCCATTGTGTGCCGGTGGGAAGGGATGACAAAATTTACCAAACTGCATACACACGGGGACTGGATGTAAAAAACAACAACACATAAGTGCTTATTCCATTATCCTCGATAAAAAGAAAAATTTAAATGAAACACACACACACACACACACACACACACACACACACCACACACTTTTCCTTGCTTCACAAGTAGCCTCCCCTGCCAGTACACGCCTTTTCTACAATCTCTCTCCCACGCTGGCTCAGTCAGTTTCCTCCTGAAGAAACTTTCCGCCTGTGCCTGGCTCCACCAGGTATGAATCAGCAGACAATCGATTTTAAGGTAAGTGGAAATCATGGAGGAGGAAGAAGTACGATGGGAATATGATCCACAAAGCATGCTCAGTATAACGTATTCTGGTTGATGAATCTGTTTTTAAGGGATGAATTGAAAGGTAAGTCTCGATTTTGGGAAGATTATCGTCTGCAACTTGGACAACAGCATGACTCGATGTCGGGAGAGTAAAAGTTGGCATAACTTTGCTGGAGAGTGAATTCGAAAATGGACGATCCAATTGTGGTTTATTATTGATGGATAATGTTTTATGTTGATTTAGTATTGCTGTGGTATTGTACGAAAGAATAATGAGATAAACTAATCGGGCCATAAGCACATGCCGTGTTGGTGAACGCACATGTATAGTTAAACTTCTTAGCTAGAGGTGCGCTGGTAAGATTGAAGGCCTATCTTAACCTATTGAGTGTCTGTCACTAAATCAGTCACTGTGTCAGAGAAAATTGCAAACAGAATTATAGTCTGACATCATGTGAATGTAAACTCATCAAATGATATGTCATAAGCATGGCAGTTTTGTGGGTAATGTTTATGTGTGTGTGTGTGTATGGGCACAGGTGGGCGCATGTGTGTATGTGTGTGTGTTTTTACCAAAGAGGTATGTGTGATCCTGTTTCAGACAAGGAGGGGCAAGACAGTGAGGACCAAGTGTTTCATAACTCCACTGACAATAAAAACAGGGACAGTGAGCAGTGAGAAATTCACTGAAGCATATCATGACTTAGCTAAAGCATTTGAGGACTGGCCAGCGTTCAGTGAAGAAAAAGGAGGCCAAGGAAAAGAATTGCAATAAGAATGAACAGGATGCAGCTGACATTGTCGTGACTGGTTTTAGGTTTCAGTCTGTCTTGTGCTACGTCTCGTTCAGTATGCTTTGAATAGAAGAAAGAAAAACAAGTAAGAAGTTTCTTGTTTTCAGTTAAAAACAGTACATTTCGTGGAACTGTTAAAGTGTTTTCTCTGGTGTCCTGTAAGAATTTGGAGACAGTTCAATTAAATATAACAAAACAGGGGGGAACAATACAGTGAAGAAATCGGTTGAAGAAAAACCAGCCATAATGTATTACAACCGGTTTGAATCCCCTGAAGCTCCAGGTCTCAGGCGTCGTTTTGGAACACCCAGCAGGTTCATGTATTTGTGCGCCTTTATCTTGGTGCTGGGCGTCATCCTGACCTTCCTCAACATCTACCAGCTGCACAAGATGAAGGAGGAGCACAGCATGCACCATTCCCTGTCCCCAGTGCCAGAAGGAAACACAGATGTCAGCAGAACAGGGCCTGTGGTGTGGATCAATGGGAAGAATCTCCACACCGGCTACCTACAACACGTGTTCAATGTCTTCAAACAGTGCGGCTTCACCGTAGGGGATCATTCTGATGACTGGAATGTTCTGTGGGCCCATGACTACCCTTTCAGAGAGCTGAGCCAGCACCTGTCTCACCTGAAGCCCTTCCAGAAGATCAACCACTTCCCAGGGTCAGGGTTCATCACCAACAAGGTCAGCCTAGCCACCAGCAAAATGAAGTTCATCCCCATGGCCTTCAAACTGCCCAGTGACAAGAACCGCTTTCTGTCCTTCAGCCAAAGCCATCCAGAGATGATGTGGGTGCAGAAGAACAACAACCACCGAGGAATTCAGATCAAGACAGCAGCGGAGCTGGACATGACAAAACAAGGGTCCTTTATTCAGCAGTATGTGGATAAACCTTTTCTTATTGATGGTCACAAGTTTGACATTGGAATCTACACCATCCTCACATCCATTAACCCTTTGAGGGTGTACATTGTTGAAGATGACGCCTTGTTCCGATTCTGCCCTGAAGAATACTATCCCTTTGATCCAAGTATCCGGGACAAGTATGTTGTTCATGATGACTACATGCCATTGTGGAAGATTCGCTCACTTCATGATCTGTACTCGCAAAAAGGTTTCAACTTTAAAGTTACTTTTAATGAGTATTTGAAATCCAAAAATTTGCCATATAAAAAAGTGTGGGCTGACATGATTACGGCTATTCAAACGGTCTACAAAACCAAGGAACACAAACTGATAGAATTTACAAGTCGCTACCCTAATAACAACCACTTCTTTGAGATGGTTCGCTTTGATTTTGTTCTTGATGAGAAGCTTAATGTGTACCTCATGGAAGCCAATATGTCACCCAACTTGTCGTCCCTGCATTTCCCACCTAACAAACGACTTTATGAGCACGTCATCTTCAACTTACTTAGTTTGGTTGGTCTTACCCAACATCTCTCGAGAGAGCGTCTAGACCATGAGGAAGAAATGCGTGTTGCTTCGACGGACGTTCGTGTGTACCCAGAAGTCTGCTCCAAATCTCCATGCACGGAGGGATGTGTTGAGGAAGAGTGCAAGCTGTGTCGTAGGTGTGTCAACCGTGCTTTGGAGAAGGTGTTGAAAATGGCTTATTTGGAGCATCATCGACGAGGGCTGGCACGCCGAGTGTTCCCCCCTGCCATCAACGAGACGCAGGCTATGTTGTGGGATCCTTCCACAGACTGGCCAGGCACTGAGGAATGGTCTGATAAAAATAAACTCATGCACCGATGGTTTGTGGGAAAATGTCGACAAGATAAGATTTACTGTGTCTAATTCAGATTGCCCCCATCCCCTCCCCCTAATCACCACCACCACTATAACTCCTCACTTTCTTTTCTTGTCATGTGAATTTTGAATGTTTTTGAAAGTCTTATATTCTGTACTTAAATATCTTTGAAATACTAATATCATGATTATTTTTATTTTTCTTTCTGTTGTCAAACAGATGTACTCATAACAGGATTATTTTTCTTTTATTTCTGTTGTAGAGTAGAGTACTTTCTTTTCATAAAAAGTTTTGTGTTCAGATTAAAGTTTTCCTTTCTCTCTCTGTCTGCAACGCCATTTGTCTTTCTGAGATTAAAATAGAATCTTTTATTTATTTATTTTTTCCCTTTTTTAACTTGGATATGTGTTTCAAATAAGTTGGGGGGGTTTTAAATCATGCTTGAAAGTTGAATTGATGCTATACAGCTTATCCTGACAATTTCACACAAACAGAAGTCAGTGACTACTGTCTGATGAGTCGGTTGAAGTGTTTTACAATTTTCTGTCAAGTGCTGTATTCACTCTGAAGGAAAAATAGAGGCTGAGCTTCTCTTTCACAGTTAGATTCTTAACAAAATCATAACTCAGTTTGCTTGTTTTTTCCTTGTGTTCCTGGGTTAGAATGCTGAGATTCACCAATTGTGAGATATTGCATATGTGTGACTGCTTTTGCTCACTATTAAGGTATTTGCATCCTGACTGGAGAGAAAACTCAAATTTCATGTTCAGTTTTATTTTTTATTTTTTTTGTTTTAGCATTCCTTTTCATATTTCAGTAGATTCCCACTCTCTCAGCATTAATTTCTTTTCAGGCAAAGAAAAGCTGTTTGGAACTATGTGTTGTACTGTGTATGACAGTATGGGTAGGACATTTTATTTCTTATACGATGAATGGGGTATGTCGCTTGCATTCACTGATTCAGCCTAGGAAGTATTGTATCCACAATGTTAGCAGTTACGCAGGTGGGATAGATTTGTGTTTGGCACAAAGGCAGTCATTATTGCAGAAACATCTCTAGTTTACCTGTAATATGATAGGTGTTTGGCGGTTGCTTTCCTTTGAGTGCTTGGTGTAAACTTTCCACCAAGTGCTTCGGTATGAAATACATTTATATAGTCTGTTTTGTCTCTTTCCCACCTTCTCCATATTACACACACACACACACACACACACACGCCTTCTTTGCCTTTTCTTCGCCTTCTTTGCCTTTTCTTCACCTTCATAGTTTACTCAAGTAGTTCTTATATATATATGGGGACGGGATAGCTCAGTGGTCGGAGCACTCGCTTTCCCCCAGCCAAGTTAAGCAGCGTCGAGAGTGGTTACCAGTTGGATGGGTGACCGTTAGCGCGCCTTGGCTTCAGTACAGTTCCCCCAGTTCACCCAGCTGTAAATGGGTACCTGCCCTCTTTAGGGTCAGGGAAGGTAAAGCAGCGAGGGAGAGGAGATGGGCGCCGCCCTCAATATGCTGGCCCTAGAGAAGTGAGGTCTCTGACGCCTCGCTCCCCTACGACCTTATAGGTTATGGGACTCCTTTACCTTTATATATATAATATATATATATATATATATATATATATATATATATATATATATATATATATATATTATATATAAAGTCTAGTTCTATAATTATTTCATGGTTGTGTCAGGTTGACTTTCATTCATGAAGCAACTAACCAAATGGCAGTTGTAACATGTATCTGTTTTTATATACTCGTTAGTGAAATTTGATACAAGAATCAAGCTCTATGTAAATCTCTTACTGAAATTTAGAAGTGTGTGTGTGCATGAATCGCTTGTGCTGTGGACAGTACACGTTTTATACTGATATGTGTGTGTGTTTGTTTGTGTGTATATGTACACAAATGTGCATGCATGTGTGTGTGTGTGTAAATTGCATGTGCTTTGGAAAGTACAATATTAGTATAATACTAATGACATAAAGTCTGTACAAAAAATGAAGGTTATGATATGTCTTTTTTTATCCATGTCATTTCTTGTGACGTTTGCTTTTTAGTCGAGAAAAGAAGAGAAAAAAAACCCCTGTTCAACCTGTTTTTGAATATTTTTATGCCATTTTAGAAGATGATATTTCACTGTCATTATATTTATTCAGTTTTAAATGTATTTTGTTGTATAAAATGTATCATGTTTTATAGACTTTTAAAATTTACCGTACTTAAAAAAATTAGCAAGGTAAATGCACGCTGTCTTGAATATTTACATGAATTGTTCAAAGGATCTGAATTGTAGTGGGATGATCTGTTTACTTATCTGTTTTCTTATCTGTTTATGCTGTAGTCTTATATATATTATGATAAACTAATAATCTGTACATAATCTGTACATTACAGCAAAAAGGTACCAAGAAATTTGTGTTTTAATATTTCATGCGTGTGCTTTTTTACTGTTGAAAATTATGTTAGAAGACACCTGGTGGTTATGTTTTGTTTTTTAAAAAGTGGGATTTTTTAAAAAATAGATTAAAAAAGAAAAGAGAGAAATCCATTCATTCCTCAGTTTGGAAAGTATTATGCTATTTTATTTTTAAACAGCACCACTCTGTATGTATACGTGATCAGGGGCATTACAGTTTTAGTAATGAAGTTCTACTTATAAGTTATCTATATCATTATTCACTCTTGTCACGCAAGCTCTGAAATGTGTATGAATACAATGGTACATGCAACCTTTATACTACACGCATGCGTGTCTGTGTGTGGTGTGTGTGTGTGTGTGCATGGGCACGTGTGTGTGTATGCATGCATGTGTGTGTGTGTGTATGCACGCACATGCTCTCACGTACATATTTATGCATCTGATTCATTCCTGTTAAAAGACATTTCTACACACACACACACACAGAGCCATGACTATCTATTCCGATGATTTTTATGACATTTTCCCCCATTATTTTCCTTTTAACATTAAAAAAAAAACTAATGGAAGGTTTGGTTATAGGAATGTATAGCTTTCCAATACTTTTGAAATCTGGGGGATTTGCTATGTATGTCTAATGTTTTGGTGATTTTGGGGGTTGTTGGTTTGGTTAAATTCAGTTGTCAGACTTTCCAGCAAAGGTTCGTGGTTTATCTAAAGATCAAATTTAATCAGCAATTTCATAGTGTGTATGTACTGCTGATGTTTGCTTGCAAGTGGATAAAATGACCATAGGTTTGTTTTTATGATGTACACAGCAAAGTGTATTCTGGTTCAGATTTTGAAATGTATTCTTTTTGTTTTATATATTGCTTTTAATCAAACTTGCAACAACAAAAATGACAGTCTTTCAGGTGTATTTGACTTGTGTTCATTAGTTTATGCACCAACTATGCCGAGTATATTGATTAGTGTGTGTTTGAGTGTGTGTCTGTGTGTGTGTGTGTGTGTGTGTGTGTGAAAATTTGGTTGTAAGTTTGCAGTGGTGTTTATGTATTGACCTCCTGTGTTTTATTTGTCTTATATATATATATATATATATATATATATATATATTCCTCAGCTAGAACTCCAAGGTTCATCAATAGTGAGATTTTGTTTTTTGCCCACCATGAAGGTAGCCACATTCTGACATCGGGGATGTATCCTGGGTATTTTTGTGTTTTTATAACCCACCGAAAGCTGACATGAATTATGGAATCTTAAATATTCATATATGACCTTGTGCGTGTGTGTATACATGGAGGCACTGGCAGGTCTGCACTTGAAGTTGACCTGGGAGATGGTAAAAATCCCCACCCAGGATTCACCAGATGCCGCTGAGATTTGAACCAATGGCTTCATGGACCCATGGGATTGAAGTCAAACAGTTCTAACCACTCAGCTATAGTGTCCGTCAGACTCGGGGTAGTATTTGATATTGATTGATAACCATTGAGAACTGTTTTGAATCCAGAAAAGGGTGGAACAATGTATTCTGGAAATCAGCACTCTTCAAAGTCACTCTTTTGGGGAAAAGCAATTCTGATTTTGTTATTTACAAATATCTGATGAATCTCAGTCTTGAAAGGAAGATACTGTTTAACGCGGATCTTGTTTTCTCAGTGGAACATCTGTTAATTTAAATTCTAACTGTTGATGTGCTACTGACTTTATTTTGATGTACTGATTCTTGGGTTTGTTGTGAAGTTGACTTTTGAAAAATATATATCGTGTGGGATGTATTATGTATGTATATACTGTGTTGCTGACTCCTATACACATATATACTTATGTAGCTTATGTATTGATTCATTTTGTTTTAATCAACTTAAGTAATGTGTTTTTGTTTAGTACAAATTATCATGAATAGGTTTGTAGACATGTCATACTTGTTTGTATATTTTGTAAGAGTATAGTGCCAAAATCAAATTTGATATTTCATTCTAAAATGTATATTTGATGAATGATGATGATTATTATTATCATTATATCATATTCTGGACACAGCTGTGAAGAAGACTTTGTTTTTAGTTAACCATGTTGTGGTTATGTTTATGTGAGTAATATAGTAACATCACCTTTTATTTACTTTTTTATCTGGGCCTCTCTCGTTTATATCTGGAAATAGAAAAGTACAGGTCCTTGGAATTCCTACAACTTGTGTACGAAATCTATACAAAACATTGATGTTTTGTTCTCTTTTTGTTTTATGCAATCAAATTCTACTTTTAGTATCTTTGTTGTTTAAGGTAGTGATCCAGTAGTGAACTTTTGTAAGTGCTGTAAAAGGAGGCAGCTCTCTGTTCTGCAGTGATAAGTTACTTATATATGATGTTCCTCCACATACAGAGTCGCATTGCACCTGAGGTCAATTTCTAGTTGTTAACATGTTATCACTCAAAACAAAAACAAACAAACAAACAAAATATATATATTTATATATATAATTTTTAATTGGATCATATATTTTTAATTGGACAATTCTATAAAAAGTTATTACAAACTGGAATACAAGACTCCAGCAAGCGACAAAATGAGAAACTGACCAATCTTTGGGGGGACAGGATAACCTGGTGGTTAGAGTGATGTATTCGTGATCTGTTGACCCGGGTTCGATTCTCGTCCAAGAGGACTTTTCCTCTGGAGTTAACATCAGTGCCAACGCCACTCTCCCCTTAAGTCCTTCAGATGAGACTATAGACTGAGGTCCCATGTGCGAACGCACACAGAACATCTTACGCACATGTTAAAACCTGTTCCGCTTTTTGAAAGAGTAGGCTTTTGTGTGCCGGTGGGAACAGATGACAAAATTTACAAAACTGCATACACACAGGGATTGAATGAAACTAAAGCACATGAGTGCTTATTCCATTATCCTCAAAAATCAAAGAATAAATAAATAAATAAATAATAAAAACTCTTTCATTGTAAGAGGTGGTCAGGATGAGGAGTTGGGTGTTCTTAAAATGCATTTTTAAAGCAAAAGGAAGCAAACTTATGCCTTAATACTTCAGTGCATGGCAGAGGAAAGCTGATCAATCAAAATCACAAAATCGACAACCTGACCCCCCCCCCACCTGCCAAAAACGGCTTCTAGCAGAAAAAGTGGGTCAGGTGCAGTGTGACTCATTTCATGATGAAGGGTCATATATGTGGCATTTTTATGTTTTTGGTGTTTTTTAAAATTAAAAAAAAATTGGAAGACAAAAAATTTCAGTGATATTTCCACATCTTTTTTCTTTATTCTCAGGGTATGATCTAAATTAATCAGAAAGACTTAGGTCCGCAGTACGTCAATTTGGGGGTTTTTCCCAGGTTTTTGTGTGTGGGTTTTTTGGGTTTTTTTTTAGTGATTTAGCTTCTGTTATGGAAAAGAGTGAATCAACCATTTCTGAAATAATAATAATAATAAATGGAACTTGTATAGCGCTATACCTCATCACCTGTCTCCATCACCATGGATGACAGTGGGAGCTCTGCTTTTTGTCATGGGGCTCCGTTGATGGGTACTTAAAAATGAAAAAGAAAAAAGCTGTCATTATTATCATTAATATTTTGTGTATGATCTATTCCTTTTGATGATAATGTATGGAGGTAAGGGGGCGAAAAGCAATGCCATTCTTCATCTACTGTTACATCATCGTGGAGTCTTTCAACCTTTTCATCATTACCCATTCTAGAACCCCCCAGTGCCGGCCGTTTTTCTATAAAAATGCAAATTTCATACTTGTGCTGTGGGGAAAAAAATCAATAAAAATGCAAATTTTTCTTCTTCTTCTTCATCAAATGCTCATACAGCAACTATTGTTGTCTTTCATGGGAGCGAAAAGGCGTTGTGCTGCTGTTAAGCACCTGACAAGTCAGGCCAGCGCATCCAACTGTGGTGTGGGAGAGAATTGTTGTTTCTGGAGAGAGAAAAAAGGGTCAGGAGAATGGACCTAGAAGGCAGAAAATAGACAAGAAGGAGGTGGCAGGAAGAAAAGGAACAAGGCAGAAACAAAAAGATGGATAGAAAAGAGGGAATTCCTTGCACAGAGATTGCAGGTGGGATGCTATTTATACCGACAGGCCCCCAGCATCTTGAGTACAGTACTTGTAACAAATGACTGCCAGTCATACAGAAGGGAATCCCTGGGATCTGATGTTAGCTGCTGTATTTATATCTTCTCAAATAATCACGTAGTCGGAATACAGCGACCTGTATTGTGGGAGGACAGGGAAGGTGGAGGGGGGGGGACTGTCGCATACCCCAAAAATCTGACCGTTGGTGAACCTTGGAGATGTAACTGAGGAAATGGGTTCTGTGGGGTTCAGTATGCCCACCACACACTGTACTGCCTGAAAACTTCAGCGCAGTGCCCCCAGTGACTCCTCAAGGAGTTCAGGGAGAAGTCAGAGAGAGAGAGAGTGTGTGTGTGTGTATGTGTGTGTAAAGAGAGAGAGAGATGCATTTGTCTACATTGCATGCGAGTGTATGTTTGTGTGCATGTTCCAACGTATGTGTAACAGCACATATCAGATAATATTCAGCTGGTTGTGTGTGCATATGTCACCTGCTTTTATGCAACATTTTGACACTATTCGTATTTTTGCTGCATGTATTGAAAACAGTGACAGATAAACTTGTTGCATTCTTTTTAAACTAATTTCAAATCAAATTCCAGTCACGTTCAAGATTTTGTTTTTAATGATGTATAACCTGAAGACAGCAGCATTAAATTATGCATGCATGGGTTTTTAAAAAAACTTTTTGGCACGGTAATTTAAAGAATAAGTCTACATTTAGAGTGTACAGTATGTCACTTTTGTGTTTGTGATTTGAAGCGCATAAATTATGTATTTTATGCCTTATATCCCAAAAAGCATACATTTTGTATTTTTCATATTTAATAGCATGCTTGGCTGATAAACGTATTTAATAGCTGATACTTTTGTATGTTTTAAAGATACTTTTGTATGTATAAAGATATTAGATTATTGCATTATTTGTTTAACTGCAGATTTTTCAAGTGGATGTTAAAAAGAAAATATTGTCAAAGGATATTTAAAAAATCCTCATTGTGGTTGTGCAATACAAATATCCTTGCATTTTTCATTAAAAAATTAATATCCTAGCTTTTTTCCCTTAGAAATTGTACATTTTCCTTAGAAATACTTCTTGAGTGTATTGGCAGATATGCTTTGTATGATCATAATAATATACAACATACTATGGCATGCAGTAGATAATGCTTTCAGAGTAGGGGCTGGTAAAAGCCTTTGAAAATAACACAATTTTTTAAATTTTTATTTATTTTTTCTTATGCAGCGAAATCCCTGTTTTCAAATAAATTTGGGGGTGGGGGGGGGGGGGGGGGGGGGGGGGGGGGGGGGGGGGTAGCCTAGTGGTTAGATCATTGAGCTCATGACCTAACAGCCCAGGATTTAGTCACTTGTGAGATGCCTGTTCAAGGGGACTTTTCGCTTAGAGTTAACATCATTACCAACCCCACTTCTCCGAAAGTCCTTTGGATAAGAATATAAACCAAAGTCCAGTGTGTGTGTAAACACGTGTAGAACATTAAAACCCATTGCACCTTTCAGAAGAGTAGGCCATTGCATGCCGGTAGGAATGGATGTCACATTTCAAGAACGCATTCACGCTAGGGTTATGTTTAGACATCATCCCTGAAGTTGGAATGTGGCTATCTTAAGGGCGGGCAAAAACTGTCGCATGATATGTGCAAAATTTCATTCACCCTTGGTGAACCTCAGAGCTCTAACCAAGGAACACACACACACTTACTCACACTCACTCACATACACACACTCACTCACTCACACATCTCACTCCATCACACACTCTACATACACTCACTCACACATACATACACACTCACTCACACTCACTCTCTCTCTCACTCACTACTCACACACACACACACACACCACTCACTCTCTCTCACACACACACACACACTCTCACACTCACTCCTCATCACTCACACAACACATACACTCTCTCTCACACACACACACACACTCACTCACACACACACACCACACACTCACACACACACACACACACACATCACACACACACACTCACACACACACACACACTCACTCACACACACTCACACACACACACATACACACACACATATCAAAACTTCTTCCCAGCAGATTCATTCATTGTCCTTGTCACCGTCTGTAAACTCCCATCATAGCATCTCTCTGGCCAGTTTCAGCTTCAGGGAGTGAGAGGGGGGTTAGAAAAAAAGATAGATATCAGATATTATCAAGTGATGTGTTGTGTGTGTGTGTTGTGTTTGTATGTGTGTGTGTTTGTATGTGTGTGTGTGAGTGTGTGTGTAAGTGTGTGTGTGTGAGAGAGAGAGAGAGAGTGTGTGTGTGTGGGGAGAGAGAGAGAGAGAGTGTGTGTGTGTGTGTGTGTGTGTTGTGTGTGTGTGTGTGTGTGTGTGTGTGTGTGTGTGTGTGTGTGTGTAAGTGAGTGAGTGTGTTTGTGTGTGTTCCAAAGGCTCAAACATTTGCTAGAGGCAGGGTGGGGTGGGGGGGGGGGGGGGTGTTTCTTCTTCTCTGAAGACCTTTTGTCTAGTTTGTTGCTAGAGTTTCTATGTTATTCAGATGGTGTGTGTGTTTTGTTGTTGTTTGTGTGTGTGTGTGTGTGTGAATTTAACATCTCTTCACATTCTATGATTTTAGACAGGAAAAAGATGAGGAGGGGGAGTGGTTAGTGGGGGTGGGGGAAGGTCCTTGTCATAATAGAAAAGTGGACAACCAAAGGAAATTTGCATCACTAGACTACTACTCTGTGTGTGTGCGCGTTTGTGTGTGTGTGTGTGTGTGTGTGTGTGCATAATTCATGATCTCACAAATGTAACCTATGCCCAACGTGATCTTCTCCTTCTTCTTTGTTGTTGAATGCTCAGACAGCAACTATTGTTTTCTGTTTAAAGTGCTATACAAGTGAAAATTCATGGTGCTGCTGTTAAATACATGACATTCAGGCCCAGCGCATAATTGTGCCTTCAGTGTTTCTAAGGTGTTTCATTTTCCCATAGGAGAGAGGTTAGTTGCCAAACTGTCATAAGCCATGGTATTATTTTGCTCAGGTTTGGCTGTGGAGTCTGGTGCCTGAATTGACACAGAAAACACACACACACACAATGTCTGTTTGTCTCTCTCTCTCTGTGTCTGTTTCTGTCTCTGTCTGTCTCTCTCTCTCTCTCTCTCTCTCTCTCTCTCTCTCTCTCTCTCTCTCTCTCTCTCTCTCTCTCTCTCTCTCTCTCACCACATGCACATGTCCATACACACACACACACACACAAAACGCTCTCTCTTCCTTACCCTCTCCCCCCCTCTCTCTCTCTTCCTTACCCTCCCCATCCCCTCCCCCCCCCCCCCCCCCCCATCCCTAACCTATCTCCAATCTGATCTCATCCAGTTTTACCAGCCCCACCTTCTCTCATAAAAAACCTCATCTGCATGATTGGCTGGTCCAGCTGTCATGGGATTTCAATCGTCCGTGACAAAAATGTGAGGATTGGGAATGCTTTTCGCGTCAGCGAGGCTTGTCCCTGTAGTTTATGATGCTGGTGGTCGTTTTAAGAGGTTTTCTTTCTTTTTATTCCCCCCTCTGCCAAGGGAAAGTTGTTTCCCTTGATAATGTCATCCATAGGCTCATGATGTTTTGCTACTTTGTTTTAGGGATTTTTTTTTCTCGCCAATTTTTTTTTTCGTTCCTCGGCTAGAGCTCTGAGGTTTTACCAGTAGTGAGATTGGGTGTGTGAGACAGGTTTTTACCCACCATTTAAGGTAGCCTCATTCTGTCTTTGGGGATATTTCCTTGATTAAATGCTGTGTCTGTATGTGTGCGTGTTTGTTGTTTATGAAGAGGCTACTGCTCTCGTATTTCGCATCATTTGATTACATACACATACTTGTATGCATGCATTCATGCCTACACATTAGCATTCTTGCACACACACACACACACACACACACACACACACACACACACACACACACACACACACACACATACTGTCAGTGATGTTTTTGACGAGCACATCTAGTTGATGCTTTCTCTAAGACTTTACCAGTTTACAATTTAGAGTATTTTTCAGAAAATAAGAGTTTGGTATAAAAGAATTGCTTGATACTCATAATATTTATGTATTTAGATTGCCTGTTGATTGATTTTTTGGGAGGATAAAAGTGCTTTTGGGGTCAGGATTTAGATGCTAAGTAGATTTGGATTTGTGTGTGTGTTCATGGGGTTTTGTTTTGTTTGTTTATTTATTTTGCTAATCAAAATTGTAAATCACAGTAAATGTTTGAGCTTATTATCAAAGGTTTATGACATGGTAGTCAAATATATGATATGACAATGGTGATTTTGTTGTAGTTGTCATAATCATGTGTAAAGTCTGTTCACATTTAGTGATACTAGACGAAAAATGGCGATTGTGGTTATGATAATGATCATGATTTTGGGTCCTAGCTGTTGCTGTTTGTTTTATTTGTTGTAGTGTTGCTGCCGTAGAGGACTATTATGATGGGTCAGTGCTTTTAGTATTTATTTTGTTTCTGAGTTTGTTGCTGCTGTAGTGGTAGTGATTATGGTTGTGGTTACAATCATGATTTTTGGTCAAAGCTGTTGCTGTTCATATTGTCGTTGTTGCAGTTGTGATTATGATTACGATGATAATGATTTTGGTTGCTGTTGATGTTGTTTATAGTGTTGTTGCTGCCTGCAGTGGTGTTACTTACGCATAACCTGTGTCTGAAAACTGTGACTATTATGGAGTGGTGATTCTCTGCTCAATACAAAGCTGTCTTGTATATACTGAATTGTTATAATTCCTAAGCGTCTCACAGCGTGGGCGTTTAAGTTTTTGTCTCTCCTTGGCTAGAGCTCAGAGGTTCATCAGTGGTGAGATTTTGCCCATAATGATATTACAGGACTGTTCGCCCACCATTCAGGTAGCTGCATTCCAACATCGGAGATGTGTAGACAGGACACCAGTGTGCCTGCAGTTTAAAAGTTGTATCATCCATTCCTACTAGCGTGCTGTGACCTACTTTTCTAAAAGGCGGAGCTGGTTTTAACCTGTGCACAAGATGTTCTCTGTGTGTTCATACATGAGACCTTGGATTATAGTCTTATCGGAAGGACGTTTGGGGCAGTGAAGTCAGTACTGTCGTTAACTCCAGGGTGAAAATCCCTTGTACGGGCATGTTAGTCATGGCTCTAACCCAGCCTGTCAGTTCATGAGCTCAATGCTCTAACCACTAAGTTCATGAGCTCAATGCTCTAACCACTAAGCTATTCACCTCCCAACCCCACCCCACCCCTCCCACTCCCAGCTGCTATGAAAAAAATTAAGAAATCAAAACATAAGTCCTGATAGGATCGGAGAGCAAAGAACTTTGGAACTCGAAACATTTCCCTGCATCCTCATAATGATCGATGATAATATTGTCATGGTGGTCCATTTCAGTGTAAAGACCATTGAAACCATATCCTGCAATGTTCCTCACAGAATGAGGCCAGAGGTCAGCCAGGCCAGAGAGAGACAGGCACCTGCAGTGTTTGTCGGGTTCATTTCAGCAGGGTTGTCGATTCGATTCGATTCGATTTGATTTTACGTCTGTTCACTCTCAGTGATATTAAGCAGGGTTGTCAAATTAGCCATCATGTCATAAAGTGAAAACAATTTGACTGTTTTGTACTTGTCCTGTTGTTCATAGGGAATACCTAATTTACTTAGCTCTGAGGACCCCCCACCCCCTTTCCAACAACCAACCAAGAAAAAAGTACTAAATTAAAAAGCATTTGGTGATGATTGAACCTCATCTTCTTAGCTGGCAGTGTATTGCACTCACCACTGAGCCAAGGCTTTGCCTGCTTATTTTATTATCAGAATAATAACAAGATCTGCTAGAATATATTAATATATTTTTGTGTACATTATTTCATGTTGCTTTGATGATATTATTCTACATTTCAGTTTGGATTGTTTATGACACTACTCTGTTCTGTGGATTTTTTTTTTTTACTGTGATAACATCAAGGTGATTAATTCAGCATTCTATGTAAATAATAGTAATAAATTGAATTTATATAGCGTTATATCTTGTAAAAAAAAAACAACCCAAATCAAAGCGCTTGCATCCATTCCACTCCCACACATGCAACCAACAATGATTAACAGTTTAACAAATTCAAATACACACAAACGCATGGGCGTGCGCGCGCACACACACACACACACACACACGTTATATGCTTCAGCAGGGTGATGGGAACTTAAGCCATTGAAGGCAAGGACAAATAATTATGAGATGAACTGTAGGGGGAAATCTTAGGTTTGAAATAGGTATGTCTTGAGGCTGGATTTAAGTGTCGTAAGTAGGCTTTTCGCGAAGGGAGAGAGGGAGGTCATTCCAGATTGATGGACCAGAAACAGAGTGACGGCCAACGGTGGACTGGTTGAATCAAGGTATTCGTAAGCACAAGGAATATGCAGCAGAGCGGAGGGAACGAGAAGGAGTGTACAGGTGAAGACATTCACAAAGGTAGGAAGGTGATGTTTTGTGGAGACATTTGTAACAGAGGGTACAGATCTTGTACTGTACTCTCTGTGGCAAAGGCAACCAGTGGAGAAATCGCAAGAGAGGAGTAATATGCTCAGATTTTTTTCTTTTTGAGAACAAGTCGAGCAGCAGAGTTTTGAATACGTTGAAGGGAGTGGATAGATGATGCTGGCAGACCAACCAGAAGAGAACTGCAATAGTCCAGATGTGAAAGAATGAGAGATGTGACAAGTTTGGATGTTGCATCAGTGGACAGGTACTTTCAATTGCACTTATACGCCGTAATTGATAGTAGCATGACTGACAGGTTTGGGTGATGAATTTTTGCATAGAAAGCGTGTTGTTGATAACACCACCAAGATACTTGACTGTGGTGGATAGAGGAACTGTCGTATTGTCAAATTATATTGAATCTGTAGTGATGGAAGAGAGTTTGTATTTGGTCCCTACAATCATGGCTTCCGTTTTATCTGCGTTTATCTGTAATTTGTTTTGTATCATCCAATTTTGAATATCTTGGAGGCAGTGTGACATATTTGTCAATAGAGAAGGCAGATTTTCAGGAGTATCACTGCTTTGAATCTGAGAGTCATCAGTGTAGAAATGATGGTTGATCTGGTGACGGTTGTCAAATTAGAAGTCATGTCATAAATGATCAATTAACATTCATAAATAACACATATAGTGATTGATACACTCACCCACGCTCTCACACATACCTGAGTACATACATATAAATATATTTTATATATATGCAAGACTATATGTGGAAATGCAAAAATATGCTTGCATACACATATGTATGTATTTTGAATATACAAGCGCACATGTACACACACATTCACACACTTACCACCATCATCATCATCATCATCATCATTTTTCTTGTTTTTACGCGCAACAATTTTAAACCTCTACCAGCATTATCAACAGCCTGTGGTGTAACACTCTGTAATCACATACTCAGCAAACATATTTCGCGTTTGTCAAAGATCCTGCATATCATGTCAGCCTTCAAGTCAGCTACAGAAACACAAACATACCCAGCATGCACCCAGTACTTGAAGAAGTAAGGGCTCCGCCAGGTTCAAACCTGCCCCAGAGACACAGGCCTGAAAAAGTCAGTGCAGTGCCCCAGCAACGACTCCTCAGGAAGTTAAGGGAGAGAAGAAGGTCTGGAATCTGCTGAGTGACTGACCTTGATTTTTTTTTTTTTTTTTTTTGCTATCATGCATACACATATGTATGTATTTATGAATATGCAAGCATGCATGTACACACACAGAGAACTTTCTTTGTATGGTGTTATCCCATTATTTTCATCTTCTTTTTTTTTTCTTTTTTTTCAAGGGGGGGGGGCTGCATGTTGACAAGCATATGCTGGAAGTATGTATAAAGAATGTTTGTACGTTGACTGGAAAACAAAGATGTCAGTGTGCCATTTGCTGATGGTTTTTGTGGGAAAGCAGCACAACAGCACTGTTTATTTTATAATATGATTTGATTTTATTGGCCTTTGCTGAATAAAATATTGCTTTATTTTTATGTAGCCGTTTGTTTCTGGTGAGTGATTTGCAAATTCATACCTCTTTGTCTCAGTATTTTGTTTTTTTCTGTCTGTTGTCTGTCTCTCTGTCTACCTGACCCCCCCCCCCCCCCCCCTCGCTCTATTTCTCTCTCTCTCTCTCTCCACACACCACACACACACACACACACACACACACACACACACAGAAGATGTTAGGACCATATGACTTCAACATTGTTTGTCATTATGAAAGTCTCTCTTACTAATACAGTCAGCGCTGTGAGTGTCAAATCTCTCTCTCTCTCTCTCTCTCTCCTCTCTCTCTCTCTCTCTCTCTCTCTCTCTCTCCCTCCCTCTCTCTCTTGCTCGCTCGCTTGCTTGCAAAAAAACCCAAAAACGATGAGTATATACAAAATTTTGATTGTTATATTTTCAGAATCTGATTTAAGTGTGAAAAAGTAGAAAGCCATTGAAGCATAATCACGCAATTCATTTGACAAACACACAGCAATCATTAAAAAAAAGAACTCTGCTTGTAACTACGAAGTCCCCACCCCCCACCCTCACCCATCCGAACAAAAAAAAGATTAACCCCAAAATAATAATCACAACAACAACCATCCCCTTCCCCCCTTCCCAAAAACCCCCACCCCAACAATAACATCAAACCAACTAAACAAAAACAACCATGTTACAACAACAACAACAATATAGGAAACAATTAAAAACAACTAGCAACAACAACAAGCCAATACACTAATATTTCCAAGAGAGAGAGAATTCTCTCTTCTTTTTTTTTTCAAGGGTTATGATATGTGTTTGCATACTTTTTATCCGGCCCTTGCCCTGATTAGGGACTATTAAGACAAAACCAAATCCAAGAGAAAAAAGTTCCCCCCCCCAAAAAAAAACCCACCCCAACAACAACAACAAAACAACCCACAATAAAACCACCATCATCAACAACAACAGTTCAACCTATGATTAAAAAGAAAATGAGGCGAATATATATAATAATACATAATGCCCGACTGACCCGGGAAAAAAATTCATGTCAAAAAGAGATACTCTGATTATAATTATCTAAACAAAAGAGATAAATATGTATTCAAGGAATACATAACTTCCAATTGACCCGAACATTAATGTCAAAACAGATACACAATTAGAGTGAAATATAAAGCACTTAAGGCATTAGGAGAGAGAGATCCCCCCCCCTCCCCCTCAGTTTCCCCTCCTCCCCCCCCAAAAAAAGGAAAAAAATCATCAAGGTAATCAAAAGTAACAAAACAACAAAGCAGGCAAACAAACAAAAAAAGGAACAAAATAAAGTCACGCAACTGTGCTATTCTGCACGTTGGCAAAGTTTTGATACCAGAAAGAAAGGAAAGAACAAGAAACAAAAATTGACTGGCTTATCTTTCCCCTTACAGAGTGACCAGCCCTGATATGGCTTCAAGGATAATAATTATTGATATATTCGGTCAGATCTAAGTGAACCCCCATTTCAAATCACCCGAACCCAGACTTTTAGAAAAAGTGCCATGGTTCTTGGGCTCGCTGCCTGTTTGCAGGGGCGCAAGCTGGATGGAACCAAGCGTCTTCTTTGCGGATGATCTTTTGGTTACAACACATCTGCTGGCGACTGTCGTATGCGTTCTCATGGCAACAGTGGGTGAAGGGGCCCAGTCGGGGTTGTATCCGTCCTTTTTCGCAGCACACTGACTTGGTGATGTCCATCGGTTCCCGATTGCAGCAAACCGTGTTGGGCCCTTGAGAAGAACAAAATAATTAATGATGATGGGGTGAAATATCTGTAAAATGGTCGGTTTGGAATTGATATAGACAAAATAATATAATAATAATAATAATAATGTGTGTGTGATATCGAGAATAATGGAATAAGCACTCATGTCCTTTTTGCATCTAGTCCCCGTGTGCATGCACTTTTATAAATATTGACGTCTGTTCCCTCCAGCACACATGGCCTTCTCCTCCGAAAGATGGAACAGATGCGCGCGCGAGCGTGTGTGTGTGAGGGGGGGGGGGGGGGGTATTTATTTATTTTCTTTGTTTATTCTTTTATTTCGAGGATAATGGAATAAGCACTCATGTGCTTTTTTCATCCAGTTCCCGCGTGTATGCGATTTTGTAAATTTTATCATCCATTCCTACCGGCACACAATGGCCTACTCTTCCAAAAAGTGGAACGGGTTTTAACGTGTGCACAAGATGTTCTGCGTGCGTTCGCACACGGGACGTCGGTTTATAGTCTCATCCGAAGGACTTTTGGGGAGAGTGAAGTCGGCACTGATGTTAACTCCGGAGGAAAAATCCTCTTGGACGAGAATCGAACCCGGGTCAGCAGATCACGAATACATCACTCTAACCACCAGGCTATCCCGTCCCCCTGTGAGGCTATTTAATATTTATAACCTGTTCGTACATATTACACTCACTATAACATACGGGTTTACCGACCTCGGTGTGTGTGCCCCATGTGTGTGTAACATGTGTATGAATTTCTTTCGCAGTTTCAGCATCAAGGCAGAGGTGACCACTGCTGTGTGCAGCCCCCCCCCCCCCCCCTCTCTCCTTTCCCCCCTTCTCTTCCCTCTTTCATCCCCCCCCCCCCCCCCCCCCCCCCACACACACACACACACCACACGCACACACACACTTTTTGACTTGCACAAATTAATATTTTCACAAGAAGAGTAATAGCTTGATTTTATAGGATAAAACATAATGCATTCGTAACCAGATTCAGCAGAAATGGTAAATATCTGTGAAGTGAGAATATCACTAATATTCATATAATATTTGCATACAGGAGTACAAAAAGCTTTAAAGCATTTTTTTGTTATCCCTCAGCAGCATATCTAATTAGGCTACTTATATTTCGCATTTAATATTGCGAAAGGTCTCTGGCACAGTCCTGTAGGTCATCTGTCATAACTTCTCTAATTTTTTTTATAATTTGTTTGTTTGTGTTTTAAGCATTCTTCTTGCTGTGTGGAGTTTTTGTTTGTTTTCTTAATCGTTCTTCTTGCTGTGTGAAGTTTCGTTGTTTTTTTTCTATGTAAACTATTTGGATCCCCTGCACACATTAACTTCAATAGGATCTCCACCGCCACCTCAACTAAAGTGAGAGGCTGTATGACCAGTGGCTTTTCCACTCATGGAATTCCACTTTACAGCTTAGTCTTTAGTGATCGACTATGACTCTCTGACTAGGAGGCTTGACTTGCACAGTCCTTATGTACTGCAGCCCTGGGGGCTAGTTGGCCTTTTGGAGAACATCTCCAACGCTGACTGTCCTTATGCCCACTTGGCCGAGAGAGTGGGGATGTACTGTGGGCAAGGCATCTCCACTATAATCAAATTTCTGCCCAATTTCCGAAACAGCAGCTGCCTCCTCTGCTGTTTTGGAGGTCATCGTCGAAAACGACGGACTAACATACTAACATACATCACTGAGAGCGATCAGACGTAAACTCGAAGACAACAACAAACAACAAGACGACACACCTTTGGGCAGAGGAGTGTTGTCGCAGCAGAGGTAGCGGCTGCCGTGGATCAGCCTTCTGCCGCAGCAGCTCCACCCGGCAGGCGTGTTGCAGGGGTACAGGTGACCGCTGCAGCAGAAGCCTCTGGTTTTGAAGTTGTAGGTGGTGCCGAAGCATCGTCCGCCTGCCTGCAGTCCGCAGGGATGACCCTGTCTTCCTCCTCCTCCTCCTCTTCCTCCTCCTGCATGCATGGATGATAGTCATACTGATGATGACAGTAATAATGACGATAACGACAGTATAATAAGGTTATCAGCAACAACAACGACGACGACGACGAGAATGATAATATTTTAAGAATGATGATGATGATGATGATGATGATGATGATAGGCCTACATACTCTCCGTACATAATATACATATTTACATAATTATAGAACACACACACACACACACACACACACACACACACACACACACACACACACACACACACAAATTAAAAATACAAAAACAAAAATCATGCACACGGATGTCGTGTTTTGACACCCATCCCCGAAATCGGTATACAGCCACCAATGGTCGCATACACTAAAAATTTCAACATTGCTCAACCTCGGGCGTCTCTTTAGTAGAGGAGAGGGGGAAAAAACAACACCAAAACCGACACACCACACCATACAGAAGATAGGGACTCAGCTGATGGTTTTCTGTCCCTATTCTTCCCGCAGGCCGCTATGCTCATCATGCACCCCTTACTATCTGGTCCAATTCTTGTCCACTGAAACGTCCCTTTATTTTCCTTCACTGCTAGTAGGCTCATAAACTTAATACATCCATGGTGCATAGGCCCCTTGTATGTGTATGGTCCATAAATTAGGAAGATCTGCCATCACTTAAAAGTCAGAAACCACGTTGGTATGCTATGGCGGTTGTTGGTCTTACTGTTGTTGTTCTTGTTATAAGTGTTGATGGCAGTTGTTAATGATGCTGTTTTGAGGCCACTGACACTGGGATTTAACGTCCAGGAGAAACTGACTTTAATATAGATGCAGAAATAGTATTCGTTTGGCTCGAATAGAATCGTATGTAATCCTCAGGAATTTCACTGTTTAATGTTGTATTGGTATTGGTATGTGTATGGAATTTTTTTTTAAATCAACAAACTAACATTGGGAATTGTACCTGTTCGGAATATAAAAAAAAGAATAAAAGATGAAAGCAAACACAACAATCTTTTACAGGGTCATACTCGGTTTTAACGTGTGCGCAAGATGTTCTGCGTGTGTTCGCACACGGGACCTTGGTTTACAGTCTCATCCGAAGGACTGTTAGGGGGAAGTAGAGTCGGCACTGACGTTAACTCCAGAGGGAAAATCCTCTTGAACGAGATTCGAACCCGGGTGTGTGTGTGTGTGTGTGTGTGTGTGAGTGAGTGATTGATATGAAAGACAACTCAAAAGTGTTCAGTGCTTTTCGGAAGAGTAGGTCATTATGTGCCGAGGGAATGGATGACAAAATTTACACAACTGCATGCATACGGGGACTGGTTATAAAAAAAGCACATGGGTGCTTATTCCATTATCCTCGAAATAAAAGAATACAAATAAACAACACACACACAGACACACACACACACACACACACACACACACACACACACACACACACACACACACACACACACAAATGGATATACATATATCTATACATATCTGGAATCAAGATGACAGTATAGACTCACTTTTTTTCGCTCTCGTGAGTAAATTCACACAAAACACCTCACCGCTCAAATCAAACATCCTGCTTCCTCAACAAACAAACAAACACACACACACACACACACACACACAAACAAACAAACAAATGCCACCACACCAAAAATACCCCCAATCAAACCCAACCTAAAACAAAACAAAACAAAGCAAAGTAATAATTTTTTTAAAGCATTGCTTTAGTTTTAATAATAACAACAAATAAAGAATATTCTCACGATTGTACATCACTGCTCGAGATTGGTCAAACATAGCCATCTGAAAGAGGATCAACAGAGCGACGAGTAGCTTCATGGTATGTACTGGTCTTTCGCCTTGCAAGTGTAGATACGTTCACATACGATCCGTCTAGCCGCTCTTTCAAATTACAAAACTTCTTTTGTCTCGGCGCTCATCAGTCTCTGTCTCGCCTTTTCCGCTTCGTATGCTGTGTGTATATTGTGCACACAGGTGCACTTGGCAGCACAGGAGAAAAACCGCCTGGTTATGTCCCTTGCTGTAATTTCATATGTCTGAGCTACTGTAAGATGAATGGGCAGTGCCGCCCCCCTAAAGCAACGTGACACGCGGAGTTATTTCAGTTTTTCCTAAATCTAAAAAAACACCCCAACAACCCAGAAACCCCCAAACAAACAATAATGAGAAGAGTCTTTCTTTGTTCCTCTTTCCACCCTTCCTGTTGCGTCTTCTCTGTGTGTGTGTGTGTGTGTGTGTGTTCCTTCTTTAATTTAAGGTCTTTACACATGAAGTGATATAGTCTGTGTGTGTGTGTGTGTGTGTGTGTTAGATCTTAAATTCTTTTATTTTGAGGATAGATCTACTTTTAACCCCCCAAAAATCCAATCTCCAGTACAAGCAGTTTTGTAAATGTTGTCATTTGTTCCCATTGGCACACAATGGCCTACTCTTCCAAAAGGTGGAACAGGTTTTTAGCGTGCACGGAAGATATTTTGCACGCATGCGCACATGGGACATCAATTTATAGCCTCATAGTAAAGGGAAAAAGTAAAAAAGAAAACTACCAGCATGTGTGACTTGAACTCTCTTTTATAACTTTCTGAGAGGTCAGGCAATAGGCCTACTTCATGAATGCAACTGACCATAACCACCTATGCTTCTGTGAAAAATGCATGGGGTTTAGGCCCAGGCCTGAGGCCCTATTGCAGTGTGCACTGAGATCACGTGTGTGCTCTAGGCTACGTGCGTGGGCCCCCTTGCACACGATTGAGATCTACGCCTTAGATCTAGGTTTATAGTTTGTTTTTGTATACAGCTTTAAGCTTTAAGTCACGGCAAAATTGGGGTCGCTTTCTGGGGAGAGCACGTTGCCATAAGACCAGGGCCAACCCCCCCCTCCCCCACTCCTGCCCCCCTTCCCCTGTGTGCATGTAAATTTCTTTCCCTCACAGTGTGTGTGTGTGTGTGTGTTTAACACATCATTTTGCCAGGAACAACTCTCTTTTTGCTGTGTATTCTTTTACATGTGCCGAAAGCGTGTTGCACACGTGATCTCGTTTGTCATCACTCTTTCAGGACTAGCACCCAGACCATCACTCACGGTTTAGTGGATGGGAGAAAAGTTTTGGGCACAAGCGGGGATCGAACCCACATATCTCGCTTTCTTGACAAGTGTGTTACCTCTAGACCACTGATCCACATGGATCATCCAAGGACTGTCAGAGGACTGGAGTCAGAACCAATGCCAGGGGTATCCCACACCTACCCTCACTATCAGCGATCACCCGCTCAGCCTTCTGATCACTGATGAATCTATAGCCTACAAGTTTTTAGCTGATCAGATTACACAGGGCATGCAAATGAAAGTATTTTTGATAAATTCTCAGTGCAAAGACAAATGTCGGCTGAAATTGATAAGCACAGACTGAGATCTGCTGATGACCAGCAAACAGAAACACATAGACAAGTCTGATGAGGACAGTTCTCCAAGGTAAGGTTGAGAGTAGAACGAAAAGAGGCAGACCGCCAACATCCTACATTGTCAACATCACTGAAATTAGTAGTCTGGGAGGGCTTCAGGAGATCTAGAACTTAGCAGAGACAGAGAAAGATGGCTGTGGAGTGTGCACAGCCCTGGTGGAGACAGGTGATTAGAATTGGAACCAAAATGTACAATGCTTTGTTCATTTCTTTAAAATCTTTTGTTTTTAATCTTCTTCTTTTTCTACCGAGGATGATGTATTGCTGATCAAAATCTTAGATTCGATTTTGAAATCTTTCGGACGCCAGTTGCCTTGTTGTGGATGGAGAAGAATAGGCCTAATATTACGTGTGGCCATATTCACAAAAAGGTGAACAGCACCATAATTAATTTTTGTTATGTGCTGCCAGTGGTCTCATGCATGGTGGTTTATCATAAAAAGTCTTCTTCTTTTTTTTTTTTTAAGGTGTAGGCTATGTGTCTGCGTAACAGTGTGTGAGACAGTGTGTAGCTTATTACTAGAAATGCGGTTGAGAGTTTTCGACGGTGAAGCAATAAAAACCACAACACAGTGTGTGTGAGTGTGAGTGTGTGTGTGTGTATCTTTCTCGAAACACCTTCATGCATATATATATATATATATATATATATATATATCAAAATTTTTTTTTTAATTTACATTTGAGATGTTTTGGGCTTTTTCCATTGCGTTTTTCTTTGGGGGAAAGGGAATGGGTGGGTGGGGTTGAGGGTTTGGTGTAAAGAAGCTGTAAGCTTATCCCTTTACCCTCAGTAAAAAAAAAAATTCGTATTTTCTCTCTCTCTCTCTCTCTCTCTCTCTCTCTCTCTCTCGCCCTCTCCTTTTATTGTTTTGCTTATAGATTTTAATTGAAGCGTTTGCATTTTGTCTCCTGTTGCTTTATTCGGATTTAATATTTCAATTTTATTGCGTAAGTTGACTTATTTGAGATTTAGTGAATGTTTTATTTCGATATCTTGTTTTGAGTGTACCAATTATGTATAGCTAATTACAATGTGCAGATGTCCTTTATATGACTATATATGATATTCATAAAGATTAGATTTTGGAATTGACGCATGGTGTGCGTGCGTGCGTGCGTGTGTGTGTATGTGTGTGTGCACGTGTCTGTGTGTGTGTGTGTGTGTACGTGTGCATGGGGATGCAAATTGCTTGTGCATAATCTCGTAAGTCTGCTTATATTATATTTCTTTTTGTGTAGTTTACTATTGCTGTTGCTTTCCCATAAAAGTACTATGAATTTGTTGACGTTTCTTTCTGTTAGCCAAAATGATACTATTTACATGGTTTCTTATCCTTTATATTATGGAGGTTTTTGTTTTGTTTTGTTCTGTTTTGGTTTGGGTTTGGTTTTTTGGAGGGGGGATTATTCGGTTGTCCCCTCGCCACTTGTTGTTGTTGCTGCTTTTATTTTGCTCTTGGTGTCTTTGCTATTTTTTCGGTTGTTTCTGTGTTTTCTGTTTTGCAGTTTTGCTTTCTTTATTACTTGTTGTAGCTTTCTCTCTCTCTTTTGGGTGATTTTTGTTGGGGTTTTTGTGTAGATCCCCCCCCCCCCCCCCCCCCTATACTGTGTGAATGTATTGGTATGGGCTTTATTTTATTTTATTATCATATATATCCCTAAGGGCAGGGACTGGATGTAAAAGAGCACATGGGTGCTTATTCATTATCCTCGAAATAAAAGAATTTCTCTCTCTCTCTCTCTCTCTCTCTCTCTCTCTCTCTCTCTCTTTGCCCATTCAAAACGCTACAGTAAATCATATGGTAGAGCTTTGATATGTCCATTGTGTAAGGATTCAAAAGAAGATGAAGTTCATTTTGAACTTTCTTGTCCAGAATTAAAAGATATCAGAAGTCAATTTATTCCAGGAAAATATTTCAGGTATCCATGTCTGTTTAAACTAATATTGTTAATGTCAGCAACAAATGAAACTACTGTTAAGAGATTAAGCATATATTTGTTCAAAGCCTTTAAAAGGCGAAGTGAGTGTGTAACAAATTGTTAATGTGGATGTGTCTTGTCAACATTGTCTTGTACAACCCTCTTCTAAGGGGCCATGGCCTTTATGAATAAATATCGGAACCGGAATCTCTCAGCAGGGGGTGGGTTAAAAAAAAAAAGAGAAGTGCTATGCATGAGTGGCTTTGATATTCAGTGCTCAACAATAGCAAGTGTTCGAGACAATGCCACATTAATATTTTTATATTTTTTATAGCCATGTTGAGAATATTCAAACAGAAGCTTTGTTGCTATGTTCATTCAAGAATGGGCGGAACAGAGCCGCTATAATGTAGCTATATACTAGACTGCATTTAAGATTAGATCTATCTTCGAAAGACTTGCTGGGGAAATTATATTTTAGAGGTGGATATAATTATCACTTAGGTCTATGACACTGTTGCTTGCTGCAAAAGGCTGAAGACAGATCAACCTGGAGTAAAGTGTCGACCAACGCGTCCTGTACTCCCCCCCCCCCCCCTAACAACCATCTTGGTCGAGGGGCTGCTGCTGCTGTTGTTGTTGTTGTGCGTTCCCCAGCTTTACACCCTGGGGGTCACCCAGAACATGCACTCTGACTCACTCATTCCACATAGGAATCACTGTGAGATAGGAAGTACACCGGGTGAGAAGTTTGCAAGTAGGACTATTTTCAAGTACCTCGCCACATAGGCAGCCATACTCCGACTTCAGAGGATTTTTTCTCCTATGAAGGAGAGTGCAGTGAAAGAGAAAGATGTAATGAGTTGAAACATAGTAATTTATAATCATTGATGAAAAAGAAATATAAACATTGATGAAAACGAAAGATAAAACTTGGTTTAGACATACCTTTCAACACTATGATGACGAAAAAGAAAGAAACAATTTTGTTTCAACATGACTTTCAATACTGTTATTGATTTAAAAAAAAATATTTAAAATGGGATCAATTTAGTTTTGACGTGGCTGTCAATACTAGTCCTTAATTGATGGGGGAAAAAAGAGATGCAGCTTGGTTTAGACAGTGTAAGCGATACTTTATAAAAGAGAAGACAGTTTCGATATAGCTATCAATGCTGAATGGACAAAAGAGAAAGATACAATTTAGTAAAGATATCAGTGGCTGCGATATAGATTTTGGCTCTGCCTGTTTTAGTTACTTTAGATAATTGAGGTTCATATTACTAATGTATAAAATTAAGATTTATATCCTGCTTTGTCAGTAAAAAAAAACACAAAGAAAAAAGCCAAACAAAGGAAAACAAAACCCCACTTAAATTAATTCTTTGTACACTTTCAGTAGCCAAGTTTTAATGATCGGTACTGTACAGTACTGTACAGAGGGGACGGGATAGCTCAGTGGTCGGAGCACTCCTTTCAAAAGTAAGCAAGCGTTCGATACTGCTTAATGCGATGGGACAAGATTTAGCGCCTTGTTCAGTACTTCCAGTTGGCACCAAGATGTAAGGCTTGCCTGTTTTAGGTCTTTAGATAAGAGGTCGAATTAATAGATAGAATTCAGATTATATGCTTGGTCATAAGAAGAAAGACGAAGCCCAACAAGTAAACCTAACGCCATTGAACTACTTTCTTATTAACTTTCAGCGAGCCTTACATTAACTGAATATGCGCACAATAATGATCAATATTGCAGAACACTCCTTATGAAACACTGCCAAAAACCCTTAAAAAACGCTTTAAAAATTAAAAAATGGTCTTAATAAAATAAATTTTTAAAATCAGAAAAGCAAACGAGTAAATGCCTAACCAGTATGTTAACAACAATACAAATAATAACAAATTTAATTTTAAATATAAATTTTTAAACAAACACCGTTTACAAAACTCATAATTATTACCATGTCATTTCATGTCATCTGGCCCTACCTTGATGTAACAGTAACAATAACAACAAAACAAAGACGTTTATAAACAAACGACACAAACAAAACATACTAACAAAAATTAAATACTTCTAATAATAAGTTGGTTGTACGTTACATTACATTATCTCTGCCGAGTTTTGCAAGAGATGCAAGGGGGCAAGTTCTGTGTGTGTGTGTGTGTAGGCCAAGAGTAGTTTCGCACACAAAGCTAGTACTTCCGTTATTTGTGCGCATGTCAACTTCTCACATTTTCTTGGATTGGTACTGGATTGAGCATGTTAACTTTCATGAAGTTTGAAAGGATTGATGTCTGAGTTCGAATAAAATATTTTTGAAAAAGGTGAGAATAATGTCCAGTGTATATTTTTCTGTCGTATAATTATAATTTCATAGTGTTTGTAAACTTTCAAGACGAACGCTTTGTGTTTGTGTACACCGTTGCTAACCATTGTTTTTCTTCAAGCTTACAGTGGTTTTTATCTTAAATTAATGCTTTTGAAGAAGCGATAATGTTTTAATCATCAAACTGCATTCACAGCTTGCGCTGTATGTGTATGTTTGAATACGCTATATTAAAGAAGAAAAAAATACTCCAAATCTGTTTGCTCGGTCAACAACATTCAAAAGATGTTTACAACCGTTAGCAGACGTAAACAATAGTGGTGTTTACAAAGGCAATCATTTTTCCAGTTTGTATGAAAAAACAATACATCTATTGATCGTTCTCCTAATGAACAATGACATTGATATCCAGTTTAATCTTAATTTTTTAAATTTTATTGGTAATGAACGTTTTAGGGTGTGTTTTTTTTCAAACGTTTTTATTAAGTTTTTAAAAATTTTTTTAAATTGCACCGTTATAAAGATACAAAACCATATAAATTTTTCAGAGAGTAGAAGAGAGAAATGAGAGAGATTAGAGAGAGAGAGAGAGGAGAGAGAGAGAGAGAGCCTGTCAGGTAGACAGGCAGACAGACCAACAGAGACAGAGAGAAAGAGAGTCAGCCTGACAGGCAAACAGACTGATGGAGAGGTCCAAAATGGGTACTGAGCTCAATACAGGCGTCATGTATGGGTTGCTATATATTCTGTGCACTAAAACAAAATCAGGTTTGTCTGTGTTTGTACACACTTCGTACCAGTGTCAAAAATCATTTTTTTAACAGAAGGCTTCCACTGGAAGGACCATAGACCACAATGAGATTCACAAAGGCTGACTGTTTTGGCTACTGTTATCAAACAGACATTGATATGGAATCCATCTAATAATAAACTTGCTATGAGTACAATTTTTACGAGAAATATATTCCTTAGTAAGATATCTGTATCTTAATCTGTTAACGTATTAAAAAACAATAAAAGTCTAGGTACAGATGGGTTCACTGCTGAGTTCTTTTAGTGCTTTTTGGGTAAAATAGGTAGTTTTGTAGTTAGAGCATGAAATGCTGGATTTTTTTGGTTTGATTAAAAAATGTTCAAACTATTTATAAAAGTTTGTTTGGTTTGTTTCCTTTCTTACCTTTCAGTCTAGGTTTCCACATTCTGATGCCCATTGATTCTTTCTTACAACCAGTCTCATCCCCCCCCCTTTTTTTTTTATTGAGTTATATACATATCAAATTCAAAGCATTATGCAGTTTTAACAACTTTGTCATGTAGATGAGATTTACCTTGTAGTTTGCCTTTGTCATTTTGAATATATGTGCCATTTTAACCATATTTATGTATATTGAAGACATTTGCAATATCGGTCTCAGATATTTGCAATATTGATCTCAGAATCACTCGAAAGTCATCTCCCCACTTTTGACCAAATTGAGCAAATAGCAGCAGAGGAAAATAACTGCAGAAAACCAGGTGCAACTTTATCATCATTATTAAGAAAATTATTTGTTGAAACTTTAGCAACATATAACAAAAGATATATAATAAAGCTTAATCAGGGTGAAATATTTTAAATTTAAGGATGGTGTTTGAGATTTTGAAGTGTGTTGTGTTTTGTTTTGTTTTGTTTAATGTCTATTCACTACATGGTGATTTAGACACACCCGCATTCATACCAAAGTACCTATTATTACACACCGCATCTCTCTCTCTCTCTCTCTCTCTCTCTCTCTCTCTCTCTCTCTCTCTCTCTCTCTCTCTCTCTCTCTCTCTCTCTCTCTCTCTTTCTCTCCCCTACACGCACCCACATCCACACACACATAAGTATATAAATATAAAACATATATATAAATATATATATATATATATATGTATATACATATATATAAATATATATATATATATTATATATATATATATATATATATATTATATATATATATATGTAATTACAGTAAAGGTTTTACAGGTGAAGAATATATGACTTCAGCAACTGACACTATGAATTGCTGAGAGTCATATAAAACTTCTTGACTAGTGGCATATTTCTTATGAATATCTAAACCTCTCCTTTTATACATGTCAAGAAGAATTGGGCAATCAAACAACAAATGGCGGACTGAAAGTGGAATAGAACAACAACATGTTACATTTTTTGAATATTTAGTATTCCATGCATTTAATCTCAGTTTATGTATTAGAATTTCTAATTTCTGTGGGCAAGGAAACTGCTGATAATGTTTTTCTATAATCTTTGAATGTATGCATTTCATTAACTTAGAATGAATTTCATAAGACGACAATGCAAGATTAGAATCAAACACTTCAGTACTGTATTCAGAGGCACCTTGTTTTGCCAAAGAATCAACCAGCTCATTCGAATAAATTCCACAATGAGAGGGGATCCAGCAAAAAGTTATGCTGATGCCTCTGCTTGCAATAGAATGTATCAGGAATTTTATCTCAAATACAATATCATTATATATTTACTATGTGTTGTGTTTGCTGTTGTTTATGTAACTCATTAAAATAGACTTAAAGACATGGAGAAGATGCTGCTGCTGATCTCCCAGTGCAGTTCCTCAGTGGCCTCCCTTGTCATAGAAAGTACCCCGAAGACAACAATGCCTAATTATCTGATTGGTCAATAATGCGTACCATTATTCTACATCCCCCGCTTTCAGATTATTGAAAAGTTTAAAAATCGCTTTTCAAACTGATAATCATTTAAATCAAATTATTGGGCATCTCTCGCATATCCCACTATACTGTCCCTTTGAAAATTCCTTGTCTTCAGTATTCAACTTTCACTTTCAGTTTTGTTTTTCTTTTTACACATCAGCAAAACACTTTTAACACTTTTTTTTTTTTTTTACATCAGCATAGCACTAAGTACGTTTTATTAAAGGTTTGTCATTTTTTGCGGTTTCACAAGTCTTCCTGATCTTGTGTATGATAACTGTATGTGCCAGACTGTGACTGTTCATCAGACGGTGTTCTGGTCATCAGCTGATCATCTGGAGTAGGGTTTAACTGCACAGTATCTGGTTCAGGTTCCTGTTGCAGTTCTGGTACAGAACGCTGCTCCTGCAGTCCTGGAAGCATTGACGTTTTGTAGGGGACATCCTCTGTTGAATATTGCTGGCTGCTCCGTGGACACAGGTGAAGACGCTTTCTTCTTTGTTTTCCTGTACAAGTTTGAACCGTGTATGATGATGGTGAGGCAGCATCCACGATGACTGCTTCCTAGTCTCTTAGCGTCTTCACCCACACTTTATCACCTTTTTGAAGTTTTGGAAGTGTCCTAGTTTTGTGACGACGGTCAAACTGTTCCTTTTGTTGCTGTTTGATGTGACATCTATCTGCTGAAATTTCTGTAGGTTTGGTGTGACAGGAACATGGTGTGATGGCAAAGAAAGGACTTTAGTTCTCAGTTTTCTTCCCATCAGGAGCTCTGCTGGGCTCGGTCCATGTTGGAGGGGTGTTGCTCTATAGTTCAGAAGTGCAATGTAAGGGTCTTCTGCCTTTTTGAACAAATTTTTCATTTTACACCACTCTTTCAGCTTCTCCATTTCCTTGAGGATGAAAAGGGATACTTGTCAAATGTGTGAAACCATATTTCTCAGCAAAATTACTGAAATCCCGTGAGCTGAACTGGGGACCATTGTCTGAAACAACAATTTCAGGAATGCCCTGTCTTCCAAAAATAGCTCTGCATGATCAATGACAGATGTTGATGTTGTCGATGATAGGTAAGCAATATCAATCCACCTTGAGAAGTAATCCACAACAAGCAGATATTTGTGATTTCTGTACTCAAACAGATCCATCCCCACACGTTGCATGGATAGTCAGGGGTTTTCGTTGGTTTCAGTGGTTCAGGTGTGGGATGTGCAAGAGATGCCCAATAATTTGATTTAAATGTTTATCAGTTTGAAAAGAGATTTTTAAACTTTTCAATAATCTGAAAACGGGGGATGTAGAATAATGGTACGCATTATTGACCAATCAGATAATTAGGCATTGTTGTCTTCGGGGTACTTTCTATGACAAGGGAGGCCACTGAGGAACTGCACTGGGAGATCGTCAGCAGCATCTTCTCTCTGAGCGCATCTTCTCTCACTCCCATGACAACTTGGTCTTGAATCATCCTGTCTTCTTGTTGCCCCAAATTATAGTGTTTGGCTAACTGACGAAGAGCTATGATGTATGCTTCAACTGATTTGAGGCTTCTTGTCATCTTGAGTGAAACTTGTATGCTTCAAATGCTCCATGTGTTCAGAATTCCTGAAATTTCTCTAGAATTTTCTGCAAATGTCCATTGCTTCTTCTCCAATGGTGCTAAGAAAACAGCAGTCTGAAATTCTGCATCTTCTTTATTCAGTCTACTGGCTATGGAATAATTGTCCCACTGTCTTTTGAATTTTCGCCAATTATTTGGCAAACAGCTTCCACACTCTAGTTTGACTGGAGCTGGTACACCAGCAGTGAACGGCTTCATCTGGCTCATTGAAGATAATGTCTAAATGCTTTCTAGTTTACTACCAGTCTTTGTTTTTGCTTTTTTTAATTTATTTTTTTTACTTAGTTTCTTCCGCCCATACATTCAGTTATCAGCTACTGTTTCCATTGTCTCTAGTTTGATCCCTCTTCTGACACCATGTTGTGTTTGCTGTTGTTTATGTAACTCATTAAAATAGACTTAGAGACATGGAGAAGATGCTGCTGATGATCTCCCAGTGCAGTCCTCAGTGGCCCCTTGTCATAGAAAGTACCCCGGAGACAACAATGCCTAATTATCTGATTGGTCAATAATGCCTACCATTATTCTACAGAGTGAGGATCATATTTGCATATAATATTATTCCTCAGAGGTTTGGCTAGCATTGAATCTTTTCAGAGGTCCCATTGTTTGATTGTCATTTCACTCATCTTGGTATCTTACAGTGAGAGTCTGACACATTTTTCATGCCTTAGCAGTGTTAGGTGTATCCATGGGAATAAATTTATATTCCTATTGTCTATCATTGTATTAAAGTTGCTATTGAAAGCAGGTGGTAAGAAGAAGAAAAGTGTGTGTGTGTGTGAAATCTAGATCTATTTTTTTAAATAGCATAGGTCTAGTACTGAAGTAGTTAAAAATATTTTTTTAATGTTAGCTTTAAATAATAAGAAACCCCACTGAAAAAGCAGATGAATTTTTTTTAAAAGGCCCAAATCACTAATGCTGTCAGTGCTTTTCTGCAACGCCAGGTCAAACCAAATGCAATTCATACAATATGATGTAGCCCTAAGCTTGCCCCCTCCCCCTTCCCTTCTCCCCTCTCCCCCTCCCTCCTCTCCCTCTCCCTCCTCTCACCTCTCCCCCTCTCACTGCTCCTTCTTTTTCAACTTTGAATTAAAAAAAAAAAATCTTGTTTTTCAACTAGGTAAAAAGCCAGGTGTATGCTATCAAGCCCCGTACTCCCCCCCTATTTATTGCTCAAAATGATCTGACTTGTCACCTCCCTACTTAGCTTAAAATCCCTGCTTGGTTTCACTCTACTGTGTGTGAACTATACTGTCTTTGTAGATTAGTATTGTCTTTCCTCCTTTCTTTTTTTTTTATTTCTTTTTTTAAAAAAATGTATTGGTTACATACACACTTAGACTACAGCTTGTACACAAGGCCTGTGCCATCTTTTGTTACAAGTGTGAATGAAATTTTGTGGGGTTTTCAGGTTTCTGTGTTTAAGTAACTTAAGTTAGGGGAGATATTAGATAGTGACAAAATAAAGTAACTTAGCATTGCCTGTTATTTCAGTCTTGCCTCTGTGTAGCTGTCTGTCTAGCTGTTTCTCTGTTTCTGTCTCTCTCTGTCTGTCTCTGTCTGTCTGTCTGTCTGTCTTCTCTCTCTCTCTCTCTCTCTCTCTCTCATCTCTCTATCTCTCTCTCTCTCTCTCTCTCTCCAAGTCTGTCTGTGAATAGGGCTCTGTGTCTTTTTCTCAGTCTGTTGCTGTCTCTGTGTCTCTTTGCCCCCCCCCCCCCCCCCCCTCTCTCTCTCTGTGCTCTTCTTTCTGTTTCTCTCCTGTCTGTCTCTCTTTCTCACTATCAGTCTTGCCAAGTGTGCACGCCCACTCTCACATTTTTATTTTGTCCTCAGACCAAGAATTACGTAGTACATGCAATGATTGTTTTTCTTTTTGCTCCTCAGCTAGAGGTCCACCATGAAGGTAGCCCCATTCCAACTTCGGGGATGTATGCTGGATATGGTTGTTTCCATAACCCACTGAATGCTTACATCAATTATGGGATCTTTAACATGCATATTTAATCTTCTGCATGTGTATCTTACATGAAGGGAATTAAACCACTGGTGGCAGGTCTGCAGTTGAAGTTGATCTAGGAGATCGTGAAAATCCCCGGCCCTTAATTACCTGATGCTGCCAAGATTCGAACCATGTCTTTATCAGTTTATGGACCCGTGTGATTGAGTCAAAGTCTTAACCACTAGGCTTGCAGCATCGGTCAGGCAATAACTGAATGTTTTATATGACTAGGTATACAGAACTTTCTAAATGAGTAAACTAGCCAGTGTTCAATTAACTACTTGTTTCTGATTTCAGACCCAGCATTAATTCCAGACAGGTCTCTAACTAAGTATAGCGGTGCAGTCTCTGAAACAGCATGTGAAAGCACTGGAAGAGGGGCACCAAGCAGAGGGGAAAATATGGCAGCTGCTGTCATGGGCTCCGACATTGACAGCTTCATACGAGAACAGAAAGCCAAACTTGCGTCAGAGAGAAATGCCCTGAACGTGAGTACTGTTGAGACCGTTAGTGTTACTGGATTTCTTAGCAAACATGGCATAGAATGTAAGTATTTTAAAGCCATAATTGCACTGTGTATGGGAAACGGAAACTGAATCAGTTTTATACCCTGCGAAGATCTCCCACTCCCTTGGACTCGGGTTGAGAGTGGAGTCCATTGTTGCACCTCCACACCACGTTAATGTGGGTGTTCTCTTATGGGGCTGGGTGGGCACAGCCTCAAGGTGTGGCAAATGCAGTACTGGCGCAGACAGCCAGCATGATAACAAAAAGAGTTGTTGGCAGATCTTCCACCAGGAAGGCTAGACTGGTCATTAGTCACTCTGAAGTTGTAATGTGTCAGCAGAGGAGAGCAGGCAGACCTCCGGCAAAGCACAGGAGACCAGGCACCACGCATTACACCTGATACAAGGGAATACAAAAGAAGGAGAAGAATTTAAAAAAAATTATTTTTTACTCTGTGCATGTGTGTGTGTGTGTGCAAGTGTGAGTCTACGCATTACACCCAATACAAGGGAATACAGATGAAGAAAGAGAGTAAATTAAAAATTTTTTTTACTCTGTGTGTGTGTTCGTGTGTGTGTGTGTGTGTGTACCTCCTGCATAGTCACTAGCACAGGAGACCAGGCACTACGCATTACACCCAATATGAGCGAATACAGAAGAAGTAAAATTTTGTTTAAACTATGTGTGTGTGTGTTTCTCAGTCTTGCATTGCATTCTGTTTTCTGTTTGATTGTTTATTTCTGTCAAAGGTGAAGAAAGAAAGCCAGCTAATTTTAAGGTGGCTTTTGACACATGTTACTGATGTGGTTGATTCTAGGATGGTGGAATAAGACGACCTTTTTTTTTTTTTAGCACTACACTGCACATCTAGAATATATATTTGTGCATTGAATTGGCCAGATAAAGTTTTTGTGTGTATATAGAGTGACCGGGGATTGTATTATTAGAAATGGATTGTATTGTATTTGTAGTGTATTGTATTTTATCATTTCACTCTTGTCTTTGTCACAGCAGTTTTCTCTGTGCAACATTCAGACTGCTCTCTCTGGGTACATTTTGCTGCTACTATTTATTGCCAAACCACCCTTCTGTTTCTTCTTAATTTTTTTTCTGTTAGTAGGTGTATGAACTTATTAATTTCATTGTGAGTTTTCCAGAGACAGCTTGTGTTGTTGCGGTTTCTGTTGCATGTGCTCAATATATGTTGCATACAGAACCTGGGTTTATTGTCTCCTATTAAAGACTAATGGCCTAGTAGATAGGAACAAGTTCCTGCTTCAGTCAGGAATTGTATCGGTAACCCTTTGCGTTCTGGATGGATGTATAACCTTTGGCTGGCACTGACCCACCATCAAACTGATACTTTTTAAAATGTGATTATAGCACTTCTTTGAAGTAAACTCTGATGACAGAAAATAAACCAAAATAAAATGCCAAGAAAACAAGAATCCAAGAATCTATTGTTTCAAAAACCCATTGAGTTCCAACTACATGAAAATATTTGTTAAAAATTTATACACAGATCTGCACACATTTTTGTACATGTGTGCATTTGTTGCGGACAACTTACTCACCCAACAGTTTGTGATTCTGATATCAACATACTTACTATGTATGATCAGAACCTGAAAAAGCTCAGAACATAATCCTTCAAAAACAAACAAAGTGTCCACTTACTTTTGATGAAAAATGACATAATTTATAAGATACTCTTTTTTGGGGGGAAAGGGGGGGGGGGGGCACACTTTGGACAAAAATTAGTTCATTTTCACTGACAAATGGACATTAAAAAAATGCAATAAAATTCATCTCAGAAATACTTTATCATACATTTAGTACCAGTGCAAATTCACGTAGGATTCTACATATTCACTTTTCCTCAGGACTGTCTGAATGGTAAGCTGACGGTGAAGTGGAGTGTGTGGTCTTATTCTCCACTCTGTGTGTGTGTGGAACAGGATGGTGAAGACAGGCATCCATCAGGGGGAGCCTCGCGTCGACAGTGGGACCGGCAGGCAGGGCGAGAAGCTCCCATTGCTGTGGAGGTAGAGAGAGGGGAAGAGAGAGAGAGAGAGAGAGAGAGAGAAGAGAGAGAGAGAGAGAGAGAGAGAGAGAGAGAGGAGGGAGAGAGAGAGGGAGAGAGAGAGAGGGAGAGAGAGAGAGAGAGAAAGAGAGAGAGAGGGAGGGAGAATGAGAGACAGACAGAGAGACAGAGACAGGCAGACAAACAGAAAGAGACAGAGAGAAAGAAAGAGAAAGAAAGAGGTAGAGACAGACAGATGCTCAGACAGACAGACAAAGTTACACAGACAGAGATGCGCACACACCCACACACACACGCAAGTATGCATGCACCCAGCAGGTGCACAAAAAACACGAACAGTCTTAGGTTCAATTCCACCCCAACACACACACACTCTCTCTCTCTCTCTGTGTCTCTCTCTCTTATATATCCCTAAGGGTGGGGACTGGATGTAAAAAAGCACATGGGTGCTTATTCATTATCATCGAAATAAAAGAATTTGTCATTGTCACATACGCACACACACATGCATGCACACTTGCATGCATGCACATACACACTTGCACACATGAATGCATGCACGCATGCACACACACAGGCGTGCACACCTCACATATAACACACACATACATACACACACACACATATTTTTCCTCAACAGCATAATCATACTGAACTCATTATTTTTCAATCCATGAGGAGAAAAAAAAGAACACACACACACACACACACACACACACACACACACACACACACACACACACACACACACACATATATATATATATATATATCCATTCTGCAGGAGTCTAGACCCCGAACCCAGGAGTCTGGTCTACCCTTGAACAACAGTCAGTCCGCTCTGAAACAACGAGAACTAGCAGAGCAGCGGAAACGGGAATACAATGAGCTGAGGAGACATGTAAGTCACTTTTTGATCAACTTTATCTCTGCCTTTTCTTTGTGTTTTTAATGTGTATTCGTTTACATGTCAAAGCTTATTTGTCAATTCATTTTCTTTGTTCCTTGGCTAGAGCTCTGAGGTTTACTAATGGTGAGATTTTGTGTGTATGGGTCCGTTTTTGCCCATTTATTTATTTATTTATTCTTTTATATCGAGGATAATGGAATAAGCACTCATGTGCTTTTTTACATCCAGTCCCCGTGTGTATGAGGTTTTGTAAATTTGTCATCTGTTCCTACCGGCACACCATCATGGAGGTAGCCACATTCGGACTTTGGGGATGGTGTTTAAACACGACACCTGCAATATGCATTAAAAAAAAGCTATTCCATGAAAAAAAGGAACTGATTGAAAATGGGATAAATCTGTGAAAAGCTATAATAAATTGAAACACTAAACACCAGGAAGTGACAAAATGAGAAACTGATGAATTTTGCTTCATAACAGATGGTTAGGATGAGTTAGCTGGGTGGTTTTTTGTTGTGTTTTTTTAAAAATGCAATTTTAAAGCAAAAGGAAACAAAATCATGCTTATTACTTCATTGCAAGGTAAAAGAAGGCCTGTAGTTATATAATCATTTAAAATCTCAAATCGACAACCTGACCCCCACTTGCCTATAATGGCTTCTGGCGGAAAAGTGGGTCAGGTGCAGTGTGACTCATTTCATGGTGGAGGGTCACATCATTATTCTCAATGGCCACAGTGTTTTCTTTACTCCCCTCGTCCCAAATTAGAGAAAAGCATCAAAAAAATCTTGAGGGACATCTCCCCCCCTTCCACCTTACTGAGATAGTACATCATCTTTAAACCCACTTTTGATGAACGCTATAGCTGAGTGGTCAAGACTGTTTGACTTCAGTCCCATGGGTCCATGAAGTCATAGGTTCCAACCTCGGTGGCATCTGTTGAATTAAAGGTGCAGATTTTTAAGATCTCCCAGGTCAGTTTGAAGTGCAGACCTGCCAGTGCATCAATTACAGTCATGTATATATATATATGGGACGGGATAGCTCAGTGGTTGGAGCACTCGCTTTCCCCCAGCCAAGTTAAGCAGCGTCGAGCGTGGTTACCAGTTGGATGGGTGACCGTTTGCGCGCCTTGGCTTCAGTACAGTTCCCTCAGTTCACCCAGCTGTAAATGGGTACCTGCCCTCTTTAGGGTCAGGGAAGGTATAGCAGCGAGGGAGAGGAGATGGGCACCGCCCTCAATATGCTGGCCCTAGAGAAGCGAGGTCTCTGACGCCTCGCTCCCCTACGACCTTATGGGTTATGGTACTCCTTATATATATATATATATATAAAATACACATGCAGAAGGTCAGATATGCACATTAAAGATCCTGTTATTCATGTCTGCGTTTGGTGGGTCATGGAAACACAAATATACCTAGCATACATCCCCCAAGTTGGAATGTGGCTACCTTCATGGTGGCAAAAAAACCAAACCCAGTCCCATACGCACAAATCTCACCGTTGGTGAACCTTGGAGCTCTAGCTGAGGAAAAACCCCCTCCCCCATCCAACCCTTGCCTTGCATGCATGCATTAACAAAATCCTGAGACCCTTGCCCCACCCCCATCCTCTCCCCCCCCCCATCTCCCCTGGGAGATAATCAATATGTCTTCTTTAAACCTCTTTCTCCTGTGTCGAAGCATTGCAATGTGCCATGATTGATTAGTAAACTCTCATTGCCCTGAAGGCAAACTGGCGGACATTGATTATATCTCAACTACCCCCCCCCCCCCCTCTCTCTCTCTATTTCTCTCTCTATATATCTCTCACTTCTCTCTTTCCCTTTCTCTCTCTCTGTCTATCCCCTCTCTTTCTCGCTCCCCCCTCTCTCTCCCTCTCTCTGTCTCTCTCCCTTCCTTCCCCTCTCTCTGTGCCTCTCTCTGGTCTGTCTGTCACTCTGTCTATCCCCTCTCTTCTCTCGCTCCCCCTCTCTCTCCCTCTCCTTCCTCTCCTTCCTTCCCCTCTCTCTGTGCCTCTCTCTGGTCTGTCTGTCACTCTTCTCTCCTCCTCTAACTCACTCTTCTCTACTGCTCTTCATCTCTCTCTCCTCGTCTCTCCTCTCTCTCTCTCTCTCTTCCCTCTCTCTCCCTCTCTTCTCCCTCTCTCTCTCCTCTCTCTCTCTCTCTGTTCCCCCCCTCCCTCTCTCCCCCCCGCTCTCTCTCTTTTTCTCTTTCTGCCATCAGTTGAAAAGAATGTTCGCTGCAGTCATGGTGACAACCTGTGACCTCGGTATCGCCTGGTGATGTGTATCTGTCGTAATTGACCGTCGTTTGATCCTCGGCTTTCTAGATTGCTTTGCCGGTCATGTGTATATGCCCCTAGGGTATCGAAGGGAAGGGTGATTTTTGGGGACGGAGAGAGAGAGAGTGTGTGTGTAATGTGTGTGTGTGTGTGTGTGTGTGTGTGTGTGTGTGTGTGTGTGAGTGAGTGAGAGAGAGAAATACGAAATACGAAGTTTATTCACGAAAGGCCTTCGCCCCATATGAAGGTGTGTGTATGAAAACATGCAAAATTTAAACATTCTTAAGAAAAATATAATGAAATTACGATACTGTTATCTCTCTTATTTGAAATGCTTTATATATGTATATGGACAGATTTTTCACTGTTTCAGGATTAGTAGCAGACATTAATAATCTAAATCTGAACATAAATTGGCTCTCTGAAGAACCTCATAGTAATAAACTCTTTTCTGATTTCCCCTAAAAATGGACAACAAAGAAGGAAATGAATTGCATCCTCGTTTTCTTGTTTTCGTAATGGACATATCATATCATTGTCACTTTGGTGTTTGTATCAAAATGAATGAACAGTTTTACTAGAGATACCAAAACGAAATCTTGTCATCATAAATTTCAAATGTTTGTCAATATTTCCTAGCAAATAGTTTTGCATACAAGGCACAAGACTAGTAAACATACGATACATGCTAAACCTCTCACTACTTTGAATGTGATCATCCCACTCTTGCCACCTACAATCAATTAAATGTCTTTTGAATGCACGTAAAAATTCAATCACTCTTTCTACATCTTGATGAACCCAAACAAAACCAAATCCGTAATGAAAATGACACTTTCTTAGATTGTTACCCATGTTATTTTTCCTCAAAGAGAGAGAGAGAGAGAGAGAGAGAGAGAGAGAGAGAGAGAGAGAGAGAGAGAGAGAGAGAGAGAAAGAGAAAGAGAGATGTGTTTGTGTGTATGTGTGTGTGTGTGTATGTGTACTTATTCTTGCAAAGCAAAAGCAACAGGAACAAATACAGTGATGATGATGATCATCGTAACAATAGTAGTTCTAGTAGTAGTAGAAGTGGTAGTAGTAATGATGATATTAGTAATATTGATGATGATTGTAGTAGTAGTAATAGTAATACTGATAATAACAATAATGTGAGGATAACAACAACAATACTAGTACTGCTACTTCTACTACTACTAACAACAACACAAACAACAACACTCATAATGATGATAATAATAATGATGATCTGATGATGACAACAACAATGATACTACTACTACTACTACTACTACTACTACTATTCCTACTACTACTACTACTACTACTACTACTACTGATGATGATGATGATGATGATAAGGGTGATGGTAATGGTAATAATAATAATAATGGTAATAATCAATAATCCTCCTGTGGCTATGCCAGGGGCCTGTCAGTATAAATAGCATCCCTACCTTCTGGACATTCTGTGCTAGGAATTCCCTCTTTTCTATCCTTCTCTTTGTTTCTGCCTTGTTCATTTTCTTTCTGTCACTTCCTTCTTGTCTTTTATTCTGCCTTCTTGGTCCATTCTTCCAGCTTTAGTCCAGAAAGACTTAAACGACAACAGTTCTCTTCCACGCCGACGTCAGATGCGCTGGGCCTGACTTATCAGGTGCTTAATGGCAGCGCAACACGCTTTCGGCCATACGACAGACAGCAATAGTTGCTGTCTGAGCGTTTGACGACGAAGAAGAAGAATATTAATGATAATGATGATGACAACATCAGCAATGATACTCTGAATACAGGACAGAGGGGCCCGAGCTGTCCACATGGAGGACGATGAGATCTCCAACCCCTCCATCATCCCCTTCAACCGGGCGGATGAGGATCGGGAGAGAAAGCGTCGCATGGAGGAGGAGCGGCATCGCGAATACCAGCAGATGAAGGCCAAGGTCAGCCACCTTTGACGCCCTTTTATTTTTTTTCTTGGAAAAGAGTCTGCTTTCTGAAGAAAAATGTCCGCTTTCTACAAGTTTGAATGAATGAGTTTTTTGTGCGTGTATATCTTTTGTGTGATGGGTTTAGAGTGAGCAAAGTGGGGAAAACAGGGCAGAGCTTGACATACTTCTTTGTTTGTCCTGTGTTTGTGAAAATTCCAATTCCAGTTCCAATTTGTCAAAATTCTAATTCCAGTTCCAATTCCAAATACTTTATCATCTTAAAACAGAGATAATGAGACTTACTTTGTCAAAAATTAACCACAACAAATGTTTACATACTGCATTGTTCTTCTTTTTTTTAACTTTATCAAAAACAAACACAACAGCAAATCTATACTTACTGCATTTCTTGCATTAGTTTCTCAAAAACAAACATAACAGCAAATCTTTGCATACTACATTATTTGTGTTGTCTATTGACCGCAGTGTGACTAAAGTGTACAGAGGTGAAGGGCACTAAACTGAGGTACTGTTGTCGGCAGCTGGAAGAGAATCACAGACGAGGACGCAGCCAGGCCAGCCAGCGAACACACACAGCGGTAACTGCTGCTTCCCCTGATGTAAGTGTTCCACTTTTCATTGTCCTTTTTTTGTGTCTCCAGAGAAGTTTTTCAGCATGCAGAACATTCCATGTATGCTACACCATACTCTATATATGAAGATTTGTCTTTCAAGGCAAGACGGAAAAAGGGAAGAAATAAAAAGGCAGGCCACCAGTTTCTCTCATTGGTAACATCACTGAATCGTGGGGTATAAGAATGCATGGCGTCAGCAGGGTCAGGGAAGATGAGAGCAAATGGAGGATAATGGTCTCGGTGCTAGTAAACGCAATAGCTGACACCATACCTGGTGATGCTGATAGGCGA
>CM054150.1:12405654-12540654 GCA_028751875.1 Rapana venosa | reverse complement strand
ATAACTCGGCCAAGGGTCCAGAGCCAGTGTTAAAATTAGAGCACCGCATCCTTTAACCGAGTCCAAGAGTGGTCATTTCCCGCCAGCTGGGCTGGGATAGGATGGAATCAATAGCTGCTGAGAGTAACTGAAAGTGGTGGAAATTGACAGCTGTGACGCGCTCTTCTCGGGGAGAGCAACCGGAATTTCGTGTAGAGAATTCTGCTGTGACTTAAAGTGGTATATGATCCATTACAAGTGTTTACTTTGATTTATTTTGCTTTATAAGATTCAGCGCATAAAAAAGTCCATGTATCATTATTACTACTACTACTGTTACTACTACTACTGTTGCTACTACTGATGCTACTACTACTACTACTACTACTGCTACTGTTGCTACTACTACTACTACTACTACTACTGCTACTACTACTACTACTACTACTACTACTACTACTATTATTATTATTATTATTATTATTATTATCATTATTATTAATAAGCAAAATGAATGAGAAATTTCCATCTTGATAAAATATTTATGGCTTTTTTTTCTCAGGATAGTGAGTACTATGCCACACTTCCGGGACTGCGAGATTCGCGTTCTGCCAAGGTAATTTTTTTTCTTTTTTTGTTTCGTGTTTGATATTGTACTAGGATGCATGTTGGTTGCAGTCGCAGCCAGAATAGAAAAGTAGTATTTTGTGTCACGTAATCTCGGGTGAAATTGTTGTTAGATGCCAAAGCTGCACAAGTCAATGACAAAAGTGTGGAAATGGCATTCAAGGCACAAGTCTTACTGATACTATACTTTTGCTCTTGAAGACCACTCTATGTGTGTGTGTGTGCACATGTGTGCGTGTATGCATGAGCGCACACTTTCATATGTAGAATTGTGTTGTTTACCACATCATTTTAAATTCCATCCATGCCCAAAGTTGGAATGAGGTTCCCTGAAAAGGGGCTGAAAAAGGTCACATACGCAAAATCTCACCATTGGTGAACCTCAAGAGCTCTAGCCAAGGAATGAAAAAAAAAAATCTGATCTACTTTTCCAATAAGAGTGGAAAAAAAAAAGGATGACAGACTGATGTCAGGTCTAGGCATTATTCCTGAAGATGGTATGTGGTTGCCTTTAGCATAGGGAGTAAACATGACTAATACTGACATTTCTTACCAATGGGCGCAGCTGAAGAAGAAGAAGAATAAAGATGTGGAATCTGACAGGATGCTTTTAGCCTTAAGTTTTTATCTATTTGGAGAAAGCATTTTGATTTTTAAACAAAACTATAATTTTGTGTGTGGTTAAAACAAGGTGGCAGGATGGTTAAGACATTCACCTGCATAACAAGTAAAACCTGAAGTTCTGGGTTTGATTCCCAGCCTTGCCCTTTCTTCCCAGTTTGACAAGAAAATAGAACTGAATGCCAACGTCCTTGGGTTGAGACTGTAAACCAAGGCCCCATGGGGGATCGATTGCACGCAGAACATCTTGTGCATGTGTTAAAACCCATTCCGCCTTTCAGAAGAGTAGGCCATTTTGTGCCAGTAGGAACGGATGACAAAATTTCAAAAATGGGTGCACACAGGTGTCATGTTTAGACACAATAGCCAAAGTCATCCTGTGGCTATCTAAATGATGTGTGTGTGTGTGTTGGAGGATGGGGGGAGGGGGAGGGATGGTCATAAACGCAAAAATCTCACCATTGGTGAACCTAGGAGCTTTAGCTGAAGAATAATATAAAAAAAAAAAAAAAAAACCCACCAAAAAAAGCAAAAAGCCCTTAACAAAAAAACCCTAGTATGACTCACATGATGGTGCATTGTGGCAGGCTCGTAAGGAACTACAGAGAAATCGGGAATACAATGAATTTCTGGCTTCCAGGGCATCGCAGGTAGGCTGTGGAATATGTTGTTGTTGTGGTTTGTGTTGTTGTTGTTGCGGTTTGTATTGTTTTTGGTGGTGGTGGTGGTGTGGTGGTGGGGGTGATAATGATGGTGGGTGTAACTAAGGAATGTACGGAAGTATTGTCAGTCCAAATTTCGTTTTTGTTTTTGTGAGAGTCCCCCGTTGGGGATGTTGAGAATTTGTGTGTGTGTTACGTTTTGTTACTTTTGTTTTTGTGTGTGTGTGTGTTTGTTCTTTTAAAGAATACTATATAGAATCTTCTTTTCTGGAAATTCTGAGCTCAAAAGTGTTCTCTTAAAAAAAAAAATTCATCCTTTGTTTGTGCCTTTTTCATTTGTGTAGTGTGTGTGTGTGTGTTTTACTCAGACTCTCTGTCTGTGTCTCTGTTCCTCTTTCAGTCAAACCTACATTAGCATGCACACACACACACACACACACACACAACACACACACACACACACACACACACACACACACACACACACACACACACACACACACACAGGATGGGATAACCTGGTTGGTTACAGTGTTGTACATTGCGCTTGTGATCTGCTGACCTGAGCTCGAAATTGCATTCAAAGGGATATTTTCCCCTGTAGTTAACATCAATGCTGACTCCACTCCCCCATCCCCGTCCCCTCCACCCTCCCGCAAGTCCTTAGAATGAGACTATAAACCAAGGTTCTGTGTGCAAATGCATGCAGAATATCTTGCACATACGTTAAGACCTGTTCTGCTTTTCGGAAGAGTAGGCCATTGTGTGCCTGTGGGAATGAATGAGAAAATTTACAAAACTGCATGCACACAGGGACTGGGTGTAAAAAAAAAAGCATGTGAGTGCTTATTCCATCATCCTGGAAATAAATAACAAGAAAACACACACAGAGACACACACAGACACACAGAGACTCACACACACACACACACACACACACACACAGACGTAAAATTGAAGTCAACAACAACAACAACACACACACACACACACACATCTCCCCCATACACACATACCCCCTTCCCCCCACCCCTATCCCCCCCCCCCCCCCCCCCCCCCCCCCCACACACACACTTTCCACCCCCCCCCCCCCCCCCCCCCCCCCAACCCCCACTCCACACCTTCCACACCAACACACCACCACACACCACCACACCACCACCACCACCACCACCACAAACCTGTCCCCCAAACACTAGAAAAGCGACAGTATTGATTTTTGTAGACCACCACTACCACAGCAGCAGCAGCAGCAGCAGAAGCAGCAGCATACATACCATGGCCCTGCAGTGCACTCAATAATCCATGGGACATCTAACAACATGCCAGCACACTCAGGTGGCCAGGCTCTCAGCACTGTAGTCTGTCCTGTCCTGTCCTGTCCTGCCCTCCCACGTTGATTTAGTCCCTAGGGACAAATTTTGAGAGAGGTTGGGAGTGGTTTGTGGGATGTCATGTGGTGGTGTGGTTTGGTGTGAGGTGTTGAGTTGAGAATTGCTGTGTGCTTTTTTTGTTGTTGGTTGTCATTGTCATCATTATTGTTGATCATAATCATCAGTGTTGTTGTAGTAGTAGAAGTAGTAGTAGGAGTAGGAGTAGTAGTAGTAGTAGTTCTTCTTCTTCTTACCATCATCATCATTATCATCATCATCATCAATCATCATCATCACCACCACCACCACCACCACCACTACTATTATCACTATTATCATTATTGTTGTTGTTCTTTTATTGATTGTTATCATTATTGTTGTTGTCATGACAATCATCATCACTGTCATTTGTTATTGTCGCTGCTGTGGCTGCTGCCAACACTGCTCTGCTAATACCATCACTTTTATTATCATCATCATCATTATTATTATCATTAATATCATCATCATCATCATTTATAATGTTTTTGAGGCTCTCAGACTGGTTTGTTGCCACAATTGTCTTAATGATTAGGGAAAAAAAACACCTCTGAAGTTTGAAAAAAGCATTTAAAAAAAAAATCTGATTTAGACAAATAAATTGGCCTGCTAACTTTTAGGTTCGTGAATGGACCTTCAACGAGCAGGAGGATTTATTTATTTATTTAATTTTGGGCAGAATGATTGTTGCTCATACCCTGAAAGCTGTGTATCTATGTTGCCTTGTGTGATGGGAGCATGATAGACACTGAATGTAAGCTGCAGTCATCAAGTCAAAGCAAGTCTTAAGTCAAAAGTGAAAAATACTTTGTAGGCTATAAACCAAGGCCCCATGTATGAACGCACGCAGAACATCTTGCGCTACACGTTAAAAACTCGCTCTGCCTTTTTGATGAGTGGGCCGTTTTGTGCTGGTAGGAACAGATGACAACATTTCTAAAAATGCATGCACACAGGTGTCGTGTTTAGACATCATCCCCGAAGTTGGAATGCAGCTGCCTGAGTGGTGGGGAAAAAATAGTTGCCTTCGCAAAAATCTCATCCTTTGTGAACCTTTGAGCTCTAGCTGATGAAGGGGAGAGGGAGGGGTGGGGGGGTGAGATATACTCATGATAACCTATCATAAGAAAAAAATCAGAAAATCAATCTCTATAATTATAGACTGCTGCCTGTGTTATATAGTAGCCAAAATGGGCGAGAATTGAGACATTTTTGGGTTTTTTTCTTTTTGACTCAGAAATGTTGATTGTTTTATTCTTGTTTTCATCACCCCAAGTTGATGCATTAGAAATATCATAACATAAATTCTGGAGGAGTGGATAGAGAGTGTGGTAGGAAACTAAAGCTTTTGCCCAGGGGGTGAAAACAAGAGAGAAGGGATGAGTTTTATACCTCGACACCGCAAAGAGATTGGACCAGGGCAAATACAACATTCTCATCTGATTGATCTGATTGGGAGAGGGGACTAATGTTTTACCTCCTGGCTTGCGGAATTGACGACACTGTTTCCTTCTGATCTGCAGAATCGGTTAACGAATCGTAACCAGATTTGCACAGCAACCAAAAAAAGAAGATGATTGAACAAAATTCGCCAAGAGTTATTTTCACTGAATGTTGCGGCATTTGATTGTTTTCGGTTGTGTTTTTTGTGTAGTAGACTTCATCATGGTGACCATAACAACAACAACATGTTTGTAGTTTAGTGATTGTCTCGTGAGCGGTAGAAGTGAAACACCATTCCGGAAAAAGCAAAACGCACATTTTTTTCTGAAAGACATATCGTGTGAAGGTTTTAACAACGTGTGTGGAGTCATTTTCGGAACACTCTGGGAGTGGCTTTGATTTGATCGGTGATCAAGCGGTTGATGTTTTTCATCCATTTCCATGGCTGTGGTTGATGGACGGCTGCGAAATTTGTCCATGTTTCCGGTGTGTTGCTGTAAAGGAATTGTCTTTTTGTAGCTGTGGTAGTGGTTGGTTTTTTTCGTTTCTTTTTTTAAAGTCCTGTTTCTGTGTTTGTTTGGTTTGTTTGTTTTGTGGTTATTTTCTTTCTTGCTTGCTTATTATGTTGTTTGAATAACAGTATATGTGTTGTTTTGTTTGTTTTGTTTCTGTTTATTGTTGTAGGTCATTTGTGTGTGTGTGTGTGTGTGTACTTGTGCATTCGTGTGAGTGTGTGTGTGTATTTGTGTGTGTGTTGTGTGTGTGTGCACGTGCATGCGTGTGTTGTGTGTGTGTGTGATATGTCAGTGTTCTAAAGTGTCATAGAAAGTAATATCATGCATGTCCTGATGTCATGTAACTGTGATATTGTGTCATATTGAACATTATAACACACATTGTAATGTTGAAATGCCAGTGTTGCTGAATGTCATAGGAACAATATTACACATCATGTTGCTGACACATGTCCATACAGAGTAGTGTGGCATGATAATTATATCAGAAACACCATTCTGGAAAAAGTAAAACACAAGGGACGGGAGAGCCAGGTGGTTAGAGTGATGCATTTGTGATCTACTGACCCAGGTTCGATTCTCGTTCAATAGAATTTTTCCTCTGGAGTTAACATCAGTGCCGACTCCACTCTCCCCAAAAGTCCTTTGAGTGAAACTATAAACTGAGGTCCGTGTGCAAACTCCTGCAGAACATCTTGCACACACATTAAAACCCGTTCCACTTTTTGGAAGAGTAGGCCATTGTGTGCTGGTGGGAATGGATGACCAAATTAACTCAACTGCATACACATGGGGACTGGATGGGAAAAAAAGCATATGAGTGCTTATTCCATTATCCTCAAAATAAAAGAATCAGTCAATAAATAAATATCACTCAAGGTCTAGTAGTTTGGGGGGGTGGGGGGATTGAACCTGCAACTTTTTGCTTTCTAAACAGGTGTGTCACCTTTAGACCACTGATCTACCATGTGAACATGTCAGTCTTGTGCCATGCCGTGAGGGACAGGATAGCTTAGTGGTTAGAGCATTGAGCTAGCAATCTGATGGCCTAGGTTTGAGCCACCACCAAGGTGCCCGTTTGAGGGGATTTTCCCCCAGGAGTTAACATCACTGATGACTCCACTCCCCTGAAAGTCCTTCAGATGAGGCTATAAACCCAGGTCCCTTGTGTGAATGCGCACAGAACATCTTGTGCACACGTTAAAGCTTATTTCATTTTTTGGAAGAGTAAGCCATTGTGTGGTGGTGGAACAGATGACAAACTTGCACACTGGTGTTCAGTTTAGACAGTCATCATCCCTGAAGTTGGAATGCGACTACCTTGTTGGTAGGTAACTGGTGGAATATGCAAAATCTCACCATTGGTCAACCAACCTCAGAGCTTTAGCTGAGGAGCAACAACAACAACAACTAATCATGCCAGATTGAGCAGTATCACAGAAATACGGGTTGTTTGTGTGTTGGTTGTTTTTTTCATTTCTTGGGTTGGGCTCCAAGGTTCACCAATGGTGAGATTTTCAAGTATGCGACCAGATTTACCCACTACCAAGGTAAACTGTATTCCAACATTGGGGACACAGTTTGGAATTGAACCTACAAATTTTGCCAGGACTGTTGATAGGTACCTTTTCGATTTTCAACTGTCATGGGTTCTTTTGACGTGCGCAAGTCTGTAAGCACACTGGTAAGACTGGTTTTGAAGTCTCCTCTGAAAGATTTGACGTTTCCCACCAAACTAGGAAGTAAGGACAAGGCTGGGAATCAAACCCAGAACCTCACTGTTTTACATGTTCGGCAGGTAAACGTCTAAACCGTTCTGCCATTTTCGTTCGTTACATGTATTACGTGATGTTGACATGTCAGTGTTATACTGTTCTTGTTGCAGAGAAGTGACAGCAGGCCCCCTGTGGCCCCTCGTAAGGGGTGGGGCACCCCCACCTATGAGGATATATTAGAGAAAAAGCGAGAGGAGGAGGCCCATTACAGGTATGTGTGTGTGTGTGAGAGAAAGAGAGAGAGAGAGAGAGAGTATGTGTGTGTGTATAATGTGTGTGTGTGTAGTTATATGTGCTCATTCTTAAATGTATGTGTCCCCAAAGTCGGAATGTGGCTACCTTCATGGTGGGCAAAAATAGTTGCATACGCAAAATCTCATCATTGGTGAATCTTAGAGCTGTAGCCGAGGAATAAAAACAAAACCAAAAAGTGTGTGTGATTGTGTATTTAGGTGTGTGTGTGTGCGTGTGCGTGCGAGCGTGCATGCATGCATGTGTGTGTGTTTGTGTTTTCCTTCATTTGCATTTAGTTAACCAAATACGTGTGTATTTGTTTCCCCATATCAGTGACCTTTTAAATATTTTTTTTTTTTACATAATTTTGCTGTGGACAATTCTCTTAATGCTCTGGGTTCTTTAGCATGCGCTAGATTTGTGTTGCACATGGGAGTGCAGTTCTTTGTCTTATCTAAAATCTAAAATATTCAGCACTGAGACCACTGTTTGGGGTCTAGTGGATGGTGAAAAGTTTGGATTCAAAAAGGGATTGAACTCACAACTTCTCCTCCAGTTCTTCTTTCTAGGTATGCTTTACCTCTAGATCACTGATTCCATGTTGACATAATATTTTTGTAAAGTCCTTTAAACAACAAGAGTGAAGAAGAAGAAGAAGAAGAAGAAGAAGAAGACTATAAACTGAGGCCCCCATATGCAAACGCATGCAGAACATATTAAAACCTGTTCTGCCTTTTGGAAGAGTAGGCCATTCATGCCAGTAAGAACAGATGACAAAATGTATATGAAAAAAAATGCATGCACTCTGGTGTCATGTTTAGGCCTCATCCCCAAAGTCGAAATACGGCTACCTTTCTAATGGTGGGGAAAAAATGGTCACATATATACAAAAAACCTCACCATTGGCAAACTTTGGAGCTCTGGCCGATGAACACGAACAACCGTTTTTGTAAATATGGTTGTTGTTATGTTGCAGGAGGGCTCATGACCCTGGGTATGGTCAACCACTGGAGGTAAGTCTGATTTTTAAAAAAATGATGGAATCTTTATCATGAAAAAATATACAGCGCTGCATTGACTGAAGAAGATTGTATTCCCATTCTTTTCATGTGTAGGGCTTTTGTTTTCTATTTGCAGGTTTAGAGGAATGGTAGTGTGTGTGAGTGTGTGTGTGTATGTGAGTGTGTGGTGTGTTTTTTGTGTGTGTGTGTGAGTGAGTGTGTTTGTGAGATGTGTGTGTACGCTCGTGCGTGTGTGTATATGTGTGTGTGTGTGCGTAAAGTGCTTGTATAAAAAAAGTGCTTGTCCTCAGATTGATTCATTTATAAATATATGTGTTTTTGTCATATTACTTTTTCGTTGTCATATACTTCTTATCTGTCCCAGCCTTGTACAATTTTATTTTTGTTTGCCCTTTTTTTTCTCCAGTATTCTTTTTGGGAGTGTGAAAACACAGATTCAAAGATGTTTTGTTGTTAGTGACAAACTATTTTCAAATGTTTTCTACATTGGATTTTTTTTTTACAGTACACTAACATATGTAATGTATATATGTTGGTTTTTTAAAGTGTATGTATGTGTTTGCTTAATAATGTATGTGATTTGCATCTTTTGCATAGAAAGGTTTTCATGATGATTATTTCATTTACAATGAATGGTATTTGTGTGATGTGGTGGGAACCAAATGAATGATATGGAATCCATTGGTTTGGAATTTCACAAAAAAAATGTTTTAAAAAAATTCAGTGAAAAGAAAACAAGGTTTAATGTGATGTTTTTTGTGTGGACTGTCTTTATTGTGACTTTGTTGGCAATGGTTTTGTAGAGTGCCAAGAAGAAATATATATTAAAGCACTTTTTTTTTCTTATGTTTATGTATAGGGTTGATATGCTTGCAAAATATTAGCATGCAATTTTTTTTTCTTTTGTGGTTGAATTGTGTGACTGGCATATTTATTTATCTCTTCATTTTCCTTGATCTTTTTTTGGGGGGTAGTGTAATGCTAGTATTGTGCAGTTTGTGCAAGTTAAACAAGTTTCACCTGTGCTTACTCAGTGGACTAAAAAAATAACGTGCATATGCACGCACTTATGCACACATACATGCATGCACGTATACACACACACACACACACATCTCCGTAGACTTACAACAGAAATACAAACTGAATAATATGTAATAATTCTTTTTTTGTTTTGCCTTTAAACGACATTTGATTTCCAACGTAGAATTGTTGCAGCATCCATGTCTTTAAGAAATACTATGCTTTAAATTTTCTTCTTTCCTAGCACTCTCTCTCTGTCTCTCTGTCTGTCTGTCTCTCTGTCTCTGTCTCTCTCTATGTTATTTTAAAAATTTATTTATTTATGTTTTGGTGCTGATTTAAAAAAAAAATTTTTTTACTGTAATCATTCACTGATCCACATTATATCTAAAAGTTCTTCTTACATGTGCGATGGGTGCTTTTACTACTATTTCTTTTCTTTTAATTAAGAAAAAAAGTCTGAATAAGATATGTTCATTTTCTGTAAGTGGTCCTGTTTGTTGAAGTGTATGTGTCTTCTGTAGAGTATTGAGTATTATTTGATGTGTTATTCTTTCAGTGCTTTTTTTGTACTGCTGTGGCAAAAATGTGTGTAAGCTTGTGCTAGGTGTATCTTGAAGAATATTGGCTCAAATAATGCATAGGTTGCTATGATGATGATGTATTTGTTGTTGTCGCCTTTATCATTTTTTAAACTTTTTCTTTGGTCAGGCTTTAACCGTGAGATGGCCAGATGATCAGTTGGTTCCATATGAATCATAATGAAGAAGAATGAAGAGGGGTTGTTTTCTGATCCTGGTCCTATCAGAAAGAAGAAAATGTTTTGCCCTCAGTGTTGTTGTATCTTTTGATCCAGTCTTGAGATCTACTTCAAGCGTTGTGTTGCCATGCCATAAAAGAGAATGATTCCACCATGCAGTTAAAGAAAATTGTCTCTGAATTGATGACCCCAGCTGCTCTGTTCTTGCGAACTCAGTTTTGCTTTCCCCATAGACTTCCACACTTGCCATGAGTTGGTGTCAGAGCCTTAGGATTTTAAGTTCATGGAAGAAGGTCATTCCAGAGTCACTAGTGGTCACCACCTTGGTTGGCTGTCTCACTTCTTGGCTCCATGACTAGGCTATTACTGTTGTGACTCAGCAGATGGTATCCTATATATTTTAGCTCAGAGTAGACACCACTGAACACCACCAAAGTGACCCAGCAGCAGTGCAGGCCTTTCTGAATGGTTGCTTTTGGTAACCAAACATTGGTAAGCCTCCTGAGGACAATCTTGACCCTAAGGATGCAGTGTGACAAGCTTAATTAAGCAGGGCTAGGATGGAGAGGTCAGAATGGGTGGCATGGGAACAGCAAGACAGGAACATCACAGAAAATGAGACACCCCCCCAAAAAAAAAGAAAAAAAAAAAAAGACTGTGTTGCCTTTGACCATGGATACCTAAAGGTTGTAGGAGAAAGATCCGAGAAGCTTGGAGATCATAGTAAGGTCTCCAGTTTTGATGATCAGATAGCCTGGAAGAAAGCTGTATAAACGTCTGCCAGGGGGTAACTTGCATTCTAAGCAGCAGGGGGACACAGGCCAGCCTCTGAAGCCTATGGATGTGAGTTGTCTACAACTGAGCACTGGGTAGATATTATACTTGGGGGCTGGAGTCGATAGCTTTTGTCAAGTTTGTTTGTTTGTGTGTGTGTGTGAGGGTAAAACATCTTCTTCTTAACAACATCGACAATAGCTACAGCAGAAGCACCAACAATTGCAAGAACAACAACAGCAATAAAAATGATAGCAACAACAATAATGATGATGTTGTAATAATTGTAGTAATAATGATAACGATAATAATAAGGCTAATGATGAGGATGATAACAGCAACAACAATTTTAAAAAACCCTAATATAATTAATTTAATTTGAATTCTTTTATTTTAAGGATAATAAATGAGCATTCTTATGGGTGTTTTAAACATTGAGTCCTTATGTGCATGCAGTATTGTAATAGTAATGATGATGATGATGAGAATAGCAACAGCAGCAGCAACAGCACCAGTAACAATACCAACAACAAAAACGTAATCATAATATGAAAATGATGAAAATACTGCTACTGCTGCTACAAATACTGCTACTACTGCTGCTGCTACTGCTGCTGATACCACTAACACAATGTGACTGATCTTCTGTCTGTCTGTGTGTATCCCACAGTTGGACAGCAGGGTAAGGGGGAGTAGAGAGGTGGACTCCAAGTAAGTGACATTGGAAGCATGCTATGATTGTACAGTCCATTGCATCCGTCATGTTACATATGTATATATATTTATATATATATATATAATCAGCAATAACTTCTTGTTGGTGTTGTGTACAAGGGATAAGACACATACACTAAGAGGGGAAGAGAGAAAGGGAGGGAGAAAGAGAGGGAGAGAAGGTACAAAGAGGGGAGAAGGGAGAAAGGGGGAGAAAGGAAGAAACAAAGAGGGGGAGAAAGAAAGGGAGAAAGAGGGGGAGAAGAGAGAAAGAAATGGAGAAAGAGGGGGAAATGGGGGTGGGTAGGGGAGAAGGGCACTTAGTGTGTAACTGGGGTTTTTTTGGAATTGGAAAAGAACATTGAAAGCTGTGTCCTTTCGGGGATAAAACGGGTAGTCATTTTTCTGGCTGTCATGTGGTCATATAGGCATGATATAAAACAAAAATCAGAATTAACATTTTGAGATTCTAAAGAGAGACATTCATCTGCTGAAACTAGAATGGCATTTAAAAAGATGTTTGTTTATCAAACATTTACCTAGTTTGTAAAGACACTGTCAGTACCAAGAGGGGTTGAAATGAAAACAACAACACAAAATTGTATATAAGGAGTACATTTGCTGGCGGCAGATTTTGCAGTCGAACTGAAAAGAAAGACATACAGTAAGTTTGAAAATAACTTTGGGGGGGGGGGGGGGGGGGGGGGGGGGAGCCACATTCCTGGAATTAAAATGAGTATTTGGTTCAGTGGGGAACTGTTCCCCTCTAAAGAAAGAAGGATATAAAGAGGCATCTTTGTTAATTATTGCATTTGAAGACTGGGTATCATCAAGAAAATATTGGGGCATATCTGTTCTTGTAATGTTTGACAAGTAAACGTAGCTTTATCTTTGCATTTTTGTTATAGAAAAAGAAAGGAACTGGGATCTGATTATTCTTGTAAATATAAGAAACAAATTTTCCTCACAGAGAGAGAGAGAGAGAGAGAGAGAGAGAGGAGAGAGAGAGAGAGAGAGAGAGAGAGAGAGAGCTAGCTGGGGGAGGGGAAGAGAGAGAGATTGGGGGGGGGGGGGGAGATTAAAAAGTGAAGCATCATTTAGTTTGTATTTTGAGGCAAGAGTGGAGTTATAAACTAAAGTTATAAACTAAAAAATCTTCTGGGATGTCTTTGAAAAGTTCTTTCAGATTTGAGACACAACAGCAATTAACCTGGAAAAAATTTCAACAGTTAAGTGCAAAGAAAACAATCGTAGGTGCATAATTCATATCAGTAAGGGCATTTTTGTCAACCATTCATGGAAGTTCAAAGAGAAAAGATGTAAACAGCCGCAAAGTGTAAAACTCTTATCAAACTCACTGTACCAGTTTAATATCAAACACTTCAGTATCCCCAAAGTCAGAATGCGGCTGCCTTAATGGTGGGCAAAAACAGTTGCATATACACAAAAATCTCACCATTTGTGGACCTTGAAGCTCTAGCTGAGGAACAGGGGGGAAACACAGAAATAACTAAATAAAACAAATAATTGAACAGATACAAAAAATAAAATCCCATCACTCGGTTACATTAAAACAGACCCAGAAATTTGTACAATTTTCGAGTTATGTAAAGAATGGAATTTGTACCATATATATATATAAAAAAAAAAAGCGATTCACGGCTGAAGGAATGAGGGTTTGTGTTGAATGTTTGGCCAGATGGCAGAGCGTGGGTAGTCGAGATACCCAGGACCTCCTGCAGGAGTATAGAGAAGTGGTAACTGTTGACCCACATGTAGTTACTGGTAGTGATTGATGTGTTCGTTGTAAGTTGTTACCACAGCATGGTTGTTGTTTTTTCCCCCCAACTTTCCCCTGTATGCTCTGTGTAGCTTTGTTTCCACTGTAGTGGATGTTGGGGTTAGTTACCCAGTATCTTTGATTTTGGTGTATGTCGGTGGGTGGGTTGGTTGGTTTGTTTCTTTGTTTTTTTTTTTTTTCCTTTTCTCATTTCTGTTGTTGTTGTGTATGGAGGGGTTTTTTTTGTGTGTGTATTTTTTCCATTTCTTGCTATGTAGTTGCTCTGGATCCTGGATTTTATATCTTTCTTCATCAAACGCTCAGACAGCAACCATTGTTGTCTTGTCTTTGAGCGAAAATGTGTTGCGCTGCTGTTAAGCGCCTGACAAGTTAGACACTGCACTTTTGACTTTGGCATGGGAGAGAAATCGTTCCTTTAAGTCTTTATGGGGGGAAAAAAAGGCAGAAGAGATCAAATAGGCAGAAAATAGACAAGAAGGAGGTAACTGGAAGAAACAGGAACAAGGCAGAAACAAAGAGAGGGATAGAAAAGAGGGAATTTCTGGCACAGAATTTCCAGAAGGTGGGGGTATCATTTGTAGTGACAGCCCACCCCCCATCCCCTCAGCATCCCCTTGTGGGGAAATTGGATACAAAAACAAAACAACAACCCCCACCCCCACCCCACCCCCCCACAAGGTACCTAACAAGTGTACCTACTCTCATTAGCTATTCAAGTCCAATGTCAACTCCCCACTTTATTGATTTTTTCAGTGGTGATAAATATTCAAGGAAAGTCAGGGGAAAGGGGGGTGGGGGTATTTACAGCTGCATTGGGTCACCAGAACAATAACGATCACCACAATGCCACACTGTTACACTGCGTGTTGTAGAGGGTGTTGGGGAGTGTAATGGATGGAGTCTTTTGGTGGGTGTGTAGTGGCGGTTGTCAATAATTGAAACGCAGCATTGTCAGCCCCAAGTTGCAGAAGTCATTGACAAAAGTTTGGCTCAGGCCAAAAAGCTTTGTCCGTTATTGATGTAAGCAAAGTGCCAAGACCCACTTCGAAATGTTATGCTTTGCAAAATTATTATATTGAGATGTCTATAGTCATGACAAGCTCTTAGCATAACAGACTGTACTTTCTGTTAAAGGAGAAAAAAGTTGTCTGAAATCAGAATATGTGTGATACTAATCTTTGTCACTTAAAAAAAACAACTTTGGGTAGGGGGGGGGGGGGGGGTGTTCAGTTTTATTGTTGAATTGTGAATTTCAATTTTGTCATAATTATATCATTAGTGGGTTTTATTCAGAAATATACCATACGCCGAAGTGAGATGTGCTGGCTTGACTTGTCAGGCGCTTAATGGCAACGCAACGCATTTTCGTTGATGTGACAGTTGACAGTAATTGCTGTCTGAGTGTTCAATGAAGAAGAACAAATATACATAGAAATCTCCAATTGTATTTGTTTTCAAGGGAAAAAGGGAATTTTTTTTTAAGCGGAATAGATTTTTCTTTTTATCATTTTGTTTAATTAGTTTGATTTTTAAAAAAACCCTGTTTCTTGTCTATTCTTTTTTCAACCAAAGAGACATATTGTCACAAAGATTGATTTTTCTTATTTGAATATTGTCTATTGGGGGTCAAGATTGCTGTCATTCGGGATATCAGCTGAACAGCGAGAGAGTATATTTGAAGATCTAGTTCGGTTCGCTTTTGATAAAATAAAACATTTGAAACATCTCAACATTAAACACATTCAGAATAACGGTATCAAATACACCAGTACTAGCGATCAGTATTTCAAGACTCGGTAAGAAAAGTAGGAGCCGTCAAATCTAAACAGATGTGATGACATCGACTTCATTGGCTGTAGGAAACCATTGTTTGGAGACGGGGGGTTATCACGAGGTATTTTAGATGACCCCAACTGGCTAAGTCCTAGCCGGGCATCTGGAGGCAGCCTATATCAAGGACAAGAATCGGTAAAGCTCCTAACATGGGTTGCCTTGAGCTGTACGCACTGTATCACGTGTACCCCTCCTTCCTGACTTGTAATAAACAGTTTGTATTTTAACTGGTGGATGTAACAATTCGTTTTTGTAACCCTCGAGTGCTATTGTGTTGATGGCATTTTTGGATTTATTGATTCTGAAATGGATGCGTGGAGTTGTGATGTGTGTGTGTGTGTTGTGTTGTGATGTGTGTGTGTTGTGATGTGTGTGTGGTGTGTCATTGCTCATGTGTGATGTGTGTGTGTGTTGTGATGTGTGTGCGTGTGTGTGTGTTGTGATTTGTGTGTGTGTCATTGCTCATGTGTATGTGCAAGTGTTTTGTGTGTGTGTGTGTGTTGTGTGTGTGTATGTATGTGTGTGTGTGTGTGTGTGTGTGGTGTGATGTTGTGTGCCATGCTCTTGTGTGTGTGTGTGTGTGTTGTTTATCTTTTTGTTTTGTGTGTGCTTTAACGTCATACTAAAGTGTTGACTTTCATATATAAGATTTGGGTTTTTTTTAATGCATCTCTTGACAATATTGAGTTATTGGCATGTGCTTGTAACAACGAGTTAATGCCTTTCTTATGTATACTATTACCTGCTGTTATCACTCTATTATTGCATGCATTTGTTTCTTTCATTTCCTACTGTTTCATCATTGTATTGCTGTTGTTGTGGAATGGGTGCAAGTTTTTAAAAAAAAGTTTTATTTGGTGTGTACGTGTTAACACATTACCGCACCATATCCCACCAGCTCTTTTCCTTTGATTCAAAACAGTAAGAGCCCTTTTTTGGATTTGTTGCAAATATTCTAGTTTATTGCATTGAAGCTAACTCTCCTTGTTTGAGACAACACACTTTCATATTTCTTTTCCAATTTAACAAATTGTTTTGCAGTTTCCCCATGTCAAAGAAAACTTACAGTTTCAGTATCAATTAAAAGAAAAAGCTGTTGTTGGTATTGGTGTTGCTGTTGCTGCTGTTTTATATCAAGTATGTTTAAAAAAAAGAATTTGTCAGAAGTGCTGTTGTTGTTGTTGTTGCTGTTTTCATATCAAGTATGTTTAAAAAAAAAAAGAATTTGTCAGAAGTGCTGTTCTTGTTGCTGTTTTCATATCAAGCGTGTTAAAAGACATCGTCAGCAGTTTTGTCAGAAGTGCTGTTTTAACAGAAAAAAGAAGTACTTTGATCTAGAAGAATCTTCATGTTTAATTTTCAGTAATGTGCAGACAGAATGCAGATTTTAGTATTTGATATTTACTCTAAATACTGAAGTAGACTTGTTAGATTTTGTGTGTGTGTGTGGTTTTTTTAGAAATACTACACCCGTTTTTCCTTTAAAAGGTTACTGTATCCAGCCATTGTATTCTGTTCATTGTATCAGTGGCCCTTCACCGAATGTCTGCTTCCCTTCCTGTACACACACACACACACACACACACACACACACACACACACACACACACACACACACATATATATATATATTCCAAACAAACAAAACAACCCCCCCCCCCAAGCAAAGAACAAATATCCAAAATCAAACCCTATCTACTTTTGTACTTTAAAAGTAGGTATGATCAGTTTGCTTTGACATTGACAGGGTTTTGTTGTTGGTTCGTTTTGTTTTTTTCTTTTGGACTCTATGGCATGTGTCTCACTGTTTAGAATGGTCTGAGAAAAACGGCAAGAAACTTGCACAGAGTTGAAAATAATGCCCCACGAAATACCAACACTAGGGAATGATTTGGGATCTCTGTAAGGATGCTGGAGCTCCCTTTGGGATAAATAGAAAAAACTCCCCCCCCTCCCTGTCCCCCCCCCCCCCCCTCCCACTGCTCTTCTCCCACTCCCCCTTTGCCCTCACTCTTCAGTTACCTTCTCAGTTGTTCTCCCTGTTTCCTCCCCTCTCCCTTCCTTCCCTCCACCCACCCTCTAGTTTTTCCCCCACCTTTATTCACCCGAGTGTGGACATAGTTTTTCTTAAGTGGATTATTTTTGTGACATTGCTGTTCAAGTAATCAATGAAGAATGTCAGCTGGAGCAGCCCAGTTTACTTCCTGTCGGTGAAACGATTTGTGATGAATCTGAATGATGGTGGATGCAAGTAACATCCTTCGGATGAGACTATAAACCGAGGCCCCGTGTTCGAACGCATGCAGAACATATTGCGCACACGTTAAATCCTGTTCCGCTTTTTGGAAGAGTAGGCCATTGTGTGCCAGTGGAAACAGATGACAAAATTTTAAAAACTGCATACACACGGGGACTGGATGTAAAAAAGCACATGAGTGCTTATTCCATTATCCTCGATATAAAAGAATAAATAAAAAAATAAAAAGCTGATGACTGCGGTTGAAACTGCTTCATTCTATTTGCGTGATTTGAAATTTGTATTATAGTCCCCGTGGACATAGCCTGATTTAGGGACTGTGGTCGCAGGTCATCCCACTGGAGCTCCTCAGGCCACCCAGAAATATTAGTACAGTTCTATAAGCAAATGTGCCAGTCCCGCACAGGCACGAAAGTGCCACACAAGCCCGGCAAAAGAATATTATTGTATTTTATTTGAATGTCAGTGTCACATTAATCATTGTTCTAGTCTCAGTTTATCCGTGAGTTTATTGAATGATAACTTAGTGTATTGATTCATTTTTTGGAGTTTGTTTTTCATGGCTAATGTCCTTTGATTTTTGGATGGATGTTTTGATGGATTGACCATTAACTGATAACCGGTGTGTTTGTTTCTTGAATTTGTCTGCTGTTGATTACTTGTTTGAGACCAGAGTTTCCAGTTTCATTGTATGTTATTGATAAAGTGCTGCATTGAATTTTAACTTTGACAAACAAATTTTTAACGCTGTTCTGTGTTCGTGATTCATCTGTAACCCCACTGTCAGGTTTTCACATTATATCCTTGGTGCAATATGATGAAGTGCAAGCGATTGTATTTAAAATGGTGTGTTTTTGTTCAGTTGAATTATTAGAAGAGGTTCTTGTGATATTTTTTTTTTTAGGGGGGGGGATTTTTTTTTACAATTAGTTTTGTATGATGAAAACAGCTTTGCACATGTATACTGCTCTCGTTTTATTATGATCTGTTTGATTATTCTCTATCATATGTATAACACTTAGAAAGGGAACATAGTTGGGTTGCTATCTTTCCATTGAATCTGAGTAGCTTTGGTGCATGTGAGTGAGTTAAAGAAACTGTAACCCCTCTCTATCCTTTTTACAAAAAAATCTAAAATCATCTAGTTAGGTTTGCATGGTTTGTGCTTTTTTTTCTGATGTCCATTTTCTTTTTCTTTTCTGAGGTGGGTTTTTTGTTGTTGACTGGGGAGGGAGGGGAAGGATGCTTCATTCTCCTGAAGTCAAATTAGCGTGACATCTGCCATACTCGCATCCTTTTTTTCTTTGACAGTGAAAAATTGACACATTTTCCCCTTCTCCTGGAAAAGCTTACATATGTATGAGTTTTACCTTCTTACTTGAGCTATGGTCTATTTTCTGTGGATGGGGAAAATGTCGGTATTTAAGGTGATGTCACTCTATTCTGAAATCAGGATGATTCAAAATGCACCATGTCCTTTTTTTTGCGTCTTTTTCATTTATTCCTTCAGTATCATGTTTTTTTCCTTCCCAGAGTGGATTTGGTGGTTTATTTATATTGCATGCATTTTTTTTGTGTAGCTCTCTGGGGGGTTTTGTTTTTGATTAAAAGATTTTGTTGGTGGTTTTTCTTTTTTTCTGGTTTTAGTGTCTGTTTACTAGGCTTGAATTTTTCCATTGCAGTTTATAAGTATAACTTTTCAAATTTTTTTTTTTTAAGGGGGACGGGGGATTATTACTTTATTATTGGTTTTTTCTTGCACTGTCTCATCAGTTCTTGTTTCTGTTGATGTCCTACTTTCTGAGCAAACTTCAATTGTGTTATGCTGTAATAGTAAAGCTGTATATGCTTCTGACTGAAAATGTGACAGGTATATGTAGAGTGTTCTGATTTTTTTTTAATGCACCCTTCTCTCTCTCTCTCTCTCTCTCTCTCTCTCTCTCTCTCTCTCTCTCTCTCTCTCTCTCTCTTCTCTCTCTCTCTCTCTCTCTCTCTCTCTCTCTCTCTCTCCTTCTCTTCTAAAAACTAGTAATTTTAGATTGGGCAATGTGTATAGTGTTTTGATTTTTTATCTATTCATGCTGTTAGTTCAGAAACAAATTTAATTGCAGAATAAAAAAAATTATGTATTGTTTTGATTTTTTGAGAATTTCAAATTAATATTTTCAGTTTTGAAACAAAGTGACATGAATTAGAGGCTGTTGGTGGTGGTTTTTGGTGGGTTTTTTTTAATATCTGTTATGCATTGTACTTCATGGTAATATTTTTATACATAAAAAATATTTATTTTTTATTTTCATTTATTTATTTTACAGAAATAAGAAATGCTGTTAACTCACATACATGTTGTCTTTTTCTTTGAAGCTGTCAAGGCTGCAGGATTTTAATTACAATGTGAAGGTAATGATAACCTTACATGGAATGAAACTGTTGCATTGCAGTGTGTTGAATGTCAGCCTTATTTGTTGTGTATTTAGTTAACAGAAAACAAATAAACAGAGGTATCCATATCTGTACAGATATGTAGTGAGGGTTATGCATGCATAACACACACACACACACACACACACACACACACGCATGCACACGCTACACACTCACACCACACACACCCACACACCACACAGCATGCAGCATGCCCTACAACACTCACATATGCACACACACGCGCACTATAACACTCACACACGCTCGCACGCACACACTTACGCACACATGCATACATCTTTGTTTCAGAGCATCTTTCATATGTTTAATTCCTAAAACAGGATTGGTTTAAGCAATGTTTCCAGAGAACATGGCACAGCCCAAATGAATTGTAACTGAAAGAGCAGTATCCAAAAAGAGTTCTGTTTTGTTTTTAAAATGCATTTGTTGAAACTGTCCCCCGTAAACCTGCTGTGATCGACACACACCACATAAATCTATTTGTGATATATCAGTGAAAATTTTATGTGGCTTACACAAAACCTACCCCAAAGAAGCGTACATAGTGAATGTTTAAATGAAAAGCAGAAACTGAACAAATCCTTATCAAGAACAGGTTGGGAAAAAAACACACACACAGGAAAGAAAAATATATGCACACACCATACTATTTCCAGATAAACATAGTTATAAACAAACACAGTAGAATACCAACAGATGAAAATATAGTCTGATCAATTAACTAATCAATTTTTAGAAATTCATGAATGTTTCAAATACTTTCTAATATTGTAGGTTGCATGTTTGTTGTAAAGTAATAAGTATTCAGTAGAGGAAAGCGACATTGAAGGCAGTAACACGGGCTAAAAAGGGATTTCTTCTGTGAACACTTTCTCTTGTCCACCTCCCTCCCTACAGTTTGTTCCCTCTGATCAGTGGTTTCAAAACAAGCCTGTGATTTTAAATCAGTTCAGTGCCTTTAACATTCTTTTGTTGTTGTTGTTCTTCTTCTTCCTTCTAAATCTTTTCATCATAAAAACTCAACACTGTAGGTTGTGAGAATGATGACAGTAGTGTAAAAGGTAAAAGTAAAGGTGTCCCATAACCTGTGTGGTCGTAGGGGAGTGAGGCATCAGAGACCTCAACTTCTCTAGGGGGCCAGCATATTGAGGGCGGCGCCCATCTCCTCTCCTTCGGTGCTTTACCTTCCCTGACCCTTAAGAGGCAGGTACCCATTTACTGCTGGGTGAACTGGGGAACAGTGCTGAAGCCAAGGCATACAAACAGCCACCCATCCAAGTGGTAGCCACACTCAATGCTGCTTAACCTTAGCTGAGGAAAGCGAGTGCTCTGACCACTGAGCTATCCCATCCCAGTAGTTTAGTAGTGTACTGGAGAGTTTCATTGTCAAGTTTATCTGTAGGTCAAAGAAATTAAGATTAATGGGCAGTGTGTTCAGATTTGTGTGTCTGGTTACTGCCTATTATACAATGTTTTTTTAATTCTTTATTTTCAGAGCAGAGAGCCGATCGACCTACCGCGGAATGTGTCACTTGATCTGCCCCGTAACGTCACTCCACCACAGGTATTGTCATGAATGATTTAGCTTTTTGACTTTGTTTGTTTGTTTGTTTGTTTTGTTACTTAGGTATTCATGAGTTTATTCATTCATTTTGTTAAATTAATTCAAAACCACAGCATTTGTATTTGTCTGTGTTTTCTTTTTATGTTTGTTTGAATCAGTTTCTTATGTATTGAGGGAATAAACAATTGGATCAAGTGAAATTTGAAATGATAACGTTAGAAAAGTAGATTTGTTCATTTATACATTTATTTATTTCAAAAAAATTATGGTAGATTTTGTAGCATGAAATTCAGGCTGCTCACCTTTGGGAGACAAAATTTCCATTTTGAAACAGCATCTTTTATTTATCTACTTTTTTCCCCCCCTATTCCTCAGCTAGAGCTCCGAGGTTCACCAATGGTGAAACTTTTTCATACACGATCATTTACCCACATTTAAGGTAGCAGTATTCCAACTTCAGGGATGATGTCTAAACACAACACCTGTGTGCATGTGTTTTTGAAATTCTGTCATCCATTCCTATCGGCACGCAGTGGCTTACTCTTCCAAATGGCAGAACTGGTTTTTAGCATGCGTGCAAGATATTCCGCATATGTTTGCACATAGACGACAGTTTTAAGTCTCATCTGAAGAACTTTTGAGGGAGTGGAGTCAGTACTGAGGAAGTAAAATCTACGAATGAGCATCTTGGTAGTGGCTCAAACCTGGGCTGTCACATCACCAACTCAACGGTCAAACCACCAAGCTATCTTGAGCCCCTTTCAATCTTTAAACTGTCCTTATCTGTATGTACGGTTTTTTCCCTGTAAGAGTGGCATTTTCTTTATAACGCAGTTTTGCATGGACAACTCTCTTATTGCTGTGAGTTCTTTCATCCAATTTAAATGGATATCGCATGCAAGACTTCGGTGCATTGTCTCCTTTGAAAAACTAACACCCAGACACCCACACATACCCAACCACCCCCCCTCCCCACCCCCCCCATGCACGCTCATGCTTGTACATATATGTTGGTTTTTATGTTGGGTGGTGGTTTTGTTTTGTTCCTAGGTTAGGGTTCTGAGGTTCATCAAATGGTGAGATTTCTGCACATGCAGCTGTTTTTCCCCACCATAAAAGTATCTGTATTCCAACTTCAAGGATACGGTTGAGAATTGAGCCTACCAATTTCACCAGGACAGTCGGGAAATACCTCCTCGTTCTTTCCAATTTTCAATTGTTGTGGATTCTTTTGACGTGCACAAGTCTGCAAGCACATGGGTCTGATTGGTTTAGTGTCTCCTCTAAAAGACTTGGCATTCAGTTTATTTTCCCCGTCAGAACTGGGAAGAAAGAGCAATGCTGGGAATCGGACCCAGAACCCCACTGTTTCCTTGTGAGGCAGGTGAACTTCTACACTGTTCTGCCACCTGCCTTCGTATATGTGTTTGTAAATGTGTTTGCAGCCTTCACGGACAAGGGAAAGCCCTCGTGAGAAGCCTTCGGACTGTTACGCCACCCTGCCCATTGGTGAGTGTAGATCCGTGTTTGACGATGGCACTTTGTGCAGGCTGACATAACACGCAGTGGAATGATTGCACAGATGTGTGCGAAATTTCAAGCATGCTTTTTGGCTATATTTGACACAATAAACTTTCATGCAGCAATCACACAGACGCACACATTCAAACATGCCCACATATATGTAAAACACATATAAGCAGAAAGAGGGAAACATATATAAAACAACATTTGATTCAGAATGTTGTAAGTTTGGGTGGGAGTTGGGTTTTTTGGGGTTTTCTTTTTTTTTTGGCACTGGTTAAAATGTGGATGGTGATATCAGAATATAAGGATTGTAATTTTAACTAGCTTCGTCATAAATTTTCATCCCCATTCCTTAACCCGCACCCACCAAAGAAAGCGGTGGGCAAGAGTCAACATTTCTTTAAATGAAAGGCAAGATTTCAGGGGGGGGGGGGGGGGGGGGTGGGGGGGGGGGTGTGTTGAGGGAGGAGTCATGTTGAGGGTTCGTTTCTTTTTTTCTTCTTCTGTTTTCCTCAGTAGTTTTAATCTTTCATTCATCATTACCCTTCCATCAAACTAGATTAGATTAGATTATGTAGTGCCTTTTAGCTATTGTCACGTCCTCAGATGGAGGTAGAAACAAGCAAAAGAATTACCAACACCCCCCCCCAAAAAAAAAAAAAAAAAGTAAGTTGTTTTTCACTAAAACAACTGAGCTCTTCTTTACTCTTGCCATTTATAAATCCTGAGACGAGACCCTTTATAGAACCTGGGGCCATTTATGGATGCTGGGACCATCTGTAAATCCTAATGCCATTTCTGGATCCCAAGACCATTTAGGAATCATGGGAATTATATTATGGACCTGGTACCATTTGATGGACCAGAAGCCATCTATGAATCCTGGAACCATTTATAAATCCTAGGATCATATATGGATCATGGGAACATTTATAGATCCTTGGACCAGCTGCAGATCCCGAGACCATTAATAAATCCTGGAAACATTTATGGATCAAGGGACCATTTTAGAACTATTTTATAAATCCTTGGGGACAGGATAGCTCAGTGGTCAGAACACTGGCTTTCCCCACGCCAAGGTTAAGCAGCATTGAGCATGGTTACCTATTGGATGGGTGACCACTTGCCTGCATTTGCTTTGGTACAGTCCCCCAGTTCACCCAGCTGCAAATGGGTACCTGCCCTCTTTAGGGTCAGGGAAGGTAAAGGAGTGAGGGAAAGGAGATGGGCGCCGCCCTCAATATGCTAGCCTTTGGAGCTGAAGTCACTGACACCTTGCTCCCCAATGACCGCATAGGTTATGGGAACACCTTTACCACCATATTATAAATCCTGGGACCGTTTATGAATCTTTGAACCATTTCTGAATCTTTCAACCATTCTTAAATCCTGAGACCATTGACTTATATAGATCCTGAGACCAGTTTTTGAATCCAAGGTAGACCATCGCTTCAGGGTTTTCTTTTTGATTGGAACACATGGTGCAGAACCTGTGTGTGCTCCGTAGCATCACAAGAGAATATCAGGTCCATGGCTTTTAACACTCCCTTACTTTCAGGCTCAGAGGGCAGTTCCAGAGGTGTGCCAGCGCAGTCTGGTACGTTGTCCGCCCTCACCTTATGGGGAAAATATTGTCACTTCTGTTCAAGAAAATAGCTGTCACTTTAAAAAAGTATTGTCATTTTTTCTTTTATAAAAGAAAATTGTGACTTTATTTTTGGGTTGGAGAAAATATTGTCACTTAAGAAAAAAGTCACATCAAAAAAAAAAGAAGAAAATGTCACTTTTTTGTGGATAACATCTTCACGTTCTGCAGGTTTTGGGACTGACTGGCACATACTAATTCTAAAATCTGTTGTCGTTCTTTGCATGTATTGTCTTTTCTGTGATGGTGGCCAAATGTATGAGCGCACATTTCACTGTTCACTGTTGTTTTGTTGGGAAACTGGTGGGGCTTGGGTTGGTTTTGGGTTTTTTCTTTCTTTTTTTTGTTCCTCGGCTAGAGCTCCAAGGTTCACCAGTAGTGAGATTTTGCTTGTGTGACCGTTTCTACCCGCCATTAAGGTAGCTGCATTCGAACTTCGGGGATGATGTCTAAAGACGGACACTGGTGTGCATACGTTTTTTAAAACAAAAAATTGGCATCCATTCCTAACGGCACTCAGTAGCTTGCTCTTCTGAAATGGGAGTGGGTTTTACACGTGCGCAAGATGTTCTACGTGCGTTTGGACATGAGACCTTGGTTTAAAGTCTCATCTGAAGGACTTTCGGGAGGAGTGAAGTTGGTATTGAAGTTACCCCCAGGGGCAAAATCCCTGTACACAGTCATCTCAGTATGATGGTGGAGGGATTTGGTTTTTGATGGAAGAGTCTCTCTTTGTATTATTTGAGTATCTTTTTAGTATCGTTTTTTTAGTCTTGAAATTGTAGTTGTGTGCGTGCATGTACGCATGGTTGTGTATGGGTGTGGTGTTTGTTTTGAAGAGGGGGGGGGGGGAGGGGGGGTGGGGGGGGTGACCTTAAGTCAGAATTTTTTTTTTTTTTTTTTCCTCATCGATGTGTTTAGTGATTTTTTTAAAATGTTAGTTACAATACGGCTGTTTCACGGATATGCATGAAAGTTCCTTTGTAAAAATGTAGTTTTGATTTGCTCATGTAGTCTTTATTGGGGGTAGGGAAAAAACATTTTTTTAAACCTATTCTGATAGACAAAAGATAAGTGTGTGTGGGTATGTATGTATGTGTGTGTGTGTGTATGTGTGTGTGTACACATTTGTGTATGCGCCTGAGAGAGAGAGAGAGTGCACGAATGCATGCATGAGTGCATATGTATTGCTGTAATCATCAGCTGAAATTGGTCCATCAGTATTACTGGCTCAAGGAAAAAGCGTTGACATTTTATATATGGTCTGACTCAGCCACCTCGATACATTCATAATAGCTAACCCAAGGCCAGGGATCTATACATTGGCCGTAATCTTAACTGCTCACAAGAAAGGTGATTCACTTTCTTCTGTCACTGAGAAGCCCTGTTTTTGCTGTGCACAAAGGCAAATATGGATTTTTTTCTTCTCATGTCGCTCCTCCTCCTCCTCCTCCTCCTTCTTCTTCTTCCTCCCCTTTCATCTTTTTTTTCATCGTCATCATCATTGTCATCGTCATCATCATCATCATCATCATCATCATCACATCTTTTCTTCTTCTTCTTCTTATCTTCTTCTTCTTCTTCTTCCTCTTCTTCTTCTTCTTCTTCTTCACCATCACCACCATCACCACCACCAGCATCATCATCATCATCTTCTTCTTCTTCTTCCTCCTCCTCCTCCTCCTCCTCCTTTTGCTGCTGCTGCTGCTGCTGCTACTTCTGCTACTTTTTCTTCTCTTCTCTTTTTTGTGATCATTTTTTGTGTGTAAGTATCCACGTTGTCAGTGTTTCCACAGTCATATAATTTGGGTTGGTTTTTTTTGTTTGTCATTAACTCATTTTCTATGTTTTATCTTATGCACATGGACTTCAAGGCACTTTTTCTGTTGTTATCAATTTCTGTGTACTACTCTTTCTTGCAAGAAGAGGGCATGGTTAATACGTAGATTGTCTCTCTCTGTTTGTTTGTGCATGAATATCTATCTATTATCAGTGTACACAAATTTCTTAGCTTGTATGCACCTCTGTATGTGTGTTAGTTGTATGTGTGTGTGTGTGTGTGTGTGTGTGTGTGTGTGTGTGTGTGTGTAAGAGATATTTTTGCTGTATTTGTTGATGAATGTGATGGATGTATGTGTCTAAGTTTTAAAATCAAAGTGTGCATGTTCCAAGTAAAGCTCAGATTGATTTCAGTACATGAATGATGCCCATCGCTAATATGCGCAGTTATTGAAATGTGTATGTCTGTTTTATTGTGTGGAGAGTGTGTGTGTCTGGATGTGTTGAAATTATTTATGGATCTATTGAAGTGTGTATTTGGGGTTTGTGGATAATGTCTTACATTGATATATCGATTGATTGAAGTGTGTTTGTCTGATTTATTGATTAAAACCTGTGTGCTAAATTTAGTAGTAAAAATGTGTCTGTGGTGTGAAGCCTATGACTGAACTGTGTATTGAATTAAATGTATTTGTGAGCGAGGTCCTAAAATTGTATATCTATATAGATATAGGAAGACCTAGCAAAACCTGGGCTGCCTGTATTGCAGATGATCTTAGAGAAAGGGGCATAAATAAGGAGGAAGCTCAAAACAGAGAGAGATGGAGAAGGCTCATTGATGTCAAACCTCCCCTGGGAGAAACATGACAAACAAGGAAGAAGAAGAAGATTGAAGTGTATATCTGTATGAGATGGGTGCTGCCCTCAATATGCTGGCCCCTACAGAAGCTGAGGTCTCAGACACCTGGCTCCTATAGAACCACATAGCTTATGGTAACACCTTTAGCTTTGTCCCCACCCCCCTCTTTTTTGTTTTTGTTTGTTTGTTGTTGTTGTTTTAAAAAAAGGAAATATCTTTATGTGGATTGAAGTGGGTATATCTGTTTCATTGACTGAAGTTATATATATATATATATATATATATATATATATATATATATATATATATATATATATATATATATATATATATACATACATATATATACGCTGACTGTCCTTATGCCCACTTGGCCGAGAGAGTGGGGATGTACTGTGGGCAAGGCATCTCCACTATAATCAAATTTCTGCCCAATTTCCAAAACAGCAGCTGCCTCCTCTGCTGTTTTGGAGGTCATCGTTGGACACGACAGACAAACATACAATACAATATATATATATATATAGATATAGATATATATATATATAGAGAGAGAGAGCGAAATATATATAATATATTATATCTGTTTTCCCAAATGAATTGTATACATCCAAAAAGGATCTGTGGGTTTGTTGGTTTTGCTTTCTCAGCAGAAGTCTTAAGGAGCTTTACAAACAAAAATGTATGGTTGAGTTATACTCCCATCTTATGCAAGACTCAGACATTTTTTATCCACAATAAATGTGTGTGCGTGCGTGCATGTGTGTTTGTGTGTGTGTGTGTGTGTGTGTGTGTGTGTAGGTCCGCTGTCATCAGAAGAGGCCAAGCGGCGCCAGAAGGAGCAGTACAGGCTGGAACTGCAGAAGCAGATGAAAGAAACGGCTGAGGGCAGGAAACGGTGAGTGCTTGTAGTCTGTGTTTGCGGGTGGTGGTGTGGTTGTGTGTGGGGGGGGGGGGGGGGGGGGGGGGGGGGTTGTGTGTGTTTGTTTGTGTGTGTGCATGCGTGTGTGTGTGTGTTGTTGTTGTTGTTGTCTTCAATTTAACGTCTGTTCACTCTTAGTGATATTAGACAGTGTGTTGTTGTGTGGTGTGTGTGTTGTTTGTTGTGTGTGTGTTTGTTGTGTGTTGTGTTGTTGTGATGGGTTTGTGTTGTGTTTGTGTGTGTGTGTGTTTGTGTTGTGGATGCAATTAACCTGATTGTATACCGTGTGTGGTTGTGGTGCATGTGTGTGTGTTTGTGTGTGTTGTTGTTGTGTGTTTGTGTTTTGTTGATGGTTTGTGTGTTGTGTGATGTGCAACAACTTAAAACCTTGGATATTGTAATACCTGTGGTGTGTGTGGTGCGTGCATGTGTGTGTGTTTGTGTGTGTGTGTTTGTTTGTGTGTGTGTGTAGTTTGTTTGTGTATGTGTGTGTGTGTGTGTTTGTGCTTGTTGATGTGAATATGTCAAACTTAATACCTTGGATATTGTAATACCTGTGCGTGTGTGTGCGTGCGTGCTATGCGTGTGTGTTTGTGTGTGTGTTGTGTGTGTGTTTGTGCATTTGTTTGTGTATGTGTGTGTGTTTGTGCTTGTTGATGTAAATATGTCAAACTTAATACCTTTGGATATTGTAATACCTGTGCGTGTGTGTGCATACGTGCATGCATGTGTGTTTGTGTGTGTGTGTGTGTTTGTTTGTGTTTGTGTGTGTTTGTGCTTGTTGATGTGAATATGTCAAACTTAATACCTTGGATATTGTAATACCTGTGCGCATGTGTGCGTGTGTGCATGCGTGTGTGTTTGTTTGTGTGTGTTTGTTTGTGTGTTTGTGCTTGTTGATGTGAATATGTCAAACTTTATACCTTGGATATTGTAATACCTTAAGAGCTTATAGATAGTGAGATGAAGAAAGAAGGTGATGATTTGACCAAAGTTTAGCAAAAGAGATACAGTTGTTTGATAGGCTGATGTTGGTAATGTTTTAAATTCATGTTTTGTATGAAAGTGAACCTTTTTATATAAAAAAATCGTGATTCATGTATCTGAAATACATTCTAAATATGTATATATGAATTATAGATCCCTGTAAAATTGTGTTATGTATCTCACACACACACACACACACACACACACACACACACACACACACACACACACACACACACACACACATCATCCTTGAAGAAAAAGAAATAAAATGATAATAATAATAAAAAAACAAAACACACACACATTATCTATCTATCTATCTATCTATCTATCTACCTATCTATCTACCTATCTATCTATCTATCTATCTATCTATCTATCTATCTATCTATCTATCTATCTATCTGTCTGTCTATCTATATACGTATACACACACACACACACACATACACACCACACACACACACCACACACACACACACACACACACACACACACACACACACACACACACACACACCACACACACACATACACACACACACCCACCCACACACACACATACACACACACACACACACACACACACACACACACACACACACACACACACACACACATGTATATATATATATATATATATATATATATATATATGAAAGTGACTTGCATCTTTATTCTTATCCAGAGAAAAACAGGCAGAAATGAACATCAACTACTCAGGGTAACTCGTTATTTATTCATCGGAAGTATTTCAGCATTCTCTCTTTCAGTCTCTTGCTTTTTCAGTGGCCTTCTGTTGGGTTTCTTATCTTCTTATGGGTTTTTTTTGTGATGCATATTATTTTGCACGCTTTTTATGCATTTTTTTGTGATGCATATTATTTGCACACTTTTTATGCATTTTTTGTGTATGCATATTATTTGCATACTTGTTACGCATTTTTTTGCGATGCATGTTATTTGCATGCTTGTTATGTGTATAAATCGGCATTGTCATTTGTTTTGTGTTATTTTGGTTTTGTTTTGTTTTTGCTTTGCTTTTTTAAAAAGTTTATCTTGTGATGTTGCAAAATACATGGGTGAAACTGTTCTCATTGAACTTTAGAAAAAGAAATATTGTAGTACTTTTGTGTTAAGATTTGCAGTTAAAGAAAAGAAAAGAAAAGCGAGAAAAAGAGGCCTTTCTGTTTTCCTAGATATAATTTGAAAAAGACAAAGGGCTTCTCCTCAACTCTACATACTGTCATCAAACCGTAACCTTTTCCCTATGGGTAACCTGCTATTGGGTAACCAACCATCTACTAGCCCTTCCCTCTGTATCATCCACTACTGGGTTACGGTAGCATACAAATGTGCATATTGCATGTGTGCTGGAAAAGACGGGTTGTCTCCCTTAACATAGGGATAGGGTTAATGAATACTTGGTCTGTGATGTGATGATCATTGATTATGGATGTTGTTTATATTTTTTTCAAGATTAAAAAAAAAAATCATGTACGTGAATTAATCTGCCATGGTCTATTCTTTAACATGATTTTTTGTTTTTTTCCTTTCCCCCCCCCTCCCTCCTCCCCATCCTCCATCATAAATAGTAACAAGAAAATCAGAAGCATTAAAAACCCTGAGAAAGAGTGCATTTATCTGAACAAAAAATGATTTTTGATGTAACCGTTTTTTGTGGCTTCCCCCCCCCCCCCCCTTTTTTTTTTTGTAAATCACTGTGCTGAACATTTTTTGGGGGTTACTTTGATTTTAAGAAATTTTACTCTTGTAAATGTCTGTAGAACTGTGGTTGAGGACTTACACTAGTATGCAGTAAACTTGGTGGCTTTCCAGTATGCATGTATATGCTTGTGTTCTCTTGTTGTTGTTGTTATTGGGGGTTTTTGTGTGCCGTCTCTTGCTGTACCATTTAATTGTTGGTTTATTAAGGTATTGGATTTTTTTTTTTTATTGTATCTTCATTGTAAAAAAGCAGATGTTCTTTCTTATGGTATTTAACCTGCTAATGAATCTGGCATTGTCATTTATAAATGAATGGGATCTGATTGATTTAGTGGACATATATGTATGTATTTACTGCTTTATGAACTTTTTTCTTTATGCATTTGTCGATTTATTTATTTATGTATTTACTGCTTTATGAACTTTTTTCTTTATGCATTTGTTTGTCGATTTATTTATTTATTTATCAGTTATTTGTAACTGCCACCACTACCATCCTTTATCCAACTTTCCGTCACATAATGTTATTTCTTGAATGTATCAATGTCGTCTGATTTAACATGCACTGTACCCTTTGTAGCCTGACTTTACACATTTACACATTCCTGTAGTTGTGGTTGTAGCTAATTGTTTGTCAGTAGTGTATATATATATATATATATATATATATATATATATATATATATTATATATATTAATATACATACATACACACATATATATATATATAAAAAAGGTAAAGGAGTCCCATAACCTATAAGGTTGTAGGGGAGCGAGGCGTCAGAGACCTCGCTTCTCTAGGGCCAGCATATTGAGGGCGGCGCCCATCTCCTCTCCCTCGCTGCTTTACCTTCCCTGACCCTAAAGAGGGCAGGTACCCATTTACAGCTGGGTGAACTGGGGGAACTGTACTGAAGCCAAGGCGTGCAAACGGTCACCCATCCAACTGGTAACCACGCTCGATGCTGCTTAACTTGGCTGGGGGAAAGCGAGTGCTCCGACCACTGAGTTATCCCGTCCCCAATATATATATATACATGCATACATACACATATATGTATATGTGTGTGTGTATCTATCTATCTATCTATCTATCTATCTATCTATCTATATACATACATACATACACATATATGCATTTATCTCTGTCTCTGTCTCTCTCTCTCTCTCTCTCTCTCTCTCTCTCTCTCTCTCTCTCTCTATATATATATATATATATATATATATATATAAAGCGCTATGTCATTTGACTTCCTCTGCCGGTGTGGGAATGTGGCAGATACACATGTATAGAAATCGTGTATTTCGATGTATGATGTGTATGTGTGTGCATGTGTATATGTGTGTGAGAAACCAAGACACCATCTAGAATGCTCTGTATACGCATGCACACACACACACACGCATGTACACACACTCACACACGTGCATCCATGCACACACAAACACACACAGACACACATATATGCTTATACAGTGTAGGTTCGGTAAGGGTTAATTCAAACTAGCTGACAAAACTCTGAAGTTAAGTTGACAGCTGGTAAGAATGGTCAAGTATGCATGCTAAAGATCCTGTAGCTTATGTCAGCCTTCAGCAGGTTTCAGAAACATGAGCATACCAGGAGAGGGATGGGCTCTGCCAGGTTCAACTTGCCCAAGAGACTCGGCCTGACTTATTCAGTGCAGTGTTTCAATGACTTAAAAGAGTTGAGAGAATGCAAATGCGAATAGTTTATTCAGATTTTAGGCCATGGCCCCTTTCTGAAGGGGGTGACACATCATCATGAACAACAAGAACCACAACATAGTTCCCAGCTATCCACAGTCAACGTAAAGTTGCAACAAATAAGTATGCATTTATAATGTTACAATAGCGCAGTATTTACCCTTTTCAATGCATGATAAACATACATGGCAAGAGTTGAGAGAGAAAGAGATTGAACTCCACAGGAAAATATTTGGTTATTTTCCTGTCTGTTATGGGGGCTGGTATAGCCTAGCAGTTAGAGCTTTGAGCTTGTGATCTGACGGCACGAGTTTCAGCCACCACAGAGATGCCCGTTCAAGGAAATTGTTACCCGGCATTAGCATCACTACTGACTCCACTCCCACAGAAGTCCTTCAGATTGAGGCTATAAACCAAGGTCCCATGTGGCAAACACACACGAAACATGTTGCACACATGTTAATTTAAAACGACCCCAAAATGCTTCAAACACAGTCTTGTTGTTGTGTTTTTTATTGAGAAGAGAGTTTTGTTTTGCTTGAGATGAAGCTGCTGCTCCACCTTTCAGAAGAGTAGGCCACTTCATGTCAGTAGGAACAGATGACAATTTTTTTTTTTTTAAATGCTTCCACGCTGGTGTTGCGTTTACACATCATTCCTGAACCTGAAATGTATCTACCTTACCTTGTGCGCATATTATTTTTAAAAAGTATTTTTATTTGTTTTATTTTAAAAAATTTTTTTATATCAAGGATAATGGAACAAGCACTTATGTGCTTTTTTTGACATCCAGTCCCCGTGTGTATGCGGTTTCATAAATTTTGTCATCTGTTCCCACCAGCACACAATGGCCTACTCTTTCGAAAAGCGGAACAGGACTTAACGTGCGCGCAAGATGTTCTGCATGCGTTTGCACACGGGGCCTCGGTTTCTAGTCTCATCCGTTGGTGAACCCCCAAGCTCCGTAGCCCAGGAACAAACAAACAAACAGTGTGTGTGTTGTTGTGTCCAGGGAGAAGCAGCAGGACATGAAGGTGGACTACAGCGGTTTCAGGGACCCGGAGGAACGGAAAGTGCCGGTGTTGCCCCTGGGCAGCAGCAACATCAGCAGCAGCAGACAGCCCCCACCCCGCAGTGTGCAGCAGCAGCCCTACTACCCTGATGGCCTGGACAGGCTGGATCAGCTCAAGTAAGGAGAGCAAGATGGGTGTAGGTGTGGTGAGGGGGGGGCGCTACTCTTCCGAAAAGCAGAACAGGTTTTAATGTGTGTGCAAGATTTTTGTTGTTGTTGGTGTGAAAACCGAATGCTACACTACATCATCATCATCATCAATGCCTTTGTGCCTTATTGGCACGTAGGGCAGCAACAAATGTTCTCCACTCCTGTCTGTCCTGGGCCAGCTTCCGAATGGTTCCCCAGGCATGTTGGAAGGTCTTCAGCTCTATTTCGACAGTCCGACGCCAAGCTACACTACATGACAAAGCTCAAATGGGAAGACAGGATCACGAATGAAGAACTATGGAGAATGTGCAAAGTTGATGATCTGAAGTCTGTAGCTGGTAGCAATAGACTGCGCTGGTTTGGGCACGTTCAACGGAAAGCAGACCACCACATCATAAAAAGAGCAATGAACTTCGTAGTGGATGGAAAGAGACCAAAGGGAAGACCTAGCAAAACCTGGGCTGCCTGTATTGCAGATGATCTTAGAGAAAGGGGCATAAATAAGGAGGAAGCTCAAAACAGAGAGAGATGGAGAAGGCTCATCAATGTAAAACCTCCCCTGGGAGAAACATGACAAAAAAGGAAGAAGGAGATGTTCTGAGTGCATTTGCACATAGGTACTCAGTTTATAGTCTCATCTGAAGGACTTTTGGGGGGAAGTGGAATTGGCACTGATGTCAACTCCAGGAGAAAATATCCTCTTGAATGGAATTCAAACCTGGGTCAGCAGATCATGAGTACAGTGCGTAATGCTCTAACCAACCAGGCTATCCTGTCCCCCCCATTGGGTGTGTGGGTGTATTGGTGTGTGCGTGTGTGTGTGTGCGTGTGGTTAGGGTGCAGCAGTTCTACTGCCTTATTGGATTGGATAGATTGGATCAACTGAAGTAAGGAGATAATGGGGTGGGGGTGGAGGTGAGTTTATCGTGTGGAGGGAGGTGGGTGGGTGTGTGGGTGGCTATGATTGCTGTGTGCATGCCTGCATTGTTGCATGCATGTGACAGTTTTCTTGAAACCTTTTTATGTGTCAAAGTATCTGTAAGTATGTTGTGCATTTATGTTTTATGTGTATGTGTGCTTATACACAAACGTTTTGTTTATATGATGGTATGAAAAGCATGAACATATAATTCTATCTTGAATGTGTTTGTTTCCGTATGCTTTGTACAAAATCATAATCTATCTATCTATCTATCTGTCCCGTAGTCTGCCGACCGTGGGGGCACCCTCAAAGACTCGACAACCAGTTCCCTCCATTCCTCTCTCTGTTCTGCCTTTCTCAGGGTTTTGTTGAGTTCAAGGCCTGTCCATTCGCTGATGTTATCCTCCCAGCTCTTCCTTGGTCTGCCTCTTCTTCTTCCTCCTTGGACAGTGCCTTGCAAAACTGTCTTTGCAAGTCCTTTGGATCTTGTGACATGCCCATACCATTTAAGTTTACGCTTTTTCACGATCATTAGAAGGTTCTCATAGGGTCCAATGGTTTGCTGGATTCTGTTATGCACGCTTTCGTTGCTTATGTGGTCTTTGTAGGAGATGCCAAGGAGTCTCCGAAAGCATCTCATCTCCACTGCCTGTACTCTTCTCTCCAAATCTGCAGTCAGGGTCCATGATTCACAGACATACAGAAATATGGATATGACAAGGGTGCGCATTAGTCTGATCTTGGAGATAAGTGAGATATTTTTATCTCTCCAGATGGTGTTTAGTTTTGACAAAGCTGTTATTGTCTGTGCAGTCCTGCATACTACTTCTGGCTTGGATCCCTGGTCTGATACAATGGCTCCCAGGTACTTGAAGCTTTGAACTGTTTCCAGCTTCTGGTCATTAACCCTGATATCAGTGCTAATGCCGTTGGTGTTATTAGTCATCAGTTTGGTCTTCTCTGCACTGATTTCCATGCCGTATGTTTTGGAGGCCTTATTCAAGTGTTCTGTTAGGCTGGCAAGCTCTTTTTCTGATCCTGCTATTCCATCAATGTCATCTGCGAAGCGGAGGTTTGTGATAGTTCTGCCACCAATGCTGACTGATCCTTCATGATGTTCCAGTGCATCAGCCATGATTCTCTCAAGGAAGATGTTGAAAAGAGTGGGTGAGAGTAGACAGCCCTGCCTTACTCCAACTGTTGTTCGAAACCATCCTCCAATGTTGTTGTTGTAGTACACTGCACTGGTGGCCTCGCTGTACAGCTGTTTGATGACTCTGATCAGGTTTGCATTGATGCTGTACAAATTCATGGTTGCCCACAAAGCTGCATGCCACACCCTGTCAAATGCCTTCTTAAAATCGATAAATACGTGCTAAAGGTCTTGTTGATGTTGAAGGTATCGCTCACACAGTATTCTGAGGTTGAATATCTGTTCTGTTGTGCTGCGCCCTGCTCTGAAACCTGCTTGTTCCTCAGCAATGATGGTCTCTGCTTGTGGCTTCAGTCTATTCAATATTATCTCCAGCATGACCTTGCTTGGGTGGCATATGAGGCTGATTGTGCGGTAATTATGGCATTGTTGTAGATTTCCAAAATCATAATACATACATATAATTCTATCTTGAATGTGTTTGTTTCCATATACTATGTACAAAATCATAATACATGTTTACCCAGTAAGCATAATATAATCGACTATGCAAACGTGTGTCCATTTTTGGGGGGGACGTATTGATAATCAAGACTTCATTTATAATGATAATTTTCCCCAATGTAATTGATATAGCAAAATGTTACGGATACAATATAAGAGGGTTGATGTTCAGTTTTACACACATCTCTCTCTCTCTCTTCTTTTTGTTTCAGAGCTCCTAAGTACATACCCAAACTGTGTGATTCAAATCGTTACTTCTCCTTTAGCCCCTTGATGAGTTGTTGGGGAACTTGCACTGAATTTTCCAGTCACTTTGTCTTGGGCTAGCTGAATATCGTATCTTAGGGGGATGGGATAGCCTAGTGGTTAGAACATTGTGCTCACAATCTGATGACCCGGGTTCGATTCCTGTTCAAGGGGATGTTTCCCCTGGAGTAAACATCAGTGCAGACTCCGCTCTCCCCAAAAGTCCTTCGGATGAGACTATAAACCGAGGCCCCATGTGTGAACACACAGAGAACATCTTGCGCACACGTTAAATCCTGTTTCGCCTTTCATAAGAGTAGGCCATTATGTGCCGTTGGGAACAGATGACAACATTTACAAAACTGCATACACACGGGGACTGGGTGTAAAAAAGCACACAAGTGCTTTTTCCATTATCCTTGATATAAAGAATAAAATGAAATGAAAATCTTCACATTTTTCTTTTGTTTTTATACCTCAGCTAGAGCTCCGAGGTTTACCAATGGTGAGATTTTTGTGCATGTGGCAGTTTCCTGCTCCCCCCCCCCCCCCTCCCCAATTGAGGTAGCCGCATTCCGACTTCAGGGATGGTGTATAAACATGACACCTGTGTGCATGCATATAACAAAAAACTTGCCATCCATTCCTGCCTGCACAAAATGGCCTACTCTTCTGAAAGGCAAAACTTGTTTTTTAATGTATGCTCAAGGTGTTCTCCATGCATTCGCACACGGGGCCTCAGTTTTATAGTCTCATCTAAAGGACATCTAATATCACTGAGAGTGAACAGACGTAAAATCGAATCGATCTAAAGGACATTGACATTCAGTTTGATTTTCTTATCAAACTAGGAGGAAGAAAGGGCAAGCACAGTCAAGTCAAGTCAAAAACACTTCAATCATCCCATGAAGGGCAATTACAATACTGACAGGCAGATTGATACGCATCAAAAATCTCAAAAGACACAAAAAGCTATATTTCATATTGGTCAAAACATTCCAAAATGAAAATGTCACGAACACACACACACATAATAATAATAATAATAATGTTTGAAATTTATATAGCGCTGAATCTTGTAAAGCAACAAATCAAAGCGCTCGACCACATACCGTATCCCCAAAAATGGTATGAAATATAAACAATACACTGGTAAAAAAACGAAAACAAAACAACAAACAACCAGGCATTTTATTTTATATCTTCAGTTGGTTTTTTGGGTTTGCTCGTTGGATTTTTTTAATATTTGTGTTGTTTGTGTTTGGATCTCTGCGCACGTGTGTGTGTGTGTTGGTGTGTGTGTTTGTTGTGTGTCTGTCAGTTAGTGTGACCTTATGTTCTCTTGCCTCATTTTTGTGTTCTGATGCCAATGAATTATGTACACACACACACATATATATGACTTCTGGCTTGGCCTCGATTTTTTTGCAATATGGCCGGCAACAGGTGTGAGCGATGACGATAAACAGGCTAATGACCACCGCAGGTAGCGAGGTACTATATCATAGCTTCTGCTATGCTGCTCTGCAAACAAGTGAACACCAGCATAGGCTTTGTTGTCAGGTGCAGCGACTTTCTGGCCATTTGTTGATGTTTTTTGTTGATCCTCCTCCCTTTCGCGAACGCGCATTTAACACACACGTTTGACCATGCCGCAAACATCTCCAACCGACCGACCGCCTCTCTCTTGTTTCAGCACGAGGCCAGACCTGTTGCGAGGACGGCAGCGCGCTGACGACTTCAGCAGAAACCCCTCCCGCGGCGGGGGGCTAGGCAATGGCCTGCTGGACACCCCTTTCAGTCTGTCGCGGGGTGGAGATGGGGGAGGGGGTCTGTTAGACACGGGCTTCTCCGGCCTTCTGGAAGCACCGCGCCATGTCGGCCTGGCTCCTCCCCCTGGCTTGGAGTACCAGCCTGCGTGAGTCTTGGATCTTTACCCCTCCCCCCTGCCTTTTCTCCCCCCCAGTTGTTTTTTTCATCAATTCATTTTTTTTTGGGTTTTGGATAGTCATACTGACTTTGATCATTATTTTTTAAAAAAAATTTTAAATTTTATTAATGTGTGGTATTTTTGTTGATCTACAAATTTAATCTGAGATCTGTTTTCATTTTAAATGTAAATATTGATTTGTTGTTGTTGTTGTTGTTGTTGTTGATGGACAAAGTGATCGTGAGGTCTATTTCCTTTATTGGTTTATGTTTTGTTGATTGCTTAAGGAATCACGAGGTCTGTTTGTGTTTGGGTGTGTGTGTGTGTGTGTGTTGTTGTTGTTTGTCTTCAATTAAACGTCTGTTCACTCTAAGTGATATTAGACGAGTGTGTGTGTGTGTGTTTTATTTGGTGTTGGTTTTTTTATATTCGTTAATGGACAAACTGACCCCGAGGTCTGTCTTTATTGGTTTTCATTTATTTATCTTATTTCTGTTTTGTTGCTAGACATAGTGAATTGCTGTGAGCTGTATCAGGGGTGTACCTAAAGTACATATGTGTATGTCTTGATTCAGGCTTGCACATAGACACACACACGCATGCATGTGTATGCATACACACACTCTCTCTCACACACACAAACACACACACTATCCCCTCCACACACACACACACACACACACACACACACACACACACACACGCATGCAAGTATGCATGAGTTTCACAACTACACAGACTCTCTCCATTTCTCATTCTGTTTATCTCACTTTTCTCTGTCTTGTCTGTCTTTCACCCCTGTACCCAACGAAAGACTGTTATTCCATCTTTCTTATTCTTGCCCAGTGGCTGCTTATTGAAAGGGGGGGGGGGGAGGGAGTGCTTTGTTTTTTCTCTGACACCTTGCTCTCCAGCAACTGCATAGGTTATGGGAACAGCTTTACCTTTTGACATTATGGTATCTTCTGTTATGTTTCTTTTCTACACAGCAATCCTGAAAAACGGATTCAGAAAATGAAAAAAATAAAAAGAGATTTTGTGTGTGTGCATGCATGTGTGCGTGTGTGCATGCGTGCGTGCGTGCGTGCGTGCGTGTGTGTGTGTGTGTGTGCGCGCAGGTCTTTCATCACCAAAGGAGGAGGGGGAGGGCTAGGCCCGTCATCCGTGGATGACGCCTACAATTTCTATGCCACCCACAACCCCCTGGACAACGATTTACCAGGTAACTCTCCCTGTTTGTGTACCAGAGCAGTCCTGGAACATTCTGTCCTGTTGTATGAGATACTCAACAAAATTTACTTTTTTCATCAAAAAAAAGTTAAATGAAGCAATCAGGCCTTTGGGATGAGACTATAGACTAAAGGCCCTGGGTGTGAACGCACGCAGATTAGCTTGCGCACGTTACAAACTATTCCACCTTTCAGAAGAGTAGGCCGTTTTGTGCTGGCAGGAACGGATGTCGAAGTTTAAAAATTGCATGCACACAGACAGGTGAGGTGTTTAGACACCATCCCCGAAGTCGGAATGCGGCTACCTTCATGGTGGGTAAAATCCGTCACATACACAAAATCTCACCATCAGTGAATCTTGGAGTTTTACCTGGGGGAACAAAAGAAAAAACATAAAACATCTTTTAAAAAAAAGGCAGTGCATAAGCCATGTCATTGACTAAGCTACACTGAAACACTGGTCAGTATGGCAAGCTGCCTCTGTATTGTAGGACACGCTGATTTTTTTAATCTTTTGAAAAAAAACAAACCCTGCGCATAAGCCTCTCATCGTTGAATAAGCTTCTCTCCCCCTCCCCTCAACCCCCCCATCCCTCCCAAGAAATCAGTTGACATGAGAAACTGAAAGCTGAACTTTTTGATGAAAATTTATTTGGGAAAGCAATGTAGCTACAGTTAAATCAATATAGGTTAGCAGTGGTAGTCGCCACTTGTGTGCTAAAGTTGAAGATATTTTGGATTTTTTCCACCTTTTCTCAGCTACAGCTCTGAGGATCACCAATGGTGAGATTTTGTGGCTGCCACCGTTTTTTGCCCGCCACTAAGGTAGGCACATAAGGTAGGCGCTGCTTTTGTGGCGACGCGCTCTCCCCTGGAGAGAGCAGCCCGAATTTCACGCAGAGAAATCTCGTGGCTTAAAGTGGTGTAAACGATAGGGAAACAAATACAGTTGCAGACTTTGAGGATGATGTCTAAACACTACTTTTGTGTGCATATGAAGGAAGGTGGCAGGATGGTTAAGACGTTTGCCTGCCAACAAGTAAACCGTGAGGTTCTGGGTTCGATTCCCAGCCTCGCCCTTTCTTCCCAGTTTGACCAAAAAATCGAACTGAATGTCAAAGTCCTTGGATGAGACTATAAACCGAGGCCCCGTGTGCGAATGCATGCAGAACATCTTGCGCACACGTTAAATCCTGTTCCGCTTTTCGAAAGAGTAGGCCATTGTGTGCCGGTGGGAACATGACAAAATCTACAAAACCGCATACACACGGGGACTGGATGTAAAAAAGCACATGAGTGCTTATTCCATTATCCTCGATAAAAAATCAAAAAAAATCTGAGCGCTTTGATTTGTTGCTTCACAAGATTAGCACTATATGAATTCCATACATTATTATTATTATTATTGTATGATTTTTTAATTAAAAAAACAAACAAATGTTGGTATCCTTTCTACCAGCACACAATGGTCTACTCTTTCAAAAGGTGGAACAGGCTTTTAACGTTTGTGCAAAATGTTGACCTGAGAGATTGTATTTACAACAAACAAAAAAATCCCCACCCCTTCATCTCTTATTCAATACACGCTGTTGCCGAGATTCAAACCCATGAAGTCATGAACCCATGGGGGGACCACAGGGTCTGGTGCTGGATGTCCCGCCTGTGAAGGGAAGTATGTGCAGTTCTGAGCATCCGCTCTACACCTCTGCTTCCCGGGGATAGTGAAGCTGCAACCTCTTGTTTGGCTTGCCAGGCAAGAGGGGTACCCTTCAGAAGGGTGCTGCATAGCCTCTCCTATCGCAGCTTTCCACAGCAGGCACCTACGCGTTGGTGTCCCCTGTTTTCGCAAAGAGACCTGCTGTGGGGAGACCGAGCGCCTGGCGGGATAACCAGGTAGGGTAGGTGGAGCCCGTTTTGCTGACAAAATCCACCTAGGAGAGCGGAAAACTCCGATTTCAAACCCATGCATGGAGACGGAAAACTCGAAGAACACACAGGAGGAAACCCTGTCAACACGCCAAAGGAGCTGAAATCAGAGGTGTCGGGCTGTCAGGCGCTCCAACCAAAACCCGACACCATGTAATATAGCCTTAAATGAAGGCAACGCAAAGAAGAAGAAGAAGAAGTGAACCCATGGGATTGAAGTCGAACGGGTCTTAACTACTCAGCTACAGCATCCGTTTGTTTTGTTGGGTTGGGGTTTTTTTCCCCTCCCCCTGTCTTCTGCATGTGTATTTTTCTCTGTGTGGTGCATTGCAGTGTCCAGGCCTGCTGCCAGTGGAGCTGCTCCTGCCCGTCCTGTCCACTCCACTAGCCAGGACAGAGCTTACACCGGCAGAGGAGGAGGAGGTGGAGGAGGAGGAGGGGTGGGAGGAGGAGGAGGGGTGGGAGGAGGAGGAGGAGGGTCTCTGACTGACAGAGGTGGGGGAGGTCGCCCCAGAGTGCGGTTTGAAGATGATGGGTAAGTAGTGTGGAGTGTGGCCACTGTTGGGTTGGGGTGGGAGTGGGGGGATAGAGGGGGGGGGGGTGGGGGGATGGTGTTTAACCTCTTAACTGCCCAGTGCAAGTGCACCCTATATGCCGGGGAATAAAATTCTTATGTACCACTGCTATGTTCATATCCCTCTTACTCAGAAACTACTACATGAATATTCCTGATAGTCTACCCAATGACAGTATATATATCGTAGACTACTTTGAGGCAAGCTCAAATTAGTTAGCATGATATTTCACTGCGAAAATATATTTAAAATGTAAAACATCGACTATAAATACGATTTCTTCATCACCACTGTCATTCGAGTCCCCCCATCTCAATAATGTCAAACATATGTCTAGGCCAAATCTCATTCATTGTTTTTTAAATACACGATTTCCTGAATCATACGCGATCGTTTTCATCAATGTTAGGTAAATCTAGAGTTTTATTTGCCACTTTTACAGCTGTGTAAAGTTATTTATGCCTTCAACAAGAAGTGTCAGCAATTTTGAACAAGAACTTCCCAAGCAGTCATGCATAAAAACACAAAATACGAGCAAAAAAACGATCGTTTTTGCAGCTCGATGTTTCCAAGCAACAGGAGAGTGACCTCCATTAATTTTGGAGTTGTTTCCCTTTAACTGTAGTCAAGGAAGCAGGCTTGTTTACTTCGGTTCGACACCCCGGAAATTTTCCGGGTTGTTGGCGTATAGGGTGCATGTTTAGCCCCGGAGAATTTCCGGGGTAAGGCAGTCTAGTGGTTAGAAAACAACTTTCAGGTTGCTGTATTTTTGGTGTGTGGTTAGGTGGCTGATAATGATTTGTGAGACATGGATAAAAGTTGTTTTGGAGAAGCTGTGGGTAAAGTGAAAAAAGGGAAGTTTTAGGGGGGGTGGTTCTTTTTGTGTTCATTGAGAAGAGAAATGACCTCTGTCTCTTGTCAGTTTGTCTTTGTCTCCCTGTCTCTGTTTGTCTGTCTGTCTGTCTATCTGTCCCTCCCTCCCTCCCCCTCTCTCTCTCCCTCCCTCCCTCTCTTTCTCTCTCTCCCTCCCTCCCCCCCTCTCTCTCTCCCTCCCTCCCCCCTCTCTCTCTCTCTCTCCCTCCCTCCCTCCTTCCCTTCCTCCCTCCCTCCCTCCCTCTCCCTCTCTCTCTCTCTCTCTCTCTCTCTCTCTCTCTCTCTCTCTCTCTCTTCTCTCTCTCTCTCTGTGTTGTGATCCCTTACCGGGTAAGGTGTGTAGTGCCTGGTATTCTTCTGTGCTTGTGATTTTGCAGGTCTGCCTTCTGGCCTCAGCTGACACATTCCCACTTCAGAGCAGCTCATTTCATTTTACAGGTTGCATGCTGGGTATGTTCATGTTTTGGTAACCCACGGGAGGCTGACACGAATAATGGGATCTTTAGCATGCATATTTGATCTTCTGCATGTGTATGCACAAGAAAGGAGTTAAGGCACTGGCAAGTCTGCACTTAAAGTTAACCTGGGAGATCGTCAAAATCCCTACCCTTAATTCACCAGATGCTGTTGCTGAGATTAGAACCCACAACTCCATGAACCCACAGGATTGAAGTCATGCAGTCATAACCTCACGGCTACACCATTTGTCTGATCTGATGTGATGTGCTTTTTTCCGTGACAGGCCTCGAAGACTGGCCATCATGGATTTTCCCAATGATGACGACAAAAAGCGAGAATCCCAGAAAAAAGTGCAGGCCTACCAAGAAGAGCTCAACAGACAGGTAGGAAAGTGTGCGAGTGTGTGTGTGCGTGTGTGTGCATGTATCTATGTGTATATATCTCTGTGTGTGTGTATCTGTGCGTGTATCTATGTGTATGTATCTCTTGTGTGTGTATCTGTGCGTGTATCTATGTGTATGTATCTCTTGTGTGTCTGCGTGCGCACATGATAAAACCAGTTATTTTCAATGATCATTTAGTTTTGTAAGTCGAGAAATGTCACCCGTTTTAAAGACTAGCATGAGAAAGGAGAGGAATCTTTGTAGCAAGTGTATTAGTTCAGCAAAGCTAAAAGTTATATCTAGGAGATTTGATTTTTTTGGGGTGTGGTTTTTTTTAATGATGAATTTTGAAGTTTGATTTCTCAGGTTGTATTGCTGAAGTGTTTTGTACAAATGTTTCAGATTGAGGAGAAAAAGAGGAAAAAGTTGCTGGAAAAAGAAGAGAGAGAGAGGTAAATACGGCACAGTTTGGTGTTTTTTCTATTGGCATTTGCTGAAGCTGTTGTAGCATCAGCAAACAATTTTTGATTTTTATATCAAAGACATTGAGCAAGGTTTAATCTAAGGGCAACTACATAAGCTTTTAGACAAATCATTTTCCTCCCACAAGATTTCTTTCTTGTAGATGACAAACCCACATAGACTGTGTGAGAACAAAACTGTTTGTTGAAAAAAACCCCGTGAAAGTCAGACATGGTCCAAAAATTTGCAACTGCAATGAGCTATGTTTGTGTCTCTCGGGAAATCTATAATATTTTCACTGATATGCCTGCATTCCCTCCCCTGCTCTTTTCCTCAGACTTTTCAATTACATGCAGAAAATCTATGATGATGTTTGTGTCAGACGTTATGCATATTTTGCACACATGACCTCAGTTTATAGTTTCATTTGAAGGACTTTTGGGGGGAGTGGAGTTGGCACTGATGTTAACTCCAGGGGAGAAACATCCCCACAAACAGGATTCAAACCCGGGTATGCAGATTGCAAGTGCAGTGTGCAGTGTTTTAACCACCATGTTATTCTAACCCCCCTACAGACAGACACAGAGAGACAGACAGACATACAGAGAGAGATTTAGATACAGAGAGAGATAAAGAGAAACAGACAGAGAGAGTGAGGGACACACACACACACACCACACACACACACACACACACACACACACACACACACACACACACACACACAGTGAAGAACATTTTTTTTAAAAAGAGATGTGATGTTGATGCTGTTTTGTTGTTGTTGTTGTGTTTTTTTAACAGATAGACAGAAAGCTGGGACAAGAGGCCCTGCACAGAGGGTGATATTGATAATATTTGGGGGGGGGGGGGGGGGGGGGGATAATGTACAAATAGGATAGAAAGCTGGAGGCCCTGCACAGGGTGATATTGATAATGGGTTTTTAATACAGATAACACAGCTGGAACAAGAGGCCCTGTACAGGGTGGTATTGATGATGGGTTTTATATATATTATATATATATATGTTTTTTTTAAATATTTTTTTTACTACAGATATGACAGAAAGCTGGACCAAGAGTGATACTGATTATTTTGTTGTTGTTTTTACAGATAGGACAGAAAGCTGGAACAAGAGATCATGCACAGGGAGAAATTGATGATTAAAAAAAAAAATTGTTGTTTGTTTGGGGTAGGGTTTTTTTTACTGATAGGACAGAAAGCTGGAACAAGAGGCCCTACACAGGGTGATATTGGTGATGTTTTTTGTGTGTACAAGATATGACAGAAAGCTGGAACAAGAGGCCCTGCACAGGGTGATATTGGTGATGTTTTTTGAGTGTACAAGATATGACAGAAAGCTGGAACAAGAGGCCCTGCACAGGGTGATATTGATGATGGGTTTCTTTTGTTTTTTGGGGTTTTTTGTTTTTTTGTTTTTTGTTTGTACAGATATGACAGAAAGCTGGAACAGGAGGCCCTGCACAGGGTGATATTGATGATTTTTTTGTTTTTTGTTTTTTTGTACAGATATGACAGAAACCTGGAACAAGAGGCCCTGCATAGAGTGACATTGATGATGTGGTTTTTGTTTTTGTTTTTTGTTTGTACAGATATGACAGAAAGCTGGAACAGGAGGCCCTGCACTATAATCCCTATGGACGGGGAGGAGGGGGGGCCCCTATGAGAGATGCTGATGGAAATATCATCTGTGAGTATTGTCTGTGTGTGTTTGTATGTGTAGGGGGAGGGGGTGAGGATCGTGTGAGGGTGTGTGTGTGAATGTGTGTAGGTGGGTGGGTGGATGTGCATGTGTGTGTGTGTGGTTGTTCTTCTTCTTCATCGTCTTCTTTATCTTGTTGTTGTTCATCTTCTTCTTCTTTATTTTAATGTCTCTTCACCAAAACAGAATCTTAGATGTTAAAAAAAGAAAAGAAAAGGGCAGTGTGTGTGTGTGTGCACACGCGCGTGCGTCCACATGTAAGTGTGTGTGTTTGCATTAGGGTCAAAGTCAAAGTCAAACTTTTATTTTCAGATGGTACATTGAATAAGCAGTGCATTTGCTTTTTTTTCATCAAGCCATCTATCTAAAGAAAAAAACGAGAAAAAAGATCATGTATATGCAGACATAGAATAAAAAATGTAACCTATAGTAAACTATACAAAACAAACAAGAAAAGACAATAACAACTGCATATATGGAATTAAAAACAAAACAAAAAACCCCAGAAAAATATTAAACCATACATTTCAAATAATTAAAAAATCAAGGATAAATGTATGTGTGTGTTTGCGTGTGTGTGTTTGCATGCGTGTATTGTGTCTTACAAGTCTGTATCTATGTAAGTATGTCTGTGAACAAAACAACAATCACGCCTTTTTACTCTGAACCCCCCCACCCCCCTATCCCAATCACCAATTCCCCTCACCAGCTGACCTGCGCTCCATGCGTCAGGACAACGACAACCCGGACTCCTCGCGGAGGCCTGCCCCTGCTGCGCCCTCTAACCCCTACAGCAGTCAGTTCACCCCTTCAGCGCCCTCTGCCGTCGCCACACGGGACGACCTGTTTGGCCCGCCCCCTGTGCAGACCACGGCTGACGGAGAGCAGTCCCACGCCAGGGGGGGCCACGGCATCTTCGGTTTGCCCAAAGTGAGTGCGTTTGGTCCGTTTGACTTCCTTGACTTATGCCTCTTGGTTCCTTGGGGAACATAGGGCTGCAGCAACCTTCCCTCCAACGAACTCGGTTTTGGGAGATCCTCTTCAGCTCGGCCCATGTCATTCCGGCTGCCTTCATTTCTTCGTCAACACTTCTGCGCCAGGTCTGTTTTGGTCGACCAAATTTCCGCTTCCCTTGTGGATTCCAGTCAAGGGCCTGCCTGGTGACACTTGACGCAGGCTTGCGGAGTGTATGGCCGATCCATCCCCACTTCCTTTGTTTTAATAATGGACTCGATTGGGGTTTGTCTGGTTCTGTCCCACAGTTGTTTGTTGGATAGGGTTTGGTCTGTTGGGGTTAAAAAAATTTTTTTTTTTAATTGTTGTTCTTATTTTGTTTTTTAAATGTCTGAAATGTTGCTGTGCTGGGATTGATGATGTTTTTTTTCTCTGTGTGTGTGTGTTTTTGCTTTGATAGTGTGACAGTGTTAAAAAACCAAAAGCGCCAGGAGTGATGTTAGTACACATGAACACCCAGCCAAACACACATGCACGTGTGCATGCATGCATGCACATGTGTGCGCACATGGGATGAAACAATGGCATTGATATCTGTGATATGAATAAATGCTAAATGTACAGGGGATGAATACAGAACAAAAATGTCATAAAAATGTATGTAGGTGTGTGTGTTTATTTATTTATTCATGTATTTTATTTTATATTTTTATTTTGAGGATAATGGAATAAGCATTGATATGCTTTTTTACGTTCAGTCCATGTATGTGTGTGTGTGTGTGTGTATTGCATGTGCATATGCAAAAATGTCATAAAAGTGTATGTAGGTGTGTGTGTTTATTTTATTTATTCATGTATTTAAAAAAAAATTATTTTGAGGATAATGGAATAAACATTGGTATGCTTTTTACGTCCAGTCCCCACGCACGCGCACGCGTGTGTGTGTGTGTGCATATATGTGCGCATAAGTGTGCATTTGTATATGACATTGTCTGACTGTAAAATGAGTTTGCCATGTTAATTTTATTTTTCAAATTTCTTTGTTGCAGACAAGCGAGGAAAAACAAGCCTCTGAAAAATACAAGGATGATCTGAGAAGACAGGTAGTACTGGAGTTTTATTTTCACTCTTCAATACTTCCACTCCCAGTTCTCTGCAAATTTTGAATGGAAAACACCATCCTCACCAAAGGAAAGTCACACAAATTTAAGCATCATTTTAAAGTATAATCAGGATGGGTGCTATATCGCAGTGGTTAAGACCATTCAACTTCAATCCCATGGGTCTGTGAATAGGTGGGTTTGAACCTTGGAGCTCTAGCAAAGGAACAGAAAGAAAGAAAAAAAAGACTTGTTAGTGAGAAAAGTTATTACAAATTAGAATGGATCAACTTGTAATCTAATTTCTGTTATTCGAAATCAAGAAGTAATTAAATATGATAAAACAAACAACACATCAGTCAAGACCTTTTTTGAAAAAAAAAAGGATGGAGGGTTTCCCTGAAATGTTACAGTATAGAAAAAAACAACAACAAAAAACCCCAACAAAGATGAAAACGCTATTATAAAAAAGAATACCCCCCCCCCCCCCCCCCCCGAAAAAAAAAAAAAAAAAAAAAACAACAACAAAACCAACCAATAAAAAAACAAAAAACACCAACAAAGATAAAAAACACAATTATAGAAAAGAATACCGCCCCCCTCCCCACAAAAACAACAACAAACAAACAAAGAACAAATAACCAACAAAAATGAAAACACTTATTATAGAAAAAAAACAAACCTCTCCTCCAAAAAAACCAACAACAACCCAACAACCCCCCCCCCCCCCCCCCCCCCTCCCTCCCTTCCCCAATAAAAAACCAAAAACAATAAACCAACAAAAATGAAAACGCAATTACAGAAAAGAAAAAAGGGAGGCACCGTGGTCGAGTGGTTTAGGCGGTCAACTCGTGATACAGAGGTCGCGGGTTCGATCCCCGCTCGGCTCTGTGTTATGTCCTTGGGAAAGACACTTTACTCCTATTTTCCTCACTCCACCCAGGTGTACAAGTGGGTACCAGCTCTGCTGGGGAAGTATCTGGCGACAGACTAGCGTCCTGTCACAGGGGTGGTGAAAAACCATCAGTTCGCTTAACGCTACAGAAACCGGGATAAGCTCCGGCTCTATGGGCCTTCTGGCTCGAAAGAACATACTACTATACTTACCAAAAAAAAAGAAACCTTCCAGGAGACTTTCACAGACAAAACTGTGGGCAGATCGAGGAGCGGAAGCTGGAGGAGATGAAGCGGAAGGACGTGGAGAGGCAGGAGGAGGAGCGGGAACAGCGCAGGCTGGACGAACAGAGGCGCCGCATGCAGGAGGAGTACGAGGAAGAACAACGCAAGCTGAAGGAGAAGGAGGAGGAGGTGAGAGAGGGAGAGACGCAGACAGAGAGACAGAGAGAGAGAGAGAGAGAGAGAGAACTCAGAACTCAGAAATTTAATGTATCTCAGCCTTAGGCCATAATACATGGTTGGCGTTGAAGAAATTGACAATGCCACAGAGTGGGCAAAAACCCAATAACATACACAATACCAAGCTCACTTTCAGTGAAAGAAATAATGAAAGTCAATATCCTAATACAACAAACAAACTTTTTGAGAGAGAGGGAGAGAGAGTGTGTGAGTTTGGCTGATGATGATTATGACAGATGGTGTGGTTGTGGGAAGAAAGGGGGATAGTTCGAAGTGTACGGGTGCGTGTGTATGTAACAAATCGAGCAACACTCGCAACAAAAAGATGAACGAAATAAGCACGAAAGATCCCAAACGCAGCTGTCAGGTTCCTCCCACTTTCAGCTGCTCTCAGCCGCTATCCATTCCATCCCAGCTGGTGCTGATTATAGCAGAAACTGACCGCACTTGAACAAGGTAAAAGGAAGGGGTGTGGTAATTTTGGCACTGGGCCCTGGACCCTGACTGAGTTATGCTGGATTTGTGCACAGTGCAAAATGTTAACCAGAAATATTGGAATAAAACAAAACCAAAAATGAAAATCAAACAAACTCCAAGTAAGCAACCCAAATCGAAAACAGAACCGAATATAAATTCTAAAGAAAAAAAAGAAGAAGAGCTTATTACCCTTTCAGGGGCAGGTCAGAAATAGAGAACTAATGAAATCTCCATTTACTTCAACAAAACTTCCAAATTTTCAGATATTTCCTAAACGAGCAAACAATGCAGTTCAGTCTAGTTAGGTCAGGTCAGGTCAAGTTGAGTAAGGTCAGGTTAGATCAAGTTGAGTAAGGTCAGGTTAGATCAAGTTGAGTAAGGTCAGGTTAGATCAAGTTGAGTAAGGTCAGGTTAGATCAAGTTGAGTAAGGTCAGGTTAGATCAAGTTGAGTAAGGTCAGGTTATGCCATTTCAGGTCTTGTCAGGTCAAGTCAGATAAGGTTAAACAGGGCAATGTCATGTTACGTCAAGCTAGGTCAATCAAATAAGGTCATGCCAGTCATATAAGGTCAAGTCAGGTCATGCCAAATCAGGTCAGCCCATGTTGCATCTGATTAGGTCAGGTCTTTTAAAAAAAAATTTTTTATTCTTTTATTTCAAGGATAATGGAATTAGTACTTGTGTGCTTTTTTGCATCCAGTCCCCATGGGTATGGGTTTTGTCAATTTTGTTACTGGTTCCCACCAGCACACAATGGCTTGCTCTTTTGAAAGGCAGAACGGTTTTTAACATGTGCACAAGATGTTCTGCGTGCGTTCGCACATGGGACCTTGATTTATAGTCTCATCCGAAGGACTTGTCATGTCAGGTCAAGTCAAGTCCAAAATATTTTAATCATCCCAAGAAGAGTGATTACACAGTACCATGTCACACGTACATACAAGAGTGATTACACAGTACCACGTCACACATACATAGCATGGTAAAAATAAACAAACAAAAAAGTGATGAAACATTGTGTCGACGAACAGTAAAAGGATGGTTGGAAAAGCATTCCATCATGGGGCATATTTATAATGTTTCTTCTTTTTTTTCCCCCCTTTCCCCAGGCCAGGAAAAAGAATGAAGAACTGGTGCGGGAAGCGGAGGAGAGGAAGAGGGAAGCAGAGAGAAGGAGGAAAGAAGCGGAAGAAAAAAGTCTGGAAGAGGACAGACGGCAAACGGAAGCCGAGATGAACGCTCGTCTGGCTGTGAGTTTGTGTGTGTGTTGTTTGTGTGGGTGGGTGAGTGTGTGTGTGTCGGGGAGGGGGGGGGGATGGGGGTGAGTGTGGGTGTGAGTGTGTAGGTCGGTGTGTGTTTTGTGTGTGTGTGTGTGTAGGGGTTTGTGTGAGTGTGTGTGGTTGTTTTTATTTTTTTTCATTTTGTTCTTTTATTTCAAGGATAATAGAATAAGCGCTCATGTGTTTTTATACATCCGGTCCTTGTGTTGTTGCGGTTTTGTAAATTTTCTCACCCATACGTGAGTGCGTGTGCGTGCGTGGATGCGTGTGTGTTTGGTGTGTGCGTTCTCTATGTGTGTGTGTGTGTGTGTGTGTTTTTTCTCTGCTTGTGTGTGTGTGTGTGATTATGTGCTTCCGTGTGTGTGTGGCTTTTGATTTTCACTTACTGTCACTTCATATGTTTCATACTGCTGATTTTTATGTCCATAACACACATTGTATGCATTTAAAGATGAAGATACACTCATGAAAACCTCTGTTGCAGAACATTGAGCGAGGCAAGTCACCGGTCATTCCAGCCCTTCGAAACAAAAATCTGGAAAATGATGGGGTAAGGAAATCAGCGATTGTGATAAATATGTGTGTGTGTGTTTATTGTGTGTGTGTGTGTGTGTGTGTGTGTGTGTGTGTGTGTGTGTGTGCAGGAGAAAAGATTATGCTGTTCTTTTGAAAACTGTTTGTGATTATTCTCTGTGTTAAATTTTTTTTTAAATTCCATTTGTTACATTGCTTTTATAGAAATATCAGCATTGATACAGTAAGGGGTGTAGTGTGTTTACTGGTATCAACATGCACTCCTACCAGCTGCATTTTGCAAGGGATATGTATGAGGCAGCTTATTATTATGTGATGGTATTGATATGTTCCTTTGCTTATGTAACAAGAAAATACCTGTGATGTTTTGTAAAATGTTTATTCTGTCTTAAGTGTCTTTTGTGGATGTATCTAGAAATCTTGAAAATGAAGTTAACTGAAAATATATGAAAGAAAGGTACAATTTTATCCATGCACTTATATTCTGAGGCTTTGATAGTATTTAGTACCCAGGATTATGAACTCTTTACTGAAAAGTATAGATGTCTGATCTTTGTTGTCAGCTCTGTTATATTTTTCTTCAAAATAAAGACAGTTGCGGTTTGGTATTATAGCATTGAGTACCTGAGGCTTTAAGCATTTTTATTCAAAAGATGATTTCTGATATTTTCAGTCAGCTCAGTCTCATTTTCTTAGAGGTAAAGAACAGCAGTGGTTAGGTTATGTCCAATAAAAAAAAAAGGTGTTCTGTTCTATAACTGTGTAAGATCTAGTGTGGACTGCCTTGCAGAATGTGGATCGAGGAAAATCACCCCTCATCCCTACGCTTCAGAACAAAACTCAGGAAACTGAAGGGGTATTGGAGTTGGCTGCTGTGTTGTGTGGAGAAAATATAAGTGTGATGTGTTTCCACATATGCGTGAAGAATAGAGGTGTGATGTTTTCCCCCACTGTGTTGTGTGGAAGAATAGATGTGTGATGTCCCCCCCTCCCCCCCACTGTGTCATGTGATGTTTTCCCCAGTGTGTTGTGTGAAAATGTGTGATGTTTTCCCCCACTGTGTTGTGTGAAGAATAGATGTGTGATGTCCCCCCCTCCCCCCCACTGTGTCATGTGATGTTTTCCCCAGTGTGTTGTGTGAAAATGTGTGATGTTTTCCCCCCACTGTGTTGTGTGAAGATGTGTGTTTTCCCCACAGTGTTGTGTGAAGATGTGTGATGTTTTCCCCACTGTGTTGTGTGAAGATGTGTGATGTTTTCCCCACTGTGTTGTGTGAAGATGTGTGGTGTCCCCCCCCCTCTCCCCCCCCACTGTTTTGAGTTAACCACACTTGACTGTAGCAGCAGATCCAGAACTGTTGGAGAGGGGAAAAGTTTGTCTTTGCTCTTTTTATGATTTCTATCACTTTGTTGACCTGACTAATGTGTACCAGCTGATCTTTCGCTGGCAACTTTAGAATTGACAAGGAATCTCATTAAATATGACTATGATTTTTCAGAAATTCAGTAGATTGTGGTAGCTGTTTGTTATTCATTCTATGGTGTGTTTGCATCCTTGATTAAATCAGTTGAATGGCATCACAATGATTACATAATCCATTTGATGAAACTGTCGTCAACACTGTGTCATGAAAATTTAAAAGAATATGACTATGTCTGGTGCCACTTACTTGAGAGAATCTCAGAATTTACACTTTGGGTGTTTGCATTTCGTACAATAACAGATTTGGAAAAAAACTTTGTACCAAATGTGGAGCAAATTATCAAGATGATGAAAAAAGAAAAGAAAACTAAAACAAACACAGGTGTTTGCATTTCATACAATAACAGATTTGGAAAAAAACTTTGTACCAAATGTGGAGCAAATTATCAAGATGATGAAAAAAGAAAAGAAAAACTAAAACAAACACTTCTAAAGTTAGAATTGTACACCTTTTCCTAATGTATCGAAGCTGACAACATACGGAAAGGAATAAAGGAGAAGACAAACAGGACAGAAGGAAAGGTGAACATCTCATTTGAAGCTCAGTTGGGGTTTTGCCAAATGCGTGTTTTGACGGTTACAGTAGTAAACTATCCCCATGTTTTGTGCCGTAGCTGTATTGCGTGTTGTGCAGTGCTAACTAACCTGTCTGTTGTAACCAGTATGATCCAGGCTTTATTGTCATTTTCATGCTAGGGCTGATTTTAGGCAGGTGGGGGCGTCAGGTTTTCGATTTTGAGATTTCAGTTTATTATAAAACTGTAAGCTTTCTTCTACCTTGTACTGAAGTATTAAGGCGTAATTTTGTTTCCTTGTGCTTTAAATGAACACGTTTAACAACACCCAACCTCTCCTCCTGACCACCTGTTAATGATGCAGAATTCAGTGATTTCTCAGCCTAGCAACTCAGTTTGTAATAACTTTTGATTAAACTATACGATTTTCTGGTGGTGTTTTTTTCCCCCTTTATTGACTAACGTTTTTCTTGCAGATTAATAACATGTTAACAATAATCCCCCAAAATGACATGCAGTGCAGTGGGACTTGTTGTGTGGTGGAGGGTCACATTTGTCTCTAATTCCCACTGTCCAAGTCATCCTGTCTCATTCATCTCCGATGTCTGGGTTTTTTTCTTTTCCACATGTCAGAACTATTTTTTGTTGTTGATGTAAAAAGAGACTACTGGACAAGGGAACGAATGCGCTGTTATCAAAGTCTGATGTCAGCATTGTCTTTTCCTTGCCTAAATTCTAACAGTGTTACAAAACAATTAGTAAAATATGGTTTTTGTATTTTGAGGTATATTTTCAGACTATTTATTATTATTATGTATTTTTTTCATTTGTTAAATGAAAAGTTATCACTGTGCTTTCTTCCATCCAGTCCCCGTGTTAATGCGTTTTGTAATTTTGTCATCTGTTTCCACAGCCAGTGATGGACTTTTTTCGAAAAGCGGATCAGGATTTAACTTCGTGCGCAAGACACAATAACACAAATTATTAATACAACGCATACAATATTGTTGTTGTGTGTATTAGTCAGGGATGTTTCGATTTAGGGACTGTGTGCACAACACTCACCATAGTCTTAGGGAATCAGGAATATGATTTGGTTGTCTTTGTGCACCACGCATTTTTTGCCTGTGTGCGTACTATGACATGCACAAGTGGTGTTGCAATGCTTTAGCTCGTTTGATTGCATATTAGTTAGCATGTGTTAGTTATAAATTAGTAATAAGTATATATTTGTTGATTGGTATATATCGCATAGATTGTAAAGCAACAAATCAAGGCTCAGTGACATGATTTTTTTTTGTTTCAGCACACAGTGTGTGTGATGCGTTTGTAAATTTTGTCATCTGTTCCACCGGCACAAATATGTATTTAGTATGTGATTCCAATGCATTTTATTTATGAAAATGTTCATCGTAAATGAAGTCACACAGTAAATTGTAATGACATTCAGAACAACATTGAGTAATCTTAGTGCTTGCTTCATCTTTGTTGCTGGGACTCATTCCTCTGTGTTGTTGGAGGGGAAAACAGCTGAGTGGTTAGAGATATGTTATGTGATAGTCGCTGAGGGGCAGAGTTCCAGTCTCTGCTGAGGTGTCCATTTGAGATGATTTTTTTTTTTTTTGGGGGGGGGGGGTGCCTAGGTGTTGTTTAACAATTCAAATTTAAGGAGGAGGGGGGAGATATTGTTATGATGAGTGTTCTGCTTGTGATTTGACAGCATGGGATGGAGTCTGGGTTTGAACCACCATGGAGACGCCCGTTCAGGGTGATTGTTTTCCCCCTGGAGTTAACATCAGCACTGACTTCCAATTCCCTGAAAGTCCTTTTGATGAGGCTATAAGCTGAAGTTTTGAATGCATGTGGAACATGTTGTGCATACGTTAAAACCTGTTCCACCTTTAAGAAGAGTAGGTTATTGCGTGCCAGTAGGGATGGATGACAAAATGTAAATCTCGCATGCACACTGGTGGTGTGCTTAGACATCGTATTTGATGTCTGAATGCAGCTATCTTAATGCTGGGCAAAAACAGTCGCATGCGCAGAAATCTCACCATTGGTGAACCCTGGAGCTCTAGCCAAGGAGGACAGGGGGGGGGGGGGTGTCAGGCTGTGGTCTGCCTGTAACCATGCATCAGACTTAGTACATGTAAAACAAAACACACCCAAAAAAAAACTTAGTATATGTTTTTGTTCATGAATGTTAGCATTCCTTACTGAAGGCTAGCAGTATGATTTGTGTGTGTGTGTGTTTGTGCATGCGTGTGTGTGTCTGTGTGTGTGTGTGTTTATATTTTTGTGTGTGTGTGTGACTTTGTATGTTAATCTGTATACACATGCATGTATGCGCACACACACATGTATGTATGATTGTCATATCAGTTTGTGTGCTTGCATATGCTTTTTCATATACCTCTATCCGCATGTCTGTGTGTGTGTTCAGCAGGAGACGCGTATGATATGTGTGTGTGTGTGTGTGTGTGCATATGCGCATGTGTGTGTGTGTATGTGAGTGTATGTATGTGTGTGTTTTTACATGTTTGTGTGTGTGTGGCTTTGTATGTGAATGTGTACACACATGCATGTATGCACAAACACACACTCACATGTATGAATGATTTCATATCAGTTTGTGTGTTTCTCATATGCTTTTTCCATATATCTCTATCCGCATGTCTGTTATGTGTGTGTTCAGCAGGAGACGCGCATAACCTCCCCTCCAGTGCCGGCTGCGAGAACACGTGCTGCCGAGGACGATCCAGCGCCGGTCAGTGACATGATGATGATGATAATAGTGTGCTGTTCTCTGCTGTGCACTAGTGTGTTGTGGCATTGTCGTGTTGTTTGGTGGTGTGCTATGTTGTAAAATATGGTGCAGTGTTGTGCACCAGTCCCTAAATCGGAAACATCCGCTGGGACGTAAATACAATCACAACAACAATAGCGTAGTGCAGTGTGTTATATTTATTTTGTGTTTTGTAGAGTTGTGTTTTGTTTTATTGTGTAATGTGTTTGGTTTTTTATAGTATTGTGTAATATTAGTATTGTATAATGTATTCAAGAGTATTGTATAGTATTGCATTGCACTGTACTGTATTGTATACCACTGTCAGTCATGGCAGATTTCTCTACATGAAATTCAGGCTGATTTCCCCAAGGAGAATCTGTTGCCATAAGAACAGCGTCACATTTTAATTTTTTTTTTTTTTTATAACATTTTTGTGTCTGCGTGCGCATTCGTTTCCCTATGAGAGTGGTTTTCTTCTGTAGAATTTTGCCAGGGACATCTTTCTTGTTGCTGTGGGTTCTTTTACAGGAGCCGAATGTGTTGCTCACGGGATCTTGGTTTATTGTCTCATCCAAAAGATTCATTTTGTAGTGTGCGATGCCATGGTGTATTGTCAATGCAGTGTATTTGGCATGAAATTCAGGTTTGTCTTCGCAGGGAGAACATATCAGCAAAGTGCAAAGCCACCAATATTTTTTCTGTATCGACTGTAAACATTGTTGGGAGTGTGATTTACCTCTTGTCAACTTTGGCCAGCAACATCTTTTTCATTACCATAGGTTTTGATGCCTGCAGGTGATTTTTTTCCCCCATTCCTCAGCTAGAGCTCCAAGGTTCACAGATGGTGAGATTTTTGCATATGAGACTATCCCCCCCTCCCCCCAACCACCACCATCATGCCGTTTAGGTAGCCACATTCCAGCTTCAGGAATGGTGTCTAACCACAACACCTGTGTGCATGCATGCATTTGTTTCATAATTTTGTCATCCGTTCCTACTGGCATGAAATGGCCCACTCTTCTGAAAGACAGAACGGGTTTTTAATATGTGTGCAAAATTTTCTGTGTGCGTTCACTCATGGGGCCTCCGTTTATCGTCTCATCCGATGGACTGTGACATTCGGTTTGATTTCTTCGTCAAACTAGGAAGAAAGGGCAAGGCCGGGAATCGAACCCAGAACCTCACGGTTTGTTTGTTTGGCAGGTGAACGTGTAAACCGTCCGGCCACCTTCTTTCTTACTAGTATATAAGACCATGCCAAAGTCGGATGTGCTGGGCCTGGCTTGTCAGGCGCTTAGCGGCAGTGCAACACATTTTCACTCCTACAACAGACAAAAGTAGTTGTTGCCTGAGCGTTCGATGAAGAGGAAGTGTGTAAGGTAAGTAAGTGATTTTCAGTGAATCAATTTAAAATCTAAATGTTGTTTGTATTTCAGTCAACATCTAAGGAGGATTCAGCCCCACGCTCCAGAGCAGCAAGTGAGTAGATTGAGTTTTCACTGGGAGCGTGTGAACAACATGCATTTTTGTTGTCATTTTTTTCTTCATGTTAGTAGCGATCCAATCCAATCCTGTTGTTTATCGCCCCGCCAACTACAGAGGCCCATATCAGGGCTTTCACCTCATCAATTTTTAAACCTCAGATTAAAACTGTGCAGCTATATACAGATTAAAACTGGGTATAAAACCAACTCTACTGGCGTTCCTTGTATAAACGCCCTGGCCAACCATAGGGGTCAACCCAGGACGGGCACTGCTTTGTGGAAAAAACCACATCAAGCACACATAAAATGAGATAAAACCAAAACCAGATTCTTTAAAACGACCTTGTTCTTAGTAGACCTAGCAAGACCTGGGCTGCCTGTATTGCAGATGATCTTAGAGAAAGGGGCATAAATAAGGAGGAAGCTCAAAACAGAGAGAGATGGAGAAGGCTCATCAATGTCAAACCTCCCCTGGGAGAAACATGACAAAAAAGGAAGAAGAAGAAGAAGACCTTGTTCTTAGTGACCAGCTGTAACACTTTCTCTCATATGCAAGTAGCATTGTTATCTCCTGCATGGTTGATGGTGTGTATGCCTGTGTTGTTGCAGTTTGGAAAACAAATTTACACAGACACTCACGCACACACACACTTGCACACACACACATGCATCCCGCACATACATCAGTACTTTTGAGTTGATGTGTACTCAAACAGGTGCAGATGTACTAAACCAACTGGCGGTGATGAGGAGACAGTTACAGAGCGAACGTCAGCGCGTTGAGGATATGCTGCAGACAGAAAAGGTACGGATGTACTGATAGTAGTCCAGATTTTCCTTCTCTCTGTGTGTGTCTCTCTCTGTCTTTCTGTGTCTCTGTCTGTCTGTCTGTCTGTCTCATTGTTTCTCTCTCTGTGTGCAAGATGTTCTGCATGCATAGGGACACAGGACCTTTGTTTATAGTTTCCTCTGATGGACTTTCAAAGAGTGGAGTCATACTGATGTTAACTCCAGGAGAAAATAAATCCCCTCTGACAAAATTAACCTCTTAACTGGCCAGTGCAAGTGCACCCTATATGCCGGGGAATAAAATTCTTATGTACCACTGCTATGTTCATATCCCTCTTACTCAGAAACTACTACATGAATATTCCTGATAGTCTACCCAATGACAGTATATATATCGTAGACTACTTCGAGGCAAGCTCAAATTAGTTAGCATGACATTTCACTGCGAAAATATATTTAAAATGTAAAACATCAACCATAAATACGATTTCTTCATCACCACTGTCAATTGAGTACCCCTCATCTCAATAATGTCAAACATATGTCTAGGCCAAATCTCATTCATTGTTTTTTTAAATACACGATCTCCTGAATCATACGCGATCGTTTTCATCAATGTTAGATAAATCTAGAGTTTTATTTGCCACTTTTACAGCTGTGTAAAGTTATTTATGCCTTCAACAAGAAGTGTCAGCAATTTTGAACAAGAACTTCCCAAGCAGTCATGCATAAAAACACAAAATACTAGCGAAAAAACAATCGTTTTTGCCACGGTTTTTGCAGCTCGATGTTGCCAAGCAACAGGAGAGTGACCTCCATTAATTTTGGAGTTGTTTCCCTTTAACTGTAGTCAAGGAAGCAGGCTTGTTTTCTTCGGTTCGACACCCCGGAAATTTTCCGGGTTGTTGGCGTATAGGGTGCACGTTTAGCCCCGGAGAATTTCCGGGGTAAGACAGTCTAGTGGTTAATATCTTGGTGGTTGCTTGAATCAGCACCGACAGATTGAGAGCTCAACCACTGGGTTACAGCCGGGGGGCAAGATAGCCTGATGTTTTAGAGTATCAAACTTGTAGGCTTTTTATATTTTATTTATTTATTTATTTATTTTTTATCCATTCCTACCAGCACAAAATGGCCTTAGCTGCTGAAATACAGAACAGGTTTTTAGCACTTCCCTTACATTAAAGGGAAAGAACCCCCTCTTTCCCAGCACACGTGCACTGTGCACATTTGTATGCTTCCATAACCCGTTAGTGGGTGAAATGGAGTGAAGGGTTAGTAGATGGTCGGTTACCCTATAGCGGGTTACCCGTAGGGAAGAGATGTGCGAAAGATGTTCTGCATGCATTGGAATAGAGGGCCTCGATTTATAAGTCTCATCCGAAGCACTTCTTGACACTCATTCCGATTTTTTCGTCAAAACTGTGAAGAAAGGGAGAGGCTGGGAATCAGAACCCTGAAGCTCACGGTTTACTTGTTAGGCAGGCGAAGGTCTAAATCATTGCCCTGGCCACCAGCTTCCTTCTTGGTGAAAGATGTAAAAGATGTGATGGGCTGTGTGTTTCAGAAGCCGCCTGAGGTGTTTGATCCACGTTTAGTGCAGAGGCCACCTCCACCCCCTGGGGGGTAAGTTGTTGGGAAACGGTTGGGGTTTGGGGGTTATTTTTTTTTGGGGGGGGGGGGGGAGAGAAAAGGGGGAAGGGGGAGTAGAAGAGAGGGAAAGAAGAGAGGGGGGAAGGGTGGCTAGTATTATATTCTCTTTTAAGAGTTATCACTGTTTTGAAGTTTGGATGTGCTGGGCCTGACTTGTCAGGTGCTTAACAGCAGCACAGTTTAATTTTTGTTCATATGATAGACAGCAGTAGTTGCTGTCTGAGTGTTTGATAAAGAAGAAGACTTGTTTTGATTTGTGTCTGTGAGAGAAAGAGAAAGAGAGAGAGGGTGTGTGCATGCATATGTGCATTTTATGATGCCAAATTTGTCAATTTCTCGTTTTGTCGCTTCCTGGTATCTTAACATTTCCATTTGTAATAACCATCCATAGAATTGTCTGAATCTTTACAAAAAATGTTATTGAATGACTTTTTTCATTGCATATGAATAACAGTGTTAGCAACCTTCCAGTGCAGTGTGACTCAGCATGTAGTGGAGGGTGATAGATAGTTTATTTTACTTGTTAGTTAGTCTCTGATGCCACCAGGCTGTCTGAATGTAGCAGCTGGGGTTTGTGTGTGTGTGTGTTGTGGTTGGGTGTGGCACATGTGTGTGTGTGCTGTGTGTGTGTATGTGTGTGTGTGTGTGTTGATTTTCTTTCCTTTCTGTGTTGCGTGTCAGGAAAGTGGAGGTGGACATCTTTGAAACGGCTCGTCACGGAAATGCTGTGGCAGTGCGTCGCACACCCGGGACCGCACCAACGCCCAGATTGCCGAGGATTTCAACGCGCTGAAACACAAAGGTGGTGATCATTTATGAAGCGTTCAGTATGTATGATTGTGACCCCACCTGTGTCAGCTTTTTCTTTCTAGTTAAAAAACCCATTCACTTCTTATCATTAAGATTTTGTTTTATTTAATACGTAGGGGGGGTGATAGCTTAGTGGTTAGAGCATTGTGCTCTCTGTCTGACAGCCCAGGATCAAGCCACCACCGAGGTGCCTGTTTGAAGAGTTTTTTTCCCCTGGTATTCAGCATCAGTATTGACTTCATTCCCCTGAAAATCTTAGGATGAAATTATAAACCAAGGTTGAATGTGCAAACACACAAAGAACATCTTGTGTACACCTGTTCTGCCTTTTGGAAGAGCAGGCCATTTCAGTTATAGGAATGGGTGACAACATTTGATAAGACCCATGCACACAGGTGTCAGGTGTAGACACAATCCCTGAAGTCGGAATGCGGCTACCTTAATGGTGAGCAGAAATGGTTGCATTGCAAAATCTCGCCATTGGTGAGCCTTGGAGCCTTGGAGCTCTAGCTGATGAACGAAAAGAAAAGGAAAAGAAATGTCTAGCATTATTTTCTCTCCCTTCTCTGCATTCCCTTACTTGGTGGAATGCGTATTTCCTGGTCTTCTCCTGTGCTGGCAACTTTGCAGGAGGTCTGCCCACTGGCCTCAGCCGACATATTCTGACTTCAGAGCAGCACACTTTTGTACAGGATGCTTGCTGGGTATGTTCGTTATTTCTGTAACCTGCTGAATGTGATCATGAATTACAGGATCTTTAGCGTGCATATTTGATCTTTGTTCTAAGATAGATGGCTTGATGAAGAAAAGCAAATGCATTACTTATTCAATGTACCATCTGGAAATAAAAATTTGACTTGACTTAACTCCGTGTGTATGTATGAAGGGAATCCAGGCATTGGCGGATCTGCACTGTAAGTTGACCTGGGAGATCATAAAAAAAACAACCCCACCTTTAATTCCACCAGACACTTCTGCCAAGATTCGAACACATCACTTCATGTCCTACTGATTTGAAGTCAGATGGTGTTAACCACTTGGCAATAGCATCCGTCATTATTTTTTACCTACATTTATTTATTTATTTATTTTTTGCTGCAGAGGATTCAGATTCCCGGAAGGAGTTCCGGAAGCTGTTCCCAGACCGGCCGTCGAGCGGCGATGCTCTTGAAGTCCAGCAGGCGGCGCTGATACGTCAGCAGGAAGAAAGTCTCCGAAAACTGCGGGAACGAAGTAGGTGGAGATATTCTGGTCTAGGAGAGATGTTATCTTTGTATTGTGCATGATGCAGTTATATTGTGTGGAACCTAAAACTGACGCAAACTGTGTTCATCGTTGTCGTTATTGTAGATAGTACGTGAGAAACTTAAAAAGTGACAGATCATGGTCATCATTGTTGTTGTTGTTATTGTAGACGTAATATGTGAGAGTGTTTTAACACCTTGGCATCATTTTTGGAAGTCGGTTCTGTGTCCTTGAGCAAAGCTTTAAACAGTTAAGCTCCGTACGTTATGAGTGTTACTGAAGGTCTCATACCTTTGTTCTCTTTTGTCTGCTTGTCAACTGAGGTGTGGTGGTGGGGGGGGGGGGGGGGGGTGTAGGAGGGGATGGGGGGGGAGGGTGCAGGGGCACAGTTCACAAATCATCCAGCATAATTCAGTCCAGGGCCCAGTGCTAAAATTAGTGTGCCCCTTCCTTTTACCAAGTGCGGTCAGTTCCTGCTATAATTTGCACCAGCTGGCCCCAACTGGGCTGTGATGGGATGGGATGGATAGCAGCTGAGAGTAGGTGAAAGTGGGGGAAACTGACAGCTGTGGGGGGGGGGGGGGGGGGGGGCGGGGGAACTGGCTGGAAGATCTTTTACAGTCACAGTTTTCTGCCTGTTGATTTTCGTCGGTTGGCTCCCCAAATCTATGACTGAAGTTGTTGCTCTGTTGTCACACTGTCATGAGTATGCAGGGGAAATCAAGAGCCGGCAAAGAATGTAGGGTAGCATGAAAATTATCCCTGTTGAAATTCTGGCTTTTTTTTTAGGGGTGGGGGCGGGTTGTGGGGTTGTGAGATAGCCGAGTGGTTAGAGCATTGACCTAGCAATTTGATTTGATGATCAAACCTAAGTTTGAGACACCTACTCAAGGGGATTTTTCTCCCCTGGGGTTAACATCAGTACCGACTCCACTCCCCTGTCGGATGAGACTGTTAACTGAGGTCCTGTGTGTGACCACAGCAGAACATCTTGTGCACATGTTAAAACCCGTTCTGCCTTTCAGAAGGGTAGGCCATTCACGCCAGTAAGAATGGATGACAAAATATATTGTTTAAAACCAGGCATACATACTGTTTAGGCATCCTCCTCAAAAGTCAGAATCCAGCTACCTCAATGTTGGCAAAAAATAGTCGCTTACACAGAAATCTCGCCATTGGTTAACCTCAGACCTCTAGCTGATGACAAACAAGCAAAAAATCTGTAGAAAAACAACAACCCAACACTCTCATTTGGGGACACAAATACACCCACAGACAGGGAAAAAAGTAGAAAAGAAAAAGAATGGAATGTGCCATATAGGGCAGAACAGCCTGAATTTCATGCAGAGAAATCTGTTTTTTGACTGTACAATCTTTGCTATCACATCTATATGAAAGTGGTTCTATTCCTGATTTCTTTCCAGTGTAAAAGATGCAAATTTTGTCTTCTCCTTTAAACACAAAGTTTCCACAAACAGGAATTTCTTGTTTGCTTGGAAATGCTAATAAACCACACAAAAAAAACCCCAAGAACAAACAAAAAACCCCAACACATAAAGTAACCCATCAACAGTGCAGGGCCCCTCTGGATGGTGGCCCCATGGTAGCCTGACACTGATAGGCTCCCTGTGGACTTCTGAACCTGAGGATACGGCATAACAAATTTGGGTACAGCTGAGGAAAAGAGATCAAAATGAGAGAAGTGGGAACAGCAGGACAGCAACGTCACACAAGTTGAAGTAGCAACAAAATCCTTTTTTTTTTTTATAAAAACACCACAAAAAAACAACAACAAAAAGCAATCAGAAAAGAAAGAAACTCAAAAAAATTATTATTGTTTTAAAAGCTGACAACCCCACCCATTGCCTTCAAATGCTCCTCATTTCAGCGTTGTTCAAAATGTTGAAGACAAGGTCGTATACGTCGCCCCCTAAGGAGCGAGGGAAGGCTGGACAGAGGCCAGGTCTGCTATCCGTAGAGAATGATGACGATGATGTTGCTGCTGTACTTGACTGTGTGAACTGTATCCCTGTAGAGACAAGGCTCTGAAGGAGTTTGTGGTCATAATGTAGAGGGTGTGGACTGGGTTTTTTTGTGGTTTTTTTGGGGGGTGGGGGGTGAGTTTTTGTTCTCTGGCTTTTTTGGTCTACGGTTGAGGGTGGTGGTGGTGGTGGTGAGGTTGGGGGGGAGGGGGGTAGTAGTCTTTTAACAGTGTAAAGTGTGGAAGATTTTAACTTTTTTGGTTTTTATATTTTGGTGTGTCTGTAAGATTTTAACGTGCGATTTTTCTCTCTTTTTCTCTGTGTGTCTCTCTCTGTCTCTATTTTGCTTGTCTGTGTCTGTTTGTCTCATTCTCTTTCATTCCCCATCTCTGTCTTTGTCTGTCTGTCTGTCTGTCTGTCTCTCTCTCTCTCTCTCTCTCTCTCTCTCTCTCTCTCTCTCTCTCTCTCTCTCTCTTTTTCCTCTCCCCCTTTCTGTCTCTATAGAAGCTCCCCCCCCTCTCTCTTCCTCAGGCCTTGCCCCACCCACTCCCTTCCCCCACTTTTTCTGTTTCTCTCTTTAAGTTTTTTTGTTTTTGTTTGTTTGTTTGGTTTGGTTTTTTTGTTGGGGGACTGGGTTTTTTGGGTTTTTTTAACTCGCATGCTTTTTTTCTGTTTTTTGTTTTTTTCTTCTACAATCTTTTTTTTTCTTCTCTTCTTTTTTTTTTTTTGGGTTTCTTCTTTAAACAGTTTGTTCATCATTTCTGTTTTTTTTAATTTTTTGGTTTTTTAGTGTGTTGGTGGGTTTTTTTGGGGGGTTTTTTTTTTTTTTTAAACGTCAGGCTGCTTTTTTGTTTATTTGGGTTTGATTTTAAAAATTTTCTTTGGGAAAAGGAACAAAAGCGTTTTTTTTTTGGAATTGGGTTCAAGAAAGGTTTGTTAATCAAATTTTGTGGTGGTTTTCTAGTTCTTGTATTCTTATTCTTGGGGTTTTGTTCTTTGGGGTTTTGGGGGTTTTTTTGTTTTTTAATTCTTGTTTTTTTGGTTTGAGTTTTTTTAAAAATCAGTCAAAATAAACCGGGTTTTAGGGAAAATTGTTGAAATGGTTGTTTTTGTTCGAAATTTGTGGGGCTTTTTTACGGCGGTCGTGGTTTGTATGGGGTGGGTGGGGGTTGTTTTGATGTGTAATTTTAGTTGGTTTTGGGTTTGTATTATTTTTAATGTAATCACCCATAACCAGTCACTGTGTGAGTGTGTGTGTGCGTTGCGCGCGTTGTGGTGGGGATTTTCCTGTGCTCGTTGTCTTTTTCACACGACAAGAGTTGCTTGCTGGTGTGCACATATTTATGTCCCATGTTAGGCATGCATGTGTATGTCGTGTGTAAATGGACATGCTACATGTGTGTGTGGTTTCTGCCTTGTGTGTGGATGTGGTTTTCACATGTCGTAGGAATTTCATGTTAAACAGCGTTGTATACCTGCATGTGCTCTATTCGTGTGCGTGTCTGCCTGCCTGCATGGTGCGTCCACGCACGAGAGAGTGGTCAGGCAGGTTTGGCCAGGCCGTCTTTCCCCCTGCAGTCTCCTCGCGGTCAGACTCGAACCCCACATCAACTGACCTCCAACAGTGCTTTCGTAGGTTAGTGGTTAACACCCTAACAGTTTTCCACTGATGGTAACCTTCCCCTTTTCTAATGCTTTTTCACCGCCTGGTTTTGTCAATGTATCTGTGTGTACGTTATTTTGTATTCGTGGGTTTGTTTTGTACATGATTTTCTATTTGTTTTGTACGTTATTTTCTGTTTGTTTGTGTTGTACGTTATTTTCTGTTTGTTTGTTTGTGTTGTGCATTGTTTTCAGTTAAACTTTGGGGGTTTTTGTACATTATGTTATATTCATTTGTTTCCTTCTGTATCATTTGTTATTTGATTTTTTGGGGGGTATATTTATATCATTTATTTCTTTATCATTTGCATGTTTATTTATTTGCACTTATGCTTATGCACCATTTTTCTCCCCGCTTTTCCCACCGTAATCTTGACCTGCTTCCATTTTCCAAATTTATGCACGAATGTTTTCAGCTTTCTATGGAAAGATCTTGATTTTTAAAAAAAAATTAATATATTGTATTCCAGAATTGTTTGGATTTTTTTCACGGAAATTTTATTTTGGTAAAGGTTAGCATTGAAGCATAAATATGGTTGAATTTTGTTGTTGTTGTTGTAATTGTGCTCATAGCCATTCTGTGTAGTCTTTTAATGGATAAGCTACAAAGGTAACTTCTTGTTTAACGGTTAGGGCTTGTTTTGTTCTTTGAAGGAATACTAGTCATATATTGGAAGTTTTAAGAAAAACGGATTCCAGGAGATACATGTTTGTTAGGGAAACACGAGAAGAGGCGTTCGTTTATGTGAAACTAGTCAGAAGCATGTTGCTTCAAGCCAGTGCTACTTCTGCCACAGACCAAAGCAGACGATTTGTAAGTAAATACATTATTAGTATGTTGTTGTTGTTCTTGTTGGGTGTTCCCCAGCCTAACGTGTGGAGGTCACCCAGAACATATACTCAGTCTCACTCATCCCACCTGCCTATCACTGTGAGACTTGATGGCTGTTTTTGAAGTATTTCACCATATAGGCATCCATACTCCGACTTCAGAGATTTTTTTTTCTCCTTTTACTGGAACGTTCAAGTTGTTACGATAAGAGATGATCATAGCTGAAAACAAATCTCAATATTTCTAAACATAACAACATTCTAATATAGTAGGTCGGTGGTCTAGAGGTAACACATCTGCATAGAAAATGAAAAGTCCAGGTTGGAAGTATGTGGTGGTTTGATCTCTGTTTGGGCCAGAAACTTTTTCCCCCATCCACTAGACCGTGAGTGATGGTCAGGGTGCTAGTCTTTTGGATGAGACGATAAACTGAGGTCCCGTGTGTTACACATAATTATTTAGCGCATGTAAAAGAACCCATGGCAACCAGGGAAAACAGTCACTTTGATTTGGAAAAGACAAAAAAATAATGGGTGGCGCTGCTCTTCTGGCAATGCACTCTCCCCGGGGAGAGCAGCCCGAATTTCATGCAGAGAAATCTGCCGTGACTTAAAGTGGTATACAATACAATACAGTACAGTACAATACAGTACAATGCAGTATAGGCCTTGGCACTTAGCTGACATGAATTGCTGACACAACTTTTGGCCTGGGTCAGTGTATGGGTGTGCCAGTTTGCAGATGTGTCCCTCCCGTCCTCCCGTTTTTACCTTTGTAGGGCCGTTTGCAATGCCAGTTCAGATTTCAACAACCGCTTCTATGTTTGTTCAGGTCCTTTTGCTCGATGGGTTGAAACTGCTCCATGCTTTTGTCATTTCCATTTTGCATGTCTTTTTATTGCTGCTTTCAGACTCCTGTAATTTTTACATGTTGCGTTTGTTTTTGGGTGTGTGTGTGTGTTTGTGACTGGGGGAGGGGGGGGGGGGGGGGTTGAAAAGTTGGGTTTTTTTTTTTATTGAAGAGGAAATTTCATTGGTGTGTTTTTTGGTTTGCTGTGCAGTGTATCCTTTTTCTGAGTGTAATCTTACCTGTGCTGTGCTTTCTCTCAAATCTAATTTTCAGTGAATGTGAAAAATATATGAGCTTGTTACTTTGTCATCCCCCCCTCCCCCCTCTTCCCATATCAACAGAAGAAAATGTAAAGTATCACTGGCTATGGTGGTTTATTATTGTGGGTAAGAATAAGATATTAGATTGCATTTTTTTTTAGTATAGACTCTATCATGATGTAGGCAGCCGGCCCCACAGGGGTCAGGTCAGTCAGAGAAGTTCTCTGCTACTGCTACTGGTATCCATGTAACCCAGTACAACCTATCGCATGTGGGGGAGGAAACCCCAATAGAAAAAACCCAAAACATATGGAGACTTGGAGAGGAGATTGGCGCCACCAAGGAATATCCTAAGCCCACAGAAAAAACATGAAAGACAAATGCAAAGCCGAAATGATACGGATCGGTCGAGGCCCGGGTTACCAAAGACCGCGCTTTCCCTTGATCAACACCAGGGTGGGAAATGACAAGTCAGCTACTGGAGTTAAAAAAATTACTTAAGCTCCCTAGAGAAAAAATCACCCTTGGTACATGGAACGTCCGTTTCACTCTACCCGTGCGGAAAAAAACAAAGAATAGAGTATGAGCTTAGCGATATAAATGGGGCATTATTGGACTAGGAGAAGTGAGATGGACAGGATTGGTTGAGCATTGACTGAAGAAGGCAAACAAGATCTGGTACAGTGGCCAAGAGAAACATCACCAACATGGAGTGGCATTTATTGTCAGAAAGGAGTAGTGGGGGCATTATCAGCTGTACACCGGCTTCCGCAGGATTATCAGCATCGGGTGTCGGCCAAGCCCAAGAACATCACCATCATACAAATCTATGCACCATCATCTGACCATACAGATGAAGAAGTAGAAGAATTTTATGAAGATCTTGAAGTGACCATTAAGAAAATACCCCAAAAAGGACATCATTTATAATCCAGGGGATTTTAACGCCAAAGTAGGTCCCGACTCTTACAACCAAAGGGCCGGAACAGTTGGTCAGTTTGGAAATGGGGAGACCAACGACAGGGGACTACGTCTGCTGGAGTTTGCCTGCACCCACAGACTTACCATTGCCAATACCCTCTATCCCACAAGCAGTCAAGGAGGACAACCTGGCATGCGCCAAACGGCAAGATCCATAACCAAATAGATTTTATTTAACACCACGGCGCTTCAAATCCAGCATCAACAGAGCCAGAACAAGAACATACCCTGGGCTGACATAGGCAGCGACCACGACCTTGTGCTGTGGTATTCAAAATGAAGCTGAAGAAAAACAAACAGCCTGCAAACCACGTATCAATTTGATGTGGACAAACTGAAAGATCCAGATGTCGAGGAGGTCTTCCAAGCTAAGCTTGGCGGACGTTTGCGGCATTAACCCCCCTGGACAATGACATCAATGACCTCACCAACAACTTCAATGAGGCAGTCCGAGAAACAGCAGAGGAGGTACTCGGTCGTCAGAGGAATAAACACCCGCATGGACTACCAATGACATCTTGGACCTCTGCGATACAAGAAGAGCACTGAAACCAAAACCCGGTCTTCCAACCCTAAAGAATTCCGGGAGGGCCCAAAAATTCGTGAAGAAGTCAATGTTAAAGGCCAGAGAGAAGTGGATCAGTGATCAATGTGGGTGAGATTTGAAAAAAACATGAAAGTGGGCAACAGTAAAAAAGGCATAAAGACACCCTGAAGAAACTCACAAAACCACTTCAAACCAAATCATCAGTCATTGAAGACAGCTCCGGAAAACCTCCCCACAGAAAGCTCAGCTGCATTGAACAGGTGGTCTGAATATTGTCAAGAACTGTACAACTACCCATACAACCTGAAAGAGCATAATAGAAGAGAAAGCAGCACATCAAGACACCTCGCCTTACCTATACTGAGGGGAAAAAGTGGAAGAAGCCATCCGCAGCTTACCGTGGAAAGTCCCCAGGAGCAGACAATATACCAGCAGAGCTGCCAAGCATGGTGGCGAAACAGTCATCACATATGTTACAGCTATCTGTCAGAAGATTTGGGAGACAAAACAGTGGCCAACAGAATGGACACAATCACTCATCATACCCCTGCCCAAGAAGGGGAATTTACGCCAATGCCAAAACTATAGAACAATCAGCCTCATCAGCCACGCCAGCAAGATCATGCTCAAAGTTATTTTGAATCGACTCAAGAAGGAGGCAGAAAAACACCTTGCAGAGGAACAAGCTGGGTTCAGGGCAGGCAGGAGCACAATCGAACAGATTTTTAACTGCCACATCATGATGGAAAAACATCTTCAACATCAGAGAGACCTGTTTCCCCAACTTCATCGACTTCAAGAAGGCTTTTGACAGAGTATGGCACGAAGGCCTGTGGCAGGTCCTCAGAATGTTTGGCATTGAAGAAGGACTAGTGCAATCCATCCAAGCATATACAACACTGCAAGCAGTGCAGTCCTTCTGAACAATCAGGTCGGAGACTACTTCAAACCACAGTTGGGTCCGACAAAAGGATGCCTGTTTCTCCAGTCCTGTTCAATCTGTTCTTGGAAACATCATGAGAGAGACCCTCCATGACTTCCACTCTACCATCTCCATTTGGCGGCAGACCCCTCAACAATTACGGTTTGCCGATGACATTGACCTCATGGGCGGAAGTAACACAGAGCTGCAAGATCTTACGACCAGACTTGAGAACAGAGCTGGAGCATATGGGTGGGGGTGAGCTCGGAGAAAAGTAAAGTATTGTGAACAGCACGAGCAATGCCACCGCCAAAATTTACATGAACGGCCAACAACTGGAGGAGGTAGATGCTTTTTAAATACCTCGGCGTGCACTCACAAAGGCGGGCGATCGACGACAGAAATCAAAGTCAGAAAAGCCATGGCAACATCTTCCATGACAAAACTCACCACCATATGGAAAAGTAAAGAGATCAGTTTCCCAATCAAACTAAAGCTCTACAAAGCCCTAATTCAGTCAATCCGCTGTACGGAAGTGAAACCTGGACATTGACTGCTGAAAACAGCAAAGCGAATCAGTCATTCGAAACAAAATGCCATAGGAAAACTACTGGGCATATCTTGGAGAGAACGAAAGACCAATGAATTTTTCAAGAGTCAAATAACACAGCTGGGCAGGTCCACAGGAACCCTTCTACCATCGTCAAGAAGAAAAAAATGACATGGTTCGGCCCCGTCACCCGCCACAACACTCTGCCCAAACAGTACTGCAGGGAACACTCGAAGGTGGCAGAAGGAGGGGAAGACAGAACAAGTCATGGATGGACAACATCAGAGAATGGACCAGGATGAATGACTCGGCACTACTGCGCAGAGCCGAGGACCGAGATGGATGGAGGAGGCTTACCACGGCATCGTCTTTCATGTCTCCCCCACGACCGCCAAGGTCACGGGTCTGATGATGATGATGATGATGATATCATGATGTAGTAGTTGATTGATTGAAAACAACTGATTGATAATTTTGGAACTTTACACCATTTTTTTCCCCTTTGTTGTCAGTCCTCATTCTCTTTCACAGCCATGTTTTTTGGTATTTCAAATGGGTGATCATTTTATCGGGATTTAGTGATGATCGGAAATCATGCAGTTGTGTGAATGACTTCTGAACAATATTTGAACTGACTGACCAACCAAATGAATGACAGACAGATTTCTTGTAGAATGGAGTTGGGAAGGCCAAACAGAGGGGGCACACATGCTGGTTGTGCCCTCCCTACATTAAAACGCAGTGAATGGCACTCATGTACAGCTTCATCGTGTACACATACACAGATGGGGATACTCTTTCATTTTAAATGTATACGGCATTGTGCATCACTGAGCAGTTTATTGATATTGACAAAACACACTTGATATGTATGGAAAGGATCTGAAGTGAATAATAGACATTGTGTTGTAATGTATGAGATAGTATTCATTTGACCTGTATTAGTTTTTCTTTTTCCCTAATGCCTTCCCGAAATTCAAGCAGTATTCCTGACTTGTGTGTGTGTGTGTGTGTGTGTGTGTGTCTATGCATGCATGTGTGTGTGCATACGTTTGTGTATGTGTGTGTGTGTGTATGATATATCAAATGCATGTCTAAATAATATTCACTTGTACGACTTGTGCATGGGTATATTTTTGTTTTGTTAGTGTATTCTGTCTACTCACTTGAGCGTGTAAGAATATGTGTGCATACATAAAGTAAGTCATATTTAAACTAAACTTGAATTCACCCAAGCTGTTTCTTTTTATTTTCCAAAAGGTGTTTTAAAAAAAAAATTATTTATTTCATGAATGGTTAATCAGTTTAGAAAAGAAAACACTGACTGCCTAACCCAACCCACCAAATATACAAAGGCAAAAAACCCTGGAAAAAAAGTCTGAAAAACAACACTAAATGAATGTAGGATCTGAGGTTAAAAAGATGTTGTGAAACTGTGTGTGTGTGCGTGTATGTGTGTGTGTGTTCATATTTGCGGTTGTCTTTTTAAAATAAAAAAAATTCTTATCCGTAGTGCCTGTAGGAATTTCCCCTGAAGCAGTGCACTGACTCGCATCACTCGTGTGTTCAGATTTCTCCTTGTCTTTTTGTTACCAGATGTGGACAGCCTGAATTACTTCCCCGATGACTTTGACGACATGCCCAGCAACCGACGCAACGAATCTGCCCGCGCCCGTCGTCGCACCAGACAGGACTCCAGCCCTAGGGTGTGTGCCTGTAGTTTACGATATCAAAAATCGTTGTTGTTGTTGTTGTCATTATTATCATCGTTTGGTGCTAGACCTAGACAGGTGTCAAGGAGGGGTTGGGGGGGTAAATAGGGAAAGCTAGGGGTTGCGTCTGTCGGCATTTTTCTCCTGGCTTGTTGGTTTTCACCCTTCACTGCTGCTTCTTCTGCAAAATAGTAGGTATAATAATGATAACAATGATGATAATCATAGTGATGAATATGCTATTCAATACACACAAAAAACAGTGAAAATCGGACAGTTGCACGAAAAGACCCCAGGTAGCGACAAAATGAGAGGTTGGATGAATTTTGCGTAATAAGAGATGGTCAGGATGAGGGGTTGGGTGTTTTTAAAGGCGGGTTTTGTTTTTGTTTTTAAAGAAAAAGGAAACAAAATTCTACCTTGATACTTTAGTACAAGGAAGCAGAAAGTTTATAGTTTTATTGTTAGTCAAAATCGACAACCTGACCCCCACCACCTGCCTAAAAATGGCTCCTAGCGGAAAAGTGGGTCAGGTGCAGTGGGACTCATTGTGTGGTGGAGGGTCACTTGTTGTTTGCAGTGCTGTCATTTTTACATTTTTTAAAAAGAATCTTAATTCATTCAGAAATCAGGTTTTGATTTACTACTTCAACATTTTATGTACGTAAAATTTTGCCAGCAATACTAATGACTCGGATTTTGATTAATGACCATGTTTTCTATGCATTTCTGATGACAGATGATTTTTACAACTAAGGATAATTATGCTATTCAAATAAATGTTTTAAAAAAGGATCTTTGATACAGTGGAACATCAACCCCTCTGCTGGGTATTCTAAAATAAAACATTAAAGCATCAGTGTACCTATCCTCTAGTGGTCTGTTGATTGCAACTCTGCTCTCCTTCTTCTCTCCCTTCCCTTATTGGGAACCGTGCACAGTGCCTGGTCTTCTCCTGTGCCTGTCATTTTGCAGAAGATTTACCCGCTGACCTCAGCTGACACATTTGGACATCAGAGCAGCTCATTTCATGGCACAGGTTGCATGCTGGGTATGTTCGTGTTTCTGTCACCCACCAAACGCCGACATGAAATTACGGGATCTTTTAACGCGCATACTTAATCTTCTGTACGTGAATGTACACACAGAGAATCAAGGCACTAGCAGGTTTGCACTCAAAAAGTTGACCTGGGAGATCGTTAAAAATAAAAAAATCCCCGTCCGTAAATTAACCAGACACCGCTGCCAAGATTCGAACCCAGACTTCACAGGATTGAAGATAACCACTGACTGGGCTGTAGCGGTTGATAGGATGCGGCCTGTAAGAGAGCAGTGTGTGTGTGTCACCAGCCGGCCAGTCGAGGAGGGCTCCCTCAGGACCCCTTTGGCTCCTCCACCAGCCTGAACGTGGACCGCCTGGCCAAGAAGAACGAGGATCGCCTGAAGAGGCTGAGGGAGTTGCAAGGTGAGAGAGAGGGTGAGAGAGAGAGGAGGGGGGGGGGGGGCAGCACACGTGGGCTTGAGGGGGGTGGTGGTGGTGGGGGCAGGGAGAGATTAGGGTAGGTGTGGGTGTGTGTCTGCAGTATGTGGAGTTAATAATAATGATAATAATGTATGGAATTTATATAGCGCTGAATCTTGTAAAGCAACAAATCAAAGCGCTCAGATTTATATTTTTTATTTATTTATTTATTTTTTAATATCGAGGATAATGGAATAAGCACTCATGTGCTTTATTTTTTACATCCAGTCCCCGCGTGTATGCGGTTTTGTAAATTTTGTCATCCGGTCCCACCGGCACACAATGGCCTACTCTTTCGAAAAGCGGAACAGGATTTAACGTGTGCGCAAGATGTTCTGCATGCGTTCGCACACGGGGCCTCGGTTTATAGTCTCATCTGAAGGACTTAGTTAGCATGCATTCATGTTGGTTGTGGATTTGTCCAGTGTGCTTTGCAGTTGAATTCAGATTGTGATGGACATTGTGTTTCCTGAAAAGTACTTCTTGTAGTTTTCCCTCTTCAGTGTTCATGAACAGGAGCAGGCGAAAGCGTCAACACATTTGCATGAATTTGTGACTGCGCTCACGCGCACACACCACACACACACAAGTACCTTTGGATGAGACTATAAACCGAGGTGCTATGTGCGAACGCACACAGAACATCTTGCATACATGTTTAAACCCATTCTGCTTTTCGGAAGAGCAGGCCATTGTGTGCTGGTGGGAACGGATGACGAAATTTACAAAACTGCATATACACGGGGACTGGATGAAAAAAAGCGCACGAGTGCTGTATCCATTATCCTCAAAACAAAGAATTTTAAAAAATACAACACACACAAACACACATGCATGCACACATCACACCACACACACACTCTCTCCTCTCTCTCTCTATCTCTTCTCTCTCTCTCCCTTCCCCTCTCTCTCTCTCTCTCTCTCTCTCTCTCTCCTTCACACCACACACACACACACACACACTTCTCTCTCTCCTCTCCCTCTCCTCTCTTTCTTAACACACACCAAAAGTAAATTCTCCTGGCCCCTAGTTCGCTTTTTTAAAATGAGGGATTTTGTATCACTTCGTTTTTTTAATGTGAACAACGCCACAACCTTTTTTACTGACTTTGCCTGACACAGCAGGTACGACATGTCTCTCTACGACCCCCTGATGTGTTGGACCGGTTCTGTCCAAGATCCAAAAAGGTCAGTCAGCACCTGCTGCTGCTGCTGCTGCTGTGCTGCGCTGCTGCTGCTGCACTGCTGCTACTGGCTGCTGCTGCGCTGTAACTTTTTTAAATGACACTGGGGTTTCGCCCTTTTTGGCCCAAAATAACAGTGATGTCATGCAGGGGACGCATAGCGTGGAAGGCTTTCGTAAATTAAATGCCCCGGGGGGGGAAATTTTTTTGATGTGTATTTTTTCCCCAAGCGCTTTCTGTTTAGCTTTAGCAGCGTGCGTTTTAAAATCAGAATGGTAATTAATGCTGTTTTTAACTTTTTTTGGTTTTGGTTTTTCTCACGATTGTGATTTTGTATTGCGAATGTTTACCCCCATTGACGAGCTGTTTCGACTTTCGGGCATGAGGTAAAACCAACACCAGTGTGCGCCACGAATCTACCTCCCCAAAAAGGGCATAAGGGTTTTAAAATGTGTACAAGTGTTCTGTTGCGTTTGTACAGGGCCCCTCAGTTTTTAAAGGACCTCAGTTTTGTCTATCCAAAGGATTTAGGGGGGGGTAGGGTAGTGTCTGATGTTTAAATCCCGGGAAAAAACCTTTTGAAGGGGTCTTGGTGTGGCTCGAACCCGGGGCCCTCAGATCTTGAACCCAAATGTCTTCCACTCAGCTACTCTGCCCCCCTTGCTGCATGTATTAAATGGCTGTTTGTCATTTTGTGATTGTAGTGATATTGTGTTTTGTTTTGGGGTGAGTTTTTTAAAGAGGATTTTCGTAATAATGGAATGCCCACCTTTTGGGGTTTTGCTGTTGTTTTGGTTTTTTTTTTTTATAGTAAAAATTTGAACTGCTTTTTTTAAAAATTTCAGAACCATTTTGATTTATATCTGTATTTTAATGTCATTCTTCATGTAGTTTTGTATTGTTTGTTTTTTGTTGTTTGGGGGGGCTTTTTTTTGTGTTCTGTCTTTGGTGTTTGCAAAAAAAAAACATAACCCCAAAACACCCACCCCCCCACACACCATGCACACTCCTAACACAACACACACCCCCACCACACCCCACACCCACACCAACCAATTCAAGTTTTAATTCCTTCGACCCTTTTTTTCGGGTATGCATGCACAACACACACACAAACACACCCCACAGAACACTTCCCCCCAACCTCTCCCCTACACCCCCCAAAATACACACACAACACACACCACAACACAACCAACACACCAAACACACACCAACCCCAAAACACCAAAACCCACACACACCACTCACACAAACACACGAAAAACATCCCCCCACCCCCCTCCCCCTTTTCAGTCACCAAAGATACTGCAACGTTTTTTCGCTGTTGTTAGAACGTGTTAGTATGTAATGGCCCGCTACTAAAAAGAAAACCAGACTAGTATAACTGATTGTGGAGTTGTTGTTTTTTCGTTTTCCACACACAAAAAATAACGTATTGATCTATGTCTGTCACCGGTCATAAACTAATGTTTTAAAAATTTTAAATGTTGGTGCCGTTGTGAAATGTTTTTCAAGACCAACATTAACCTGTCATGTTTTAGATTGATGTCCAAAGTACTTTGTGGGTGTGCCTGGTTTATTAAGAGAACTTAACGCTGATGTGTCTATTTTTAACGACAAATCACCACCACAGAAGATCAGGCCCCGTCGCTGGGAGGGGTGAATGGGTAGACCCTCTTTATTATTTTTTTTTCCCTTTACTTTTGGGTTTTTTTTATTTTATTCTGTCGTCATGGCCCGGGATAGGGGATCCTTTGACTTTTTTTGCTGATGTGATTTTCTTTTTCCGCTTTTTGAGCCCCAGTTAGGCTTGGCATTTTTGATAAGTTAAGAGTCATAGAAAGATATGTAGGTCGCTCAGTGACAACCCCCAAACAAGACAGAACAAAAGGTTAGGAATGTATGAGAGAGAAAAAAGATAATCAAAAGGTTTTAACTCATATCAAAGGGTTCTAACCTTTTTTTTTCTTTTCAAATATAAAACTGTCTACTAAGACATAATTGTAAAAAGTAGGAAAAATTAAACGGTGTTTAAAAATTGTACCTAGGGATATGAAGACATGGTGGATTGTGTTGATTAGAATGTAAACCTAAACTTTTTTGGGGGAGGATTAAATCTTGTGCCAGAAAATAATATTTAAAAAAGCAGGAAAGATAAAGTTTTATCTGGGAGTGAGAAGACTTTAAAAATTGTAGGCACTAGAATGAAAAATTTATTTGCCGATTAAAGTAAAGGTGTTCCATAACCTATTTGGTCTTAGGGGAGCAAGGCATCAGAAACCTCAGCTTTTCTAGGGGCCAGCATATTGAGGGCGGTACCCATCTCCTCTCCCTCGCTGCTTTACCTTCCCTGACCCTAAGGAGAGCTGGTACCCGTTTACAGCTGGGTGAACTGGGGGACTGTACTGAAGCCTAGGCACGTAAATGGTCACCCATCCACTTGGTAACCACACTCAATGCTGCTTAACATTGGCTTGGGGAAAGCAAGTGCTCTGACCACTGAGCTATCCTGTCCCCAAAGATAAAGAGAATCTCTAAATCTCTCTAAAAAATTTTTGGTTTAAATCTCTAAATCTCTCATGTCAGTTTCATCGGGTGCAGCAGTTAACAGCGCACCTGGTGATGCGGACAGGGGAGACAGAAGAGAAAGAATCTTAGGGACAGGAAGACTGGACATTTTAATGCTGGAGCGTCAGTCACTGCTTTTGTATCTCACTGTGCTATGCGATGGATTTTCTGGTCAAATTTGTATACCACTTTCAGTCACTGCAGATTTCTCTGCATGAAATTCAGGCCCTATCTCTCCCCCACACATACACACCCCTGGAAGAGCATGTCGTCACAAGAGCAGTGTCAACCCCCCCCCCCCCCCCACCCACACACACACACAACACACCCTCTGGGAGAGCATGTTATTACGAGCAGTGTCACACTCCCCTCCCCATCTTCATCTGTGTTAGTTTTCCTGTAAAAGAGAGTTGGGGTTTTTTCTTCAGAATTTTGCCAGGGACAATTCTTTTATTGCCATGGGTTCTTTTATGTACACAGAGAACCTCAGTTTCTCGTCTTATCTGAAAACCTAATACCCAGACCACCGCTCAAGGTGTAGCAGATAGGGGAGAAAAGCTAAGGTTTAAAATGGGGATTGATTCCACAATTTCCATGCTGTTTTACTCGGCACTGTTTTCTAATGTTTTATGATGACCTTACCAGTTACCAGCATCTCATCACCCCCTCGCCTTTCTGTCCAGAAACAAATAAAAGAAAGAAATGTGAGGGAAGTTTATTTTCAGCTTTGAAATACAAAGAACATGAAGGAGCAATTCACTGTTAGTATACTGGGTAGTGTCTACAGACAAATTTCATCAAGTCACGTCCATTGCTCAAACTTTAAAAAAAAAACCCAACCTAACTCTTCACATATATCATTGATGTATTTCTTCTTTTGTTGTTGTTGTTGTTGGGTTTTTGTTTTGTTTTTATTTGGTTCTCAGCTAGAGCTTCGAGGTTCACCAATGGTGAGATTTTGTGTACTTGACTTGTTTTTTGCCCACCATGAAGGTAGCCACATTCCAACTTTGGGTATTTTGATGTTATTCATTCGCTGTTTCATCATTATGCTGTAACTGGTCCCTTTTTCACCATTTTTTCACAGTAATTTTGAATTGTGTGGGTGATGTTTATTGACATGAGAATCACCGACTTCTCCCTGCACCGTTACTGATTTGTCATTCATTTAAACACCGGGTTTTTTTTTGTCCGACAGATCTGTAAGTAAACACATTTCTAGTCATTCAGTTGTCGATCAGTTGTCTTTGAAATACCTTGAACAATGAAGTATTAGGTTTTAAAGAGACGATTTTATTTTCAGAAATCTGCCAGAAATGTATAGAAAATATTATGTTCTTTTTCTGGGTCTCTCAGTACATAGGCAGTATTGTCTTCAGAATTTTTTTGGGAGTCATTTTCAGCAATTGTTATATTTGTTTTGATGTTCTCATGTGTGACTTTTTTTTCTTTTTATTTGGCAACAAGTTTCTCATGTCCTGACTATTTTTTATGATTTCTTTTTATAAATTATGGGGATTTTTTGGCACATGTTGGATGTTTGTGCACACTGGTCACATTTTTTGTCTTCATCATTTTTTGGGGTGGTCATTATCATTTGACCAGGTGACTCTCAACTTAAGTGTTCATTCATTTTGTTATTAAGGTGATGTTTTAATATTGATTTTTCTGTCTCTCCATCATTTTTGTTTTTTTAAAAATCTTTTTAATATGATTATTTTTTTTCCCAGTAGTAATCCTGTTTACTATTTATCGTAGAAAGTGTAATATATCTGTAATCTTTACTTTCATTGACATGTTTTCTTACATACCCAAGCGTTCCCCCACCATTTTGTTGACGTATCTTTTTGTCAATACTTCGAATCATATTTCATTTTAAAGGCTTCACACTTGGGACACTGGCTCATACAGATTTTGTTGGTAATCAAGACTACTCGAGAAAGTGTACCTCATGTATGTCTGACTTCATTTTTCTATTGTGGTGATTATGGATTTTGTTTTTTCCTTAAGGTTTTGTAAGTGTGTGTGTGTGTGTGTGTGTGTGTGTGTGTGTGTGTGTGTGTGTGTGTGTGTGTGTGTGTGAAGTCAAGTCAAGTTAAGTCAAGTCAAAAACACTTTAATCATCCCATGTGTTTGTGTGTGTGTGAGAGAGAAAGAGAGCATATGCATTTTGCATGCATGCACACATACTTTTTGCTTCATCTTCTCAGTACTCTGTTCTTTGTTTCTTCAACATCCATCTCTTTCTTTCTGCCTGATTTCATTTTAAAAAAAAATCAAGTGCAGAATTGAATTCAGCTACACATTCTGGATTCTTGCATATCCATTCCATCTCCTTCTCACTTTCTCTTTCTTAACTGCTTTGGGAGTTATTGTGACTCTGGTCTAAAGAGCTTTTTCACCAAATTCCTCAATTGGATGTGTACCAGAGCTTGGGTCTGGGCAGATGGTTTCCCTGTCTGTTCTTCAGTGTTGTGTGTTTACTGTTGTTCCTGCCTTTCTTGTTGGTCTGTTTTCTTCTTCTTCTTCTTCTTCTTCTGCATTCCCTGGCAGTCCGTTTTATAGGTGATAACTTTTGGTTTTCTTGAATTACAGAAATCCTGGTAAAATAGTCTTCTTTTTTGGTTGTTGTTACTTTAAGAAAAAACTTGTGGATAATTTGTGGCATTGCTGAAGCGATGCTTGTTTTGTTTTGTTGTTTTGTTGTTGGAACATAGTGTATTTGTGACATTGTCTTTGCCTATGACAGTGTGTTGTGAAATTGGGTGTTTTTTTCTCCCCCGTTTAAAGTTTTATTTGTGTGTTGATTGAGTGTTTGTTTGTTTGTTTATTTTTAAAAAGTAGAAGAGTCAGATGTACAGTTGTGTGATGGTAAATGTAACATGCTGTATCAACATTTTAATCAGCTTCATTCATTGTCAGGCTAGTGGAGAGTTCTTCGCAGTTTGGCTTCTTTTTTTAATTTTTTTTAAAGAGATTGCATGGATCTTTTTCCATTCCTGTGAACATGTAGAGAGCAATGTAAAACAGCCTGGGAGAGCTCATCACCACAAGAGTAGCATCACTCATTTAAAAAAAAAATCCATGTGTACTTTTTTTCCCCCCTGTATGAAAGTGGCTTTCTTCCACAGAATTTAATTCGGAGCAACTCTCTTGTTGCTGAGGCTTCGTTTATGTGTGCTGAATGCATGTTGCACCTGGGACATCAGCTTATCATCTCACCTGAAAGACAAGCACCCAGACCACCATTCAAGATCCAGTGGATGGGGGACAAGTTTGGGTGCAAACGGGGATCGAACCTGCGACTTCTGGCTTTCCAGATTCGTTTTATGTAGTACTGATCCACTTCACAATGCTCTAGTCCACTGGTGTGTCAGACACACAGTCATGTACACACACACATTTTTATTTGGGGGAAAAAAGGTTTGTTCTTTGATACAGTATTCTTGATTATTGGATATAACATGAAAATGCTTGAATTTTTCTTCAGGTGACAATATTCTACATCATAACTTCTTTGAATGATGAGTAGCTTCCCTTGCATTGAACACAAAAGGGGGGGGGGGTGTTTGTGGTTTTTTTTCTTTCTTTTTTTTTTTCTTTTTTTTTTTGCTGGGTGGTATGAGAAATCTGTGTTGTGTTTGCTGCAGTTCATGTTCTCCTTTGGAGATTAAGAAAATATGTTTTTAAAAGTCTTTAAACGAACCAGTAGTTTTTAATCTTTGAAAATACAAAACCAAAAAACCAACCCCCACCCCACCCACCCACCCACCCACATTCACCTTCATTTCCTTTCTTTGTAATTTCCTCTTACATTTTTTTAAAAACAAAATCTTCACCCATGTCTCAAACTCACCCCCCCCCCCCTCTCTCTCTCTTTTTTTTGGGGGGTGGATGGGGGGAATTCCTTTATTTTAAAATTATTTTTCATGGTTTTCTTCTGTCTTTTCCTCTCATTTTTTTTTTTAAATTCAGAAATATTTAAATAATTTAAATAAACTCTTACCTATCTGCCAAAGATTTTTTTACCCTCCCTCTCCCCCTCCTCCTGATATCTGTTTGTATGTCATTTTCTCATTGTTATCACACCGTGTACTGCCACCATCATCATCATCATCATCATCGTCTTTTGTCATTTTGGTCGCCAGAAGCAACAAACATGAACGCCTCACAATACATGTATTATGTTTTTCCGTTTCTCCACAGACCTCCATCAGGGCAGACGCTGCAAGACGACTCGTGGCTGTTGACGGGCGCCGCTAGCAAGGCAGGCTACTGATGCTGTGCTCTCCTGCCTGACGCCTGGCGTCCATGCGGCGGGGTTGTTTCCCTTGGCAGAAGACTGTCATGTCATGTTGTCTCAAATCGCTGAAAGAGGTTTTTTGTAGATGAAGAATTGGGGGGCAGAAATCAGGTTTTGTTGATTTTGGGTTTTTTTTTGTTTGTTTGTTTTTTAAAAAGAAAGTGGAGGTCATGGGGTAAGTGAGGCAGGTTGGGGGTAGGGATGGAAGGGGGATCGGGGGGAGTAAAGGGGGATGGGGGCAGATGTAGCATCTGGTAGGGTAGGGTGAGAGGTATGTATTTTAGATTTTTAGAAACTTTTGAGAAATTTTTTTGGTTAGGTTTTCTTTTCTTTTTTTCTTTTTAAAAAAAATTTTGTTTAGAAATAAAAGTGAGATTTTTTTTTTGGGGGGGGGAGGGGGGGGGGGGAGAAGGAGTCTTGATTATGGTGTTTGTCATGGCAATCATTATTATTGGGGGGCGGAGGGGTAGTAAAATATTGATTTGTGTGTTTATGTGAAAGAGGTGTGTGAGAGAGTGTGTGTGTTCACACGCATGTTGTATGCATGCATGATAGAGTACATTTGTTGGCTTCTGTACATAAAAATCAAAGGTTTCATGATTAAAAGGAAAACTGCAGCCAGGGTTTTATCATCTTTGTGATGAGTGTAAAAATTGGATTTCAGCCGTTAAAGTGTGATTTCTCCTGACTGATGCAAATGCCAAACTCACTCTGTCATACAAAGAATTGTCATGTTCACAACTTGCATATCTACTGAGCGCTTTGATTTGTTGCTTTACAAGATTCAGCGCTATATAAATTCCATACATTATTATTATTTTTTATTATTATTATTATTATTACTGCTACATGGGAAAAAAAGTTGCGTAAGTTTTGAAACTGCATCAGATTTACAAAGGGTTTTTTTTTTTTTTGGGGGGGGGGGAGGGGGGGGGGGGGGGGTTCAGATTGCTGATGATACTTCACTTTGGAAATCTGCATGTGTACCTCTTGTGCTTTCTTTGTTTTTTTCTCTTATTTTCTCTTTTTCCATTAAAACCCCCCCAAAATACTTCAAGACACAGTCTGGCAATATTGGGTAGAATTCATAGTGCCTGGTCTTCTCCTGGGCTTATGGACACACAAAGTCCTTCGGATGAGACTAGAAACCGAGGCCCCGTGTTCAAACGCATGCAGAACATCTTGCGCACATGTTAAATCCTGTTCCGCTTTTCAGAAGAGTAGGCCATTGTGTGCTGGTGGAAACAGAAGACGAAATTTACAAAACCGCATACACACGGGGACTGGATGTAAAAAAGCACATGAGTGCTTAAATGGCTCTGCAGGAGGTCTGCCTGCTGGCCTCAGCTGACACATTCTGACTTCAGGGCAGCTCATTAAAAAGGTTGATAAGAAAAAATATCAGATTTGCTTGAAAAAAGGCAGGAGAATGGAATAGGGAGACAGAAAATAAGCGAAAAAGAGAGAGAAGGGATAGAGAGGTAAGGGAAAGGCAGAAACAAAGGGAGTAATAGACAAGGGGAATTTTCTAGCACAGAATTTCCAGAAAGTGAGGATGTTAATAGTCTAAAGAATGCCAATATTTATCATTTGTACCTTTTTGAGTATAAAAAGTATATTTTGTCATGAACATTTTGCGTGAGTCTGATGTAGTTTCAATCAACTTATGCAGTTGTTTTTCAGGCTGCCAATGAATTTTTTTTTTATATTGTTTATGTACCACCCTTATTAGAATGCAGCTGCCTATGAAATGAAATGAGTGTGTTTGTGTGTGTGTGTGAGTGAGTATGTGTGTGTGAAAGAGAAGATATGTGTGTTTTGTGTGTGAGAATTTGTATGTTTTTTTTTTTGTTTTTTGTTTTTTTTTTGTTTTTTTTTTTGCTGCCTCATCTTCTGTGACATCCCCCGTCCTACTGTTCCCACGCCGCTCATTCCAATCTCCCCGCCACAGCCATACCCAGATTTGTTATGCCTCATCCTCAGGGTCGGAAGTCCACAGGGAGCCCATCACTATCAGGCCACCGTGGGGCCACCAGCCAGAGGGGCCCTGCACTGCTGCTGGGTCACTTTGGTGGTGTTCAGTGGTGCCTGTTCTGAGCTAACATACGCAGGACACCACCTACTAAGCCCCCTACTAACGACAGTATTAGCTCAGTCGCGGAGCCAGACTGAGTGAGTTGCCCACCCGAGGTGGCAACCACCACAACGTCCCTCCAACAACCGTCCCCTGCAAACCTCCAACCCCAAAGGCTTTGACACAAACTCACCACAGGCACAGAAGTGTTTTGGGGAAACCGAATCTGAGGTCACCATGAGACCAGAGAAACCGGGACCACCGAATCAGAGGCAATTTTTTTAATTGCATGATGATCAATGACAATGAGGATGACGTAATGATGCTGCTGTGGAAGTGCATATGCTTTGAGACTACTTGACAGGGTTGTACTTTACGCTTACTATCATAATATATCCCGGCGTCAACCGGGCCCGAGAGATACAGACACCTGCAGTGTTGGTCAGGTAATTTGAGCAACACTCTCAAACTCGCATCCGTATAAGTGGATGAAGCTCGACCGTGTGGTCCCAGTCTCCCCACTGAGCCCACAGCACACTCACTTGGGTAGGACCCGGCCCCTAAGTCCGAAAAAATCCCTTTGAGTTTTTGGGGGAACAAACCCCCGCGACCTTCCAGTCCGTAACCCAAGGCGCTAACCACGGGCCCCCATGGCGGTGGGGAAAATTTGTATTTTAACATACATGTGTGTGAAAGAGACGAGGGTTTTGGGGTATGCTCCATTATTTGTGGTGCACCAAAACTTTTTAAAAATCACAGAAAAAAACAAAATCAAAGGAGTGTAACTGTGAATTTGTTGAAAAAATTTTGTCAAGCATGAAATCAGAAACACACAATCAGACTTTGTGGGTCCCAAACATTTCCTTTGAACAAGGAAATTAACAAAAAACCAAGTGACCCCTAGGTTGTTTTTTAAAATATTGTAACAGCAAAAAAGGAGTTTAATTTAAAAATTTGTGTTGAATCGATGCTACATTTGTTTTTGCGCAAGTATTGGGGGTTGGGGAAATAAAAAGCTTGCTGTTGATTGTGCAGGCCGGGGATTTTCTATCTTGTCAGGATAAAAAAATTTCCAGTGGGGAACTTTTCTGATGATTTTTTTGAGGAGGGTTTTTGTTTTTTTATAGTAGAAAACGTCCATTTGTTGAATTTTTTCTCTTTTACAGGAAATGGGGGGTTTTTTTTTTTTTTTTTACTTTCTTGCTTGGGTTTTCATTATTGTTATGGGTTTGCCATATTTTTGTTTAGTGTAGTTTTGGGTTTTTTTTGTTTTTTTTTTTTTTTTTTTTTTTTTTTTTTTTTTTTTTTTTTTTTTTTTTTTTTTTTTTTTTTTTTTTTTTTTTTTTTTTTTTTTTTTTTTTTTTTTTTTTTTTTTTTTTTTTTTTTTTTTTTTTTTTTTTTTTTTTTTTTTTTTTTTTTTTTTTTTTTTTTTTTTTTTTTTTTTTTTTTTTTTTTTTTTTTTTTTTTTTTTTTTTTTTTTTTTTTTTTTTTTTTTAAGGGGCATGCAGAAAGTCTAATTGAGGCTTACTAAGGGATCAGTTTATAGGAAAAAAAATCAAACAAATAAAAAAGCAAGACAAAAAAAGGTAAATTGCTTTTTGGAGTGCCTAGTGAAGTATAGGGGGTGTGTGCTTGCGACATTGCAGTGTGTGCAGGCAAGTGCCTGAGCTTTGGGTAGATGCATGATGCCGCTTGATATATGCGGGTAAAGGGGGAGTGTTTGTTGAATTGTGAAAAGAACAGGCGGGGGTGAAAAAAGGGTTGGGTTTTGGAAAATGTGTCAACGCTTCGAAAAAAAGGGAAATTTTAAAATTACAATGTGTTTTTTACGCCGTGTAGTGCATTTGAGAGCATTGCCCATATGTCGTGGACAGTAAAGGGGGTATCTTGTAAGCAGACCCCCCCCCAAACACCCCGTTAATTATGGTAACTTTTTCATTTCTTTCCCTTTTTTTTTCGGGACAAACAGAGGGGGAGTTTCTAGCCTGTGAAAAGACCATCTGGGCTTGTTAAACCCTTCATTATTTATATATTTCACACCACAACACCACACACACACACACACACGTGTGAGAGAGAGAAAAAAGGAGAGAATTAATAAATCTGGAAGTCATTTTTGTGTGTTTTTATTTTAAAAAAAGAAATTATTTTGAATTCATCAACACAGAAATCCGTTTCTCTATGATGTGTTAAAAGGGTCTGTCTGTGTGGATTTTTTTGGCCAGAATTTGCAGTATGAAAGGATAAGGGGATGACACACACACACCACACCCACACACAACCACAAACACAACAAACAAAAACCACACACACACACCTTGGGGACAACGTTTGTGGCGTGAGCAAGAGTCAAAAGACATTGTGATACACACACACACACAGAGAATAATGTGAAATGTCAATACAATATTTTGGGGGATGCAGAGTATGTCACATTTTCAATCTTGTTTTCGATGTTGGTCCCTTTGATCTCATTCTCTTCCGTTCAGCATCTGACCATCTCAGACAGTGCATTTGGTTGATGGGAGCATTTTTGTTGGGTTTGTTTGTTTTTTTGGTTGGTGTCAAGTTTGTACTGCCATGAAAAATGTGCGCCCTGTGGCCAGGTGTTTTGTCTTTGTCTTGTTATTGAAAAAAATGGTTTGTTTTTTTACAGATTTGTTTGTGATTTTGAGATATTTGATTTTTTTAAATTTTAGGTGAAAGTTTTATTTCATATTCAGTTTTGATGCCTGTTTATAACTTTTTTTTATTGCATAATTTTTTCCAAAACAAATTTGAACGGGATATTCTGTATAATGCATTTTTGTGTGTAGTTTGTGAAGAAGCTTTTTTTATATTTTTTTTATATAATATTGTTCAGCATTTATTGAAAAAAAAGCCTTTGAGACTTACAAGAAAAGAATTCAACAGGAAAAAAGTTTTCTTTTTGATTGTATTAATTATACAGTTCATTGTATTTATTTGATTATCCGTCCATTTTTTTCCTTTGGTACTGCCCATGTCCACGAGGTGGTACACAAAACAGTTGGTTCGTGATTATTCGGAAATCTATACCTACGTTTTTTAAGAAGGAAAAAAACAACAAACCAACTGCCTTTTTCTTCAACTGCCTTCCGCTGTGTAAAAGTGTACAGTTTACATGTGGAGTTGACTGTTTATTGTGACACAAGCTGACTGTGATGTATTTATTGTGCTCTGTGTTGGTACTCAAATATTATGACTCCTGTTTGGCCTCTGAACAAAACATACATTCCAGATATGGTTTCCAATGACTGATCTTTCAACTTTATCCAGATACTCCTTTATTAAGATAGGGAGGTTCTGTCACAAAAGTATAGATTTTTTATTCTCAGAAATTGATTCTATCAAAGGTAGATGAGTTCCCCCACCTTCCTCCCAAATACAGAAGCATTTGTTTTAAGAGGAAAGCAACTGTTGGTGGGTTTTTATTCTTTTTCTTCTTTTTTTTAGGATAACTAATGTAATTGTTTGTGCTAAAGGTGTGAGCAAGAAGAGATTCCAATTTTTCTGTCTTGACTGCAATTTTTCGCTTCACTTTATAGCAGTTGCACTCTTCCCTTTACCGTGGATTCTAACCATTTGGAGGAAAACTTTTGTTGCTCTTGATTTCTAACTAGTGAAAATGAGCCGAAGTATTAGGGAAGATTCTTCAAGAGAGAAAATAACGTCAAAGCATGTACTTACTTCGACTTTTTTTTAAAAATGAAAAATATAGAAAACCTTTTTTCTCCAGCAAGAATCATCACTTATCAAGGGTGGGTGTTGGACACCGACTTACAGTTCCTGATTTCATCTCCTGTCAATCCAAAGGGGCGAGTTGTTGGAGAATCACCCATCTCAAATTATGCGCCCTTTACTCTTGGAGAGTGATGGTTCTTGAGCTTTTGAATATTCCTTACACTTACCTCAATCCTTGATGTTTTTTGATGTTTGTTTGGCTATGTATGTGGCTGAATCTGCAGCCAATGCAGTTCCCCTACGACCCCAGAGGGGATTGCTACTGGAGCAGAAGAGATGAGTGGTGAAATTTCAGTGCCCTATGATCTTGGGGGAGGTTGCACTGGAGCGAAGAGATGAGATGGCTGAATTGCAGTGCCCCTAAAACCCCCGAGGGGGTTTCTAGTGGAGCAGAGGGTGAGATGGTGAATCTCGTGTCCTAGCCCCAGAGGGGATTGCAGTGGAGCAGAAAAGATGGAAAGGAATTGCAGTGTCCCCAGACCCCCGAGGGGGTTGCTACTAGAGAGAAAGGTGCTGGCTGAATCTGCAGTGTCCCTATGACCCCAGAGGGGATTGCTAGTGGAGCAGAAGAGATGAGATGGCTGAATCTGCAGTGCCCCTACGACCCTGGAGGAGGTTGCTCCTGGAGCAGAAGAGATGAGATGGCTGAACCTGGCAGGCTGGAAGTCCAAGAAGGCACAGAGGGGTTCTCTGCGTTTGAAAAGCGTAGCTGCTCCATGTGTTCATTCCCCGTCGTCACAGCTCTGAAGGAGGAGGAGGATGCTGCTGCGGTCTTCATTGACAAAAAGGTTTTCTGGCCCCGGGGTTTTGGTTTACTGTTTTTGTGGGCAGTTTTGTCTCCCTCCTCGTACAGACGTGGCATGGAAGGTAGGTAGGTCAGGAGTGTTTTGGGGGTTTTGGAGTGATGACTGGACTGGGGACTGGATGTAAAATAATAAAAAAAGCACATGATTGCTTATTCATTATCCCCGGGAAAAAAAATCATGTCATCTGAGCGCTTTGATTTGTTGCTTTACAAGATTCAGCGCTATATAAATTCCATACATTATTATTATGATGATGATGATTTTTGGTCCAGTTTTCCAATGAAGAGCTGGACTCCATGATGGAAAGACACTTAAAGCATGTTATCTTCTCTCTTCTCTCTCTCTCTCTCTCTCTCTCCTCTTTTCTCTCTCTCTCTCTCTCTCCCCCCCCCCCCCTCTCTCTCTCCCCCCCCCCCCCTCTTCTCTGTCTTTCTCTCTTCTTTCTGGTATTATTCCAAGGCCACATTATATTTGTTGATATATTTGAAATTTTCTTTAAAACTAGCTGGCAGTGGCAAGTTATTATAATTATGTTGTCTTTGATAAGCTTGCATTAACATGCACAATTAATGAAAGTTATATTTCAGATTATAAATGAATATGAATATTATCATTGCAAATATTATTTCTGAATGTGGGGTTTTTATGTGTTTAAAGCAGAGTTGTGTTAATATTCCATTTTTATTGTTTGAGAAAAAAAAGGGAGAGAAAATACAATAATGTATTTTTAAAAACATTCCATCCTGCACGGATCTGAATAAATTATGCAAATCATGATCTGAGTGTGAATATTTGTGATGGGTGTTCTGACTGCATATGGAATTATGTTAATTAATTAATGAAAGTGTATTTAAAGTTGTTGGGTTGTTGGTTTTTTTATATAAAAGAACCATATATGCGAGTGAATGTATGAGTATGTATGCGTGTTTAAAGTTGTTGGCTTTTTTTTTTAGAAGAAGACCAATATATGCGAGTGAATGTGTGGGTGTGTGTGTTTAAAGCTTGGTTGGATTTTTTTAGAAGAACCATATATGCGAGTGACTGTATGAGTGTGTGCGTGTGTGTTTAAAGTTTTTCATTTTTTTTTAGAAGAACCATATATGCAAGTGCATGTGTGTATGTTTGTTGTTGGGTTTTGTTTTTTATTATTCTTTTACTTCAAGGATAATGGAATAAGCACGTATGTGCTTTTTTACATTCAGTCCCTGTGTGTATGCGCTTTTTGTAAATTATGTCATCTGTTCCTACCGGCACACAATGGCCTACTCTTACGAAAAGCGGAACAGGATTTAACGTGTGTGTGTGTGTGCTCACGTGTGCATGCGATCATGTGTATGAGTGAGGAGGAAAGAAAGATCCAGATCCTAAGGATATATACTTTCCCAAAGTTTTGCAGCATCTGTGCAGCAGTAATGGCAAGAGTTTTTAAATAAATTTGTGAGCCCCTCCAACTCACTTGTCACAGGAATATTTTCTTACATGTGATTTGAAGACCACTTTCAGTCACAGCAGATTTCTCTGTGTCAAATTCCAGCTGTTCTCCCTGGGGAGAGTGCATCACCACAAGATCAGTGCCACCCATTATTTCAGTGAAAAAATTGAATCTACTCATGCATTTCTTTCCCTATCAGAGAAACTTTTTTTTTTTACAGAATTTTTCCATGGACACCTACCTGACTTGTTGCTGTGGGTTCTTTTACATGCACTTAGTGAGCCTCTTTCAATATTCAAACGACTTGGGTTTTTAAAAAAAAAAACAATTACAGAGGAAAGCATCAGATTTATTGGTATTTGTTTCTTCCTGAGAGATTTTGATCAGGTATGTTTTCTGTGGTTTTAAGAGAGAAAAAAAAAGACTTGAAACTTGAAGATCCAACAGTTGCAATTAGATTATGATTCAGAATGTTTGTGAAGAAATCATAAGAAGCAGTCAGTGCGCTCACGTTAAAACCCCTTTCCGCTTTTCAGAATAGTAGGCCATTGTGTGCCAGTGTGAATGGATGACAAAATTTACAAAACTGCATACACACAGGGACTGGATGTAACAAAGCACATGAGTTCTTTTTCCATTATCTTTGAAATAAAAGAACTAAGAAGAAAAGAAAGAAAAATGAGATTATTTGAAATAAGAGAACTAAGAAGAAAAGAAAGAAAAGTGAGATTATTTGAAATAAGAGAACTAAGAAGAAAAGAAAGAAAAGTGAGATTAAAAAATAAACTATTTCAATGATTTTAGTTCTGTCAGCCTTCTCCCCTCTATCTGTGCGCATGCATTCAAATGCATGCACAGAAACACAACATATGTACCACTAAAGATGGCCCCCATGTATAAATCTTATTGAGAATGAATGGTTGGAAATAGTGTTGTATGTGGACAGACCAATCAGTGGAAATAGTAGATAAATATTTACTTTTCTTTTAACAGTATGGATAATGAACTGATTGATTGATGACAGATGATTATGTGAATCATCAAAGTATGCTAAATAATAATAATAATAAATGGAATTTATATAGCACTATATCTTGTGAAAACAAATCAAAGTGCTTAGTGTCCACTATTATTTGTTATTTGCTTTTGCTTGTATTCTTCATGAACCTCTGTAAACAAGGATGGACTGTGTGCCAGTTCAAAAACAACAACAATGAAACATATGTACACATGAATACTATATGCACTCACATTGGTGAAAACATATGTACACATCTTGTGAACATTTATGCACATACATTCAGTGGCTCACGCTCACACATGCATGCAAGCGTGCACACACACGCATGCAAACACATGCATGCACACGCACACTCACACATGCAGGGCAACCCACAAAACTCACACATGCATTGCAAGCACAACACTCGGGAAACCAACACATGCATGCAAACACACGTGCATACACACAGGCACTCGTACATGCATGCAAGCTCACACACACACACACACCACACACACACACACTCATACACTTCATGTGATCTCAATTACCCTCAAAGATTTATATCTTTTTTTTTTTTTTAAACCATACTTTGAATTCACACTGAAAATAGATTCATGATAAAGGAAGAGATCATTTAAACTGACAAACCGCTATGCCATATGAGCATTGAATCAAACTTGGATGTGAACCCCCTAAAAAATTTCTATGGGCATAGAAATTTCAAACTGGTTTTTAAATCTCTATTGATACACTGACACTTATTGATGAAAATTTCAGCTACGTTGGGAAAAGATACTATCTTGTGTGTGTGTGTGTGTGTGTGTGTGTGTGTGTGCGTGCGTGCGTGCGTGCGTGTGTGGCAACATGTAAGCGAGATGTTCCCCAGGACTCTTTCTGTCCTTAAAGCAGATGAAGAAAAGCATGCCGATTATGATCTGTTACCTTTGGAAATAAAGATCATCGTTATGATGGGCAACTCTGACAACTCTCTCTCTCTCTCTCTCTCTCTCTCTCTCTCTCTCCCCTCTCTCTCTCTCTCTCTCCTCTCTCTCTCTCTCTCTCTCTCTCTCCATCTCTTTTCCTTTTCTCCAAGGGCCAGATGAAAAGAAAAATTCTGATACTTATCTGTTACCCCTTGAAATTAAGATTTCACCAACTCCTCATCTGCCTCTCTCTGTCTCTGTTTCTCTATCTTTGTCTGTCGTCTGTCTGTCTGTCTCTCTCTCTCTCTCTCTCTCTCTCTCTTTCACACACACACACACACACCACACACAACACACACACACAAACAACACACACTCACACACACACACAGAGTTTTAATGTATGTGTGGGTGTGCGCGCGAGGGATAAAGAGAAAGGGGAAAGAGAGAGATGAGGAAATCATGTAAAGACTTTGATCACATCATGTTATACAAAGCTGTATTGCTGCCCCCCCCCCCCCCCCCCCCCCTCTCTGTCTGTCTGTCTGTCTCTCTTCTCTCTCTCTCTCTCTCTCTCTCTCTCTCTCTCTCTCTCTCCTCTCTCTCTCTCTCTCTCTCTCTCTCTCTCTTAGATGGAAAATGTGACGATCTCTTTTTGCATTTGTTTCCTTCACTTGCCTTTTTGCCTTGCCCACTGTATGTATTGTGGCCAAAGGCCAATGTACATTAAACCTGTTCATTTTTTCTCTCTCTCTCTCTCTCTCTCTTCTCTCTCTCTATCTCTCTCTCTCTCTCTCTCTCTCTCTCTCTCTCTCTCTCTCTCTGTCTCTCTCTCTCTCTCTGTCTCTGTCTCTGTTTACAGAGCTGTAATAGGGGAGGGACAATTGTTAAACTGTGTCAGTGTCTATAGATAGGCGCCTACCGTATGATTGATAGCATGTCCAGGAAAGAAGAGGGTAGTGCTGGTCTGGGCATGCAGTTTCACTGGGGAACGCAACCAGAAGAGCACCATGATTATGGATGGATTGCAGATCAGTGGCTTCTGAGTGTGTGTGTATGTTTTGTGTGTGTGGGGTGTGTGTGTGTGTGTGTGTGTGTGGTGTGTGTGTGTATTTCATTCTGTTATTTTATTCTTTTATTTCGAGGAGAATGGAATAAACACTCATGTGCTTTTCTCATCCAGTCCCCGTGTATTTGCGGTTTTGTAAATTTTGTCGTTCGTTCCCATCGGCACACAATGGCCTGCTCTTCCGAAAAGCGGAACAGGATTTTAACGTGTGCGCCAGATGTTCTGCGTGCGTTCGCACACGGGACCTCGGTTTATATAGTCTCATCCGAAGGACTATTGGGGAGAGTGGAGTCGGCACTGATGTTAACTCCAGGGGAGAAAATCCTCGTGAACAAGATTTGAATCCCGGTCAGCAGATCTCGAATACATCACTCTAACCACCAGGCTAACCCTTTCCCCGCGCGTGGTGTGTGTGTGTGTGTGTGTGTTGTTTTTATTTGTTTATTTTTCGATCCTTGGTTGGAGCTCCAATGGTTATATTTTGCGTGGTGTGACCGGTTGATCCCCACCATGAAGGTAGCCGCATTCCGACTTCAGGGAGTGTGTGCCATGTAAAAGCCGCGAAACTATAATCAGATTTCTTGCGCTGGTGCTGTGAAAACGATGTACTGAATAACGTGTTGGGGTAGTTTTGCGTCTTTCCCCAGCTTAACTCCATGATAGGGGAGGGGGGGCCCAGTATACGCTCTCTGATTCTGTCGCCCACCTGAGAATCTCTATGAGATTGTGTAAGCACACTCAGGATAAACAATTTTTAAAAGGTTTGCGTGTAGGACTGTTTTCAAGTACAGTACCTTCCCATTAAAGGCAGCCATACTCCGACTGCGCTTTTCTTACCTTGTCATACTTGTGGAGGACAATCCCAAAAAAAGATTTAAAAGCATCAAACCATTTTCTCTCTTCTCTGCCTTCCCTTACCCGGTGTGTCTTCTCCTGTGCTTGTTATTTTACACAGGAGGTGTGCCCGCTGGCCTCAAGCCGACGCGTTCCCACTTCAGAGCAGCTCATTTCATTGTACAGGCTGCATGCTGGGTATGCTCGTGTTTCAGTAACCCACCCGAACTCTAGACATGAATTACAGGATCTTTATAATTTGATCTCCTGCATGTGTATATATAGAGCCTACAACAACAAAAATTAAGGCTTTGGCAGGTCTGCACTTAAGTTGACCTGGGAGATGGTTAAAATAAAATTAAAATAAAACCCCAAACCTTAATTCACCAGACACAACACCGTAATTGGAAAAAGGTTTTACTTCATGGAACCACGGCCACAGGATTGAAGTCAAAGTCTCAAACAGTCGGAATGCGGCTGCCTTTAATGGTGGGTAAAAACGGTCGCGTTCGCGAAGTCTCACCATTGGTGAACGTCGGAGCTCAAACCCGAGGAAAGAGAAGAGACAAGAGAAAGAAAAAAGAAGGTCTTAACCACCGGGCTGTATATACTGTCCCTGGATAACACCATGTTTAAAGTGTGCGAACGCATGCAGAACATCTTGCGCACACGTTAAATCCTGTTCCGCTGTTCGAAAGAGTAGGCCATTGTGTGCCGGTGGGAACAGATGACAAGGTTTACACACGCAGAAATAAATATATATAAAAAACAACTTTTTTTTTTAAATTAAAAAAAAAAGGTCATCTGAGGGCTTTGATTTGTTGCTTTACAAGATTCAGCGCTATATAAATTCAATACATTATTATTATTATTATTACCATTATTATTATTACTTAAAGCAAGCCATGGTGCTCTCCGCTGACATCAATAACTGACACAGCTTTGGTCCTGGGCGAGATTTTTCACGCCTTGACTGCGAGGTGTCAGTGACGTAGACAGCGGTGTCAAATTACGTCACACACAGGCTGTCCAGAAGGCAGGTCATTCACACGTGACAGAAAGAGGGAACAAAACTGGGTCAGAAATCTTACCCTGGGTTTTCCCCCCTTAACGTATCTTCGTCAAAGAGATTCAAATCGATGGGTGTGTACAGTGTGTGTGTGTGTGTGGTGGGGGGTGGCGGGGGAGGGGGTGACATTATCCAAAGGTTTAAGGTGTTTGAGAGTATATGAACACACACACACACACACACACACACAGATTGGTCGCCGAGATATTCCATCTTCCTAAACAATGGACAGGGCCCTTCCGCTACCTCCTTCCACCCCTCACCCTGACACCCCCTCCCTCCTCTCTCCCTCTCGGTTTCTCTATCACATTAAAACCTGTTCTGCCTTTGAGAAGAGTAGGCCATCGTGTGCCAGTGGGAATGAATGACACAATTTTAAAAAACAACTGCTTGCACAAGAGGACTGCATGTAAAAAAAAAAGAAGTACTCTCTCTCTCTCTCTCTCTCTCTGTTTTGCTTTATATCGTTCACTCAACAATCACCATCTGGAAATAAAATTTGGACTTGGACTAAAATGTGGACTAATCCGTTTGTCTTAATGATATAAATGCTTTGGTCATTTCAAGATTGTTTGTTGTTGTTGTTGTTGTTGAATATAAGATTTCATTTTATCTTCTTTGAATAGTAGATTCAGTTTCAGTTTGTGGTCTCTGAACAGGGCAAGGGTCGGTTGAAAAAACAACACAACAGAAACGTATTGTAACTGCTTACCAGTAACCCTCAATAATAATAATAACGATCATTCATTAATCCCAAAATTCTCTCTTGCTCTCCCCCCCCCCCCTCTCTCTCTCTATCTCTCCTCTCTCTCTCTCTCTCTCTCTCTCTCTCTCTCGTGCGCAGCCTTACTTTGTGTCAAGCTTTCAGAATAAGAGATATTATTGTTATCTTTAGTCATTTTTTCGTAACTGACTTTTTTTTTTATACAGTAACATTTTGTCGTTACTATTGCTTTTACCCCCACCAAAAAACTAAGCAGTTCGCAACCCCCTTCATGTATGGGCCAATGGGCTTTTTTGTGGAAAAAAAATCATTTGCGTTTTTCCCCTCTCTCTCTCTCTCTCTCCCTCCCCCCTCCTCCCTCCTCTCTCCTTCCCCCTCTCTTTCTCTCTCCCTTCCCCTCTCTCTCTCCCTCCCTCTCTCCCTTACCCTCTCTCTCCCTTCCACCCACTCTCCCTCCCCTCCCCCCTCCTCTCCACACACCACCCCCCTCTCTCTCTCCTCTCTCTCCTTCCCTTCCTCTCTCTCTCCCTCACTCTCTCCCTCCCTCCTCTCCCTCCCCCCTTCTCCATCCCTCTCTCTTCCCACCCACTCTCCCCTCTCTCTTTCCCACCCACTCTCCCTCTCCCCCCTCCCATCCCCCCTACACTCAGTAGCAGTCAGAGTTTAACTTCTTACAGGCCTGCTAAGCTCAGTGAAATTGCTCTTTGAACAAAGCGTTATTGTGGATAGTTTTGCTGCTGACAATTTCCAAATTTGCCAAATTAGCACCTGGGCGGTGAGCGTCGCTAGTGCTCTCTGGCTGGCTGACTGACTGGCTGTTTGGGGGGGGGGGGGGGGGGGTGGGCAAAAAGCCCTGTCAACCATGATGATGGGAATAATCATAATGTTGATGTTGGTCAGATAGCGAGAGGTTTGACAGGGAGAATATGAAGTCCCTCTTTCTCCCTTGTCTCTCTCTCTCTCTCTCTCTCTCTCTCTCTCTCTCTCTCTGTCTCTCTCTCTCTCTGTGTTGGTGGGTGGGTGGGTGAGTGAGAGAGAGAGAATGATTAATTGATTGATTGATTGATTTATTCTTTTATATCGAGGATAATGGAATAAGCACTCATGTACTTTTTTACATTCAGTCCCTGTGTGTATGCGTTTTGTAAATTTTGTCACCTGTTTCCTTAAAGAGGGGAGTGTGTATGTGTGTGTGTTTTTGGTGAGAGAGAGAGAGAGAGAGAGGGGAGAGAGAGAGAGAGAGAGGGGAGAGAGAGAGTGTGTGTGGTGTGGGGTGTGTTGTGTTGCTATTTCTTGCGCGCATTTGTGTGTGAGTGGGGTGCACCCAGTGAGTGTGTGTATGTTTGTGTGAGAGAGAGATGGGGGAAGGAAAGACAAAGAGATAGAGACAGTGCGTGTGTGTGTGTGCGCGCGCGCGCGCGAACGCGCACATGTTCTCTTTCTCAGTGCGTGGGGCGTACACGCACGCGCTTGTGCACGTGTGTACAGGGATGGAAGATTGTGTGGGTGGTGACTAGTTCTGTGTTAAGTGTAGGCATTTGGGCCAGGTGCCGGGCCTCGCTCGCTAAGTTCTGTAGCTGTCACCCGATTGTCATGGAGGGTGGGGGTGGGGGGTTAGAAAATGAGGATGGGAAGCTGAAGAGAAAGAAGGCAGGAAAAGGTTTCCTTGAGAGAGAGAGAGAGTAGAGAGAGAGAGAGAGAGAGAGAGAGAGAGTTACTTCAATAAATAAAAGATGTGAAACCCACCCACCCCACCCCCACCCCAGCAGTTCTCTCTCTCTCTCTCTCTCTCTCTCTCTCTCTCTCTCTCTCTCTCTCTCTCTCTCTCTCTCTCTCATACAGACACATGTGTGTGTGTGTAGGTACACTCAAACGCAGAGACAGACAGATTGGGAGAATAAGAGAGAGAGAGAGAGGGGGGGGGAGGAGGGGGGGATGAATGGATCCTTAAAAGAGAACAATGATGAGATGACCACTGCACGTTGTTCCCTCTTTCTCAAGACCACTCCACCACCACCACCACCACCACCACCACCCCTTTCCGCCCACTCTTTCCAGAACTCTGGCTCTTTCAGTAAGGTAGGATTGAACATCTACAGCAAAATGAAATAAACAAAAATCCAAATGATTTCCCCATACTGCTTTCGGCTTTAAGCCTCAAAAACTTCAGTGAAACAAACAAACGGATTTTCCATACTGCTATTGGCTTTAAGCTCAGAAGACTTGAGTTTTAAAATTGTTTTAAAAGAGTTTCCATAGTGCTATTGACTTAAGCCCAGAAGACTTTAAGTTAAGAAAGCTAGCTGATTTTCCATACTGTTATTGGCTTTAAACCCAGAAGACAATTTTTTTAAAAAGCGGTCTGATTTTCCATATTGTTAATGGCTTTATGCCCCAAAGACTTTTTTTTTTAAAGCTAACAGACCTTCCATACTGTTATTGGCTGTGAGCCCCAAACATTTAAGTTTTTAAAAAAGCAAGTTGATTTTCCATACTGCTATAGGCTGTAAGCCACAGTTGAAATGTTGCCATGGTGTCGGCTTTACTCCTTCGTCAACAAACGACATAGCCTACAAGTACAATTAATCCCAACTTTCAGTGTGTGTGTGTGTGTGTGTGTGTGTACTCAAGGACCTATAACAGCCTTCTCTGTAAGACAGACAGAACCACGTAGAGCCACTTAAAAAGATTTATAACAGATGAAATGATAACATTAAATGGGGATTCTATGAATAAAAGAAACATGATCGATATAGACTGAAAAGCTTTTAGCAATCTAAATAAAAAAAATGAATAAAAAGAATTCTATCAGGGCAGCTAGAAGGATGAAAATTTATGTAAGAAATTTAACCAACACGTGAAGCCACCACACTGAACAGAAAATCTATTAATAGCGGATATATTATGGATGTATAAAAGTATAAAAGGTCTCAAAAGCTTTAGCAGTCTCTCTCTCTCTCTCTATATATATATATATATCTTGACAACGAAAAAGGTGGATATTTAAAGTAAGAAATATGGATCTAGTGTTCGCCTATATATCAGATTTTGGAGTATTGAAAACGACAGAAGGCAACTGGTGAGCCGTTATATTTCACTTCTGGCTCAGAAATCAGTCATGGTTCGTCATGCTCATGTATACAATATCCAGTACCCAGCTACCCAAAACTGAGGCTATTTACAAATGTGTGAAAGATCTTTTTCAAAAATCATCGCCTGGGTTTTCCCTGTCGACGTGTTAGTGGTGAGATCCAAATCTCTCTCTCTCTCTCTCTCTCTCTCTCTCTCTCTCTCTCTTTCTGTCACACACACACACACACACACACACAAACACACACACTCCCCTGCACACTGAACTCGCATCAATTACTCGACTGTGCCAAGAATAGGCGCTAAACCCGTCTCGCTATGTTTTTGTCTGTTTGCATAAATCTAACGAATTAACATCAAAATGGCGAATGCTACTGTAGGGAGCACGGCCGTCACACGTACAGGGGTTCATTCAAAAGATCTGTGGTTCGACTACGGTGCAGAGGAGAAGAGAGAGTGAGGCAGCGAGGGGGAGGTGGTGTTAGTTTTCTATGCTTTTTTGGGGCAGGTTTTGAGTGAAAAGATACCATGTAGTGCGGTTACATTTTTGTGTGAGTATGTGTGGGTTTTTAAAAAAAAAGAAGAGATTATTAGCTTGTGTGAGGTGTGCCAATATCACCCTTTCCTCTCTTTTTGCAGACATCTTCAATCCCAGTCTGCCTTTCCGAAAAGTTTTAGGCCATTGTGTACCGGCAGGAAATGAATGACTTGCCAAAGGAGAAAAAACAAAGACGAACATACTTGTTACTGTTGTGTTTAGAAATCATCCACAAAGACAGAATGCAGTTACCCTAGTCTATACAGGTATGCAAAAACCTTACCCTAGTCTATACAGATGGTCACATGCAAAAACCTTATCAATGACGAACCACCACATAGTCGTAGCAAAACTGAGAACGAAACTGAGACATCCCAAAGACGCCTAAAATAAACAAAACCAGGTACACTCTTACCTGGTCAGATTTTGCATAAGCGTGGGTTTCTAACCCACCATTAAGGTAGCTGCAGTACGACCTTGGAGGGTAACAGGTACATAATATACCACACCAGATCTGAAGGCCTGCACATGACTATTCCAACACTAAGGCAAAACTGGACTGCACTGATGCTAGAAGTAGGATCCAAAGTCCTGAATGCCTGGAATCCAACGCTATTCAGTGCAAGGATATCACGCAGTAACTGCACGTACATGGAAAGCAGAGGGAAAGGAGAGACCATGGAATAGTAGAGGGGGAAAGAAGACCGTGGAAAGCAGAGGACCAAAGTGAGAAGGGAAAGAAGACAGTGGAATAGATGAGGGAAAAGAGACATTGGCATTGGCAGTCCTTCGGATGAGACTATAAACCGAGGCCCCTGTGTGCCAACGCATGCAGGAACATCTTGGCAACGTTAAATCCTGTTCCGCTTTTTGAAAGAGTAGGCCATTGCGTGCCCGGTGGGAACAGATGACAAATTTTCAAAAACTGCATACACTACGGGGACTGGAAGTAAAAAGCACTTGAGTGCTTATTCCATTATCCTCATAAAAAAATCTGTGCGCTTTGATTTTGTTGCTTTACAAGATTTAGCACTATTAAATTCCATACTTTATTATTATTATTATTATTATTATGATTATAGCAGAGGGCAAAAATACCATGAAAGCAGAGGGGAGGGACAAAGGAGACCATGTGTTAGACCAGAGGGGAAAAAGAATTGGACAGTTGGTTGGAAAGCAGAGGGGAAAATTACCATGGAAAGTAGAGGGGAAAAAAAGAAGACAGTGGAAAGCAGAGGGGGAAATACCATGGATAGCAGAGAGGAAAAGAAGACAGTGGAAAGCAGAGGGAGAAAAGAAGACAATGGATAGCAGTCCTTCGGATGAGACTATAAACCGTGGCCCTGTGTGCCAACGCATGCAGAACATCTTGGCACACGTTAAATCCTGTTCCGCTTTTTGAAAGAGTAGGCCATTGCGTGCCGGTGGGAACAGATGACAAAATTTACAAAACTGCATACACACGGGGACTGGAAGTAAAAAAGCACATGAGTGCTTATTCCATTATCCTCCATAAAAAAATCTGAGCGCTTTGGATTTGTTGCTTTACAAGATTTTGCACTATATAAATTCCACTACATTTATTTATTTTAGTTATTCTTATTATTATTTAATCATTTATAGCAAGAGGGGCAAAATACCATGGAAAGCAGAGGGGGAAAAGGAGACCATGGATAGAGAGGGGAAAAGAAGACAGTGGAAAGCAGAGGGGGAAAATACCATGGAACTGTTGAGGGTGAAAAAAGAAGACAGTGGAAAGCAGAGGGGATAGGAAATACCATGGAAAGCATAGGGGGAAAGGAGACCATGGAAAGCTGAAGGAAAAGAAGACCCCATGGAAAGCAGAGAGGGAAAAGTAAGACCTATGAAAGCAAGAGAGGAAAGAAGACCTTGGAAAGTAGAGGGGAAAAAAGAAGACAAGGGGATAGCATGAGGGGGATAAAAGGAGTACATGGGAAAGCATGAGGGAGACAAAAGACCATGGAAAGAAGAGGAGAAAGAAGACCATAGAAAAGCAGGTGACCGTGGAATGCAGAAAGTGAGGAGATAAGAGTAAGACCATGGAAAGCAGGTGGGAGAAAAAGAAGACCATGGAATGCAGAGGGAGAAAGAAGAAGACCAGGGAAAGCAGAGTGGAAGAAAAAAAGAAGAGCTGGTAAGCAGGAGTGGGATGAAAAAGAAGAGCATGGAAAGCAGTAGTGGAAGAAAAAGAAGACCATGGAAAGCGAGTGGGAGAAAAAGAAGTAGATGGAAAGCAGAGGGAGGGAATAAGAAGACCCTGTAAAGCAGAGGGGGAAAAAGACGACCCTGTAAAGCAGAGGGAGGGAAAGTATGACCATGGAACGCAGAGGGAGAAAAGAAGACCATGGAATGCAGAGGGAGGGCAAAAGAAAGTACCCTGTAAGCAGAGAGGAAAGGACACATTGACAAGTGTACAACAAAAAGGATCTCAGGTAACAGGGAAAGTAGAAAAGCAGTTGTAAAATTAAGGGATGAAACAACAGTTAAGGACACTGATGAGGGGCCTGTCCCTTTGTTTGACTCCTTCTAGAGAGCAGAAGAGAAAAAAATTATGAGAGCAGGAGAGGACTTGACATGCTTAGAAACTTGGGTTAATGCGGAATGTCTCTATACAAAGAAGTGCAGCAATGTGTGAATCATCCCATTTTTGTGGGTGTGATTGTTCTTTCATTCTGTTCCCTAATGTGCATTCCTGGCTGATATGCAGATAACTAAAGTCAAAGATTTTGTCATTTATGCCCACTATATATAATGATAAAAAATAACATCAAACAGAAATAGATAACAGAAATATACGGAAGATGAAATAAAGATGTGAATCTCAGGGTGGAAATCCCCGTCATTACAACCTTATTAGCAAACATGTTATTATAGTTCATCGAATACAGTGGAGCAGTCTTCTTTCTCTCGGTTCTCTCTATCTATGGCAGTAGATAATACACGTGGAAAATTAGCCATGATTCGTTACAGATCATCATTTTGATACGGATGATTTTCGCCTCCTTGCTAATATTTTCCACTTTCGGTTTCTTGGGATCTGGCCAGAAAGAAATCGCGGAATACTGTAAGTTGTTTGTTACACGAACGAACGGCAACAAAGTGCGAACAATTGACGCACCCTTGCACAGATTGTTGTCTCCCTTTCTGGATTCCTCTGGTTTATAGTCAGTGCTTATCTGTCTCGTATCTTCTTCGCGAATTTGCTGCATCATGTTCGGGTAATGACACCCGGGTGGCTTCCACTCCTTCGCCACTTACCCCGGTCCTCACTTACAGGCACACCCAGTCCTGTTGTGTCGCTCTCTCTATCCGAGCCAGCAGCCCCCAAAGAGACTGATCTGGCTGTCAGTGCTCGCCTGTCCCAGGGTTACTTCTTGACTGGCATGCTGTCTACCCTTCAGCAAGATGTTCTGCATGCATTCTGCACACGGAGACCTCGGTTTATATAACATTGTTATAATTATTGTTGTTAACATTGTTGTTATCGGTTGTATGTGTGATAACAATTTGAATGCGGGCGCTTTGATTTGTTTTTAATAATCTTTTTCTTCTTCTTTCATTCTTTCTTTCTTTGATTTGTTTTTAATAATAATAATAATAATAATAATAATAATGTATGGAATTTATATAGCGCTGAATCTTGAAAAGCAACAAATCAAAGCGCTCAGATGACAATTTTTTTCCAGTCCCCGTGTGCATGCGGTTTTGTAAATTTTGTCATCTGTTCCCACCAGCACACAATGGCCTACTCTTTCGAAAAGCGGAACAGGATTTAACGTGTGCGCAAGATGTTCTGCATGCGTTCGCACACGGGGCCTCGGTTTGTAGTCTCATCGGAAGGACTTTTTACAAGATATAGCGCTATTTGAATTCCATTTATCATCATCATTATTATTATTATTATTATTAATAGTCTCATTCGATGGACTTTCGGGGGAGTAGAGTCAGTACTGATGTTAACTCCATGGGAAAAATCCTCTGGAACGAGTGCCTCAGTGGATGCTGGTGGAACCCAGGCTCAATCCTAGGCAGTTGCATCGCCAGCCCAATGCTCTAACCACGGGGCTACCCAACCCCCTCCCCTTGTCTGTGTTTCAAGTTCTGCAAAATTATATTTTATAAGTAGCTGGGGAAAAAACACACTTCGTCATTCATTCTGGAGGATTTTTGGTTTTTTCCCTACAAAACAGAAAAAGAAGCCACCTTGAAATCGCATGCACATGAAATCCCAATACCACCAGCCTGGCAGTTTTCCTTGTAGAGAACGGCTTTTGTTTGGTTGTTGTTGTTGTGGGGTTTGTTGTTTTTTTATTGGGCTTTTGGTGGATTGTTGTTGTTGTTGTTGTTTTGTTGTTGTTTTTGGGGGTTGTAGGGGAGGGGGGGGGGGGGTGTCAATATGGCCTAAGTTGCCTGTGTTCAGTTTGTTTATTTGTTTTTCGGAAACCAGTCAGGCGTTGCAACACGTTTGTATGCAACTTCCGCATGAATTAACAAGTTACCCGTATCGGATGTCTGACTCCTAGTCATAAATCACCTCCTTGGGTAGTGTTCATTTCTTTCCAACAGAGTTTTCGCCTTGCCTGAGACTAGCTCTGTGTTTAATCAATTGCATTAAGTGTAGGGAGACAAACACAGGAGGGACGGTTGAGTCATACTCCAGGGTTAGCTTCGGGATGAGGTAGTTAGTGTTTTCTGTAGCTGCTAATCAGGAGTAGAGAAAAAATTGCGTATTTTTATAAACCAAAATTAAAGGTATGAATAAATAATACATGTGATTGTTCTGCAGGGTAGATGATATATACTGACGCAACTCGTTTAACACTTGCAGTCTCCAGTTTCTATTTATGTAAAGCTCAGTGGTTAGAGTACTTGCTTTACCCCAGCCAAGTTAAGCATGGTTACCAGTTGGATGGGTGACCGTTTGCGGGCCTTGGCTTTAGTACAGTCCCCCAGCTGTAAATGGGTACCTGCCCTCTTTAGGGTCAGGGAAGGTAAAGCAGCGAGGGAGAGGAGATGGGCGCCGCCCTCAATATGCTGGCCCCCTAGAGAAGAGAGGTCTCTGACGCCTCGCTCTCCTACGACCTTATAGGTTATTGGACACCTTTACCTTTTAATATCTTTTTATTGCCATTATTTTGGGCTGTGTTTTCATGAGTTTTGACAGATAACGACATGTTAAGCAGTTTAAAAATAATTCTCAGTTACTTTCTGACCCACACAGTTGAACGCCTTCATTCAGTTAACGACACCACAGCCTTTGGGGAGGAGGCAGAAGGAGAAATGCGTTGTCACGTGAGCGAAGGGAGACAACAATCTACGCAGACCACTGCCAATTGTCTCCTCTTGAATTGTCTGCAATTCATGTTGCAGGTTGCTCACTACAATGACGATTTTCTCTCACTTAGCAACGGCTACATGGAAACAGGCTGATGATTAGCAACACGATGAAAATGGGACGAACATGATCCCTATCAAGATGGCGAGCTGTCGCCAACTCTCATGCTGGATTACACAGAAAAGATGAAACAGTGCCAGAGTGTCGGCTACACTTGAACAGGACATTTTGGTGTTTTTATTCTTTTTGTCACCCTTTGACAGAAAAATGTGTGTAGGCCATCCAGTGTCCGTCTGTCTGTCTGTCTGTCTGTCTGTCCGTCTCTCAGGGCCGGGTATTAAAAGAGTATGTTAATACTTATGATACACTTGCAAATCTATATAAATTCCATACATTATTATTATTATTATTAAATCTAAAAATTCTCTCTCTCTCTCTCTCTCTCTCTCTCTCTCCTCTCTCTCCCCTCTCTCTCTCTCTCTCAGGGGGTGGGAGTATACTGCTCAGTCATAGTTAGGGCACACACTCACACAAGTCCTTCAGATGAGACTATTAATATAAACCGAGGCCCCGTGTTCGAACGAACGCATGCAGAACATCTTGCGCATACGTTAAATCCTGTTCGGCTTTTCGGAAGAGTAGGCCATTGTGTGCCGGTGGGAACAGATGACAGAATTTACAAAACCGCATACACACGGGGATTGGGTGTAAAAAAACACATGAGTGCTTATTCCATTATCCCTGATATAAAAGAATAAATAAATAAAAGAATAAATAAATTTTTTAAAAATAAATAAATGTTTCGCTCATATGACACACAACAATAGTTCCTGCCTGAACGTTGGAGGAAGGAGAAGAGTGGACCAACGGTCCCGGAGTAAACGCCCTTGTCTAACTAGTGAAAAGTCCTGGTTTCCTCTCCCTGTAAATCTGAGTGTCTCCCTAATCCATTAAATTTAAAGTGTGGATTGGTGTTTTTAGTGTTGTTGTTGTTGTTGGGTGTTTTTTTTTATATATCGAGGATAATGGAATAAGCACTCATGTGCTTTTTTTACATCCAGTCCCCGTGTGTATGCAGTTTTGTACATTCTGTCATCTGTTCCCACCAGCACACAATGGCCGACTTTTACGAAAAGCGGAACAGGATTTAACGTGTGCGCAAAGTTGTTCTGCGTGCGTTCGCACACGGGACCTCGGTTTATTAGTCTCGTCGACGAACTTTTGGAGAGTGGAGGTCCTGCACTTGATGTAAACTCCAGAAGAAAATATCCCCCTTGAACGGGAATCGAACCCGGGTCGTCAGATTGCGAGCGCAATGTTCTAACCACTAGGCTATCCCGTCCCCCTGATAGACCATGATCTCTGTGTCACACACATCTAACACACGTTATAAAAAACACACGGGAACAAGAGAGTTGTACCGGAAAAAGTACTTGGTGGTGGTCGGTGGCGTGTTGTGGTGGGGGGGGGGGGGGGGGGGGGGGGGAGGGGGGAATGTATTTTTGGTACCCATTGCAGGAAAGAGAAAAAGAAAATACGGGTGGTTTGCTCTTGCGTTGATACTCTCTTCTGGGGTTGAGCGGGGCCCGGAATTTCACCGCCATAAATTGATAGTGGTATTTTCAATGTTCCTTGCATTTCTAAGTGCCATATATTCTCCCTACATCTGCTATGATACCAACTCAAAGCCTTTCACGCATGATGTTTATGAGTCTTTGACACGATGGCTGTCACCGACCGGGCACTCTGCAGCTATTCTCTTTCAGAAAGAAGCTGGTCTTTTCACTTGCACGTCCAAGTGCTAGTGACACAAGAAAGATTTATGTCATTGCATGTTGTTTACAAAGCTACTCAGATTTGACTCCAACATTGAGAGCCTGTGGTGAAGTGTGTGATTTTTTTTATAAAAAGCTGATCAGATTACGCACGCTGGGAGAGCTGTTTGTTGAATGAAGAAATGTCAGCAATGGTGGAGATGAAGAGAACGGTTCATATATCAATTACAAAACAAATACACAAACAAAAATCATAAAAGCATTGTTACCTAGTATCAGGCTGATAATCCAAGTAAAGAACGAAATCCAAGGAAAAGTAGGAATTAAATATGAACCATATTGAAACTCCTTTCTTCAAAAACAGGAGACTCTGTTGAATATTGGTTGGACTGAAGCTTATCAGAAATATCATACAAGATGTTCCAAGGGGAAAATTTGTTCATCATCATCTTCATTTGCCATTACACCCAGCGGTGTGTATGGGCAGCAACAAAGCGCTTCACTCCTGCCCTATTCTGGGCCAACCTATTCAATGGTCCCAAGAGTGCCTGCATGGCCTTCATCTCACTTTCTACAGTTCTTCTCCACGTTGCTTTTGTCTTCTTTTTTCTCCTTCCTTCTGGGGTCCAGTGCAATGATGTTTTGTGATTGACTGTGAGTCTCTACGGAGGTTGTGCCAATCCATCACCGTCGTCTTTGTCTGGTGATGTGGTTCCATGTCTTCTCTGCCTGCATCGCCGTAGTAGGTCTTCATTGGAGTTCTTCTCTGGCCAAATGATCCGGAGAATTCTTCCGCAGGCCATATGGTGTGATAGGATCGAAGTTTGTATAGATCCACTTCCGTCATCATCGCACTCAGAACCGTACAGGAGCGGTAGACACAACTCAGCTCTGGTATAGTTTCAGCTTGGTGTTGGTTGCTGTACTGAGTTTGATCTCCAGAATATTGTCATCTCACTAAAACACATTCTGGCCTTGCCAGTCCTGGTGTGGATATGTCTCTTTTGTGCGCCTCTGGTTTGATTATGCTGCCCAAGGTATGGGAACTTGTACTGTCTGGCCGTAGGTCAGTTCCATTCACTTTTCACAGGGGGGGGTGGTTGTTCACATTGAGCGATATTGGTCTCTGTTTTCATGTGTGCTAATACGAAGCCCACTTGCTACCGAATGTTTGGGTCGCTGGTCTTCTCCTGGATATGTTGGTGTGTGTGGGACAGCCAGCGCCAGGTCATCCGCCAAGTCAAGGTCCGTCTAGTGTTGAGAACAGGCCTCAGCGAATCTCTTTTTCCCTTGGGGTGTCTTCTGTCGTCTTCCTCAACACCAATCAATGGCCAGATTGAAGTGACTGCTGACATCACACATCCTTGTCTTACTCCAGTCTTGACTTCGAAGACAGTGTTGCTATGGCCCACAGAGCATCTGAAGTTGTCATAGAAGCTTTTGATAAGGTGTACCAGTTTTCGATGGGATGCCATAGTGTCGAAGGATACTCCAAAGGCTGTCTCTGTGTATGCTGTCAAATGCCTTTTCGAAGTCTACAAAATTCACATACAGTTGTCTTTGGGCCCCTCGTGCACTGTTCGATGATGTTTCTGAGCGTGAATATCTGGTCTATACATCCTCGTTGCTTCCTGAACCCTGCTTGTTCCTTCCTCAAAGCATCGTCCACAGCGTCTGATATTCTTCTGATGATGACCTTGGCCAGTATCTTGCTTGCACAGACAAAGAGTGATTCCCCTCCAGTTGTTGCAGTCGCTCAGGGTTCCTTCTTGGGATTTTGACTATCACTCCCTTGTCCAATCATCAGGGACTTTTTCGTTCTTCCATGCAGCTGTGAACAGTGGTTGCAGTATGTCAGCTGCTAGTTCAGAATCTGCCTTGAACAGTTCGGCACCAAGGTTGTCCTGGCCTGGTGACTTGCCCTTCTTGAGGGTCTTGATGGCAGCCACTATCTCTTCCTTTGTTGGGGGGTTGACGTCAATGTCTAAGTCTTTTGTAGCTTCTGGATGTCGGCTGTCTCGTCAGGTGGTGGTCGGTTGAGAACTTCCTGGAAGTGTTCAGCCCATCTTTCTTCTTGCTCTTTCTCTGTTGTCAACAGTTCCCTTGTCTGTCCCTGATTGGTCCCCCAGCGCTCCTCTTAAATTTGTTGCATACTTTCTTGGTGATCTTGTAGACTCCCCCCTTGCTCTCCTTGGGCCGCCGCCTCTTCTGCCTCAGCTGCCAGCTGGTCCATGGCTTCTCTCTTGTCACGGCGTGCGAGTCTCTTCACTTTCCTGCGTGCCTCTCTGTACAACTCCTCCTGCCTCTCTCGTAGCCGTGGAGACTTTACTTGCAGAAGTCTCTTCTTGGTCTCTCTTCTTTCTTTGATGGCATCGAAGGTCTCTTGTTGGATCCAGTCATTGTTGGTCTTCTTCTTTTGATGGCCGATGTTGTCCTTGCTGCTCCCAGTGACAGTTTACAGATCTGCTTCCATGTCGTATCTATGTCATGCTGTTCGTCATGTTCTGCAGGATGTGGAATCTGTTCCTCAGATCGTTGACGAATGCAGACTTCACGTTGGTGTCTCTCAATCGCTGGGTATCAAATCGCGCTTGAGTGGTTGGTCTGTGTTCTTCTTCAGTTTCATCTGATGTGTGCTGTCACCAGTGATGATCGCTCCCGACATCCGCACTTCGCTTGGTTCTCACATCCAGAAGAGATCGTCTCCACTTACCATTGATCATCAGATGGTCAATCTGGTTCATATCTCCCATTCGGCGACGCCCAAGTCAGCTTGTGGATGTCCCGTGCGTGAATAGGGTCCCTCCTATCACTAAGTTGTTCATGGCGCAGACTCCACAAGTCTCTCCCCGTTGTCATTTCTGTTCCCCACCCCGTGTTTTCCCATGACTCTCTCATAGTCGGTGTTGTCACTTGACTCCGACCTTGGCATTGAGGTCCCCCATGATGACGATGAGGTCATGGCGTGGAGCTTTCTCTGTCTCTGTCTGCAGCTGGTGGTAGAAGTCATCTTTGCTCTCATCGTTGCTGTTGTTGGTTGGTGCGTAGCACTGGATGATGGTGATGTTGATGTGCCTTCCCTTCAGTCTCGCACTCAATAGTCTGCTGTTGATGGGCTTCCACTCCATAAGGCATCGCTCAACGCCTTTCTTGAGGATGATGGCAACTCCCTCGTGGTGCTGGTCGTCATCTCTCCCAGAGTAGAGGACGGTTTCTCCGTGGTGGTTCTCATTCTCCCAGATCCAGTCCATCTACTCTCGCTTACTCCTAGGACATGGAGGTTGAATCTTCTCATCTCTAATGTTACCTGTGCCAGCTTGCCCGTCTCATACATCGTTCTCACGTTCCAATGTCCTAGTCTGATCTTAGTTTTGGTGGTGTTCAGGTCTTCCCTTATCCTGCTGGTAGCTTCCTCTCGGCTTTGGCCATCAGCATTCATACGAGTCTCACGGACCGGGGGGTCCTTCGCACGAAAAAGTAAAATTTTTTCTTTGTTGTGTTTCGAAACGCTTTTTTTTTAGGGGACAGGGTTGTTACCCTGGCCCAACCCCCAACCTGGAGGAAGGGTTCCCCCTTACGCCTCTTACCATGCCTGGGGAGGCAGGGATCCATTTTTGCAATGCTCGCTTTGTAAGCATACCCCGGGATCCCCAGGGGTAAAGGGAATTTGTAAAGGAAAAAAAAAAAAAAGACGAATTACCATTTTGTTGGTTCATGATTTGTGTTAAAGGATTGAATTTTTCATGCCTTTGTTGGCTAAACCTTTTTCAACCATCTTTAAAAATATGCCCAAAATAAATCTTCTTCATCCTGTTTTTTATAAACTACCAAAATATTCTACCTTTTATTCACGTCTCGCTCGCCTGTCTAATAGTCAACATATTTTAACCCAAAAAATTTGAATCAACCCATAAATTAATAAAAGGAGTTCCTTTACGTGTTTCAGACTGTTTTTATATGGATAACTTCTAAAAACATGGGTGGCAAGCTAGCTTGTAAAAAGATTCTCTTCATCTTGTTATATAATGATGGGAAGGGATGACAAAATTTACAAAAACTGCATACACACGGGGACTAGATGTAAAAAAGCACGTAACTGCTTATTCCATTATTCTCGAAATAAAAGGATAAATAAAAATAGATAAAAATATATATACATAACCATTTTCTCAGGGATGATGCCAAAGCTATGCCACATTTCAGACTTGATGTTTATGACGTCTTTAACACAATGATTAAATCAGCCTCTCCACTCCCTGTGCTAATCTCATGGTTTAAAAAAAAGAAAGGACATAGATGCTTATTCCATTATCCTCGAAATAAAAGAACAAATAAATGAAAATAAATAAAGAAATACACGAGACCATTCTCTCAGCATGAAGCCAAATCCACACCATATTTCAGACGTGATGTTTATGACGTCTTTAACACGATGATGTAATCGGCCTCTCCACTGGCTGAGCTAATCTCTGTAGAATAGACAGCGGGGTGGTCTTGTCACTTGCACCTCAAGTGTATGTAACTACAGCATGCAAGATCTTGGTATGTTGTTTACAAGCTACTCAGTCCCAATGTGTTGCATTTCCCCACACCCCCCTGAGAACTGTAGCGAAGTGTGTGAGCTTTAAAACTGATCAGATTGTGCCCCTGGGAGAGCTCTTTTGTTGAAGGAAGTAAAAGTTCGCAATGGCGGCATGAAAGAGAAAGATTTATCTCTACGTTTTCATGGACCGGCCCATGTTTTCAGGAGAACAAAAAAAAAAATTGTCTTGGTTCTCTTTGCATACAGTTCACAGATGAGTGCAATATAATCCCTGCTGATGTCTTGATAGGTTATTAAGTCACATAGTATGAGAGAGAGAGAGAGGGCCAGGTGTGTGTGTTGGAGGGGGGGGGGGGAGGCGTATAAGCACGAGCACATGCATGCGACCTTGTTCATGTGTGCTGTACAAGCTATGAATAACCCAACACAAGAATTCTGATTTGCAATTATAAGAAGAACATATTTTGAAAACTTTCAAAAGTATCCTATCAAAAATTGATGATCGATCAAATAAAAGTGTGTGTGTGTGTGTGTGTGTGTGTGTGTGTGTGTGTGTGTGAGTGTGTGTTGTAAGTGTGTGTGTAAGTGTGTGTGTAAGTGTATGTGTAAGTGTGTGTGTGTGTGTGCAAGTGTGTGTGTAAGTGTGTGTGTGTAAGTGTGTGTGTGTGTGTGAATTATTCTTTCATTTTGATGGTAATGGAATAGGCACATGTGTGATTTTTTTTACATCCTGTCCCCGGTTACATGCAGTTTTGAAAAAAAATCATCGCAATGGCCTACACTTCCGAAAGTCGGAACAGGCTTTAACATGTGCGCAAGATGTTCTAGTGACAGCCATGTCTTACCATAGTGATTTCAAAGTTAGCATCAAATGACACGAAATATGATGAATCATTTACTTGAATCAAAACTCAACTGTCTCCATCACCGCTGTCATCGGTAGGAGCTTCACGCATTGCTACCAGGGTTCACCATCTCTGTCTGTCTCTGCTGAGTTCTACATCTCCTGCAGCCCTCCTCCCAGACCACTGACCTCAGTGATGTTGGCGGTGTAGGATGCTGGTGGTCTTCCTCTTTTCCTTCTCCCCTCAACCTTACCTTGGAGAACTGTCGTCATCAGACTTGTCTGAGTGTTTCTGTTTGCATGACCAACGAATCTCAGTCCGAGCTATCAGTTTCAGCCAACATTTGTCTTTGCAGTAAAGGTGTCCCATAACCTATGTAGGGGAGCAAGGCGTCAGAAACCTCAACTTCTCTAGGAGCCAGCATATTGAGGGCGGCGCCCATCTCCTCTCCCTCGCTGCTTTACCTTCCCTGACCTTAAAGAGGGCAGGTACTCATTTATAGCTGGGTGAACTGGGGGGGACTGTACTGAAGCCAAGGCGTGAAAACGGTCACCAATCCACTTGGTGACCACGCTCAATGCTGCTTAACATTGGCTTGGGGAAAGCGAGTGCTCCGACCACTGAGCTATCTTTTACAGGAGGAAATTTTTTTATCTGAAGTCAGAGTACAGCTGCCTGTGTGGCGAGGTACTAGAAAAGAGTCGTGCACAGAAAATTTCTCATCCAGTGTGTATTTTCGATCTCACCTTTTTTTCCTAGTGGAATAGTGAGATTATATTCTGGGACACACACAGAGAGAGAGAGAGAGAGAGAGGAGAGGAGAGAGAGAGAGAGAGAGAGAGAGAGAGAGAGAACTCGAACTCGAACTCGAACGGTTTATTCACAAAAAGGCCATTGGCCCATACATGAAGGGGGTTGCCGAACTGCTTAGTATTTTGGTTTAAACACATACGCACACACACACACACACACACACACACACACACACACACACAGAGACCAACATGTTACTGTATAACACAAAGTCAGCTACAAAAATATCACTTAGGATAACATTATCTCTCTTATTCTGAAGGCTTTACACAAATATAAAGTGAGGCTGCGCACAACCTCAGGATGACTTGATGCCAGGAGTAAACAGAGTCTAAATAAATTAGGCTGTCTACTATATTTAACAGGAATGTAGTTCTGCCTAACATCCTCAAATACGGGACAGCACAAGACAAAGTGTACTTCATCCTCCGGAGCTTGCTTACATAATGGGCATAGCAGCCTGAGGTCGTCAATATATTGTTCTCTGTATCTGAATTTATGAACATTTATATCTGATACACCAAGTCTAAACTTAGACATTATTCTTTTCAAATGTATATCCATATCAAGTTTTAGATAAGGTTTGACATCATGCGAACTTATAAATTGTCTGTACATTTGAAATCTTTCACTGTTTTGTATATGATTACTCCATTGCTGCCATCGGCAGTCAATCAATCTCTGCCTGAAAGCGTTAATAAACTCTCTACAATTTCCGACTCCTTGATTGAGCCAAACAAATCCAAACCCGAGTTCACACAAACAGGTACGTATTTGTGTTGCCCAGTTGTTTTTCCCTTTGACATCTAGATCATAAAGCATCTTGTAGGCTTTAAAAGGTAGCCTGCTCTCATTCATATGCAGAATCTTAATCCAATATCTAATGCATCTTACAGGAGAGAGAGAGAGAGAGAGAGAGAGAGAGAGAGAGAGAGAGAGAGAGAGAGAGAGTCAGACAGACAGACAGACAGACAGAAACAGGAGAGAGACAGATAAAAAGAAACAGACACACAGAGAGAGGTGGGGGGGGGGGGGGGGGAGACAGATATAGAGAGACAGTCAGAGACACAACAAGAGAGAGAGAGAGAGAGAGAGAGAGAGAGAGAGAGAGAGAGAGAGAGAGAGAGAGAGAGAGAGAGAGAGAGAGAGAGAGCTGATGTGCTCAAATTAATTCATATCTGTTTTTTCGAGTAAACAGTATGAGACATGTGCTTTTTTGTTTACATCCCTAGGAAAGGCACGTGCCTACGTGTGCGACACACACACAACACAACACAACACAACACAACACAAACTGAGTCAGACAGACAGAGACTGATAGACAAGGAGAGCATGCCGTGTATGTAAGGAACGGAGCCGCTGATTGGCTAAAACTCCTTTCAACTCTATGAGTCTGCGCGTGGTGACCCTGTGACCTTTCTGTTAAGAAATCATGGTTGGGGGAAATGGTTTATCAGCATGGTCAGTTGTCTTTGTATTTATCCTTCTCTGTGTTATTTAATGTACACGCCATCTTGATTAGTGTGTCAGCGGTTAGGTCGAGGTATACATCACTTTATTTTGATAGTAGTATAAGCTGAATTTTGAAAATCCCTTCAAAAATGCAGAATGTAAGAGGAGTGTATGTGATCTTGCCAGATTGTCGTCTGGTGTAGGCACATGCAATGGTGGTTTGTTTGTAAGGTGTAGAACACTTTATGAAAGAATTTGGATGTGCTTCCTTCTAAAACGAATTTGATTTATTGAAATGAGTGGGTTGGTTTTTTAATGAATTATTTATCTAGCCTGCCACTTTCAAATTTCTTCTCAATTTCTGTCAGTTTGTATAAAATAAAATTCGAACACTACAGCCGTGCATGAAAAAGTAAACGGTTATTTATTTTAGTAATTTTACCAATACAGCTCAGGGACATAAATAAGACTTATCATCGCAGTCTGGTAATTGTCATCTTCACGTTCACCTATCCCGTAGTCCTGTAGACCGTTGGGGCACCACTGAAGATTTTGCAACCAGCTTCCTCCACACCTCGCGATTTTCATATTTCAGTATCAATTCGCTCCACTCAAGGCCAGACCACTCTCTGATGATGTCTTCACATCGTTTTCTCTCTCTGCCTCTTCGTTTCCCTCCTTGTACTGTTTCCTGTAGGACAGTCTTGGCCAGTCCAGGTACCCTTGTGACGTTCCCGAACCACTTTATTTTTGCGCCTTTTCACTGAAGTCAGGAGCTCTTCATATGGCTCGATGGCGTTTTCAATTCTGGCTTTCACCTCCTCGTTAGTAATATGATCTCTGTATGAGATACCAAGAAGTTTGAGAAAGCTTATGATCTCCATTGCCTGTTTCCTTCTTTCAATGTCAGCTGGCCATTCTTACCAGCTGTAAATTCCCATCTGTGAATCGATTTGTACTGTAAATAATTATGAGTGGCCCACATTAACACAGTTGCATTTTCAAAAAAAAAAAAAAAAGATCTTGTCCTGATATACGTTAACATGCGTGTAACTGTTAATACTTTATGTCAATTAAGTTATCTAAAAACGGGTGTGTGTGCGTGTGTGTGGAGGGGGTGGGTGGGTGGTAAACAATGTTTCGTTCATTTTTTTTTTTAAGTGCCTGTTTTGCCTAGTCAACAATTGCGATGTTTTCGGTAGCTACCCAACCTCCCCCCCCCCACCCCCCCCCCCCCAAAAAAAAAAAGACACAGCCCATCATGCGACTCAAACCTGTGCACGAGACTAAAGAGTCTAACCGCTGACATGTCGCGCTCCCTTCCCTCCCCCACTCTACGTCCCAGACAAAACAAAATAATTGGCAATACACATGCTAACAGGGACATGGGACACACGTGAGCGAGCCACATGTGCTAGCACAGGGTTGTCTGCAGTAAAGCTCGAGGTGGATTATAAACACACACACACACACACACACACCGTCTGTCTCTCTCTCTCTCTCGCTCGCTCGCTCGCTCGTTAGCACGCTTGCATCATGCACACACATATACACACATACCCAACCAGATCGAATTTAACGGGGCTGTTACCAAAAGCAACGTGGAGGACTGTAGAAAGTGAGATGAAGGCCATGCAGCACTCTTGGGGATCAGTGACTAGGTTGGCCCAGGATAGGCAGGAGTGGAAGCACTTTGTTGCTGCCCTACACACCACTGAGTGTAATGGTTGATGATGATGATGATGATGATGATGTTGGTTTTCAAATAGAATTTGAAATAGAGTGGGGGGTCTGTTGGGGAGGGGGGGGGGCAGATGTTGGCGGCGGGGTAGCCAAGTAGTTAGAGATTTAAACTCCTGATCTGATCGGTAATTGAGGGCACGGGTTCCAGTATCCACTAACATGTCTGGCTGAAGGATTTTTTCCCCTGGAGTTGACATGGGTACTGACTCCTCTCTCCCGAAAATTCTTTGGATGAAGGAAGGCACTAGAGCCTTCTGCACACACATTGGAAGTCCCCTTCACCTTTCATACAAAAGTAGGCCTGCTTTGGCCGGTGGTGTAGACGATAAAGTAAAATGTACCCAGCATGCACCCAAGTACCCTTAGAGGGATGGGCTTTGCTAGTTTTACTTGCCTTGCCAAACAAAGCCAACTGCCAGACAATTCTTGTGCGGTGCTTCAAGGGCTTAGGGGTTTTGATTGTTTGTTTGGTCTTTTGATTGTTTGTTTGGTCTTTTTCTTTTGATTGATTGTTTGATCTTTTTCTTTTGATTGTTTGGTTGGTTGGTCTTTTTCTTTTGATTGTTTGTTTGTTTGGTCTTTTGATTGTTTGTTTGGTCTTTTTCTTTTGATTGTTTGTTTGTTTGTTTGGTCTTTCTTTTGATTGTTTGGTTGGTTGGTCTTTTTCTTTTGATTGTTTGTTTGTTTGGTCTTTTTCTTTTGATTGTTTGGTTGTTTGGTCTTTTTCTTTTGATTGTTTGGTTGTTTGGTCTTTTTCGTTCCTCAGTTTCTGCCCCGAGGTTCATCAATGGTAATATTTTGCGTATGCGACTGATTGCCCTCCATCAAGGCAGCAGCGTTCCTAAATGACGTCTGAATACGAAACCAGTGTGCATGGTTTTCACATTTTTGTCATCCGTGCATGCGGTGACCTACTCTTCCGAAAGGCGGAACGGGTGGTGGTTTTTTTATGTGCGGAAGATGTTCTGCGTGCGTTCGTACACGGGACCTCGAAGGACTTTTTGGGGGAGTGTAGTCGGCACTGGTGTTAACTCCAGGGTGAAATAAAAACTTCAAACGGTAGCTGTAGTGGTGGCTGGAACCAGCAAAAATAGATCGTGAGCTCAATAGAACATTGAGCTCACGATCTATTTTTGCTGGTTATTGATTAACTAAACTGTTCCCCCTCCCTCCCTCCCCCTTTGAGATCTTTGAAATAAAGCTAACCAGATTATTGTTATTCTCCAATAAAAAGCCACCATTCAAAGTCGCCAAGATATAAAAAAAAAAAAAAAAAAAAGAGGAGTAAGGAGAGGAGGGTGGGGGTGGGGGTGGGGGTAACAGTAGAGACTAAGTCCACTAAGCCAAATTGAAGCCCTCAGTCCTTCAATATGATAAAAATTGTTTGACCCATATCAATGATATAATTAACAGAACTCTTTTTTTTCTTTCGGAATGTTCACCATAGAAATGTAAAAAATAATGTGTAATATTTTTCTCTGTGTTGTATGCAGAATGACCAGGTCTTCAATCACATGTCTTGCTGGGTGACCCGGTGAGTACTGGCTAAAATGTAATACATGTGTGTAGGTTTTTGTGTCTTCCAGAACCTATCTTTCTCTGTTTTTGTCTGTTTGTCTGTCTGTCTCTGTCTGTCTGTCTGTCTGTCTCTCTCTCTCTCTTCTCTCTCTCTCTCTCTCTCTCTCTCTCTCTCTCTCTCTCTCTCTCTTCCCTGTCTGTGCCTTTGTGTCTTCTTCTCTGTCTGTGTGTCTGTGTGTATATCTATCTGTCTGTCTCTCTGTCTGTCTCTCTCTCTCTGTCTGTCTCTCAGTGTGTGTGTGTGTGTGACTGCCTCTCCCTCTCTCTCTTTCTCTCTCTAACATACACACACGTGAGCACCCATGCATGGACACACACGTGTGTGCCTGCTTCTTGTAGGAAGGTGCAGTTGCACGTGCATATTCTGGGTGTGCATGCACACGTGCACATACACATACAAATACCCGTACGCACAACGCGTGCACCCGCGCTCACACACACACTCTTTGACATCGATTTTAACCCTCCCTTACTTAAACAGCTAATTACCAACTATTTGATTAACATCTCATCATCTGCTTCCAGTAATAGCATTTTCAAAGTCTTTCACCCCACCCCCTACCCCACCCTAGCTATAATTGTTTGTAAATTACGATGAAATGCGTGGAACACAAAATACTCCAAAAATATGACACGCTCGTGTTCTCAGTCTATTACAGTCCACCATTTACGCTTGGATTGTCCTATTCCTAGAGCCTTGAAGGGAGCTAATACCAGTTCAAAATATGGAAACGTTAAGAGCATTATATGATTCTCAGCAATACGTAACATCAATTGATGACAATAAAATCAGCAATACATAACATCAATTGATGACAAAAAATTATCATTCCACAGTGGGAAGGTTACTGTAGTCTTTCTAATCTTTCCTAGGACCCTGCTTACTCCCCTTTTCTTTCATTCATTGTTTTATTTCCAAAGTTTGCCTGTCCAAATCACCTTGTTGTGATTAGACATTAAATCATGGGGAAATATGCTACAATCAGGCTCTTCAGTGCGCGCGCGCGCGCGCGCGCGTGTGTGTGTGTGTGCTCGCGCGCGGGTTAATATGGATGTTCTCTAGATGGGGCAGGGTGAGGGGCACAGCCTCCAGCTGTGATGAACACGGCACAGGCACAGGACGACCAGCGCGATACCAAAACCAGTTCTGGGCATCCTCCACCAAGAGGGGTCGCAGGCTGGACTGACTGGCCATGATCTACTCTGAAGTGGGAATGTGTCGGCTGAGGCCAGCAGGCAGACCTCCTGCAGTGTCGCAAGCACAGGAGAAGGCCAGACACTGCACAGACCCACCCAAAGATGCTCATGCATGCATGGCCAAGAAACGAAGAAGAAGAAGAAGAAGGAGAAAGAGAGAAAGAAAAAGAAGAAGAAGAAAGAAGAAGAAGAAGCAGAAGAAAAAGGAAGAGGAGATGAAAAAAGAAAAAGTAGAAGAAGATGCAACTCTATGAACATGAAAAACAGGTAATTGAGTTTATCCGCCCTCAAAGTGAAAAAGAAATATCCAACAATGGTGGCTAATAATTGAGCAGCGTCAGCACATTGTTGTCAATCACAGTGCACTCCCTTGCCCTTTATGGCTCGCTAAGCCAATTGGATATCGGAAGATTTGAAAGCCTTGCAATCACAAACTAAAATTTTCCCGATCTCCGGTTTATCGTTGACATGTTTTGAAAGGTAAGAATAGGGTCTCGAATGTTTACAATGTCAGCTATAGGCATTTGACACACGTGTGTGAATGATGGTGAAAGATGGTGACAAATTATCACAGACTAGTGTAATCTGTCACGTTGCCATTTAAAAGTTTGGGATGGATAGAAAAAAATGTTATAAGGTAGGGCAGAGCTATAGTTCATCTAAACACAAAATAAGGTTTCAAACTTGGAAGTACATCTATGTTGTTCTTTACACTTTTTAGGCTTGGCTATGTAAACCTTGTTTATTTCGAAACCATGTATTCTGTGCATTTCTCTAGTTTCATCACATGATATATCCCAAAATGTGACCCCCCCCCCCACCTCTCTCTCTCTCTCTCTCTCTCTCTCTCTCTCTCTCTCTCTCTCTCTCTCTTAAGAAATTTAGCCTTTGATCATTGGACCTTAAGAAATTTGACCAACAATCAAAATTGCATCCGTTAATCCGATGATGCTCGATTGTGTTGTCTGAGTCTTTCTATTGATCCTGTAACCAATTTACTCTGAACAGCAGCCAGAAAAAGTCTAAAAAAACCCAAACAAACCCCAAATGATCCATGTCTGTTAAGGGCTTCGAACCCACGGCCGTCCAGTTCAGATCCAACACAGTAACCACTGTGCCAAGGCGGCTGGGTTTTTTTCTTATTTTGTATGACCCAAGCTCTTATTCTCTCTTTTTTTTTAAAGCTTTTATTCTCACTCAAATACAAGTTTCATTGCAGGGTTGTTTGCCCTAAATATATCCCTTTTTTAATTTATGGAAGATCTGTAGCCCTGATAAAAACGGCCCTAAGTGGTTTAAAGGGCTAGACGCGAACAGAACAAAGAGCACGGGATGAAAGGCAGCACCCTTGCATACACCATTAAATAAATCCAGTGCGGCACCCTTACATACACCATTAAATAAACGCATAGAGGGGAAATAAATAGCACTACCTTAAAACATGCTGTCAAACTTTCTCGATGTAGAACAGCACGAAGATCTGTAACATCGTCGCATGAAATGGCCAATGTTGGATATTTTCGTCATAGTACCAGTCAAGTTGAATGGTGTCAGAAACTCCAATACAGGCTTTGAAATATGCAGATGTTTTTCATGACCTACAGATACATTGTGTATTTCCTGTTTCATATTTATAGCGTTGTGTCTTTTGAATCCGATCTTTCTTTAGTTAAGCGAAGGAGTTTCTGTTCCAATGTGGATACGGTTTTTGTCAAATGCTGATCTAGTTTCTTTTCATCTGAGTAATTCTTTAATCTGCCGTGTTTCATTGTCATAGGCTACTGAGAGAAAATGTGGCAGTTTCTTTTTTTCTTCTCTTTTCTCCCTTGTTGTTGCTACTATTGTAGTTTTTACTTTCCAGACCAAACGAAAACTATACAGTAACTGTCCATAGAGGCTTCTATTCTTTCAGCGAGTTAATGCAGAAATGGTCCGTGATTTTTCATTGACAGTATTTCTTTGAAGACGATTGTGAGAAAAAATATGTCAAAAAAGGACTGCTGCAATAGGCTTCTACCCTGTCCAGAATTCTTCAGTAACTCTGTTGGTAGCTAGCCAGCAGTTTATCGCACTGAAGAGCTATTCGCCAAATTCCCCGAGTTGCCCCAGTTCCCTCGGTAATGTCGGCATGTGCCACAGCCTGAGTCTGTCAAAAATTAATGGTCTTTGCGTTTATTGTGCAATATTGTCCGCCCAACGTTATTTTCTGTCTACCGTAAGACTTCGAGTAAAGTTCAAAATTCGAATTCTTTAATTCCTGTCATTCCTTTAGGAATATAGAGAACTGTACAAAACATCAAGACCGCCCCCCCCCCCCCCCCAAAAAAAAAAAAAAGAAAAGAACAAAAAAAATTAACACCTTGAATCATCTTATAGCGAAGGAAGGTGTCGGTTACGGTTAAGACACTCACCTGCCTAACACGTAAACCGTGAGGTTCTGGGTTCGATTCCTAGCCTTGCCCTGTCTTCCCATTTTGACAGAAAAATCGAACCAAATATCGTCTTTCGGAGGAGACTCTTAACCAGTCAGACCCAGTTGCTTATGGACTTGGGCACATCTAAAGAACCCACGACAGTTGAAAATCGGGAAAAGCATGGGAGAACATCCTGATTTTCCTGCCAAAACTGGTATATTCTATTCCGAACATGGTCTCTGAAGCTGGAATGTGGCTATCCTAATGGTGAGGGAAAAAAGTCGCATACGCAAAAATCTCAACAGTCGTGAACCTCAAAGCTCTAGCCGAAAAACGGAGAAAAAAATTGTGTGAGAATTCAGATTGAGATTGAGATTGAGAATATTTTATTGTCATTTAAGTAATGTAGACTTATTTGACACAACAAAAACATGAATTATAATTATGATCTATTTTGGCTAAAAGTGATGTACACTAAAAACATGTTGCATTCTACTTCTCTTTTTCTCTTTTTTCAAAACACTCATACACATATTTGATGATATCTGCTTGTGTGGTGTGTGTGTGTGTGTGTGTGTGTGTGTGTGTGTGTGTGTGTGTGTGTGTGTGTGTGTGTGTGTGTGTGCTCAAATCCACAACCTTACAGTTAGTAGTTAACTGCCTTAATCACAGCACCAAGGGTGTAGTTAATGATGCACAAATCCAGTGCACACCCCTCACTTTAAACTTTGAATGCATAAAAGAGAACGTATACAGTTTATTTCTTCAGCAAAAAGAAAAATACAAGCAACATTCATTATTCGTCTGAACAGCCAAACCCGACATGCGTAACAATATCAATGGCATCAAACGCAAGAACACTCCAAGTGAGGGATCCTTTCAAATTATAAACCTTCGTTGTGTTGCGTACTTATGCCTGAATAACACTCAACAACAGATCTTTCGACATCAACCAGATCTTGCAACTGAATCGCGAGGTCCTATCAGTGCACCTGTGACTTACTATGCTAGTCTATGGAAAAACAGTTTTTGAAGTCATAGGCCTACAACAAACAACGGATATAGTTACTTTTCAATAATATTCTTCTTCTTCAAGGCATTCACGCGCTGTGTAGACCAGTTCAACAGTGTTCAGAAGGCGGTTACATTTTCTTTTTGCAGCTAACTTCTAAAGGAGAAGGGTTAAAAATGTTCTTGAAGTCTACCCCTCCCTTCTCCACACACACCCCTTTTTATTATTATTGATGATCTTCTCTTCTCTCTCTCTCCTCCTCTCTTCTCTCTCTCTCTCTTCTCTCTCCTCTCTCTCTCTCTCTCTCTCTCTTCCAGACCTGGCCATTGAGTTCTGGATAAAAGTTTTTACTGAAATCTATAACAAACATGCCCCATTAAAACCATAAGGATCAAACATGTCCGCAAACCACCTTGGTTTACAAAGGAACTAGAAGAAGCATGCTATCTTAGAGATTTCTTAAAAGAACATAAATATTATGAGGAGGCAAAAAAATTAAGAAATGCCATAAATTCACAAAAACGGCGAGAGAAAAGGAAATATTTCCAAGATCTACTTTCATCCAAACAAAATTCAAAGACTGTATGGAAGGCAATCAATCAAATAACAAATAATCAATTGTCTTCCAAATCTAACGTAATTAAAGATATTTCTGCTGAAAAACTAAACAATCACTTCATTAATATTTCTTGTAACATAATTAACAATGATAAATCGAAGTCAAATGACCTCAATGAACTAAAACAATTCTGCCAAGAAAAGCGTATTCCATCAAAACTCCACATACCATTCATATCTGTTTCTGAGGTCTACGATTACCTGACTCACCTCAAACAATCAAGTACGCGTGGTCTTGATGGAATAGATGGCAGAATACTGAAACTCTCAGCTCCAGTTATTACAGACACTCTGACACATATCTATAACCTTTGTCTTCATAAGAACTATTTCCCCAACGCCTTCAAAACTGCTAAGGTGATTCCGATCTGTCTGGAGACACTTCTGATCCCTCAAATTATAGGCCAATCTCTATTTTATCTTACCTTTCAAAACCCTTGGAAAAACATATGAATAAACACATAGTTCATCATATAGATATTAACAACTTACTTCACCCAAATCAGTCTGGATTTAGAAAAAATCACTCGTGCCATACGGCATTAACTAGTCTTGTAGACAATTGGCTGTCTAACATTAATGACAATAAATTTTGTGGAGTATTATTTGTAGATTTCAAAAAAGCATTTGATACAATTGACCGAAGACTTCTCATTAAAAAGCTAGACTTATATAATCTCTCTACAAATACTCTTGAACTTCTTGCTTCTTATCTTACAAACAGGCAACAATGTGTTTCAATAGCTACGTCCACATCCACACTAAAACCCATTCATTATGGAGTACCACAGGGATCCATCTTAGGACCAATTCTCTTTTCATTATACATAAATGACCTTCCTCTCCATATCAAATCTAAATGCGAACTTTTTGCTGACGACACAACCATACATACAAGCCATACTGACATTAACTCTCTTGCAAAGTCATTGCAAAATAGCACTGATGATCTTGTCAAATGGACTGAACTAAATCACATGTCTATAAACCCCCAAAAAACAAAATGCATGCTTATCACTACCAGACAAAAGCGACAAAATCTATCTAATAAATTTTCTCCAATCCATATTGAAAAGGAAACAATAGAACAAGCCTCTCACCCCAAAGTTCTAGGAGTAACAATTGATGAAAATCTCAGCTGGTACCATCACATATCCCATCTGTGCAAATACATGTCTCAAAGAGTATACCAACTGACTAAAATCAAACATTTTCTTGACTTTCATTCAAGAAAACTATTTTTTCAAGCTTATATACAATCCTCAATAGATTATGCTTCAACCCTGTGGGATTCTGCTAGTGCAAACACTATGAAACCATTATTAAGTCTGTATAAACGTGCTCTTAAACTGGTTCTTCTGAAGAAGACTACCTTACTAGAAGTGGATTATACCCAGTTAAATATTCTTCCCCTACACCAAAGACTAAGATTTAACAAAGGCATCATGATGTTTAAGATAATGACAGGAACTTTTCCCTCATCCTTAAAAGACAAGTTCCCAATGAATCATTCCAGAAATACCGAAAAGCCATGTGTCCCAATCCCAAGAATAGATTTGTTCAAATCTAGCTTACTTTACTCAAGCCCTGTGCTGTGGAACTCCCTTCCTGACTCATTTAGACAACTCCAATCATTAACAATCTTCAAAAGTCATTTTTTCATCCACTTGATGCATCAAAAATAAAAATCCACAATTGATCTGTTGGAAACAAAGTAAATATATCCTCCCTTGCATTATACCAAATTATCCTCTCTCTCTCTCTCTCTCTCTCTCTCTCTCTCTCTCTCTCTCTCTTTTCTCTCCTCTCTCTCTCTCTCTCTCTCTCTCTTCTCTCTCTCTCTCTCTCTCTCTGTAACTGACATAGTGAGCTTGCTTTGAATTGTAATGTGTGTGTGTGTGTGTGGTGTGTGTGTGTGTGTGTGGTGTGTGTGTGTGTGTGTGTGTTGTGCCCTTGCTTGTTTTGATTTTGTTAACAATGAACTTGTCTGAGTTTTCCCCCCTTAAAATGAAGTTTGGGTTGTATTTTGTTGTTAATGCAGAATGGTATGGATCGTTAATTTGCAATGTTCTGTTGGACAATTTCATTACTTCTGTGGACTTTTGTATCAATTCTAATAATGTGTATATAGGATTGCGCATGCATGAATATGTGTGTGTGTGTATATTTGTGTGTATGTGTGTATGTGTGTGTCAGTGAGTAGTAATGAGCGCCCATTCACAGTGTGTGCAGATGAGAGCGGAAAGAAAGCAGTTCTGTGTGTTTATTGTTGAAATAGCTGATGTTAGATTGGTCATTTTTCTTGATGCTTTGTGGCTTGCTGTCTTCGTACATCGAATAATGTTTATTTCCTGGTTTTGTCTGTACAAATGTACGGTTATGATATTTTGATAATTATGACATGTGTCTATTATCTTGTATGTGAGGAAATGTCTTGCGAATGGATATGTATCCAGGATGTGTGTGTGTGTGTGTGTGTGTGTGTGTGTGTGTGTGTGTGTGGTGTGTATTATATGTGTGTGTGAGTGTGTATGTGTGAGAGAGAGTGTGTGTGTGTGTGTGGTGTGCATGCGTGGCTATACGTGCGTAATTGTGTGTGTATGTGTGTGTATGTGTGTGTGTGTGTGTGTGTGTGTGCACGCGCGCGCGCGCACGCTTGTATTTAGTCTGGACTTTTTGGGGTTGTTGTTTGTTTAGGGGAGGGGGTGTTGGGAAGGGGAGTGTTTTGTGGGTCTTTTTTTCTTGTTTAATTGGTTTTGTTTATTCATTTGATTTTTCGATTTCTTGATTTTTCACTAATTGAATGGGAGTTTGAGTGAAATATTTCATTGTTATTTGAAATGATCTTGTTTGTTAATTAATTGATTTATAATTATGTGTAACAAGTATGTGTACCATTTGACAATGTGTAGATGTTTATCTTTATGACTTATTAAGTTTGGTTGTGTTATTTTTCTTGGCTCTGTTGTTGTTCTTGTTCTTGTTGTTGTTGTCTGTCTGTTTTTCTCTTTTTTATCATCTTTGTTGGTTTGGTTTTTCCTTCTCTTTTGTTTGTTTTGGTTAAGGTTTTTTGGGGGGTGGGGGTGGTGGTGGGGTATTTTTATGGTTTTCTTTTATTTTCTTGCTTTGGGGGGGGGGGGGGTTGTTGGGGGGGAGCTGTTTTGAAAAGGGTTATTTCCCCTTGTTTTTATTGTGAGACTGTATAAGTATTGGGTTATTATTATTAAGATGTATCCCTAACGGGCGGGGACTGGATGTAAAAAAGCACATGTGTGCTTATTCATTATCCTCGAAATAAAAGAATTTGTCATTGTCATTGTCTCTCTCTCTCTCTCTCGTCGATTGAGTGCGTGTTCGAGCACACACAAACACACACACACACACACACACACACACACACACACACACACACACACTCACACACAGTGTCTGACCATTTTATTTACTATTTTGACAACCACCAGTCTTTTGAGGGCAGGTATAATAAGGTCTACTTTTATTGCAATTTAGTCCAACAATACAGAACAGGCTTTTATTAAAAGTTTGAGAACAAGGTCAGTCACTTCTCAATTCTTTTTGTTTCTCAGAGATTACACTTGAAGAAATCACAACCGTGAAAACACACTTGGTTTTGCTATAATGACAAGGTCCATTTAACAACCACCACCTAGCCGGAAATACTTTACAACGATCAAATCTCAGGGTTATCAACTTTACATCGCTGACATCATTTATCATCTGCTTCTCATTGGTTTGACCTTCAAGTAACACAGAAATTACGTAACCAGCCTCTCGTTTCCGACCAAGGAAAGATGTCACAGCTTCAAGTTAACAGCTAGAGATTAGAGCAGCATTCAACTGTTTCTTTGACCAGTGACTGAATCCGTGACCTAAAAGCTGGTTTGTGGCTGTCGTTATCCTTCACTTCCTAACAGCTTGCTTACAAGCGTGCTAGATACGGATGAAGGAACGGGTAGAACTGGTAAGGTATTGAAAATGAACAATTGCGTTCTTAACCGCGAATGACGGGAAATGTATTTTAAAGCTGTTGAGTTTTACGCTTTATGATCAACATTCATCCCAGCTACGAATACAGAGCGGGTTTTCATTTGGTTTGAGATTATGTTTTAGTCCCAGCGGAGTTATCCGGTTTAGGGACAGTGCAAGAGCAGGTTTCGGGTAATTCATGTGTTAATACCAAAGTGGGAGCAGGACAGTCTTGTGATTAGAGCATTGCACTTGCGACTTGAGGGCCCAGGATCGAGCCACCATCGAGATGTCCCGTTCAAGGAGATTTTCCTCCTGGAGTTAACATAAGTATTGACTCCACTCCTTTGGATGAGACTACTAACCAAGGCTCCGTGTGCGAATTCATGCAGAACATCTTGCACACAGGTGAAAACCCGTTCTGCCTTTTCGAAGAGTAGGCCATCGTGCCGGTAAGAATGGATGGCAGAAAATATATTTAAAAATGTATGCGCACTGATGTCAGGTTTAGACAACATCCCCGAAGTCGGAATGTGGCTACCTTACTGGAGGACAAAGGCCCCCCCCCCCCCCCCAAGTAGCCTGAGCAACCATCTCACCATTGGTAAACCTCTGGGCTCTAGCTGAGGAATAAACAAAAGAAACAAACAGACAAAAAACCCAAATCAGAAGTGTATCACCACCAAGTGGCTTGAGGCAATATTCTATCTTTTGAGGATGAAGATGGACCATGAAAACCCGACCATAATTATTGATTCCCCAACATGTTTCTTGGTGGGTGGCTAATTGGTAGTGGAGTCATATGCTGTCAAAAGTGACCATCCTGAAAATTCTTGACAGTCCCCCCAGTTCTACCATCAAAGTTATCGTTCTTCTAGATCTGGTGAGTTCTTTCCTCCACTGTTGGTCCTTTGTGGTATTGTCGGATTTGACAGTGGTGGTATATTAATACACCTTAGATTATAATTATGATGTTGGAACACAAGCAGACACATGCTTTATTTTCCAAATCTGCTGTAAGTTTTTGGTCCATGTTTCTTGTCCAGCATCCCTTTAATTTTTTTTCTGATCTCATCCTCTGGTATGTTTTAAATAAACCTTTATCCCCGAAGGCGAAATGCGGCTATCTTAATGTTGGGAGAAAACGGTCGCATATGCAAAAGTCTCATTTATTGGTAAGCCGTTGAGCTTTAGCTTAGAAACAAAAAACACACACAACTTTTGGCAAGTTCTATTATTTTCTGTTCATACATTTTTTTAGTTCAAATTTTTCCACCTTTTTTGCAAACTAATCCTTCGGTAGAGGCTACAAACTCTACACCAATCAGTTGGCGTGTTACTTTATTATGAAATAAGAACGCACACAAAGATTGTGGTTTATCAGGCGTCCATGAACAGAGCATTTCAATTAACCGTTGACTGTCTTGGCTTCCCTGCCAAAGAAAGCTCTCAAAGGAAAGCTTACTCTTGGGCTTCCTCTATCACTTAAAAAGACTTAGGCACAAATGCCTTCTTTTTTTCTTTTCTTTTTTTACTGTGGTCTAATCATGGGTTTGTGTGCTTATGGTCTAACTTTCATTGCCCGGCAATTTCTTTTGGGCCCAACCTCCAGATGACACAAAAAGGAATTGCATATCCAGTGATGAAGGAACTCACAGAATCGGTCATTTATTATAAATCTGCAACTGCCATCTTGCTTGCTAATAGCAGAAACTGGCTGATTAATAAAGAATGGCAATGTTTCAGAAAGTGGCTGATTAATAAAGAACGGCAATGTTTTCACAAGCCACCATCTAAAAAATTCTTAACATTTCTCCAAGTCCTGGTATTAAGGTCATAGTTTGCGCACACTGGCTTCAGTACTGTCCCCCATTTCACCCAGCTGTAAATTGGTACCTGCCCTCTTTAGGGACAGGGAAGGTAAAGCAGCGAGGTAGAGGAGACAGGCGCTGCCTTTAAGACGCTGTCCCCAGGAGAAGCTGAGGCCTCTGACACCTGGCTCCCCAACAACCGAATAGTTTATTGGAACACCTTTACCTTTAAACCTAATTTTTACCCTGATCGGGGTAGTGTTGTTTTCATTACCATGTTTGGATTTTTTTTCAGAGCTGTAGGACTTAATACAGGTGTTGAAAAGTTTGAGACTACATGGTGTTGGACTGCACCTAAAAACTCGTTTTACTTTCAAAAGCTGCTTGAACTGTTTGTTCCATCTTTCCTCTACAGCTTCTCTTCCAGTCATCCTTTCTGTAATCCTCTTTGGATTTTTTTTTTTTTAAACGCTCAGAAAACTTTGTTTTTGTTTATACTTTTTACTATTTTATTTTTTCTATTTTTTTGGCGATACTAATCTTAGCATCCTTTAGCACAGGTATACCAAAAATTCTATCAATCAGGTGACAATATCACTTAATTACTAAAACAGGCTGCACACAATTGTTTTGGTGTATCCTGTGTCCATGACTAGTACATTTCAGTTCACGTCTGACTGTCTCGGCCTTTCTGCTCAGAAACCCTTTGGGATCAAAAACATACTTTCTTTTGTGCCCTCCACTCGTTCATTGACTGGAATGATTAAGACCATGCGCCTCAACAACAAGGGTTCGAGTCACCCAGTACAAATCAATTAAGTTCCATGAAAGGACATGGGAGTTTTAGTGAAATGGCAGTGTTGGGGTGCAGGATAGCAGGTGCGTGGTTATTTCAACACTATTCTCTCTGCGCTTGTATGATGGGTTTCTTTTTCTTTGAAACATAGAAGCTTTATGAAACTGCCTGTCGGGTGTTGGTTTCCTTACCCTTTAGCTTGTATTGTGTGCATTCAAAGTCTTCAATTTGTTGTTTGTTTTTCAACCTTGCTGTTTTGGAACCACACAACTGGAGAAAGAGCTACAGGTTCATGTGAAGGGCAAATTCAGAGACTTTAACAGCTTTTAGCTCAGACGTACGGTTTCTCTAAAGGTTTAAAAGCATACCTAAATGTTTTCCAAAATGTTCTTCTTCTGAAATGATTCTGCAGTAGTCATCAGACAATAAAATGGATGGTGTTGAAATAATGGTGAGGATCACTTATCCACAACAAATGTCATATTGTGGTCTAATAATAATGATAATAATAATAATAATAATAATAAATGGAACTTATATAGCGCTATATCTTGCAAAGACAAATCAAAGCGCATGCATTCAACCTAATCTTACACAGTCATGCAATCAATGATAAATAATCAATAGTTTAAACAAACAGATATTTACAGACATGGTGCGCTGCAGACAAAATCTATGAAATAAAATTTCAATAGTCAAATGTTTTACAAAAGCACACACACACTCACACAGGTCGTATACTTTAGCAGGGTGATAGGACATGGGTTGGTGAAGGTGGGATAGCTCTGATATGAAACAGGAGGGGGGAAATCTTAGGTTTGAAAAAAATATGTCTTGAGGCTGGATTTAAAAGTGTCATAACTAGGTTTCTGGCGAAGAGAGAGAGGGAGCTCATTCCAGGTCGATGGACCCGAAATAGAGAAAGAGCGGTGGCCAACAGTGGATTGGTTGAATCTAGGTATTCGTAGGCACAAGGTATCTGCAGTAGAGCGGAGGGAACGTGAAGGAGTGTACAGGTTAAGACATCCACAGAGGTAGGAGGGTGCAGTTTTGTGGAGACATTTGTAACAGAGGGTACTGATCTTATAATTTACTCTCTGTGGCACAGGCAGCCAGTGGAGAGATCGCAAGAGAGGGGTAATGTGCTCAGATTTTTTCTTTCTGAGAACTAGTCGAGCTGCGGAGTTTTGTATACGTTGAAGGGAGTGGATAGATGATGCTGGCAGACCAGACAAAAGAGAATTGCAATAGTCCAGACGTGAAAGAATGAGAGAAGTGACAAGTTTGTCTGTTGCATCAGTGGACAGGTACTTTCGAATTGCACTAACACGACGTAATTGATAGTAGCACTGACAGGTCTGGGTGATGAATTTTTTCATAGAGAGTGTGTTGTCGATAACCACACCTAGATACTTCACAGCAGTGGATAGAGGGACTGATGTATTGCCGAGTTCTGTTGAAGCTGTTGTAATGGAAGAGAGTTTGTGTTTGGTCCCTATGAGCATGGCTTCGGTTTTATCTGCATTTAGCTGTAATTTGTTCTGTGTCATCCAGTTTTGAATATCTTCAAAGCAGCGGGCCATATTTGTCAGGAGAGAAGGCAGATTTTCAGGAGTAACACTGCTTTGAATCTGCGAGTCATCTGCGTAAAACTGATGGTTGATTTGATGACGGTTTATTATATGTGACAGTGGGGCAGTGTAAAGAGTGAAAAGAACAGGGCCTAGAACTGATCCCTGTGGGACTCCGCATTTCAGTTTGGCAGGTATTGATTGAATCTTGTTTACTGCAACTGTCTGGAATCGGTCAGTAAGGTATGAATTAAACCAGGTGAGGGCTGTGCCAGTAACACCGAACGTTTTTTGAAGACGGGAGAGAAGAATTGAGTGGTCTATAGTATCGAAGGCTGCTGATAAGTCGAGTAGAGTGAGAAGGGAAATTTTCTCGGAGTCAGAAGCGAGTAGAAGCGTGTTTAAAGTGTGTACTAGGGTGGTTTCAGTGCTGTGGTTGACGCAGTAGGCAGACTGAAACTCAGGAAGATTGTCTTCTCCCAATATAAGCTTAAGATGTGTGGATCGGTGGTCTAGAGGTAACGCGCCTGTCTAGAAAGCGAAAAGTCCGGGTCTGAAGTGTGCGGCGGTTCGTACCCCGTTTGGACCGGAAACTTTTCCCCCATCCATTAGACCATGAGTGGTGGTCTGGGCGCTAGTCTTTCGGATGAGACGATAAACCGAGGTCCCGTGTGTTACACGTAATTATTTAGCGCACGTAAAAAAACCCACGGCAACAAGAGAGTTGTCCCTGGCAAAATTCTTAGAAAAAAGCCACTCTGATAGGGAAACAAATACAGTTGCAGACATGAAAAAAAAAAAAGGGTGGCGCAGCGCTTGTGGCGACGCGCTCTCCAGCTCTCCCCGGGGAGAGCAGCCCGAATTTCACGGAGAAATCTGCCGTGACTTAAAGTGGTATGAAATGAAATCTGAGCGCTTTGATTTGTTGCTTTACAAGATTCAGCGCTATATAAATTCCATACATTCAAGATTTTTTCATGCCTTGGCTAGAGCTCAGAGGTTCACCAATGATGAGATTTTGTGTATGCGACCGTTTTTACCCACTATTAAGGTAGCTGCATTCCGACTTCAGGGAGCTTAGGATTAGACTTATGACAGCCAGGAAGTTCTTTTGGCCTGTTTCCCAAGAAAGAGAGAGAGCGCGCGTCTTTAGGGTTTCCATAGCAAAGATTCTGGAAATCCAAAGCACCATTCAGCCCTTCTGCAACCAGCCAGTGATTTCCTCTGGGTCTTAACAGCTGGCTTATAGCAGACATTACCATACACATCCTCATTGGCAGCCCACCACAAAGAAACAGCATGGAGGAAGGAACACAGACAATTCATTCATTATGAACAGTTAACTGCTTCCCTGCCAGCAAATAACGGCAAATGTATTTTAAAGCTGCTGCATTTCATAGCTTGTGGTGGTAATTCACCACTGCAATGTGCCAAGAGCTGGTCTTGAATGAATTCTTCTTCTTAGTCGAACGCTCACACAGCAACTGTTGTGTATCACATGAGCGAAAATGCGTTGCGCTGCCATTAAGCGCCTGACAAGTCAGGCCCAGCACATCTAACTTCGGCATGGAATGGATTCCAAAGTCAAACGTGTGTCACTGCTACCTCGATCAGTGGTTATGTTTTGTCTTTTCTGAAGATGGGGATTAATACAGGTATCAGACCACTTCTCCAATGGGGTTTTTGATGGATGTCTGATTAGTAATGAAAGGAAATGGTATCAAAGGCAAGGCAGTTGACCTGCTAACTCTCGTCTTTTCTCTCGCAGTATTAAGGTTGCTGTTATTCTAGGTTTGAGAGTGTTTGCTTTCATTGCCGTGTTTGGTTTGTTTATTTTTCAGTGCTGTAGGATTTAGCGATAATGATTAAAAACCTGAGGTGGTGTTTGACTGTAGTCAGAAACCTGGTTTGCTTTCAGAGTTGCTGATCCCATTTGGCGATGCCGGGATCCTGTCAGTGTGAATAGCATTACCCCCTTCAGAAACTCTGTGCTAGGAATTCCCTCTTTTCTATCCCTCCCTTTGTGTCTGCCATTTTTTCTTTTTCTTTCTGTCACCTCCTTCTTGTCTATTTTCTGCCTTCTTGGTCTATTCTTCTGCATGTTTTCAGAAAGACTTAAAAGATAGTAATTATCTCCCATGCGGAAGTGGGATGCACTGGGCCTGACTTGTCAGGCGCTTAACGGCAGCGCAACGCATTTTCGCTCACATGATTGACAATAGTTGATGTCTGAGTGTTTAATGAAGAAGACAGATACAGGATCTATTGGAAAGCTGCCTGCTTACAAGGCTGGGGTTGTAAAATACCACAAGCCATGAAACACTCTGGATCTAAAAATCCATTACCGGTTGTTCACCAGCAGGAAGACCATTGTGTATTTACAAAGAATTACCCGTCATGTGTGCTCCTTCATTCCAGCAGAGTTTGCACGTGAACAGCTAATTGGGATGTGGGGATTAATGTAAAAACCACAAGCCAGAAAAATCAGTCCCAGTGATGGATCACAGGAAAAGCTGAACACTGTTAATTAAATCCCCCATTCTGTCAACTGAAATCACTGACATCTTTGTTTCAGCAAATGTAATGCTTGCTGTGTCATTTCATACCCACCTTACTTGAAGGCCAGGCCTGAAGAGAATTGTTGGATGGTGGAGTTTTGCATTGGAAGCTGACAGTCCGGAGATCAGACTGCAGCAGGATAAAATGGTACAACGAATCTTGTCCTTATCTCAAACCAACAGTTTCATAGTATGTCATTTTGTCAAAGAAATGTAGAGAATGGAATTTGACAAGCCATACATAATTATGTTCTTATAGACCTTCAGGAAAAAAAATTTCAATTTCTAATTTAGGTGCAAAAAATGCTTTAATTTGTAATTATTCTTAGGATAAAATATGTCCACTGAAACGATTGCTATTTCAAAGCAGACTAAACAAATGGTTTTTTGGGGGTTTTTACCAGGAAATCCCGCTTGTCAATTAAGAACTTACGCGATGTATACCAAGCCTGAGAAAGAAAACCAAAAAAGTAAGCAGTTAACCACCACAGCTTTGTGAGCAGGCATCTTTCCAACAGATCATGTCTTCTTCTTCTTCTCCCTCGTCGAACGCTCAGACAGCAGTTATTGCTAACGTTGTCCATCATATGAGCGAAAATGCGTTGCGCTGCTGTTAAGCGAATGACAAGTCAGGCTCAGTGCATCCGACTTCAGCGTGGATCCTGTATTGAATCTGGAGTCAGACGTGTGTCAGTGCCAACTGGTCTGTGGCTGTTTCGCAGGATGAAAAGTGATCACGGGTATCGGACACATCTCCCAGCGTGGTTCCTGATGGCTGCCTGACTAGTAATGAAAGGAAATGGAATCAACGACAGTTAACCTGCTGGTTCTCAACAGTCTCTCCAGTTCGAGTATCAAGGTCATGGTTATTTCAGACCCGGAAGTGATTTCCACCTGTTCTGGTTTTGGTCGGATGTAGTGTTGCAGGATGTAATATTGTTGAACAAAAGCACTAAGATCATAATGTTTTACACAACGAGAGAGCTGTTTTGTTTGTCCTAGCATCCTTCTCCTG
>CM054150.1:12385654-12400654 GCA_028751875.1 Rapana venosa | reverse complement strand
AGAGTAATGCAAGTATTCTTTGATTGGTTTATTCCTTATTGCCTTCAAAAGGTAGTGGAGTTTTAAGACGTGTGGCAATGCTTTTTTTGTGGTTTATTTGCGTGTTTCTTCTATTGGCTTTGTTTTGAAAGGTTTAGCAGTGTAGTTGACTTCGTATTGCATTACCATCTAGAAATGAAATATACTGGGGGGTTGTCTACCTGTTGTAAATACCTCATAGAGAAGTTATATGATATCTTGTCCATGGTATGTGACTTCTGGTTTTGCTTGAATTAGAGGAGATATGTTTTTGACGTGTGTTGGTTGTTGTGCCTTTTTGAAAAGCAGCGGGGTTTGTTGTCGGTTTGTTGGGTTTTTTAAAACTTGGCAATGTAGCTGAGTGGTTAAAAGGCAAAAGGGTTTCTTCTTAATCGCCGTAAACTTGCGAGTTCGAATCTCGGCAGTGTCTTGTGGGTTAAGAGTTTGTATTTTCATGATTTATTTGATTTTGCGCAGACCTACCAGTGCCTTTCTCCCTTTCATACATGTGTACACGCATGCAGGTGATCACACCAGCACGTTAAAGATTCCATGATTTTCACTAGTGCTCGGTGGGTTGTGTTAACGAGAAAATATCCACAAAACAGCTAAGGTTCTGCTGGGTTATTTGGAATGTAGAGATAGATAGTTACACATTTGCTGTGACGATTCCCTAGTTACACATTTGCTATGAGGATTACCCCCCCCCCCCCCCCCAAACTTTGTGGTGAAGCATAGATGCTAACTTCTGCACACCATTTAAAACAAAAATTAGCAAAAACCAAAAACCTGACTGACATTGGTCGACAGTTTTTTCCAGGCTGGTCTTGTCTTCAGCCTTTCACCGAAACACAGCCATGTCAAGGCCGGTCCAGTCTTTGGTGTTCTTCTTTCATGAATCTCAAGTTCTTCATCTGTCTGCCCTTACGTCTTCTTCCTCTTTCAAGTGTCCCCCATGTGACATGTCTCTTACCAAGATTATTCTATTATCCTTAAATCGGGTTTAAATTATCTCAATGGGACAGAAAAAGAACTAATACCTGCTTGCACTTTTGTGAAATTATACAATATGATCGCTGATTCTTTGGGGGGTTTGTTTTGTTTTTATTTCTTCTCAATTTTGCGTTATGTTTATTTGGTAAAGGTTTCTTTATTGTTTGTTTTGACATGATGTAACACCGTAGTGCTCCGTTTGTATGAATGAAATAATGGATAAATGCGGATTGCGTTTCACACAACTTCAGTTGCGCCAATTTTATCATTGAAATAAATTTCGCGTTTCCAAACCGTAGTCCCTTTTTAAGAAAATATTTAAACATTACTTTGTTTATGTGCGTGCTGGTTTAGATTTTTAAAAAGTATTCATTTCTCTACTTTTGTTTTTGTTTAGTTTGGCTTGGTTTATTCTTGGTTTCGCCTCTTTTGTCTAGCTCTTTTGTTTTTACTTTTCAGGCTGAATTTAAATGATTTGAAAGTTGTAATCGGCAGTTTATAAACAATTAATTGATTCATGTAATTATCTATTTATTTTTGTAATCGGTTTTCTCTCTCCCCCCCCCCCCCCCCTCCCCCCCAAATGCTTCGTGGTTCACAAGCATAACGATGAAAATATCAGTTCGGAATAAAAATTTATTTCATTTTTATTTATTTCATTGTTAGTTATTTATCCATGAGATTCAATCATCCGATATTGAGTCGTAAGGGAACCGAAACTTTTTTCTTTCAAATCGCATTTAAACAATGTATTTCTGTTGGCCCAAACGACACAACCTATGTCCAGCACTTAAAGAGATATGACTGTTGAATAGAGGCATAATGATATCAAAATCCTGCCATTTTTGTTATAGAATTTGCCCATAATTCTTCTCACCTCGCCTCATTAATCGTTATGCACGCTACATTTACCTCCTTTGTGTGGAAACATACGTGGATGCTTAGATCACCATAAAAGAGGTTTAGTCAAACTTTTGATCAAGGTTTTACCCGCTAAACGTCTCAATAAAAATGTCTGCCTGCAAGTACAGATCTCATTGCCGACAGTTTGTTTTTCTTGTTTTGTTTGTTTGTTTTGGTTGGGTTTTTCTTGTTTTGTTTTGTTTTGGTTGGCTGTTGTTGTTTTTAGAGCAATGTGCTTAAAATTTCTGATAGAGTGTTTGGTTATTGGCTTGTTATTTTCGAATTATTGTTTACTTTTTTGTGGTCAAAATCAGATTTGTCGTTTTTTTTGTTTGTTTGTTCTTTTTTGGTAAAGAATATGTCGTTGACTTTTGTTTGGTTAAGATAATGTCAGGTTTTGGCAAAGTCAATGTGCCATGACTGGGAAATGATGATGTGGGATTTTAGGAGGAAACGTCATACTGATATCACAATTATTATGTGTATTTCAGGTGGGTTTTATCATTATGGTGGTTGCTGTGATTAAACGCTCGGTGGTGGAAGGTAGGAGAGAGAGAGAGAGAGAGAGAGAGAGAGAGAGAGAGAGAGAGAGAGAGAGAGAGAGAGAGAGAGGTGTGTGTGTGTGTGTGTGTGTGTGTGTGTGTGTGTGTGTGTTTATTGTCCTGTAACTCAAACTGGTTGTGTATAGGTACTGAGATACACACACTTTATTTATTATATTTTTAAAAATTTATTTATTCTTTTATATGGAGGATAATGGAATAAGCACTCACGTGCTTTTTTACATCCAGTCCCCGTGTGTATACGGTTTTGTAAATTTTGTCAACTGTCTCCGCCAGCACACAATGGCCTACTCTTCCGAAAAGCGGAACAGGATTTAACGTGTGCGCAAGATGTTCTGCATGCGTTCGAACACGGGGCCTCGGTTTATAGTCTCATCCGAAGGACACTTACATGAGTGACCGTGCACACACCCACGCACTCACACACACACACATGCACGCACGCACGCAAACACACACACACACACACACACTCACAATATATAAAGTATACTTCAGAAGAATGCCCGTGAGAGAGATGATTTATCTTTCGCCGTTAGAACTATGACATAAATGCTTTTCTTTTTCTACCATCAGTTTTTTACTTTTTTTTTTAATCCCTGCAAGGTCACCCACTCAGGATTTTTCTTACATATGAACGCAGTTACACTCCAGAACCGCTTTTACTGGTAAAACCTTCAATTTCTCCGAGCGTCATTGAGTTTGAAATCCATTTCCATCGCCCTAACTTTAACGAAATATTCCCTTCCTTCTGGAAAAAAAAGAAATATTGTTTAATCCCCTTTTCACTCAGAAAGATTATTTAATCCCCACAGCACAATAAAAAAGAAGGTTAGTTCCTCCCAAAATGGACAATATTTTATATGTTCACTAATACTCCCATCAAGATGTCTACCTTGAGGCTTGACACTGTAGACTTTTCTTTTCTTGTTTTTTTTCTTTAAAAAAATTTATGGGTAATTTGTTAGGGGGATGAATAGGGTGGTTGGGTAAACGACTAAATAAACTGTCCGTGTATTGTCTGCTTTCAGTGGGTTTAGTGGCAAAGACATCTGCCTATCTTGTCTGCTCAATGTGGCATGACTGAAAAATGCGAGGGTGGGATTACTGTGAATTAAAGAGAGAACCAACCGGTTGAGGTGTAGTGTGTATACAGTGTTTGTGTGTGTGTGTGTGTGTGTGTGTGTGTGTGTGTGTGTTTGTGTGTGTGTGTGTGTGTGTGTGGTGTTGGGGGGGGGGTGAGGGTGTGTATGTGTGTTGTGTGTGTGTGTGTGCGCGCGCGCGCGTGTGTGCATGTATTTATATTATGTATGTACATATATACATCTCTCTCTCTCTCTCCCTCTCTCTCTCTCCCTCTCTCTCTTTGTCTGTCTGTTTCTCTCTCTCTCTCTCTCTCTCTCTCTCTCTCTCTCTCTCTCTCTCTCTCTCTCTCTCTCTCTCTCGCTCTCTGTCTCTCTCTCTCTGTACATCAATATATATAAAATGTGTGTGTACGTGCGCGTGGGCGTGCGTGCGTGCGTGCGCGCGTATGTGTCTGTCTTTCTATCTGTCTCTCTGTCCGTGTGTGTGAGTGTAGGCGAAGATCGCCCTAAGAACTTAGTGTGGTGGTCTGCGTGCTAGTCTCTCCATGAAGACGATAAATGGTGGGCCAGAGTGCCATACACACCTTCAGCGCACGTAAAAGAAAAACCCTCGCGTAAAAAAAATCCACGAAAGGAACACAAGATTCGTTCCAGATGTCCCGATGTTTCAAGAAATATTATTCTCGCAGGCCAAAATCTCTTTATTACTGAACCTCGTAGCTCTTGCCTAGAAACGGGGAAAAAAACAAAACAAAGAGAGAAGAAAAATACTTCAGGAAATAAGCGTTATCTAATGTACATTTCCTCTTCATTTCTTTCTTTGTTAACAACCTGACACACTCATTAACCCGAGCTTTTGCTCCCACCCTACCCCGAAGGATGACAAACTTTACAAAACTGCATACACACGGGGACTGGATGAAGAAAAAAAGCACATGAATGCTTATTCCATTATCCTCGAAATAAAAGATTAACAAAAAAACAAACACCCTCCCTCGACTCAAGAATATGAATAATTCAAAATTCAGTTGTCCACGTATGTACATAATCATAAAGCGGCAACGAAATATCCTTGCCTCCCTCGTTTACCCGTATTGTCAGTCACATAGTCTTCCCCATAAAGGAATTGGAAAAAAGTCAACCCTTTACCTCTCCATCAAAAACCGATTTCAGTTCGACCACCATTTCACGCATTTAATGTTCCGACAAAGTTGTCTTCCTCGTCGTAAGATCTATTTAGCTTTCAGATGTTTGTGGTTGGTTTTTTTGTGGTACTTTTGCGTGAGCGGTCGGCTACCGCTGCCTAAATCGTTTTCTTGTGATACTCAGATGGCCGCACTGATGTGTGTAGCTTTAACCCTTTACCCTCCGCCGGGGGGGACTCTTTCAGTAGAGATAGCACCCCAAATTTTCTGGAAATTTTGTGCGAGAAAATTTTCTCTTTTTCTGTCACTCCCTTTGTTTTTCTTTTTTTCCCCTTTTGTTTGCCCTCTCTCTGTCTGTCTCTGTCTCTTTTTTTGGTCTGTCTCTTTCTCTTGTAGGGTTGGGGGGGGGGGGGGGGGGGCTCTTTCAGTATAACTAGGATACCATTTTCTGGAAATTCTGTGCCCAAAAATTCCCCTTTTCTATCACTCTCTCTCTATATATATATCTTTATATATATATATATATATATATATATATATATATATATATATATATATAACACCTACTAGTCCATTCGCCTGCCCTCACCCCTCCTTTTTTTTTAAAAGCAATTTTAATCTGAAAATTTTTCTTTTGAACCTAACTTTGTAGCGCTTTAAAATCGGAATATGTCACTGAAGTCAACTGGCAAACCTCCTGCAGAGTATCAAGCACAGGAAAAGAGACCCAACGCTCTGACCGCTGGGCCATCCTGCCACCCCCCCTCCCCCCCCCCTCCCCCCCCCCCCTCCCCCCCCCCCCCACCCCCAGCAAGTACATCTGTTATGTGGTCAGCAGCAGCTTAATGTTCGCTACATGTCGCCAGTCAGTAGGCACTGGAGACCTTCTTCCTTATGGTAGGTAGCCCGAAAAGTAGAGAGACAAGAGTGTTATGGTGTGTGACTGAAAAATGATGATCTGGGATTACTGGAAATGTCTGCAGAATTCAGGCAGAAAACTTTTGATCTGTTTTCTATTGGTTCTGTGAACAGGAGAAGGTTTTTCTGGATTTTTTGTGTTTTTTTTTACGTTCCTCTGCTAGAGCTTTGAGGTTCACCAATGGTGAGATTTTGCGTAGGCGATCTTTTGGGTTTTTGGTGTTTTTAAAAATTAAAATTCACCATTAATTAAGGTAGGAAGGAGCATTCTGAATGCGGGATATTTCTTGATTGATGCTGGTTTGGAAAAAAAGTGACTGGGGTGAAAAAGAAAGTTGTTTATTTTTATGTGATTGTAAGGCTTTTAAAAATATATATTGATAATTGTTCATGATTGTATAGACTAAACGGACAGAAAAAAGGGTGGCGCTGCTCTTGTGGCGACGCACTCTCCCCGGGGAGAGCAGCCCGAATTTCACGTAGAGAAATCTCGTGACTTAAAGTGGTATTGAAAAAAATAAAAAAACAAAAAAACCTGGAGACAAGTGTGTGTGTGTGTGTGTGTGTGTGTGTGTGTGTGTGTGTGTGTGTGTGTGTGTGAACAGTTAAAACCATGAGATCATTTCGTTACAAGAAGGCATATTTTTCAGCATGTACAGATAAAAGATGACAGATTTGTTTAAACAAGAGAACAAAAGCTTTATAAACTGAATAGGCTTGTTTCCGTTTCTCGAGGACTGATGTTGATATAAGAGAGAGAGACAGAGAGGCAGACAGAGACAGAGACAGAAAAAGAGAGAGGAAGAAGGAAAGAGAGAGGGGGGATTGAGAGAGAGACACACACACACACAGACAGATACAGACAGAGAGAGGCAGAGTGAGACAGAGATAGAGAGACACAGATTCCAGTGTCGCAAGCCATTTTCAGTTCCACAACAGGACATGGCTGTTATTACCGTCTCACCAATGCTAAATTACGACAGAAATTGCATTAAAAAAACCCCCCCCCCCCCCCACACACACACAAAACCCTAGCCCAACCCCCGCCCCCCCCCCCCCCCCCCACGCCCCCCCAAAAAACAACAACAACAACAACAACAAACAAACAACCCCAACCAACCCAACAACAAACTTGTAGGACCCCCGTAGCCAAACATTAATTAAAATGACTACTAATAACTCAATAAACTAAAAAAAAAACCCACCACCTTTATTCCGAGGTGAGAAAATGGTTGGAGGCTCCCCTAAAAATGTTGTCCTGTTAAGACGATCTCCCTGTAGTAATATGTCACTCAGAGGATACAGGTTCTTCTGAAGGTTTTGTTCCCTGCAGAGGGACTCGCTGTAATACCCATACGGGACCTGCTGCGGTTCGTATGAAGGGTCTGTCATTCTGTGCAGTTTTTTTTCTTCCCGTCATGTTGGATACGCCCAGAGAGTTTAATCCTTCGCGTCATCATAAAATACTCGCCCCTCTAAAAATGAGGGGCCATTAACTTCATAATTGTTGTGTTTGCTCTAGTGTCGGTGAAGAAATATAGCTTGATAAAAATACCTGCTGTGTATGTATGTAACTTGAGATGTGGAGGGGAAAGTTAATGATCCAGCTGATGAAGACTGGGATCAAGGCCAGCATGTTTGGAAAGAAGGGGGGGGGGGGGGGGGGGGGGGTGATTGGGGGATGGGTAAGGACTAAAGAAGAAAGGAGTTCCCCAGCTCAGTGGATAGTGACTGAATAAGTCAGATATTTTTCGTTGCATTTTTGTTTTTTGTTTTTTATTTGGCTGCCTGGTTTTCTATGACATTCTTGACCTGCTGTTCCAACCCTTCTCATTTCAATATCCTCCCCCCCCCCTTCCCCCATCATACCCACATTCGTTATGTCGCATCCTTAGGGTCGGAAATCCACAGGGAGCCCATCAATATCAGGCCGCCTTGGGGCCACCAGCAAGAAGGGACCTTGCGCTGCTGCTGTGTCTCTTTGGTGGTGTTCAGTGGTGCATGTTCTGAGCTGACATACGCAGGACACCGCCTACTCAACCCCCTGTTAACGGCAGCATTAGCTCAGTCCTGGAGCCAGAGCCTTGCGGATTGGGCTTGTGATCTGCTGACCCGGGTTCGCATCCCGTTCAAGGGGAAGTTTTCCACTGAAGTTAACAACATCAGTGCCGACTCCACTACCCCCATAAGTCCATCGGGTGAGACGATAAGCCGAGGTCCTGTGTGCGAACACACGGAGAACACCTTTGAACACACACGTTAAAACCTGTTCCACATTTTTGGAAGAATAGGCCATTGTGTGCAGGTGGGAACCGATGACAAAATTTACTAAACTGCATACATACAAGGACTGGATGTAATAAAGCACACGAGTGCTGATTCCATTATCCTTGAAATAGAAACAAATAATAACAAATAACAGACTGGATGAATCGCCCACCCGGCCCGGTGGTGTCCCTTTCTCGTTGCTTTTGATATTCGGCTCCTACATCAGATAAACCCTCTGGGACTTGAACACAATCAACAAACGAAATATAAAACAAAAATTAGAGACATCAAACTATATTGTGGCGTTGTGTAGCTATACATAACCTCCACCCTTTTGCACAAAACAGTTTGTATATCACAATCCAATTTCTAAGCTTTAAATTGTATAACTGTTTGTGTCTCATAAACGCCAATGTGCAGCTTATCCTCGAGTTGTTGTTTTTTTAAACCAGCTTTTCTTATTGAAATCTTAAACAGCCTTTCACATTCTTCTTCATGGAACGCCCAGACAGCAAATTGTTGTCATAATTACGCGCTAACAAGTATTGGGTATTGGCTTCCCTTAAGCCCCTGACAAATCAGGCCCCCTGCATCATATATTATACACACACACACACACACACACACATATATATATATATATATATATATATATATATATATATATATATATATATATATATATGAATGACACAGAGAAGACACCTAAACAGACAGAAAAAAGCAGAAATATCATACACATGTGAGTGGGCTTATCCAAAATTATACACTGTCAACACAGTGCCTCCTAAAAAAACAAAAACAAGAACCAAACAAACATCAATAACAAGAAAGATTTCTCAACTGTTGAGACTCTTATAAGTATCTCCTTATATACCTGGACCATTGCACAGTGGAGATGTTGCAATCCACCCCGCCAAACAATCGATCATCATGACCCTATCCCTCTCACCAGCATCACACCACCTCCCACCAACCTAACCCCACCCATAAAACAAACAAGCAGGATGCCAGGATGTCAGGAGGAACAAGAAAGGTTTAAAAGCTGGGTTCCATTTCTCCCTTGAAACAAAATGGCATGAGAGAACCACAGCAACAATCCCCGAAAAACAATCGTCGGCTAATTGCAAGCCTTGTCATTTTTGACGTGTGGGGACAAATTTATGAATGTTGGACTGCTGTTATTTCAACTGGCGGGCGCGTGGAGGGGATTGGCGGTTCCAAACACGGTTGGTGATTGGTCCGTTTTCGTCACGTGACTCTCTGTTATTGGATACAAGCAGCCAATGACAACTCAAAAGGTGTTTCCGCTTATTTGTTTGAAGCTAACATGGCGGAACATTGTGAATTATGAGGGTATAGTGTGTGTGTGTGTGTGTGTGTGAGAGAGAGGGAGAGACTGATTTTACAGTGTATAACGGTTGCTGTTGTAAGTGCGATATTTTGTAGTGTTTGCTATCAGATTTAATATTGGGGTGGGGGGGGGGGGGGGTCCCAGATTTTATTTTTGGTTGATGTATATTATGTTTACAAGGACAGTCTTGTAAGATTAGATTTGTTCTCAAATCTTTATCCTTGCTGTTAAAGAGCATTCTCTCTCTCTCTCTCTCTCTCTCTCTCTCTCTCTCTCTCTCTCTCTCTCTCTGTGTCACACACACCACACACACATACACACACACACACTCTCTCTCTCTCTCTCTCTCTCTCTCTCTCTCTCTCACACACACACACACACACACACACAGGCACTCAGAGATACAACCGGGGGAAAAAATACCCAAAGATTATCAAGCATTGCACGTTTTTATCTCGAATAAATAAAACAGGCATACTGAACTTTGACTTCACTGCAGTCAACAACATAAATCAGCAATAGAAAAACAAATTCAAAGTAAATGTAACACTCTCTGTACTCTGTAGTAAGGAAAAATTAAGCATCAAAGCTTCACGGTAAAACAAAATTCTAAAATATGTTAAGACACGTTGTGTACAGCAGGAAAAGGTACAACATTTAAGACTCGATGTGCCTTGCATAGAACAAAACTAGATTGAGCCTGTTAATAAATATTCTACAGTAGTATTAAAACACTGGGTGGCTGCAATGAATGATACAGATTGATAATAACATTTTTCACACATAAAAACAACATTTCTTATAGATTGAAAATAACAGTTTCACACACACACACAAAACCATCAACATATCTTTTCCATTGCAGTGAACGAAATAAATTAATAATTCAAGTTCTTGATACATTTTGTGGGTAGCGTCGTTTTGATAGCACAAGCAAGTAGAGATCTACTGTTGATGACATATACATAAAGCGATAGAGAGCAGATACACAGACAGACAGACGGACAGACAGACAGGCATACAGACAGACAATTCAGTTCAGTTTTCCCAAGGAACCGCCATAATCATGTAGAATATTTTCATACATATCACCATCACACTCATTTCTCCCTCAGCTCTTCCAGAAATCGTTTGAAACACATTACTGAACTCTTTTTATTCAGTTTGGGCAAGTTGAACCTGGTGGAGTCCATCCTTCTCCATGTATCAGGATGCATGCTGGGCATGTTGGGGGTCATGCATTCCTGCAGCTGAGCTGGCCTGCTCCTCTACAGAGGTGGATGAAGTTTTAATGTCTGCTGAAGATGTTCTGTGTGCGTTCGTACTCAAGACTTCAGTTTAAAGTGGGTGTCAGGCAGACTTGGCTGGAGCACATAATTATGCAAAAGGTTTGTGATTATATAATTATGTCTTCCGTTGGCACAGCGCTGTAGGATCTCTGGGCTTCTAGTTGCTCTAGATCCAGTTGCTGATGTCGCTTAAAGTTGCCTCCCCCGCGGGAATGCCTAAGGGCCTGTCAGTGTAAACCTTCAAGAAATTTTGGGCTAGGAATTCCTTCTTTTCTATCCCTCTATTTGTTTGGATGGATGAAAGGAAAGATAGACGGACAGATGGATGGATGGATAGACAGTAGATGGATGGGTGGATGGATGGATAGATAGAGGGATAAATGTTTGGACTGATGGCTGGATGAAAGGATAGATAGATAGATGGTGGATGGATGGATAGCTAGATAGATAAGACGATAAACAGATAGATAAACAGATAGATAGATAAACAGGTAGATAGATAGATAGATAGATAGATAGATAGATAGATAGATAGATAGATAGATAGATAGATAGATAAAAGGCAGTGGTGGTGATAGCAAATAATTTTCCCATTTTTCTATTTGATCCAAAAGCATGGGAAAAACAACATAGTTCACTTATGAGGCAAAAAGAAATGTACGTATTTAAAAAGAGTTTCATCATGTAAGTCAAATTATGATTACAAACATAACAGTGAAAGAGAGAAACAAGGAACCCAGAGACAAAACAAAAAAAATCCACTGTGACTGTCAACTGCTCACACTGATATGACTGAGTTCTGGCAACTTTTTCCCAAGTACTGAGTTCTGCAGCAGGCCACATGTTGAGGCACAGAGCTTCAGACAAAAGCAGAAAGGTTTTTTTCCCGTTTTTTTTTTCCACCATAGATAAACGCATTTGTGAATCAAGACACTGAATCACACTCATACTCACACACACACACACACACACACACACACACACACACACACACACACACACACACACACACACACACACGCACGCACGCACGCACGCACGCACGCACGCACACACACACACACTATATATATATATATATATATATATATATATATATATATATATATATATATATATATATATGCATACACACAGGAGGTAAAGGGATTAAAAACATTTGCAAAATATAATCAAAATACATCACATCAAAATCTGAAGAAATAATAACAAGGATATTAAGACAGCTGACGAACAAAATAAATACAAAAAAAGATGATAATTATCTCAAGTTTTCCCTTTAAAAAACAAAAGGAAAGAGGATGTGATAAAATGTCCATGTCACGGTTTAAAAACCGCGCCCCCCCCCCCCCCCCCCCCCTCCTTTTTTCCCCCCTTAAAACCCTGCGGTTCACAACAGCACACCTCCCCCTGTGGGGATGCCATGGGGCTTGTCAGTATAAACAGCATCCCTTACTTTATTTTACTTTTACTTTTTCCTTCCGCTTGTACTCTGTGGCGTCGCGGGGAGATACAACTGTCTGTCTGCTGCAAGGCGGGTAGCTTGGAGGAGGGACAATCCATGGACTTTCAGTGTTTCTGCCACGGAATCACTCCAGCGTCGCCTGGGTCTACCTCTGGCCCTCGTGCCAGAGTACCTCAAGTTGTAAGCACGCAAGGCTGGCTGGTTTGGCGGCATCCGTGTGAGGTGCCCGAACCACTTGGTTCGTTGTTGTTCAATATGGTGTAGGACGGTTGTGGCACCTGTCATGTCTCTGATCACCTCGTTTCTTATCTTGTCTCTCCTGGTCTTGTTGACGGCTTTTCTCAAGCACTTCATCTCACACGTTACCAGTTTCTGCTCTAGGGCATCCTCACCTTCTGGAAATTGTGTGCTAGGACTTCCCTCTTTTCTATCCCTCTCTTTGCTTCTGCCTTGTTCCTCTTACCTCCTTCTTGTCTGTTCTTTGCCTTCTTGGTCCATTCTCCTGCCCTTTTACCTCCCCAGAAAGACTTCATTAAAAGATAATAATTCTTTCCCACACTGAAGTCGGATGCGCTAGGTCTGGCGGGCTGGTCGGGCGCTTAACGACAGCGCAACACACATTTAATATTTTCGTTCATATGGCAGACAACAGTAACTGCTTGCTGTCTGAGCTTTCGAAGGAGACAGTGGCACACAGATGCTACAAGTCTACTTGTTGACCCACAAAGCCCAACTACTAGCCACGACATTCTGGGTGTTTCATCAATTGGCTCAGGTAGTACTCGTATAATTATACACAATCCAGACTGGGATGTCGAGACATTAGTGTGTGCTTTGTCAGGCTAACCAGCACCAAGATTTTTATTATTGTTGTTGGTTGTTTTTTTTTTATATTGTTCTGGTTAAAATGTCGGCCTAAAGGTCAAAGTTTCTCTCTCTCACACACACACACACACACACACACACACACACACACACACACACACACACACACACACACACACACACACACACACTCTGATTTAAAGAAAGCAAAGCTCTGTATCTAAGATACTGAATCCGACGCGAAGTCCCAATTTTAGCGTCAGCAGACATAGATTTGTGTTTTTAAAAAAATAGATGCATGAAAAATTAGCACGTACTATTTTTTTTTCATTCCTCGGCTAGAGCTCTGAGGTTCACCAATGATACAGATTTTGCCAATACGACCGTTTTTGTCCTCTATAGCCGCATTCCCACTTCAGGCAAAAAATATATATTTAAAAATGACTACATGAATGAATTAATAAAGAAAGAAAGAAATTCCTTCTAAGGAAAAGAATTATCATTTACACGTCATCACCAACAGATTTTGCGAATACGACCGTTTTGGTCCACAGTAGAGGGTAGCCGCATTCCGACTTCAGGCAAAAATATATATGTAAAAATGACTACATGATTGAATGGATGAAGAAAGAAAGAAATTCCTTCTAAGGAAAAGAACGATCATTTACGCGTCATCATCTTTCTACCACAACCAAAGCAGAGCAATAATCATAGACCCCAACTTCACTCAGCTACAGCTGCGAGGTTCAAGAATGCTGAAATTTTTGCATAACTATGTGAACAATTTTTGCAGCTGTATTCCGCCTTCGGGGATACAGTTGGGAATTGAACATACCAATTTTGCCAGGACAGTCAGGAGGTACGGTACCTCCATGCTCTTTCCGATTTTAAACTATCATCGTGGGTTCTTTTGACGTGCGCAAGTTTGTAGGCACACGGGTCAGACTGGTCTAGAGTGTCCTCCGAAAGAATCGACGTCCAGATCGATTTTTTCCCGTTGAGCTGAGAAGAAAGGGCGAGGTTGGGTGGGAATCTTTATATACCCCTGAACCTCATGGGTTGACTTGTTAGGCAGGTGAACATTTAAACCGTCCTGCCAACCTTCCTTCTTACAGCTACTTTCAAAACAAACGAGAAAAAGAAAAAAAAATAGTATATATATATATTTTTTAATTTATACTTTAAGTCACGCGATTTCTCTGCGTGAAATTCGGGCAGCTCTCCCCGCGCGTCGCCACAAGAGCAGCGCCACCCATTATTTTTTTTTCTTTTCCTGACTGCATCTCTATTTGTTTCCCTATCAGTGTGGCTCTTTCCCTACAGAATTTTGCCAGGGACCACTCTCTTGTTGCCGTGGGTTCTTTTACGTGCGCTGAAATAACTTTGTGTAACACACGGGACCTCGGTTTATCGTCTCATCCGAAAAACTAGCGCCGAGACCACCACTCATGATCTAATGGATGGGGGGGGGGGGGTATGAATTTTCGGGCCCAAACCTTTAGGGTTAATATCAGTTCCCCAGCTATCCCTTAAATCAAGTCGGAATGCGGCTACCTAAATGGTAAGGGTTATAAAAACTTTAACATACGCAAAAATCTCATCATTGGTGAACCTCACACCTCTAAGCCCAGGAACGACAACACCAAAAAAACCCAAACAAAAAAAAACCAACAACAAAAAACAAACAAAAAACCCAACCCAAACAACAACAAAAACCCAACAAGATCTTCCCTAACTGTAACTGTAACTGCGAGCGGTCAGGCCGGGCAAGAGATGCGAATAAGGCAGCAAGGTCACGTGACGGTTTGCCGCGGACGACGCCGCCGCGCCGGCAGCGTACATGTAGCGCAGAGGACCCAGATGGGCGAGGGGCGGGGGCGGCAGGATGGGGGAGAAGGCCGACTTCAACGTCTCGTCCGCCGCCAGGTCTATGCCGGAAGGACTCAGGTAGGAGGAGGCCGGAGGGAAGACCCCGACCGCCTCTGACGACCCCCGAGGCGCCGCGGTGTCTTGTCTGGAGGTCAAGGCGGAGACGGACACGAGCGGAGCGTGCAGGTATGAAGAAGAGGAGGAAGAGCTCCCCGTCGTCAGGAACGGGTAGTTCTGGTTCAGGAGCGCGTCCATGGCCGAGAGGATGTCGTGGTGGCACTTCTCCAGCGCCTCTTGCAGCACCT
>CM054150.1:12373154-12375654 GCA_028751875.1 Rapana venosa | reverse complement strand
CTTTTTAACTTCTTGAGAGAATCGGGCTTTTCCCGTCTGATATGAGTGAAAGTGTTACAGTTGGTCACTAAGAACAAGGTTGTTTTAAGGAATCTGGTTTTGGTTGTATCTCATGTTATGTGTGGTTGTTGGTGATGACAACGAAAAAACAAAACCAAAACCAACAATAACAACAACAATAATGATAATAATAACAACAAGAACAACAACAAAATATGAGCAGTGTGTGTATGTGTGTGCGCGCGCAAAAAAAATAAAAAATAAAATAAGAAGAAGAAGAAATAAGAAATATGAACGCGCGCGAAGTGTGTGTCTGTGTCTGTATGTGTGTGTCTGTGTCTGTATGTGTGTGTGTGTGTGGGGGGGGGGGGTGTCTTCTTTAATATGGGAAATATAGTCACCCGATTTTATTATTATTTTTTTTAATTATTATTATTATTATTTTTTGTGGTTTTTTTTGCTTTGTCTTTTGGAGTGAAACGGAACAACTGACCTAGGTGGTAGTGGTGGTGTTGTGTATTATGTTTGGATTGCAAAAGAGTAGCGTGGGAAAGGCTACATGGAAGAAATGACTCACAAAATAACAATGAAAAAAAGAAGGGAATTAAAGAACGACACATACAATGACAATTTTTCAGTGATATCTTTTTTCTTGTTCTTTTCTGGGGGGGGGGGGGGGGGGGGGGGTGTTGGAAAAAAAAAAAAGATCATGTTTACAGCTTGAAAAAAACCCCGAAAAAAACCAACACCTGCAAGATTATCTGAATAGAGAAAGAAGGGTTTTGTGTGTGTGTGTGTTTTCTTTCGTTCTTTCTTTTTTGACATTCTTCTGTCTGTCTGTCTTTCTTTCTTTCTTTCTTTCTTCTGTCTGTCTGTCTGTCTTTCTTTCTTTTCTTTTTTATTTCTGCTTTCTTTTTCCCCCTCTTCTTTATGTCTTTCTTTCTTTGTTATTCTGCTCTCTTTCTTCCTTCATTTCTTTCTTTCTTTCCACTTCCTTTCTTTCTTCCTTTTTTTCTCCTTTCTGCATGTCTGTGTGGCTGTCGTCTTGTTTCCTTTTTAAAATTATTTTTCTGTCTGTCTGTCTTGTCTGTCTGTCTGCCTGCCTGTCTGTATTTCTTTCTTCTTTTCTTCCTCTTTTTTTTCTTCTTCTTTTTTCTTTCTGCTGTCTGTCTTCTTCTTTCTTCTTCTGTCTGTCTGCTGCTCTTCTTTCTTTCCCTATTTCTATTCTTTTCTTAACTTCTTCTGTCCCTCTGTCTTTCTTCTTTTTTTTTCTTTCTTTCTATCTATCTTTCTTTCTTTCTTCTTTCTTCCTATACTATATTCTTTCTTAAAACTTTCTTTCTGTCCTCTTCTCTTTTATTCTTTTTTTTTTTTTCTTTCTTCTATCTTTCTTTCTTTCTTTCTTTCTTCCGTATTACTATTTCTTTTCTTAACTTTCTGTCTTTCTTCTTCTTCTTTTAGTTTTCTTTCTGTCCTTTCTTTTTTCTAGTTTTCTTTCTTTCTTTTTTTCTTTCTTCTTTCTTTCTTTCTTTCTGTCTTTCTTTCTTCTTCTTTCTTTTTCTTTCTTCTTCTGTCTTCTGTTTCTTTTTCTAGTTTTCTTTCTTCTGTCTTCTGTCTGTCTTTCTTTCTTTCTTTTTCTCTGTTCCTTCTTCTTTCTGTCTGTCTGTCTTCTTTCTTTCTTCATTCTTTCTTCTGTCTGTCTCTGTCTGTCTGTCTGTCTTTCTTTCTTTCTTCTTTCTTTTCTGTCTGTCTGTTTTTCTTTCTTTCTTTTTCTTTCTGTCTTTTCATTTCTTTTCTCTTCTTTCTTTCTGTCTGTCTGTCTTTCTTTCGGTTTTAATCAAGGCGTTTCTGTGTCGCGGTGCTGACAGGTCCTTAATTCCTCCTGTAGGCCAAGTGCATTTTTATTGGGCTGTAAACTTTTTATGTGCACCTGCTGTATGTGAACTTGATACCAAGGATGTTTTGTCTTCGATTCGTGCACATAGGATTGGAAATGATGACACTATATCCTTTCTCTGTCTGTCTGTCTGTCTGTCTGTCTCTCTCTCTCTCTCTCTCTCTCTCTCTCTCTCTCTCTCTCTCTCTCTCTCTCTCTCTCTCTCTCTCTCTGTGCGTGCGTTGTGAGCGTTCGTGCGTTCGTACGTGCGTGCATTCCTACGTGCGTGCTGCGTGTGCGCGCGCGCGCGCGTGTGATTTTATTTCTTAATTTATTTATTTATTTGTTATATGTTTGTTTATTTATTCTTTTGTTTCTTTATTTTAATATATTCTTTTATTCCAAGGATAATGGAATAAGCATTCATGTGGGTTTTTTGTGGGTTTTTTTTAAACATCCAGTCCCCATGTGTATGCTGTTTGGTAAATTTTGTCACGTTCCCACCGGACACAATGGCCTACTTTGTGTTGTGTGTGTGTGTGTGTGTGTGTGTGTGTGTGTGTGTGTGTGTGTGTGTGTTGTTGTTGTTGTTGTTGTTGTTGCTTTCTCGGGGGACGGGAAACC
>CM054150.1:12348154-12368154 GCA_028751875.1 Rapana venosa | reverse complement strand
ACACCTGTTTAAGTAAAGGTGAAAAAGTGGTTTAAAAAAAGAAGAAAAGGAAAATAACATTTAAGCTAAACTCTTGTTTCAATTTAAAGAAGGGGATGCACATGTAACCACATGCATGCACACACACAAACACACATAATCACACACACACACACAAACACACATAATCACACACACACAAACACACATAATCACACACACACACAAAACCAGGACAGGTACAAACGCTGAACTCTTGTTTCAGTTTAAAGAAGGGGATGCACATGTAACCACATGCATGCACACACACAAACACACATAATCACACAGGCACAAACACACACACACATAATCACACACACACACAACCAGGATAGGAACAAACAAATCAAGCACACTTCATTTAAAACAGATGCAACAACACTACAAGACAGTGACTCTTTCTACGATTTATTTTTCTTTGATTTACAAATACAACCAAGCACCTTGCAAGACAAAAAACAACAAAATTTTAAACAAAGACCCGTTACACTGAAAATGTCAGCACAAAACAATACTATCAAAATGTCCACAAATTCTTAATTAATGAACAGTACTAGGAGCAATGCCAGGATATTGATAAGCAGTTTAAGTAGAAGAAAAAATGAGAAACAAAAATATTGATAGAAGGAAGAAAGTTTAGTTCAACAGAGAGTTCAGAACAGATTAAGATTTTCTCAGCTTTGAAAAACCACAATAAATACAGCAAAAAAGTAGTCCCCTTCATGTTTGGATTTTTTGGGGGTTTTTTTTGTGTGTGTTTGTTCACGAAGCTCAAATATCATTTGCACAAGGTTCTATCACACAAATTCGAAGCAGGCTGATATTCAACTCTCAATATCTCAAGAGCATGAGTGCATTGCGCGCGCACACACAACACACACACACACGCATGCACACACAAACACACACTCTGCATATTGCACCTATCCTAAACCAATGCGTGGTGACAAAAATCTTTGGTTCAAAATGTATTGCAGGAATTTTAACTCCAGAACATTTTGTAATTTATGATCAACCTCCATTGTACATCATGAAGCCAGGCGAAAATTTAAAAAAATGAATACATTAAACATATATATATATATATATATAAATGAATACATTAAACAAAATATATATATATAAATAAAATATCTTCCAGCTTCTACCAATTCCTTACGCACATGATAACACAACAGGCTAGGTAACACAACAGGCTAGCCTCCTGAATCGTAAGGCTGGGACAGTTGGGGTGAAACAGATCCCAAACCGATTGTCTGTCACCGTAATTCGATTTTACGTCTGTTCACTCTCAGTGATATTAAGTCACTGTGATTGTACGTCTCAAGCGGCTCGTGGCGTCAGGTTCAACCCCACTGTTCAAGACAGAACATCAGGTTTTCTGGATCGGGGATTTTTTGAGTTTGTTTCTGGGCTAGAGCTCCGAGGTTCACCAGCGTTGAGACTTCTGTGTCTGCAGCCGTATCCAACACACTACAGTGAGGTCCAACGTGTGCCCCCAAGACTCACCCAACTTTCACTAGGATGCACTGAATTTGAGCAAAATGTTCAGAGAGACTGTGGAGAAGGGCGTCACATGAATGCTGTTTTATCTGGTTTGCCTTGTTCAGGTGTGGCCAACTACAGGCCCAAACCTGCAGCTCAACTTTCTTCTGAAGTTTTCAATTTCAATTCTTTCATTTCAAGGATAATGAATAAACATAGCAATGAATAAGAATTTGTGTAGGTTTTTTTACATTCAGTTCCCGAGTGCATGCAGTTTATCAATTCTGTTATCTGATTCCCACAGGCAAACAATGGACTTCGCTTCTGAAGGGTGGAATTGGTCTTAATGTGTGGGAAAGATGATTTTTGGAATTTTTTTTGAAATGTGTGAACACCATTTCAAACTTTTCAGCATTAAAAAAAAAAATCCTTCATTCCTTTTATCAACTCGGGCATAAAATCAAGACCTTCCTTTGAAAAAGTGTGGTGCATCTGCAGAAATTCTGATGTATGTATCAAAATCAGCACACACAAATGTCCGAACCCCTCACAAAGCCAAACCAGACAATGCCACAAAGGTAACACAAAACTTGTGACATCAGAACGGTCCGATACTTCAATGGCTGCAGTGCTGGTGTGTTTTGAATTCCGGCTACGTTTTGGTTCTCCCTGATGAGAACCCAACCAACAGTGCTAGCAGAAACCGCGTGTCAACAGACCAGTGTAGTCTTTCTCAGTAACTGTTCACTCCATGACCACCTTTACAGCAAGTGAGAAACCACAGTAAGGGAGGTGATTTAAGAAGCGCCTGATGTAGAATCGACAGTTTGTAAGCATGGACACACACACACACACAACTACTCTGAAAAGTTATCTTTCTGGTCTTTACACTGGAACCGTGGAAAGTTTCAGAAAAGCCTCACCTCAATTCTTTAATGCTGTATTGTCCTTCAACAATGAGGAACTGATTGTTTGGGTTATATGCATATATTTTGAAAATCAGTCTGAGAAGCCGTGATCACATTTTTGAGTGTGGAGATTTTGTATGTGCTCTGTAAACCCCCCAAAAAACCAACCTGAAACAAACACAGGCCTAATAACAGTAAACTGTAATGAACTCACAATTCTTTTCTATTACACCAAGACTGTGAGAACCTGTTTCTCATTTCTGGATTTTAGACTAATATCTTCAAGAAAGAAAATTTTAAAACCCAGACACCCTAAACTCCTTCCAGCTGAAAAAATTAACAAAGACATTTTTAAGCCAAGCAGTACACTAATTTTCTTAGGAAAAAACAAACAAACAAAAAACTGCCGAATAAAAAGACAATGTGAATCTGATGAAGATGAGAGGAGACATACCAAAACAAAATAAAAACCCAACAAAAAGCCTTGCACCCAACATACACACATACCTTACAGGGATTTTAATTAAACAGATTTTTGATAAAGCAATAACAATGTACAGAGAAATATGAGCAGAACTAGAACCTTTTAAAAAATCACTTTCAGCTTTCATCTTTTATGAAAAATGAAGTATTCAGATATCAGCTGGTTTTTGTTATGTAATACAACAGCCTGCAGAATTATGATCCAAAATACAACCAATGACTATGCCCCCCCCCCCCATAGGGAGCCTGTCAGTGTAAACAGCACCTCACCTTCTGAAAATTCTGTGCTAAATTGTTCTTTTCTCTCTTTGTTTTTGCCATATTCCTTTTCTTCCTGTCACCTCCTTCTTCTCTATTTTCTGCCCTCTAGGTCCATTCTCCTACCTTTCTTTCAGAAAGACTTTAAAAAAAAGAACCATTCTCTCCCATGCTAAAGTCGGATGTGCTGAGCCCAAATTGTCAGGTGCTTAACGGCAGCGCAATGCTTTTTCGTTTACCTGGCAGACAACAATAGTTACTGTCTGAGCGTTTGATGAAGAAGAAGAAGAAAAAGAAGAAGAAATGAAACCACTTGTGATACAGTAACCTACCCATAAATAAGCCTATAAACAATGAAAAGTTAGAACAGAAACGATAAACGGGTTTTCATGATTTAATCACTTCGTGCAACAAACATCCCCCTCTGTGAAACCCCTCCCCAAATCAAAACAAACCCATATCACTGCTAACCTACATAATCTAATAAAAAAAGCAAAACCCCAAAACCAAAACATTTGCACGAATCATGCTTAAATCATACGTGAAAGTCTACTTCAAATCATTCCTCAACCCAAACCATCATTCTGCATGAACCTCAAATCACAAACCAAAAATGTCCCTCCAGTCAATTTTTTCTCCTGGTTACACCGACTTCAACTCGGCAAATAGGTAGAGAATCAAATCACATGTAAATGTGGTTTATCTTTCAGCATGTTGCTCAAACAAACAAACAAACAAAAAGGGTACATGTTTACTGATGCGAAGCATTCCAACCATACAACTTCGTTGTGACATTGCATCCTAATTTCACAAGAATCAACCCGTTCACACATTTGACTATAACAACTCAACATTACAACACATTTCAACCAGACAAAAACCACAAACAGAATCATCACCCAATCAGAAAGTGGTATACCCAATCAACCTAAGTGAGTCAGCTACACAAAAGTGTAAACCTCCCTACAATATTCGCATTCCTTGCTGTTCATAATCATTGTTTTTATACAGCTTAAACATTCTGCAACTGGGACTTATAAAAGATTAAATAAAAATAATTTTCATACATCTATTTAAAAAAAACAACCCCAAAACCCAGCTTCTCATTAACTTGGAACCTTATGCATTTCTTCCAAGCGAAACTGTGAAGAATAAAATCGGACAGGAATTTATCAACTTTTATAACGGTGTAAAGTTGCAGTGATGCCAATAGATAAAATTTCACCACATAGTGTCTTCATCATAAATGTAAAAAAATTTCTGAAAACATCAGCTGGTTACTTCACAAATTCTGTTTCTCATAAAAGCAACAACAACAATAATGAGCAGACTCAAAACCCCAGTATTTCATGCTATCATCCATTTCTGACCATCATATCACACAGAACCAAAACTAAAACGTTTTGTGACTTTTTGAAAGTAGAGACCCTCTCCGCAAGGGAGAGTGTTTCATCACACACAATGGAATCCTCTTGCATAAATTTATCTTCCAAACAAACTGGTTTTACTCCCCCCCCCCCTTCCCATTTGGTAGAATCACTAGTCTTTGCAAACAATAATCTACACATATGAGGGGGGAAAATTTTTTTTTTAAACCAAACATATATCAAAGGGAAAAATCAGACAAAAAAAGAAACGGCCAAAACACCACGAAAAAATCTGTAATCAAAAACCCCTTCGACTGACAAAGGCAGTAATGGACAACCATCCATCCTTGTGTAACCTTCCCCTGTTAGCCTGTTGGCAACGTCACGTTTGACAGAAGCCACTGATGCATGCTCTGTCAGTTGCCTCCATCCTCCCTCTGTCTTCAGTCCTGCAGATTTTCATCTTTCTTTCGACAACTCCAAAATCTGTGGTAGCTTACTATAGCCAAAAGTGTTGCCCCCCAAAAAGTAGGTTAGATATGCACTACCCATGCTCAGTATTCCCTAACTTCACAGTTCCAACAGACACAAAAGCAAATGCACATAAGCCTTAAATGAAGGCCAGGCACATAAATCGGAAAAAAAAGAAGAAGAAAATTTCAGAAAAGATGACTAGCAAACATCCCAGTTCTTACAAACGACATTCCTACTCATCACATTAAAACAGTCAGGCTAGCACCTCACGATTAGTTAATATTTTTGTTTAAAGTTACAACAGTTAAAATGAGCAAGAGCACCACAAAAAAAAAGACGAACAGGAAGAAAAATATACAACAGAATTTTTGTTTTTAAAATGAATGCTGGAACCAGCAAAAAATGCGTCTGATAAAAAGACATGCGACTGTCTTTAAAAACTTCCGCGTCTCAAAGAAAATCAACAAAAAGATACTTTTCCACAGTAATTAGATCAATTTTGCTGAATATGTCCCACCCAAGCAGACATGAAATATTTTCAGCATGCATCCACTCGACCTTCATAAATCAGGGGGAAAAAACCCAACCACACCAACATCTTTCAGATTCGAACCTAAAATCCCTGACCTCCCCAGCAGCCTCTGTATCATCTTACCCACAATACCTATTAAGCCTAGAACTCCCAACAGACAACTGAAATAATAGTTCATAATTTCATCCCCCTGCCTCCACTCCCCCCATCAGCGCACATACCCAGCAAAACTCGGTCCAGGGTCCAGGACCCAGTGGTACAACTAGCATGCCCCTTCTTCCCTTTACCCCCACGCCCCTCCCTTTTCTTCACCCTCCCAGTTTTCTACACTGCTAAAGTAAGGAAGGCGCGAAGCTGCCAAGTCCAAGCGTGGTCAGTTCCTGCTATGATTAGCACTGGCTGGGCTAGGATGGGATGGAATGGATAGCGGCTGAGAGTAGCTGGAGGTCAGGGGCAGGAAACTGACAGCTGTGCCCCTCCCCACCCCTACTTCCCCCCAAAAAACAAAAAGCATGTTTTCACAATACTCCGTTCTTACTACTCCCCCCCACAAAATACTAATGGACAGAACCCTTGTCATAAATACTCTGGACAAATATTGCTTATTTTTGGATGTGAACGCCTCGAAGAACCCTTTCACACACACACACACACACACACATTCACACCTTGAGAATAAGTATTGCTATTTTCTCACAAACCTGCCGTCGATTTCGTTAGGGATTTACCGGAACATGGACAACAAACAGACTACAACGGCTCCAACCAGTCACCGCACACAGCTGAAAGATGTTACCCACGCACACACACAGCCACATGACCGCCGCCGCCATCAGGGCAGCAGCTCAAAGCTGCTGGGAGATGTGTCGCGCATCACACGCTACAGCTCTTTCTTCACATTGTCTTTGGTCTGCTCCAACACTGTCTTCATGCTGTCCACCACTGAAACAAACGTATTGATGAAAATGTTTAGATATAATAAGCAGCATGCATGAGTACAACCATGTGCACGTGTAGCCTATACACATGCGCAAGGGCACACACACACACATGTATATTCAAACCCACACATATTATGCTCAAAGCTCTCTCTCACAGTCAAACACACACACCACTTCAGCACACACCCCCACCCCAACTTCCTGCAATTCAAATATTTTATTATCAAACAAATAAATTTGATCTCTCTCTCTCTCTCTCACCTCAACACACACACATGCATTTACTCATATCCATCTCACCAACAGACACTCCACTGTCACCACACAAACACACACATGCACACTACCACACACACGCACGCACACACACACAACCACACACAGACTCACACTACCTCCCCCCCCCCCCCCCCCCCCACACAACCACACTAAAACACAACAACACACACAGGTTGAATCAGACTGCATAAACCTAGTAAATTTTCAAAGGCAAGCTTTAACAAAAAATGGAAAAACTACAAATTTGATCAAAACACTCACATCCATCGGGTGAAGAATAGTAATACTTGTATTTGGGATTTCCGTGTTTGTTGTATACATCCCCTAGCAGATTTCCCTGAGAATCTGTAAACACACACACACACACACACACACACACACACACACACACACACAGGATTAAAGATTAATTCGCCTCTGACCCCTCTTGGGGCATGGCAGATTTCAGTAAACAAAATCAACAGTAACATATATATTTTGCATTCACAACACAACACACACACACACACACAATTCTTTAAATAGCAGGAGAAGCAAGGAGAAAAAAAACAAAGAAGAGAAGCAAATCAACAATCAAACTCAATAATTATGATGGACACAACTATGATGACAATCCTACAATTGGAAAAAAAGAGAAGCGTTCCCTGATAATTATTACCTTATGAATAAACAGAAAGTTGTATTCAATAGTAATAATAATCATAAGCAGTAGAAGAAGCAGCAGAAGTGGCACTACTAGTAGTAGTAGTAGTAGCGGCAGCAGCGGCGACAGCAGCAGCAGCACCAGCAGCAGCAGCAGCACCAGCAGCAGCAGCAGCAGCAGCAGCAGTGTATGATCAACGGAAGTAATGCTTTTTCTAATAATACACTTATGTCACTTTGACGCACGATAACTAAAACCTTTTTTTTTCATTTCACACCTCTCATTTTGAGAATTACATATCATGACACAGACTCAATGAATTTGCTGATACCCATTTCATCAGCGCAAAGGATAAGCAATATTTACCCAGGGTCTGAAAGAAAAAAGCAAATATTACCCTCCACCACATAATGGGTCACTTTGTATCGCATGTCAACTTAACATGTTATGATTTTTAAAAAAAAGAAGAGAATATTCAATTAAAGGGATTAAAAATCAGACAATTCTATGAAGAGTTATCACAAATGGAAATGCTAGTCTCCAGGAAGTGACAAAATGACAAATTTTGCATCGAACAGGTGGCCAGGATGAGTGGTTTTAAACGCATTTTTGAGGGAAAAAGGAAACAAAATTCCACCTTAATACTTCAGTACAAGGTAGAAGAAAGCTTATAGCTTTGTAATCCATCAAAATCTCTAAACCAACAACCTGACCCTCACCTGCCTAAAAAGTGAAAAAATGGGTCAGATGCAGTGTGACTCAATTGATGGTGGAGGGTCACACATATAGACAGACACAGACAAAACAAACACAGACAGGCAGGCAGAGAGACGTGGACAGAGATTTACAAAGGGAGTAAAACTGATGCTTATGTATATGTATGTTTGTCCGTCGTGTCCGACGATGACCTCCAAAACAGCAGAGGAGGCAGCTGCTGTTTTGGAAATTGGGCAGAAATTTGATTATAGTGGAGATGCCTTGCCCACAGTACATCCCCACTCTCTCGGCCAAGTGGGCATAAGGACAGTCAGCGTTGGAGATGTTCTCCAAAGGCCAACCAGCCCCCAGGGCTGCAGCACATAAGGACTGTGCGAGTCAAGCCTCCTAGTCAGAGAGTCATAGTCGATCACTAAAGACTAAGCTGTAAAGTGGAATTCCATGAGTGGGAAAGCCACTGGTCATACAGCCTCTCACTTTGCTGTTGCCCCCAGCGTCAATGGTTTAATCAAGAACTGTGATTAAAGCTGAGCTAATGAAAAAAGACTAAAGAATAAAGATGCAAAAGTGGCATGGTGAAATATCTTTACCAAAAAACAAGACGCGAGGGATGTATCCGCCGTCTGGTGTGTACTTGGCTCCTGACGGTTCTTCGTCATCCTGTCAACAGTAGAATCTTTATCATCTTTAAATTGTTCAGTACTTTATTAGAATATACTATTAAGTTAACAGATATTTGTCTTATCATAGAATGTAATATAACAGTTTGGTTTATGCCTTAAAATGTATGCATGCATATGTGTGTATGAAGGTGCCCACTGTGAGTGTGTGTGTGCAGGCGTGTGTGAGCATGTGGATGCACATGCATGCTGGTGTGTGCATGACTACATATGGTTTTACACTGGTCAGTTTATGACTGGCTTAGGTACTGTTGATGTTTGGGTGCTTTTTATCTTGTGATGCAAGCTTGCCATTGTTCGGATGCTGTGTGTTGTGGTGTTTTTCTGTGATAAATGTTATTCTGTTTACTGCTTTTATCATGTATGGCTTGTAACCAACATGAATTTCTCTGTTTGTGAGATAATGAAGTATTTAAATTGAACTGAATTGAAAGAAAGTTCCATGATATTATATATGTTATATTATTATATATATATACATATATTATATATTATTTTTAAAGTACTTTTCCCCCCTGTTCCTCAGCTAGAGAAATCTGTCATGACTGAATGCGGTTTGAAAGTTGATAGCCTTTAAAAATAAATCAATCAAAAAAACCATTTGAACGCATAATCAAGAGATAATCATTTGAATAAATAATCAACTAATAACCATTTGAATAAGCAGTCAAGAGACAACAGTTTGAACAAATAATCAAGATATGATCATTCCAATCCAGAGATAATCACTTGAATGAATAATCAATTGACAATCATTTGAGTAAACAATCAAGGACTAATCATTTGAGCTAACAAACAACCAATCCCCAAGTTGGAAAGCGGATACCTAAATGGTGGGTTAAAACAGTCACATATGCAAAATGCCACCGTTGGTGAACCTCTGAGCTCTAGCCAAAGAAAACAACAACAATATTCAAATAAATAAATGAGAAACAGTCAGCTCACCTCAACATTAACCATAAGGAAATTTTCACTCAGTTTCTGGATTTCTTGGCTGTCAGCAAACTTGGGTTTGAATGCTGGAGACACAGACAGATTTCAATACAAGATTGACAAGAGGAATTTAAGAAAAATGTATGGGCATCAATCATATTGTATGGCAATGAATAATATTTGAAAATGGTCCGTTGAACATGTTTAAAAGACACGTGTACACAAAATACACACAAGCATGCACATACACACAGAGAGGCATGCAAACACGTGTCACTGCAGTCGTTTTCCCCCATTTTCTGCTGCACTTAGACGCTGGAACTTGACCCTTGATGTGCTTATTTTTAGCTCTGGCACCGACCAGATGCACTGGTCCAGTTTGGCGTCATCAAGATAGCGTTGCGTTCTTTCCACGGAAAGTGGCCACATGGATTTTAATTTCCAACTTCTAAGTGCTTTTTGATACGTTTGTCATTTTCTTCAGCGCTACATTCAGGTGTATTCAGTGCAGTGTTCTCTTGTTGTTATGGAGACGTAAATCTGAACAAGTACAGCACTTTTGTGTTGGCGTCATAAACAAAAATAACAGATAGATTGATGTTCTCACCAGATAGCTCTTCTTTGTTTAGTATTGAGAGTGATCATTTCTGTGCTAGTGACGTAAATTGATCACAATTTTCCTCCTGAAATCATTTAAGTTTCACTTTGGCAAAGTAAGGAATGTAATGTTAATGTTTGATTTTTAAGTTGAATCAACTTTTGTTGTATTTAGGATACATGTTCATCAGTTTTGAAGGGCTCAAATTTGGGCAAAATCTTGTCTGTTTGCTGTCTGAATCTAGCCTAGGCTGAGTGCCTGTGTGTGTTAAGAGGATAGGCAGGCCGTGCAAGCATATGTATGTGCTACTAGGCTTGAGATGCTGTGAGTAGGAGGAAGGGGAGGGGTGAAGAAATGAGAGGGGTGTGGGGGTAAAACGGTCGGGGCACGCTAATTTTAGCACTCTGCCTGAACCTTTGACTGAGTGCTGCTGTATAGGCGCGCTGTGGTGTGCACACAACACACACACACACAGGTATGCAAGCACGCACGCACACTTGTATACACACACACACACACCCACACACAGCGAAAGAACCTGACACATCCTTGCCAATAAATCCAAATCGATATGTTTCAAAACCGCCATTCACCTTTGCATGCACCACACCAACTCTTGTGAATCAGCAACATAACTGGTTTGCTTCTGCACACAAAAATAAAAAATAAAATCCATGCTGACGTGAATAAAATCCAAGACTTACAACAACATTACTACGCTACTTTTGACTTTTTATTCTACTTTCTCAGCCATTTGATTTTGGGTGTTTTTTTTTAGAGGGGGGTGGAGGTGCGGGGTTGTTCCTCAGGTAGAGCTCCCAAGGTTCACCAATAATGGTGAGATTTTTGGTGTATGTGACCCCCCCCCCCCCCCCTCCCCATCAGTATGGTAGCCACATTCCCACTTCAGGGATGGTGTCTAGAGACATGACACATGTGTGCGTATGGATTTTTAAAAAAAAGAAATTTTGTCTTCTGTTTTTGCTGATCAAAACGGCCTCCTCTTCCACAAGGTGGAATGGGTTTTTAACATGTGCGCAAAATGTTCTGCATTCTTTTGCACAAAGGCCGAAAGGGCCTGAGTTTATAATTATAGTCTCATCTGAAGGACTCGTGACTTTCAGTTTGATTTTCTCATCAAGACTGGGAAGAAAGGGCAAGGCTGGTGGGAATCAAACCAAGAACCTCATTGTTTACCTGTTAGGCAGGTGAACGTCTTTGACCATCTTCATCCTGTCACCTTCCTTCTTATCCACAATATCAATATGAAAAGTGATGAAGAAGACACAAGATAAATGCACGCAATGGTAGAATTTAGTGAACCTCTTCTGTACAGGGTTATGGGTTATTATACAGGCATTGAAAATTGAATATTACAGGCTTCATTAAAAAAAAAAAAAGACCCCTCCCACCTCCTTTTCAAGAGAGAAACCTACTTAATATCCCTGATTTTTTTTAAAACCCACACCCCCACACATACATTATTTTATAAATACATGCCAAGAAATTGTAATCAATGATATCTACTAAACATGTAGTACACTACTTTGGTAGCAAAATATTCCGTTTCTTACTTTTTTCATTCAAAATCTTACATGATTTGGGGGGAAATATCAACTACACATATGCACACACTCACACATGCACGATACCTACAGGTACAGAGAGAGAGAGAGAGAGAGAGAGAGAGAGAGAGAGAGAAGAGAGAGAAATAGAGATCAAGAGTGAGTTACATCTGCAACACTCGCACTCACCAACTCACACACAAACCCCCCCCCCCCCCCTCCCTCCCACACACACTGTATACACTCTAGTCTCACTCTCTCTGTGACAGTCCTTCGGATGTGACTATAAACTGAGGTCCCATGTGCGAACACACGCAGAACATCTTGCGCACATGTTAAATCCTGTTCTGCTTTTTGTAAGAGTAGGCCATTGTAAGCTTGCTGGGAACAGATGACAGAATTTACAAAACCGCATACACACGGGGACTGGATGTAAAAAACTTTTTTTTTAAAGCACATGTGCTTATTCCATTATCCTCAATATAAAAGAATAAAAAATATAAATATTTATATAAACTGTCTCACCCACCTATCCACATTATATAGACACACACACCCACACTTATGTTTACACACACACACACACACACACACACACACACACACACACACACACACACACATGTATCAAGCAATCTTAGTCTTACTCTGCTTTGCTCTGGTCCCAGGCGTCATCCAAAGCCATCCATTTTATGTTGTCACCCCATCCTGAAAGCATTGGTAAACCTCAGAGCTTTAGCCAAGGAGTGGGAGGAAAAGTTCTTTACAACAAACAGCTAAGTAGAAAGTTGACAACAGCTGGCCATTAAAGATTGGTTCTATAAGCCATTAGCAAATGTATGCCTGGAATGTTCTTGTGTGTGTGTGTGTGTGTGTGTGTGTGTCTGTAGAGAGAGAGAGAGAGAGAGAGAGAGAGAGAGAGAGAGAGAGAGAGATAGAGAGAGAGAGAATCAATGAGTGAGTGTTGTGTGTGTGTGTGTTGTGTGTGTGTGTGACATTATGTGTGTGTGTTTGCATGCAAATGTAAAGTGTGTGTTTAAAGTGTGTGTGTAAAACAATCTAGCTTCTATTTTCACCTATCAAATAAATACAGCAAAGATCAACGTTAATTATAGATCTATTAAGTCGGGTCAATCTCTTTTTTTTTCCTTATCAGTTTGGCTGGATCAAGTCATTTTCCCTTTTCACTCGTCTTGCCACGTATACTACCTAGAATTTAATAATGCAGAGCAAGCAGCGAAGTGTAATAACAATGTTATCACCCCCCCCCCCCCCCCCCCCCCCCCCCCCCCTTTTTTCTGGGGTGAATCAGGACGGTTGGAATGCAATTTTCTGTTCGGTCTCACTCTCTGCGGACGTGGCGTTCTATCACAGCAGACGAAAATTCTTCGTTGATCAACTCAACTGAGTGAGCATTCCCAAACTTTCGATCGAACAATTTATAATACAAATAAACTTCAAAACATACAAAAGTAAACTCCAAAGTACAACACAAGTCATTTCTTACCTCTGGCAAGGTCGTTTGCAGCTTCTGCAAACACGATCAGCGATGCCACTGTGAACCACATAGTTGCTGTCGACGCCATCTTCAAACTGTAACAGCCCCGCACTCACTGAATGCGGCCTTATGCAAATAAGCTACTCTTATCGAAAGGAGTCACATACATTGAATGAATAAACAAACAAGCAAAAAAAAAAAAGGCTCTTTCAAGTATATAAGTATAAATGGTGAATCAATAAGATTAAATACAATTAAATCAATATTAGATTTGAAAAAATGTAAAGGCTATATTCAGAAGTGATATTTTCATGGTTGGGCTACACACCGGTATTAAAAAAATCACTCTTTTCCTTCTGTTTTTCTATGTAACTCTTATATTCATACCGCACGCACTAAGGCATCCACAGAAATAAAAACCACTTTTTGTGAAAGACTAGCCTCTGACTCAAAACTCATGTGATTTTGAATAAATTTGGTAGGTTTGAAATTTTTTTATTTTTCAGCAAACACTGTACCCCCTCATTCCTTTGTCGTCTGCTAGCTTCCTTACCGCAATATGCATGCGCGGGGTCAACGCTGTAGGAATACAGGCAAACCTCATTTGATGGTTATTTCCAACTTTCCTGGTATTGCTCTATGTCCTCAATCCAAAATCCAAGTGCACAGTGCATCATTTCATGCTTTAAAAAATCTGTGAAAATCACCAACAGTTTTTTCCACTCGCACTCCATACAAGATACTACTTGACCCCCAAATTAATACCGGTGTGTAGCCTGTATAGTGGTTTTAAATCATGAAAGTAGGGGGGGGGGGGGGGGGGGGGGGGGGGGGGAGGGACAAGGAAAAAATACCCAGCAGCAGCAGCAGCAACAACAACAACAACGAAGCCAAGAAATTAACATTGTTCAGAAAATCTAAACCAGCATACAAAATGTGAGAAAACGTCAAACAAAAACCTTGACTGGCTTTGTTGAAAAGAATAGGTCTTTGAAAGGTGAAAAACTAATGATAAAAAAAAAAATTCACAACTTGAGTTAGACGTGAAATACAAATCACCTTTGCAAACTAGTTCATTGGTACAGATGGAGCAACATGGAATTTCTTCATGTTACCCCCCCCCCCCCCCCCCCCCCCCCCCCCCCCCCCCCCCTCCCAACACAAACAAACCAAAAAACAACAACAACAAGCAAAAAAGGCAAACAAATAAAACACAGACTGAGAAAACAAAAATGAAACATTTATCAGCTGTTATTCTGTATAATTGTGCATGCCGATATTTTGCAGGTGTTTTTTTTTTCTTTCAAGTTATTCTCATTGTATTGTAATTTGCTATCCCACCGCCTGCAGCACATCCAAAGCAAAGTCACTGCCCTAGATACCACAGCTAGACGTGTTGGCCTCAGGATCAGTCAAGAGAAGACCAAGCTACTGCTACCAACAACCAGCAAGAGGCTTCTGTCACCATCTCTGGGAAAGCAGTAGAGGATGTCAGTGAATTTGTGTACCTGGGCAGTAAGATCAGCCAGACAGGAGGCACAGACGAAGACACCAAGGCAAGAATAAAGAAAGCACGCCAAGCATTTGCCATCTTGAAACCCGTATGGAGAACAAATGCGATCTCCACAACCACCAAGCTCAGGATCTTCAACTCCAACGTGAAGTCTGTGCTTCTCTAGGGGTCAGAAACTTGGCGGGTCATCAACACCAGCTCTTCCAAGATCCAGACCTTCATCAACGGATGTCTCCGGCAGATCCTTCATCTCAGATGGTTCGACAGAGTGCCAAGTACCGACCTGTGGATGAGGGCGAACCAACAGCCTATGGAAGTCCAAGTAAGGCGGCGAAAGTGGCGTTGGGTCGGCCACACCCTACGGAAGGAGCCTTGCAACATCACCAGACAAGCGCTCGAGTGGAACCCGCAGGGGAAAAGGAAGAGAGGGCGCCCCAAACAGACCTGGAGGAGAAGCCTGCATAGTGAGCTGAGAGACTCCAGCCTGACATGGGAAGAGGCCAAGACCCTTGCCAGAGACAGGAGAAGGTGGAGGGACGCTGTTGAGGCCCTATGCTCCGCTATGAGCTATAAGGAATAAGAAGAAGAAGAATGAAGAAAAGAGGTGTTTGCTCTCTTTCTATTTCTCGACTAGGAATCATGCCAGCATTTCTAATAACACTAGCCATGCAGCAGTAAAGGAAAGTAATGTACGCACAAATGGCACGGTCAGTGTAATACTGCACCACCACATACACTGGAGGGGGTGATATTCACAACAGCAAAGGGGCAGGTCAGGATGAGCCATGGTGGGGTGGACTGAAAAAGGCAGTGATCTTTCCAATGAGAAAGAAGCATTAGGATACGTTGGTGACTGCAACTTACACTTCAGTTACCAGCACCTTTCGGCTGACCTGATACTTGCCCTTTTGCTGTCAGTTTTGCTATGGTTTTTCCCCAGTTTGTTAATGTTGTTGTTGTTTCTTTATTTCACCCCCCCCCCACCACCACCAATTTCTTCGGTTGTGTGTGTGTGTGTGTGCATGGGCATACTAGTGCATGCATGAGTGTTTGTAATTTTACTTGGGTGAGTTTATGACTGGCAGAGGTATTGCTGAATTGTGGATGCTTTTTTGTTGTTGAAATGGGTGCATGCTGATGTTTGGATAATGTGTTGTGGTATCTATCCGTGATATTATGTTTACATGTCCAATGTTTTAAAAAAAATAATTATAGCTTGTAGTTTACATGAATTTTTCTGTCTCTGAAACGATTAAGTGTTTGAATTGAATGGAATAGGCGCATACGTATTGCCATTTTTGTAGTTTTGCAAGAATCCGGAAAGAAAATTATCAGCATGTCAATGTTTGTCGCTAGGCCTAATAATTTAGTCTAAAAGATGGGTGCAAATGAATTCGAAACACAAGAGTTATATGCCTTAGCAAAATTTAACACATAACATGGCAGGTGACATGGTGACCATTCGAGCAAGTGGCAGATGTGTAGGACTGGTTTAGTCTTCTCTGCGAAATTCCAGAAAGTTCCCAATGCAATGGAGCTGATGGTCCTTATGCAGACCATTTTATTCCATACTTTGGTAGGTGACCTTTTTCTATTCAGAGCATGCATATTCGTCGTACAAGGTTCTAGATCTAAATGCTTTGAAGTTGTCAAGGCCTTTGGGGGTTTTTTTGCCACCAGTTTCAAGTTTCAAAGCTCTGTTTTGACAGGAACGTTAACGTCATTCAAAATAAAGTTTTGTCTTTTGAGGTCAATGACTTTTTTTAAAGCCTATAGTTTAACTTTTGAAATTTAACATTTAAAAATGCCACCAAGTGCAGTTTGTACAGCTATCACATTAAAAAAACCCCATCTAGTCACTCAAAAATGTTTTGCTTTGAAACCCCTGGGGAAGTTGAGGACCAGATTTGGAACTGGGGTATATTCTCATAGTTCTTTGCAACAAAATAGTAAAGACTTATTATTGAATAGGCCTAGAGGTTAATTGACGCAAATATTTGTTCTTAAAATGTTCAACATTTCAAACCAGCTTCCTGGGAGGTGTACATGAAAAACAAGGTATTTTCTTTTATTCATAAGAATAGCTTTGAATTCTATAAATAGGCTTTGAAGATTTTTGTGTGTGCAGAAATGAAATGCTTTACTGGGTTACATTCTGCTGCTTTGTGAAGAATGTTATTTTCTCCCTTAACCTATATAAGGAGTCAGGGGCACTGACACAGTCAGTGTCTTTTAAGCGGGCTGAACCTGGCAGAACACATCCTTCTGAAGGTCGTAGGTAGGGTGCATGCTGGGAAAAGTTCATGTCATTCATATGTAGCGACCCTAAAGGAATGGCATCCACTGTTGGGACAGGAGTGGTGAACAAAAATGGGATAACAATTTGAGAATAAAGAGCAACATTTAATGTACAACTTGACTTGCTCAACATTTCACTGAATGCAACTGTGGATGTTACAAAGAAGATTCATCCAGTGTGACTTAACCAGTTTTGTGAGGCGTTACACACAAGTGGGTTGATTTTTAATGCCTGCTCCAGATGTTGTTTTGTTCTTCTCTTTTTTCTGCACTAGATGTTCTTTGCACATTTGCAGATGGAACTTAACTTCAGCATTGTTTATTCTGATAAACAGCTTTTAGGGGATATGTTCCCTTACACACCTCATTGTGAACGTTGAAACTGCACCCTCTGTTACCTTCAGATCATGAGCTCAACACTAAATCAGTAGGTGATGATGCTACACTCCCCCCCCCCCCCCCTCAACACAAACACAGAGAATTGTGTGTGTGTGTGTGTGTGTGTGTAAACCAATTTACCCAGTACATTACTTTTATTCACAGGTCAAAACCTCCCTTACTGAGATGCAATGTCCACTGTTGAAGTATGAACTGGATCCAGCTGATCTTCTTAAGCTGCTGTATCTGAAATACCTAGGTCACATGCGGGCATCTTGTGGAATGACCCTCTTTTTTGTGTGTGTTGCCAGTGACAAGTGAGTATTTCTTTTGTGTTGTTCCTTGGTTAGAGCTCCGAGGTTTACCAATGGAGAAATGTGTATCCAACCGTATTTGAGCACCAGTAGGGAAGCTGCATTCCGACTTCAGGAAGGTGTCTAAACACAACTGTGTGCATGCATGTTTAAAAAAATATTGTTGTGGTCATCTGTTCCGACAAAGCACAAAATGGCCTATTCTTCCAAAAAGGCACAATGGGTTAACGTGCGCACAAGATGCTCTGCATATGTTTGCACACAGGGCCTTAGTTTATTGTCTCATCCAAAGGAACTTTGGGGGAGTGGAGTCAGTACTGATATGAAGTATAGGGTAAAATCCCTTATAGTGGGCGCTTCTATGGTGGCTTGATCCCAGGCTGTCAGATAGATCACAAGCGCTGCACCCTAACCACTGGCTGTTCAGAAGTAATGTTATAAAGTGCCACGGAGAAAGGGTGGGGAAATGAACAAACTACATATCAACAACAACCAAACTTCTCCAAAGATCAGATTTTTAAAAAAAGAAGTAAATTTCTGTATATAATGCCCTGTGACGCTAATAGGACAGAGAATAGCTTGTGAATATTTTGCATAAGATTTTTTTTTGTGTGTGGAACGAATCTGATCAAATGGTTGCTTGAGAAAATACATAGTTCCTGGTATAATTCCTATTAAGGTTTTTGAAAATCTGGCCTTTAAAAAAAAAGAGTGATGCCCCTCCCCCACCCCCTTTGTTTAATGTATTTTTTAAATAGATCATCCAATAGTTGTCTTGAGAAAACGCTCTGGTCTTGACCTAAATTTCCTAGAATTTAAGATTCAGTTATGCCTATAAAGTGAACCATGGTGTGATCCCATTTCCTTTTGGGCTAAGTTTTACGTAATTCTCAATAAATATGCAAGAGGAATTTCGGAGTGACTAGGTTGACTAAAAGGCAGAACACTTTTTTCTGAATAGTTGATATGAACAGGCGTTTCAGGAGTGGCTCAAACCAGAGCAGTTGAATCACGTGTGAAACACTTTGAACCACTAGGCTATCCTGCCCTCTGCTAAGTCAGTGCTTTTAATGCCATGTAGGTTGTGGATGTTCACTTTTTGCCATTGAGTATCACCATGTCAGTGATAACAGTATACAAGTATGCATGCCCAAACACACACACAGACACAAACACACACACACACAGACACCACACACACACACACCACACACACGCGCGCGCACACACACACACACACACACACACACGTGGACAAAGCGAGAAAAGTAGACAGAGCCAGACTGATTTTCAAACAAAACAAAACAAAACAATGCACACTGGCAAATCAAACTAAAGACTTCGTAAAAAGCACAATATCCAAGTGACATTTATTGAATAGGTGCAAACACACATTTTCAAGCAATTAACACAAAAGCTGTGTATTGGTAACTCTTGTAATGTTGCAACTTGAGTGCTCAAAACACACGATATCTAAGAAATATTTAGCATTTATTTGAGAATGAGAGAGAGAGTGTGTGTGTGTGTGTACACACGTGTAGCACATACAAAAAATCAGTTAACTGTTTAGATTGTTTCAATGCAGTTTCGATGATGGGAAAGTTACTTATAACATGGGAGTTTAATTGGGGAATTAATTTGTCAGAAAGAAGGAAAGGGGCCGGAGGGTTAAGACGTTCACCTGCTTTACAAGTAAACCGTGAGGTTCTAGGTTCGATTCCTACCCTTGCCCTATCTTCTTACTTTTGATGAATAATTGAAACTGAATGTCAAAGTCCCTCAGATGAGACTATAAACAGGCCTGTGTGCGAATACACGCAGAACATCTTGCACACACATTAAAGACCTGTTCCGCGTTTGGAAGAGTAGCCCATTTCGAAGGAACTGATGACAAATTTTTGGGTAAAAATACACCAAAAAGTGCATGCACACAGTTGTGTTTAGACACTATCCCAGAAGTTGGAATGTGGCTACCTAAATGGAGTGTGTGTTGGTGGGGGGGGGGGGGGGTATGATCGTATACGCAAAACCTCACCGTGCGTGAACCTTGGAGCTCTAGTCAGGAACACACACACACACAAAGTCAGAAACAAAGTGTAGGTTTATGTAAGCATT
>CM054150.1:12318154-12343154 GCA_028751875.1 Rapana venosa | reverse complement strand
GATAACTGTTTTACCGTAGAAGAAAATACGTGGAGTGTAGTCCCCGTCAGGCGTGTACACTCCCCCAGCTCCCTTGTCTGGTCGATACACAGGATTTTCCTCATCTTTTTCCTGCATAAGGAAAAAATAAATATTATAATGAAATAAAGTAAAACAGAATAAACCCCAAAAAAGGGGAGGGGGAGGGTTTATACAAGAAAGATAGAAAATGTTTGACCTGAGTAAGCCGGAATAATTATTTAAAACATCAATTCGGCCCCAAACAGGCTATCATATCTGAATCAGTTTTTTGTGTGTGTGGCATGTTTTTTGTTTGTTTGTTTTTGTTTTTAAATGTTATACATTTTGGATAGCCATTTGTTGTCGCCCGCTGCGTGGTCCCCAACTTAACACCCTTGAGGGGTCCCCCAAAACACGCGCTTTGACTCACTCGTCCCACCTGGGAATCACGGTGAGACTGTTAAGGACACGCTGGATGAGAAGTTTGCAGTATGACTCATTTTCAAGAAACCTTGCCATGTAGACAATCCTACTTTGGGAGAAGGTCGTTAGCGGGTTGTTGGCGTGGTTGACACAACACATGGATGTGTCACTCAAATGTAGACAATCCTGCTTTGGGAGAAGGTCGTTAGCGGGTTGTTGGCGTGGTTGACACAACACGTGGATGTGTCACTCAAATGTAGACAATCATACTTGGGGAGAAGGTCGTTAGCGGGTTGTTGGCGTGGTTGACACAACACGTGGATGTGTCACTCAAATGTAGACAATCATACTTGGGGAGAAGGTCGTTAGCGGGTTGTTGGCGTGGTTGCAAATGTAGACAATCATACTTTGGGAGAAGGTCGTTAGCGGGTTGTTGGCGTGGTTGACACAACACATGCATGTGTCACTCAAGTCTGGCTCTACAGTTAAGCTGTCACTGCCATCCCTAGGAGGCTTGGTGGAGTCTGGTGTATGTTACCTCACTCAGAACAGGCACCTCTCAATACCACCAAAGTGACCAGCAGCAGTGCAGGGCCTTTCTGATTGGTAGCCCTGTGGCATCCTGATAAGCTCTCTCTCTCTCTCTCTCTCTCTCTCTCTCTCTCTCTCTCTCTCTCTCTCTCTCTCTCTCTCTCTCTCTCTCTCTCTCTCTCCTCTCTCTGTAAGCCCCATCATTCAGTAACTTACCTTACAGTTAACCATGATGAATCGTTGGCTGAGAACTTTGACATCATCACTGCCTTTCAGAATGGGTTTCAGACCTTGCACATACACAGGTTAATTAAATAAATGAGTCAAAAGAATAGGCCTACACATTCGCACACACACATTCACACACATACTGGCACATGCAGGGAGGCGTGTGTGCGCAGACACACTCACACATAGACAACCTACCTGTAAGCACTAACTATCTTTAATGCCATGGTACAATATATATATATGACCCGAGTGTCACTTTTTTTGAAGATATGAAAACCCTAAATTCTCTCGACTTCATTTTACCTAATATCCTTTTTTAGGAAAAAAAACCCAACCTTCAAGAATCAAATCATGTGTGCTGATTTTGTCTGTTCCCAGTTTTGATAGCAATAATTATGCAGGTTGCCTCGAAAACGGAGTGTGGGTGCCTCTAGAATCAGATTAAAGATAATTATCCATAATCTTAAGTCTCACTCCCTTTCTACCCAACCTCTGTAAGCTGTGTTGAAAGGTTTTATAGTGAATGTAGGCCTATGTGCTTAGGTCAGTTGTGTGAAAAATCTGAAGAAAAAGAATAAGAATCTTATCTTTTTTCATTTGTTTGTAGTACGAAACTATTAACAAATAGTTGTGTTTTTTGGGGTTTTTTTTTTTATAAATAAGGGGATGGGGGAAATATGGGAGTGTGTGTGTGTGTGTGTGTGTGTGTGTGTGTGTGAAATTGGATTGAATTAAAGTGATTTGAACAATTAAATTCTACAATTACCATAAAAAAAAATCACAGATTGAGAAATGATTGTGACTATGTCAGTAACTTTTAAGCTGTATTTAAATAGGCCTACATTTTAACGGACGTCATTGAAACATAGTCGATGCCAGTCAAATTTGTATCTGCAGTGCTATGTAGGGATGGGAGGTGGTGGGGGTGATTAAGGTGATGAATATGTTCCTACAGTTTCTGTTTTCCAGGTGCCTGACAAGTCAGTAAGTAAGTTTCCTTCTATTTGACCATTTTCTAACAAGTGATGTGAAAATGGTTTCATAAGTGCTTTACTCTCTGTCTGTCTGTCTGTCTGTCTGTCTGTCTCTCTCTCTCCTGTGTGCACGTATGCTCAATCATGCACATGTCTTTTTCCAGAAAATTATGTATTCGATCATTTTTTGTTTCTTAATTTCTTCACCTGTAGATTTGTAGTGTTGTAACACTATTCTTTTTTTTTTTGCTTGACATTTGGTGGAGTCACTTTATTGTTTTAAAATGACTCATATAAATGACCTCTCTCTCTCTTTCTCTTTTATATGGCTCTCCCTCCTCTTGCCTTTCTCAATTTTTATCTTGTCATTTCTGTTTTCTCTGTGCCATTATCTTTGCCTTCGGTTTGATACGATTTTAAAGAAGTTTCTCATTTTTCTTTTATTCTTGTTCATTATTATCAATTTTTGTTCATAATTACTGTTCTGCAGCAGCAGAAGTAGTGGGAGTAGAAGTAGTAGTAGTAGTAGCTGCAGCAGTAATACTAGTAGGCATAGTAGTTTATCTAGTTTTTTGCTGTGACCATTTAAAAAACCCCTGTTTTTAACTGATTGTTCTGTTAACATAGGTTTTTACAATTTTTGCTGACATTTCTGCAAGATTGATTCTCTTTCAGTTCCTGGATTTAAAAAAAAACACCCCACGATGTGTTCTCATTCGTTTCCCTCAATAAGAAGAATATTATTCTGTCAATTTTTACCCTCTTTTCTTGAACTTAGCAGTGAGAAATATTGCGCTGGCAATCCTACAACAGACACACATTAACAATGATTATTTGCAATGATTAGAGTTTTAACCCGCTGCTACGGCACAGTAGAAGCTTGTGTGCTTCAAATCTCATAAGATGTGTGTGTGTGTGTGTGTGTGTGTGAGAGAGAGAGAGAGAGAGAGAGAGGAAGAGAGAGAGAGAGAGAGAGAGAGAGAGAGAGATTATCCTTGCCAGCTTCCTACTGTAGTCTTGGATGCGTCTGCTGTGGGCTTATTGGGAAGACTGCGACCACACAGTCCAGAATTACCCACTTATTGGATGTAGATTTTGAGAAATGTTGCTCAAAATTAATGACTTGACCAACACCACAAGTGTCTGAATCTCTTGAACCAGATGGATAAAAAAAAACAACATTTTGGTAGGAAGGATAGAGTACAGCCCTGCCAAATAGTCTCAAAGCAGTTGCTTGTCCATCGCAGTCATGACGTTATCCTCATCACCACAAACCATCATGTAATAAAAGAAAATTGTCTCTGCTTTGATGGTCCTTGTTCCTCTGATATCAAGGTGACCTCAGTGTCAGTCTCCAATACAATTTTGTGCCTGTGATGATTTGGTGTCGAAACCTTTGGGGTCAGAGGGTCATGGGTGAAGATTATTAGAGAGACATGGTGGTCACCACCTCAGGTGGGTGTTTCATTTAGCCTGACTCCCCTGTGGGAATGCCGGGGGGGGGGGGGGGGGGGGGGGGGGGGGCGCCTGTGAGTATAAATAGCATCCCGACCTCCTGGAAATTCTGTGCTTGGAATTCCCTCTTTTTGTTTCTGCCTTGTTCCTTTTCCTTCTGTCACCTTCTTCTTGTCTATTTTCTGCCTTCTTTGTCCATTCTCCTGCTATTTTTCCAGAAAGACTTAAAAGATAACAACTTTCTCCCACACTGAAGTCGGATGTGCTGGGCCCGACTGGTCAGGCGCTTAACAGCAGTGCAACACATTTTCGCTCATATGATAGACAACAATAGCTGCTGTCCGAGTGTTTGACGAAAAAGAAGAAGACTTAGTCTGACTCCGCAACTTAGCTATTATTGTCATCAGTAGGGGGCGTAGTTGGTGCTGTTCTGCATTTATATATTTCCTCCGAATGGGCACCACTGAAGTGACTCCGTGGCAGTGCAGGGCCATTCTGGTTGGCGGGCTTATGGCAACCTAAATTGATTATGAGCCTTCAATAGACATTTGTCTCTGAGGGTGTGACATGATCTGATGAACCTAGCTAGCTAGGCATGGCTGGAGTGGACAGAAAAATGAGCAGTGTGTGAACAGCAAGACAGGAACCTTAAAAAAGACGACCCTCCACAAAAAGAACAAAAAACCTAATTGAGTATTATTGTACCATTGTTAATGTTAATTCTATCCATTTTTGTTTCTTGAAAATCCCCAAACTCAGAATGTGGCTACCTAAATGGGGGGGGACTGTCACATATACAAAAAATCTCACCACAGATGAACCTTGGAGCTCTAGCCAAAGAACGGGGAACAGAATCTGATAGGGTCATGTTGTAAAGGAAGTACAAGTTGTGCTACATGTATGTAAATGGGTAGGATCTTCATGTGATCTGTTTGGAGACTTGATTGTAGACATACAGGAGATCAAATATGCATGTTAAAGACCCTGTAATTCATGTCAGCATTCAGCGGGTTACAGAAAACATGAACGTACCCAGCATACATTCCCAAAATCGGAATGCTGCTTTCTTCTTGGTGGGAAAAAACCATGTTCACACATGCACACATACTTAGAGGCACAGAAAGAGAGAGAGAGACTCAGAGAGAATGACACACTTAGAGGCAGAGAGAGAGAGAGAGAGAGAGAGAGACATGTGTGCCCATGCACTAAATGAATACCTGTCAACCCATTCTTCTTAAGAATTATTCAATTGCAATGACAAAACTTTCTCAAAATTAATGTGACTTTGAAACTTTTTTCCTTCCAATTTAAGAAAATCTTATTCAAAAACACTTTATTATTTTATCCCTTTGTCTTCAGTAAAAAGTACAGAAGAAATTTGAGAATTTCTACTGTATTAGTCATAAACTTAATAACTTTTTTTTCAACACACACACACACACACACACACACACACACACACACACACACACACACACACACACACACACACACACATTTCAAAGCAAACATTTTCATTCTTTCTACACAACACACAAAAAGACCAGCACAATATTTCCACACAGCCAATTTATTGGTCACAGACAATAGTTAGCACCAAAGCAACACTAAAACCAAAGCCAGACCATGGCATCAGAAAGAAAACAAACAACATCATAAATCATTGCCACTGCAAAGTTTACAGCCACACGTAAGGCTGGTCTGCCCACACCTGATAAATTCCAGTCTATCTCTGCTCCCCCGCCCCCTCACCCCACCACCACCCTGCCTTTTCCTTTCTCCCTGTTTTCCTCCTATGAATAGAAACTTCCTCAAACAAGAATCTAAAAAGCAAAACAAGAACAACCCCTCACCCTGAACCCACTTCCCCGAAACCCTTCCACCCCCACCCCCTCCCAATAACTACATAACAAAAAAACAACCCCCCCAAAACCCTATATAAATATGCTTTTTATCATTTCGTTTTTCATCATTACTCCATCATTACACAAAAATCCTCCCACATTTTCCTGATCTTTCCTTAGACCCCTCCCCTCCCCCACCTCCCCTTCTGATCTTCCTCATTCAACTACTAGACAGCGGAAATCCACAGATTCTGTTTCATTCATCATTCTTCTCTCTCCTCTCCCTTCAAGTTCTCATGCTACCACACCCTCCCCCACCCTCCACACATACACACATGCACAATGTACACATGTGTGCGCACACACACACACACACACACCACACACACACACACACACACCCCACTTTGAAATGATACCAAAATTTCTCATCAATCGTGATAAAACTGGCAGTAAACAAGGTCATTATGTAAATGTTCAAGGCAAAAACAGGCAGACACAGAGAAGAATAGGGAACATTGCGACACTGATGCTGACATCATTTTGCAAGCTGACACACAATATCCAGACTACAGTCAGATTTACCAACGCAAGGTGCACAGTATTGCTTATGGAACACTACAAACATTGGTTTCCCTCTGGAAAAAAAAACACATGAAAAAATTACTCTAAAAATATCACAAATCAACTTGGATTTATTCACCAAAAATGACTAGGAAAGTGGTGTGACGGTTTAGATGTTTACCTGCCTAACAAGTGTCAAATCATGAGGTTCTGGGTTCGATTCCCTGCCTTGCTCTCTCTTCCAAATTTGATGGAAAAAGCAAACTGAATGTCAACTCTTTCAGAGGAGACTCTAATTTGTCTAAACCAGTCAGACTGGTGTACTTATAGACTTGTGCATGTCAAAGAGCCCATGACAGTTAATGAATTAGAAAAAAAAAGGGAAGTACCTCCCAAATGACCTGGCAGAATGGTAGGTTTGATTCCCGTAGAAAAATGATTGCCAAGGAACACACACAACCACAAAAGTCACCAAAAGTTAAGAGTATAATTCTGAAAAGAAAGACAATAACACTTTAGTTTGTTTTGACCCCAGTTAAGACTTTACACTTTAACACATTTCTATAAAGTATAAGATTTGAAAAACAGTTCAGCAAAACAAAACAAACAAAAAGAAATACACAAACACATAAAACAAATATATCAGTTCTTGTTGGGTTTTTTCTTCTTACAACATGATGCCACTTGCATGGCTCTTTTCCCCTTCCCACCCATCCTTTTTTCTTTAAGATTTAGACAGTTCACATTATCAGCACTGCAGACTTCCCATTTTATATTATCTCTCTCTCTCTCTCTCTCTCTCTCTCTCTCTCTCTCTCTCTCTCTCTCTCTCTCTCTCTCTCTCTCTCTCTCTCTCACACACACACACACACACACACACAGAGTGACACACCCACCCACACCCGTGTGCGAACGCATGCAGAACATCTTGCGCACACGTTAAATCCTGTTCCGCTTTTCGAAAGAGTAGGCCATTGTGAGCCGGTGGGAACAGATGACAAAATTGACAAAACCGTGTACACACGGGGACTGGATGTAAAAAAAGCACATGAGTGCTTATTTCATTATCCTCAATATACACACAAAAAAATTCATCATCATCATCACCCTAAACCATCAAGAAATTTTCAGCAAACTGGACATCAAACAATGTACAAAGATAAGAAAATAGGCAGCTTTAAGATAAATAAACAGATAATGAATCAAAAATAAAAAGAATGACATATACAGGAGTTGGCCCAGGCCAAAAGCTGTGTCAAGTTATTGATGTCAGCTAATTGCCAAGGCCTACATTAAAATGTTGTTATGTTTAAAATGTTGTGTTGAGATTGCCTTCAGCCATGACAAGCTCTTAACATAACAACCTGCACTCTCCTTTATAGGAGAAAAAATCCTCTGAAGTCGGAGTATGGCTGCCTATGTGGCGAGGTACTTGAAAATAGTCGTACACGCATACTTCTCACCCGGTGTACTTCCTATCTCACAGTGATTCCTGGGTGGGATGAGTGAGTCAGAGTGTATGTTCTGGGTGACCCCCAGGGTGTAAAGCTGGGGAACGCACAACAACAACAACAACAACATATACAGGAGAACAGGAAACTTTCCACAGCTTAATTCTGAAGAGAACCTCTGTATCCAAGTAACATCTCACAACTTTGATAATAAACAGACTATATAAAACCAAAACAGTTAACACAGAAATTACTCATCACGACTCTTGTTCCACGCCTTATCAAGGGGAACCCAGTTAAATTCATCTCCCCAACCTGCACACAAAACAACACGAGCGATTTATTCAAAAGGTGTTAGAAGATGCTATTGTCAAGTGGTTAAGACCTTTCAACTCTAATCCAATCCTATGGGTCCATGAAGTCGTGGGTTTGAATCTCGGCGGTGTCTGGTGAATTAAGGGTGGGTAGTTTTACAATCTCCCAGGTCAGCTTCAAGTGCAAACCTGCCAATGCCTTTATTCCCTTCATGTAGATTATATTACACATCTATGCAGAAGATCTAATATACATCTTAAAGATACCGTAATTTATGTTAATGTTCATCGGCTTACGGAAACAGGAATATACCCATATATCCCTGAAGTTTGACTGCAACTACTTCCAATTTCATGGTGGGCAAAAACAGTTGCCTATATATATATATATATATATATATATATATATATATATAATGCAAAATCTCACTATTGGTGAACCTCAGAGCTCTAGCCAAGGAAAAAAACCCAACAAACAATTACCCCCCCCCCCCCCCCCCCCCCCCCCCCCCCCGACCCCCCAAAAACCAACAACAAAAAGTGTTGAAAGCTTACTTTTATGCAACTTAAATAATTATCATGTACATTTATCATGGCATTATGATGAAGTGTGAAACTGTCACATGATAATAGTTTAGTCCGAGATAAACAAAGCAAAACAAGACACTGCAACAAAATGTAATGCAACATAAACAATGCAATGTAAAGTAATATGACATAGTGCAACAAAATGTAATGGAACACAATGTAATGTAAAGTAACATTCATGACATAATGTAACATATAATAGTATACAATACTTCTGTTCCCTATAAAATACAATATGAAACTGAAACATTTTCTTACAGTTACAGCTCAAAATCTATTGACATTTTTGCGGAGAGGTTAGAACACATGAGTGCCATTTTCATAATTCTGGTGAGTGAATGGCTTGTGAAGCAGGTTTGCTTTTAGTCAAGAAGAGATCTCTTTTTGCTTTTCTTTTCCAATGTGTAAGTTATTTTTAAAATTTTCTGTTGATAACTGTCAACTGGTCTTGTTGCTGAATTTGTAAACTTATCTCATGTCATACCAGTATCCTCAGAATATGTAAACTAAAAATATATGTTGTTGTTGTCTTAAATCTAATGTCTGCTTACTCTGTGATATCTGCCATAAAAAAGATAAAATGTATTCTTCTCTTATTGCCTGGATGTTCAAAAGAGATGGTACGCAATTTTTAAATAAATCATTATTATAATAAAGATGACTTTATCTCTACCTTTAAAGCAACTTACCTCATATTATAGTTAAAATTTACAAAATCTGTGTTGTCATATTGCTGCTCCTAAAGACAAAGAAGACCTGCAGTGATTGAATGATTTGCACATGCCTGAATCCTCAGTAAAAGATCTAACTCTTGATATTATTAATCACACTGAACTTGGATGGGCTGGGCCTGACTTGTCAGGTGCTTAATGGCAGTACAATGCATTTTTACTCATACAACAGACAACAATAGTTACTATCTGAGCGTTCGACAAAGAAGAATATTATTAATCATAAGGTCAGTCTTTGGACACTAAATTTCTGCCCTGCAAGTTATTCAATAAGTGTGTAATTATTAATTAGTGAATCACTGAATAAGACAGCTGCAACAATATGTGCATGTCTGTGTGGCTTGGTCTTCATGGTTTTAGTGATAAATCTTTTCAGTTGAGAATATCATAATCCCTCTCTGCTCAAGTCAGACTTTAGTTTATATACTCTATGTGTGTGTTGTGTGTGTGTGTGTGTGTGTGTGTGTGTGTGTGTGTGAACTAGCTAAAATATGATCAGGAGGATGTAAAGGTCTAACTTTTAACCCTTATCAGTGCTGCATGTAATTTGCTTTTTTAAATAACTTTTTATGTTTGATTTTTTAATTATTTTTTTTATAGGATATTCATAGTTAGGAATAGAAAGACTTCCTTTCATCTTCAAAGTGCTAGAGCTCTCCTTTTTTTTTTCTTAACTCAAAACCGACTGTTCACTGGCCTAAGAAAAAAACAACCTTTTTTTGATGAACATGCCATTTTTTTTCATATCATGGGCTAATTTGTCGTATTGTCTTCTTCTTCTTCCTTTTTTGTCACGTTTCTCCCAGGGGAGGTTTGACATTGATGAGCCTTCTCCATCTCTCTCTGTTTTGAGCTTCCTCCTTATTTATGCCCCTTTCACTAAGATCATCTGCAATACAGGCAGCCCAGGTCTTGCTAGGTCTTCCCTTTGGTCTCTTTCCATCCGCTACGATATTCATTGCTCTTTTTATGATGTGGTGGTCTGCCTTCCGTTGAATGTGCCCAAACCAGCACAGTCTATTGGTACTAGCTACAGACTTCAGATAATCAACTTTGTACATTCTCCATACTTCTTCATTCGCGATCCTGTCTTCCCATTTGATCTTTGTCATGTAGCGTAGAATTGGTTTTCACAGCTCTTCAACAAACATTTGACAGTTTTTGTGAAAACCCACGTCTCCGAACAATACAGGAGAACAGGTCTGATGCAGGCCTTATATATGAGACAGCATCTCTCCAGTGGGATTTTCTGATTTCCGAGCAGTCTTGCCAATTCTTTCCATTTCTTCCAAGCACTCGCAATCCTGGTTCTGACAGCTAACTCAGATTTTGCTTCGCAGCTTATCATCTCTCCCAGGTAGCAGAATTCGTCTACCACTTCTATCTTCCCTTGTTCAAATTCTAGCTCCTCCTTTCCTGCATCGGTATTGTCTTCACCTTTCTTATTCATAGAACTGGGGCAGACAAATATTCCGTCCTCCTTCTTCAGACTTTTAAACTTTGAGCATCTTTTGTGACACCAATATTGACATTTGGAGCATTTGATCGAATTGTTCCCTACACCTTTGTGGCAGACACCACACGGGTATTTGCCCTGCTCTCTATGTGTTCTATGTCTTCTGCAGACAATGATAAACTTCATGAACCAGTTTGTTTCGTAATTCTAATAACAATATCAAGCTTTGCTTTGACAATATAGTATGGATTAATTTAAGCCAATTAAGGGAATGAATAGTGAACTTTGAAATATTGATGATGTATCATACATTAGAAGGTATGGTTAGTTTACTTTGGATGCTCTATGTGACCTACACTTTGTCATACCTTCCTGCTCTCTGTCTCACTCTTAAGAAGTGCAGTTGACCAATATTTTATATCTCAGTCAGCTGTGATCAGTCAATTATTACTTCATTCATAGATGGTTCAGAAAATAATGTTTGAATTGCATCTGACGGAACAATCATGGAGATGACCATAGGCAATGGCCAACCAATTCTAAAAATCATTATATGGCAGCCACACCCATCATTTTGGTAATAATAGTCTAAACAGTAATTTAATCGCAGGAGCTGGATAAAGCTGACGTGGCGTTCCCTTATTCAATCACGTCTAGATGCAGTTTGCTCATTAGCTATGATTAGGTTTGTGAAGCTTACAAACCGCAAATACATTTAAAAAAACCGAAACAAAACTCTTGAACATTAACGATTTCAGAGTGAATTAGCAAACTCTTACCATGGTGTTCAGCTGAAGATTTGAACTCAACTTCCCTTGCCAAAACAATCGTAGCTGTAAGCAACAGCCCTGACAACAGACCTAGCTTAGACGCCATTTTCAAACTAACAGGCGCCGCGGTAAATGAGTTTGTTGAAATAATAATATTTCATGAATATAGAAAAAAGATACAAACATTAGATTTTTATAATACAAAAAAATGTTTTTACAAGCCATTTGAAGTTCTCAGTCTTCAATAGCAAATTAAATATGTTTAAAAATAACAAACCCCCAAAACGTATGACTATATGTATAGTCAGTTTGCTTTTTCTGACGCCAGGAGCAATAATTATGTATTCAATATCATACAAAATATCCACATGTAAATCTCTCCTCCCCTTTAAATTCTGTTTTGAAATCAAATACATTTTATTTGTTTCTATTCTCACCATGCATGTGAAAAGATTTGTTCCCCTTTTGCTGTTGTTGTCATTGTCTTTATAACTATACGGATGCTTTGTTTATAGACCTAGCACGTGTTTCAGCGCGAGTCTTGTGTGAACTGCACATGTCTCAAAATGGCGGATACATTTGGAGATGATCTGTTCGATGTATTTGAAGGAAATTCTTCAACACCGATCAGCCAGTCGGTTAAAAATGATCGTGAGCTTGGAGAGTCAAGGAGGTACAGTAATAAGTTTTGTTTATTAGTTTGGTTATTTGCACCATTTGAGTAAAAGACAAAGGCCAACCGTTTGTCTCCTGAGTTGGAAGTCTATAGGTTTTGGCTGTAATTGAGATTATTATTATTAACCTAGGCTAATCTAAAAAGTTTTCGAGTTATATTACTTATATGTGATCAGAAAGGATATTGAGCAGTGTTGGGCGCATTATTACTTATATGTGATCAGGAAGGATATTGAGCAGTGTTGTGATGCGCCCTCGGAAGAATTTCTCACCAGTGAGATGTGATACCAGTTAGCCTAAAAAAAATAAATTTAAAGCTGCCAAAAGTGTCATTGACTGATTGAGTTTGAGTCTCGAAAGATGGATGAGGTTTGTTTATTAATTAAAAACACGTGTAGACTAGTCTAGGCCTATATGATTTAAAAAGGACACTTGGAAAACTTTGGAACCAGTAGGTACCGGCAGCCCTTCTTTCAGCCTGCGGGAAAGTATCGCTGAGGGGGGCAAAATGCATGTTTTTGACAGGCCAGATCTTGGGAACTATCTAAATAATGGGGATAAAAATTATGAAACAATAAACATTGATGTTTACTTATGTGCTCTGAGTTGTTCGTTTGTGTTTGTATGCCATGGTGTGACAACAAAACAATTCCAAATACACCCACTCTTTTCACAAAAATCGAAGCGCCGACGTACTGCTAGCCGCCATTAGCCGCGCGAGTGAATCGGTATGGATAGAAAATCGCTATGTACGATGTGCTCATTGCACTGCATCAACTTAAAAATAGGTCAGAATAGAAGAGCATATTTCCAGCTTTAATTCGATATATTTTTTTAGTAGATCCGAAAAGCTTAAATCAATTAAAATCGAAGTTTAAAGTGCGAGTTCAAGTTAGCCCACTTTCGGTACACGATACGAAACATGGGGCGAAGTAAACATAGACATTAATGGTGCGATCGAAAGGCCAGTCTTTGCTGAATCCAATGGTGTATCAAGCTCTATGATTGGTTAAGTACAGTTCCATCGCCGGCCAATCAAAGTGAAGGTATCATCAAGCCATGTTTACACGATGTGAGAAAAACAAAAATGGCGGAACATTGGAAAGAAGCGAAGCCGACCGAGTCAAATACGTTAAACGCCATGGAATTGCAGGACAAACTTGGCAAGTTAACGCGTTAAATATCAAGTTAAGACCTGTATTAAACGAATCCATAACTTCATTTTGCTTAGTATTCGGAAAATTATTATTTATTTTGTTCGTATGACACTCGATCATGTTGAGCACGATCTGGTCAAGTTTGACTGGTACACTTTTTAGTTTGAAGCGATCGTATTTTTTTAACTGGGAAACTAAGAGAAATCGATACCACTTATTGGTATATCTAACATTGATTTAGCGATTTGAGAGCTAGTTATTGAATTGATTCCACGATTTAAGAGAAATTCGCCAATAAAAACATCGTTGAGAGAGAGTTCACCAAACAGAAGTTGGTCCCGCACGCACATGTATGCCCGTCAACAGCACAGATCGAAAGCCGACTTATACAGTTATAGCAGTTGTTGAGACAACACATTGTACTTGTAGTTTTCATTACATGTTGCTTCAAAGTAGCAATAAACTTTTCAACAACTTTCTCAGCCTCTTTTTATTTATTTTTTTTTTTAGATGGGAGTATAATTAATGAAAGTGGGTTTTTTTGTTTTGTTTAATCTTCCTACAGGTGTTGCCTCCAAGAAATTCAATATCAGTAGAGAAGTTCTTTGTGATTTTACTGGGTCTTTTTTTCTTCTTCTTCTTGTTAGTACTCTAGTAGGTAGCGGCAGCAAAAATTTTTTATTTAGTTATGGCTTATATTTTTGCTTTAGAAGTAAAGATCTTATCAAAAGAAACATAACACAAAAAAAAGTAAGCTGATATCTTAAATAGTTTTCGAGATATAACCTTTTGAATTTTGACCCTACCGTGAAGTGCACAAAAATTGTATAATTGGCCGATTTTGACTCATCATATTTCTTGCAAATAAAAAGGCACACACTCAAAACATCAAATTACCTCTTATATTTACCACAGAGAATAAGAAAAAAAAAAATGAAAAGAATCTGTTAGGTAAAAAAAAATTATGGAGCACCAAAAATGGGAAAAACCCATTTTACAAATTTTCGAAATTTCACAATGTACCATATTTGGGACCCATCATTTTCAAGATTTTTCTATCATTTCTCTTGAAATTGTTTGTATGTTATTCCTGCATATATACAGATTATAGCTAATTTTTTTTGGAATGGTAGGGTCATCCCTTTAGCAGCTATTTTGCCTCAAAGTTGGAGAAAAGGCCAAAATGACCAGTGCGGAAGGCTCATTTTAGGAAATTACAAAATATGTCATAACTTTTGAATGAATGAACCAATTTACTTCAAATTTGGAGATATATTATTTATATTGTATTCTATTGTTGACATTATTTGATTAAAAATATTATAAAGGGGAAGAAAAAAATTGGTTTACATGTGTTTTGTAACCATAATTTATGATGAAAATGATGTGACCCGACAGGAACCTGCAACAATTCTGGACTACATGGAATCAAAGTTACTTTTAGATAAAAACACTTTGTTTGAATTCATTTCCATGCAAAATGACACTGTTTTTGGCATTATTTTGTCTGTATATTGTAGGTGAATGCATGTGCACATGCGTGCGTGCATGCGTGCGTGCGTGCGTGTGTGTGTGCTTGCTTGCTTTAAACCATAAGGGAAAAACCCAGCAAAACCAAGAATTGAAAAAAAAAAAAAAAATGTCTCTGAAGTCATAGTATGGCTGCCTATTTTGAGGTTCTTAAAACAGTCATATACACAAACACCCAGTGTGTACTTGAATCATAATCTCACTGTGATTCCCAGGTGAGGAACAAGCAACAACAACAAATAATAACTAAAACACAAAACAAACACAGAACATTCGTGTGACCCCAGCTGGTGAACAATTAACAGCCAAAAATAACAAAAGCACAAAACAAACACATAAGTCCAATTTTAAAGACTGGTAGTAGGACTGATGAGGCATATTACTAATTATTTTGCAACCAGTTTTTGAATGCCTCATATCTTCCTTTCAAGTCTGTTGGCTGTTCAACAACAAAGATACATCAGATGATAATGATGGTGCAAGATTCCAAGATCCAGCAAACAATAACTCTAGAAGAGATTGGTAAATCTCAGGATGTCTTGACCATCTAAACATACTGTCTCCTCTAATCGAAACACTGGTTTTTCCATGAAGTTGATGTCTGCTTTGGTCTCATCCATTATTTTGATGACTTCACAGATGTAAAAGTCATCATCATAATAGATAGCAACTATCTCCCCAAAAAGTTTGAAAAGTTGCCAAATTCGTAGCAAACATCATCCTTTCCAGATCCCAGGTTCTGAATTTGTTAGTTTGTTGAGCCACTGGTGCAAGCTTGAAAAGATCAGTTTCTTTTGTTCTAAATTTTTCCAGCTCAAAGATAAGTCCATTGCAGGGTTGAGAACATCGACAATCAAATGAGTAATCTCTCAAATTAGATGGAGTTAGCCAATCTCCTTAGAAGATTGCCCTACATCTTCATCAAAAACGTGGACTTCAGTCTGCAGGAACGTCGAATATCAGATTCTGAAAGTGTTGACAGATTTATTCTTTCTGCTGCTCTTGCACTGCTCTCTATCATAGTCTTTAATCTGTGCTCTGGGCTCCACCACACATTTATGCAAAAGCGTTTCAGTTTCAGCCCTTGAACAAAAAATGCTTTTTCAATCAGCATAGGTATCATCCTCTGAAATGTAAAAAATAATGCACACTATATAATATAATGCAGTATAGGTATGTGAACTGAATGACAAAGTGTGTGCGTGTGTGTGTGTGTGCGCGCATGCTGCATGTAGTAGACTAGTTTCAGTAGTCTGGTAACTAATCACCAGACTACTGAATCTACTGTAGATACTAAGACTGAATAAGAAAATGAATTGTGTTTTGAGGGTGGTTTTTTTTTTGTCTTGTTTTATTAAAGGTACTGTCATTCTTTTTGTGTATTTTTATTTATAATGCAACTATTTCTAAGCCACTTAGTTTGACTTACACTTTTATATTTACTATCAGTATCATTGAATCAATGATTCATCAGTCTGAACTGTCTTAATATTATCACACACACACATGCAGTAATGCACGCACACATGTTTCTAAGCCGCATACACTTTATCTTTACTTTCATTGAATCAATGATTCATTGGTCTGAACTGTGTCTTAAATTAATAATGATATATCACACACACGCACATGTGCGTGCGCGCACGCACGCACACACACACATTCTGATCGGATCGCGAAGTTCGCAGCAGACGACTTTTCCTGAATAACGCGGAGTTACTTCCCGTTGTAGTGATACCAGGTACAGAAAAAAAATAATTTAAAATACTAAATGTAATTAGGCTTATGTAAAAAAAATTAGATAAGTACTAAAGGCATTATTCTAGCCATGGCAATGCATTTTGAATTGTATACTTATGAAGAAGAAACTTAATTTTGATCTAAGTGTAGTGACCGTGACACGCTGTATAATTCAACCAGCTTCGCGTGACTCGACGAACTGTTCGCACCACTTCGAATCAAAACAAAAACAAAATAATCATAAAAACAAGCATCAAACTAATTGAATTCGATGCAGAAATGACTTAGTAATTGATTGTATAAGTCTATAAGGGATTACTTATCGAGTTGTGGCCGCAGTTTCGTCAAATTCGACGCATCGGTTTGCACATCGCCCGAAGCCATTGCTCAAAGTTTGCTCTGGGTCAAATTGGCCAATCGGAGGCGTTTTAAAAGTGAGCCAGCCTCCTCCTTGAAGCCTCTTGTGCCTAAAGGTGGTTGTATTTTGTAGCTGATTGGCTAAGCTTTCGATCGCTACCCCACACGCTTGGTTTTGTTCAAAGGACGATACCGAAGTAATTATCTGAAATTTTTAATTGCGTTTTTCGATGACGAATTTTTATCGCTTTAAGTCTATGATACATCACTTTAAAGTGCAAACTTTCAGCTTTCTAATCGTTATCATTAATAATAATTTGGTTGCTGCAAGAGCGAGCCTCGGCGATATTTCTACAACACTGAAATTTCACGGATCGCGGAGACTGCCATTTTGGGCAATTTTTCGCCTTTTTCGCGATTTTCGGCGTCGCGCTTCATTCATACCTCCACTCATACATTAAAAACAGAACAATGTAATGAAAGATCAATCTATTCTCTTTATTCTCATATGCATAAAAATCATAATGATGCAGTAGAACTCGAGTTAGAAGCGTTTGAAGACAGTAACTGAATCACAGTTTGCTAAGGTGCGTGGTAGAAATGCGCGGTGCTGCCGCTACCTAACTCTAGTAAAGAAAAATTCCAAGGTAAAAAAGAAACTGAACAGTTCTTCAAGCTACTTAAGTAGAATTTCCATCCTCTTGTAAATTTTTATTTTGTTTTACTGGCATGAGCTTCTGACAAAGGTTTGTGTTTTTTAAAGCCATTTTTGTTAAGCTGTGATTTGTATCAAGTTAATTGTGTGAAATTTTTCTTTTTTTTAAATTTCTTGTCACTTCATTACATTCAACAACAACAAAATCCTCAGATCAGTTTGGCCAACACAGATTAATGTTATTGTTTATCACAGTGATTAAATTGTTGAGACAACATAGAACAATTTTCATATTATCATGAATATGTCACCTCATTTTTTTTTCCACAACAAAGTAATTAATGATCACATGCTGCAGATCTATTATACATCCATCGCTCAGGCTTTGTAGACACTGACTAAGACAGTGAGTAATATCTAGTGTTAACTCAAACCATCACATCATACCCGACTTACTGTAGTCTTTCTCTCAGTTTCATACAAACTGAATATACTCTGTCTCTCCCCTCTCTCTCTCTCTCTCTCTCTCTCTCTCTCTCCCCTCTCTCTCTCTCCTCTCTCTCTCTCACACACACACAATGAGTTTATGATTTTTTGGGTTTTGGTCGCATGTGAGTGTGTGGTTTTTTTTCTTTTTTTTTCTCTGTTTCTATTTTTCTTTTGAGTTAGTTTTAATGTTATTGGTTATGGTAATAATGTAGTTAGATAATATTGATCAAGTTGTTTTTTGTTCATAGATAGATGGCTTAAATAAAAAAAAGAAAATGCATTGCTTATTCAATGTACCATCTGGAAATAAAAATTTGACTTGACTTGACACACACACACACATGTATGCACAGAGCACCACACAAAAACCCCACTACACTACCACCACCACCATACCACCACAACACACACACACATAATTGTCATATATCACATAGTGATTGTGAAGAATGCATACACCGAACAGTGAAATTAAATTAAAATGATGTGTAAATATGTAAATAAACATATTTTAACAACAACAAGGCAAATTCATGCAAGAAGATTTTATTTATTTTTATTTATTGTTTATATCGAGACAATGGAATAAGCACTCATGTGCTTTTTGTCATCCATCCCATGTGTATCGTTTGAAATTCTGTCATCTGTTTCCACCTGGCACACAATGGCCCTATCTCGTCCGAATAGCGTAGAGTAGTATGCAAAGAGTATCAATTGACTTTTTTTTTATTTGATAACTTTTTTTTTCTTTTTGAGAACACCCCCCCACCCCCCTCCAACAAAAACTGTCTTCCTGTAGTCATCCAGTCTGTCATGAAGTTACAAATGGCAAAATATACAGCATGATATGGAGCTATTTTTATTAGCACTGCTAATTTCAGTGTGCAGAATTGCAAAATCCTCCATCTCTTTGTCTATAGAGGAAGAATAGAAGGAAAGATCACAACTGAGAGAACAGCTGCTGCAATGGCAAAGCTAGCTGAAGAGAATTACTGAGAAATTGACCAAATACAACTCAGTGCGTAGTTTTTCATACAGCTTTTTATTATTTCAGAGATTGAAATAAAACCTAAAGAGCTTGAACAATGCTTAACTTGAAAATAATAACATCCTGAACCAACAATTTAAGCAAGTTCACCCATTGGGGAGAAAAATGTACAGGATTTCAGTACTTTGTTTTTAAAGTTGGAAATGGTATCAGAATTGTAATATAATTTGATAGAGAGCAGTGTTTAAAAAGATTGTGTCAAATTGCATTGAAATCTCCAGTTAGTTTAGAAAAAATTTCCATTTCTTTGGACAACTCGGTCAACTCTCCCCGAAAGCTCTGTTTTGGATAAAGAACAAAAAAGGTAGTAAAGATTAAGCATAGAAACACACTTAATTATATAGAAAATATTGTATTAAGACTACATGCAAAATTTGAAGACAATTCATTGAATAGGTTTCAAATATGGTTGTTTTTCATATGGCAGTTCAGTATTCTCCCTTTTTTTCCGCCGTGCAAATTGCATTACTCCAGTTATTTTTAACGAAGGAATTTCACCCATTTCGGCTCAAGCAAACACCTAGAAAAAAATAAGTGTGATTAATATAAACTAGTACATAAGCTGTCAAACTGATAGAAGCTTTCTGCTCTGTCGTTTTCACTGTGCTCTGTTGGCTTCTCAGTTGGCACATCTCACAGATTCGACTGTGTCAATTGTGGTTTTTCAAAGTTTTGACAACCCTAGTACATATCAACCAAATACATTAGTGTCATGAACTTATATCTTAAAGAATATATGTTATAAAGATTTAAAGTACTCATTTTCAACTGGGTATGTATGTTTAGTACAATTTTAATGAGGTTCAAACTTGGACGATTTTAGAAATTGTCAAGGGCATCAGCGTACCCCATTTTTAAACAGCCATATCTCTGAAAGTATGAAAGATAGAGACTTCATTTTTGTTTTGTTTTTTAAGTTTGATCATTATCTTTATGATTATATAGGTTTTAAATACTAAAAGAAATAATCTAATTTTGGCTGCCGGTACCTAGAACCAGTCCCCCCCTCCTGCAATACCTGCCTTTTATGGCCAACAATTGGCTTTATATATAGACTGGCAGTACTTGCCAAAATTTAAAATACTTTTTAAAGGCACCAGTCACTGAATCAGCCATAACTGTATTCATAGAGTGTGCAGGAATAGTGTTATGATCTCAATAAAACTGGAAGGAAAAAATGTGCTCGGATGCCTGTGAAGTTTTGTCTGTTTCAGTGTTTGTGTGTTGGATTACTGCATCAGTGCATCTAGACTAGAGACTAGAGTTTGCATTAATTTGTAGTATTGTTCATTTTAACATCATTAGATAATATTTGTTTCTTTTAATCTATTTTAATTAATGTTAAGATTAGAGGCATGCAGGGGAAAGGGGGGGGGGGGGGTAGCTTAGTGATCAGAGCATTGTGCATTGCACTCAGAATCCTGTTCTTGGGGATTTTCCCCCCTGAAGTTAGCACCATTGCCTACACCACTCTCCCCAAAAGTCCTTTGGATGAGACTATAGTATAAACTGAGGTCCAGTATGCTAATGCATACAGAACATCTTGCATATTATTTATTTGAAAACCTGTTCCATTTTTTGGAAGAGTAGCCAGTAGGCCATTGTATGCTAGTGGGAACGGATGACAAAATGTATAAGCGGCATACATATGATAGTGATACAGATGGGGGACTGGCTGCAAAAAATCACATCCATGGTGCTTATTCCATTATCCCTGAAGTAGATGTAAGAACTAAGATAAATAAAGTAAATAAAATTAATCAATAATAGGGATAGGCCTATATAATTAATGCACCTGAATCTGAATTGTGAACTTTTTATATGATAAACTGATAATTTAATGATAGTTTGATACTTTACAACTATTGAAAAAACAATTAGGCAGGTTGTTGAAATCTTTCTACCCCATAGGTGTGGCCTGAGTGTTTTCCTGCCAAGCTGTGCAGCCAGGTGTGCATGAAAACACAAACATGCTGAGATGACAAATGCTAACTTCTGAACTATGAAATGGATGGCTTACAAATTTCACACTGTTAATGTCATGTATTTTTGTAAACTGTGTGTGTGTGTGTGTGTGTGATATTAATGTTAATGTGCGTGTGTTCGTTTTAGTTGCTAGATTCATGTGCTAAAAACTAAGTGAAATTTTTACTATTATTAGAAAAAAGAGAATACATTGAACCTATCATAAGTATCAACTGTCATATTGTATATCATGTGATTTTGAGAGATACTCACTACTCAGATACTGAGATATTGATAGCATGAGGGGGTGCTACATCATTGCATGCGTGACATTTATTTATTTGTTTATTTTATTTTATTCTTTTATATCGAGGATAATGGAATAAGCACTTATGTGCTTTTTTTACATCCAGTCCCCGTGTGTATGCAGTTTTGTAAATTCTGTTATCTGTTCCCACTGGCACACTGGCCTACTCTTACGAAAAGCAGAACAGGATTTAACGTGTGCGTAAGATGTTCTGCGTGCGTTTGCACACGGGGCCTCGGTTTATAGTCTCATCTGGACATTGACTGATTGAGATGACTGTTCATCCGGAGAAAGAATGTGTGGATGCATGCATGAGTCATTTACTGATTTAGTGCCAATCACCCAATGTCAGAGAATGTGTGTTTTGTGTGTTGTGTGTGTGTGTGTGTGTTGTGTGTGTGTGTGTGTGTGTGTGTGTTTTAACAAATTCTACCAATTTTTGTGCTTGAAAAAAAATGTATCTGATCTACTATCTAGATGTTTTTGGAGAGGTCTCCAGAATTTAAACCATAGAAACCTGTGACTGGATCATAGTGAATGTGCATGCATGAATGCATTCTTCATATGTGTCATGGTGTGTACATGTACATGCATGTGTGTGCACTGTGCATGCTTGTGTGTGTGTCACTGTGTGTGAGTGTGTGTGTGTGTTATTTTAATTTTATTCTTTCATATCGAGGATAATAGAATAAGCTCTGAATGTGCTTTTTTATGTCCAGTCCCATGTGTATGCGGTTTTGTAAAATTTTGTCATCTATTCCCATGGCACACAATGGCCTACTCTTTTGAAAAGCGGAATAGGATTTAATGTATGCACAAAATGTTCTGTGTGCGTTTGCACACAAGGCTTCAATTTATAGTCTCATCTGGAGGACTTTTTGGGAGAGTGGAATCTGCACTGAAGTTTTAAAAACATTTCATTTGTTTATTTATCAGTTTTTTAATTTTATTTTTTGTTGTTGTTGTCTGCACTGAAGTTAACTCCAGGGAAAAATCCCCTTGAAGTTGAATGGGATTCAAATCCAGGTGTCTGTACGTGCGTGCATGCGTGTGTGTGTGTGTGTGTGTGTGTGAGTGTGTTTCATTGTGTGTGTGTGTGTATTTAAGTAAAATATTTGTTAAAGAGTACATAACTGAAAAAATGTCTACATAAAATTTAAAAAATGTGTGTACTGCTTATGCTTGCAGAGTGGATGCTCTCTTCAGCAAGGTCTCGGGCAAGAGAGGAGCAGAGAATGAGAGGAGTGACATTCCGCTGAAGAAGCAGCGTGCTGATGACAGCAGGTGAGCATACATGTATACATGTGTGCAATAGACTCTTTTATTTTTGCAGTTTTAGCCGTGTTTGTGTGTGTTTGTGTGTGTGTTTTTGTTTTGAGTGTATGTTTTGAGTGTGTGTGTGTCTGTGTGTGTAGTTTTAATAGCAGGCTGCTTGTGTCCTGTTCTAAGATAATTTTCATTTCATGGTTTTTCATGCCTTCCTTTCTCCTCAAGTATCAAAAATTTTGTTTTTATGTGTTTTGGGTTGTATCTTAAAGAAAAGAAAGGGGAGGGGGGTCAACATGATTTTGTTTTCCAACACTTACCCTTCCGTTTGTACAAATTATTAAGGTGAATCTTCTTTTTATGACTATCAGTATCACTCTTTCTTATGGTCATTATCATCATCACCATGTAAGTTATTATCATCATCATTGTTTGTCATTATCATGCTTTGTTATGGTCATTATCATTATGATTATCATCACCATTTTAGTTATTATTGTTATTGTTGTTTTGTTGTTGATCATTATCATGCTTTGTTTTGGTCATTATCATTATCATTTTAGTCATCATCATACATGGAATTTATATATATAGCACTATATCTTTCAAAAAACAAAAATCAAAGCGCTTTCATTTATCCTACTCATTCACATGCAGCCAGTTAAATTAATAGCTTAATTTTTTTATTTTTTAACAAATTCAAATGTATACACAACATGCTTGCATGCTCTCATCATCATCATCGTCGTCGTCGTTGTCATCACCATCATCATCATCATTATTGTTGTTGGTGTTGTTGTTGTTGATCATTATGTTTTGTGTGGTGTGGTGACCCAGCTGTGTGGAGGTGATGCCACGCATCCAGGTGCACAAAGTGGAGACGGTGGAGGCCTGTCAGCATGAGGTCAGTTATTTTCTGTACATGTTTATGTTGTGGATTCATCTGATAATCGTTCATTTACTTTTAACCACTAGACTGCCTTACCCCGGAAATTCTCCGGGGCTAAACGTGCTTCCTATACGCCAACAACCCGGAAAATTTCCGGGGTGTCGAACCGAAGTAAACAAGCCTGCTTGCTTGACTACAGTTAAAGGGAAACAACTCCAAAATTAATGGAGGTCACTCTCCTGTTGCTTGGCAACATCGAGCTGCAAAAACCGTGGCAAAAACGATCGTTTTTTCGCTCGTATTTTGTGTTTTTATGCATGACTGCTTGGGAAGTTCTTGTTCAAAATTGCTGACACTTCTTGTTGAAGGCATAAATAACGTTACACAGCTGTAAAAGTGGCAAATAAAACTCTAGATTTACCTAACATTGATGAAAACGATCGTGTATGATTCAGGAGATCGTGTATTTAAAAAACAATGAATGAGATTTGGCCTAGACATATGTTTGACATTATTGAGATGGGGGGTACTCGAATGACAGTGGTGATGAAGAAATCATATTTATGGGCGATGTTTTACATTTTAAATATATTTTCGCAGTGAAATATCATGCTAACTAATTTGAGCTTGCCTCGAAGTAGTCTACGATATATATACTGTCATTGGGTAGACTATCAGGAATATTCATGTAGTGGTTTCTGAGTAAGAGGGATATGAACATAGCAGTGGTACATAAGAATTTTATTCCCCGGCATATAGGGTGCACTTGCACTGGGCAGTTAAGAGGTTAATACTGTTTGTTTGATTGATTCATTATTTAGTGCTGTGGTAGGGAAAAACCGATCGATTGGTGTTTGTGTTGTGTGTGTGTATGCGTGTGTGGAAACATGCATACATACATGTGTGTGTGTTGGACTGGGGTGGGTGTGTTGTACATCCATTGTATGCGTGTGAGCTGAACTTTGGTGTGTGTGTACACATGCGCATTTGCGCATACTTAGCATAAAGGGACAGGAAAGGTAAACTCTTAATGCACTTTCTCATACACGCACTGGAATATGCATGCAGGTAAAATTATATTGGGGGGGGGGTGGGAGATAGCCTAGTGGTTAGAGTGTTGCGGTCATGATCTGATGGCCTGGGATTGAGCCACCAAGGGAGGCGTTTGTTTTAGGGAATTTTACCCTGGAGTCAACATTAGTACTGACTCCACTCCTACAAAAGTCCTTTGTATAAGACTAAACTGAGACCCTGTGTTTCAAACGCACGCAGAACATCTTGCGCACACATTAAAAACCCGTTCCGAGGAGGAGGTCATTTCATGCGTGTAGGAGCAGATATCAAATTAAAGAAAAAACAAAACGTATATATACGCACTGGTGTCATGTGTTAAGACATCATCCCTGAAGTTGGAATGTGGCTACCTACCTTTATCCGTTTATGGTAGGCAAACAACCAGTCACATATATATATGCAAAATCTCGCCATTGCTGAACCTCAAGTCAAGTCAAGTCAAAAACACTTTAATCATCCCATGAAGAGCTCTAGCGGCCAAGAAATGTGTGACAAAAATGATTTGTTTATACATCT
>CM054150.1:12305654-12313154 GCA_028751875.1 Rapana venosa | reverse complement strand
TGGACGAAAACGTGAGCTGTTGAACCAAAATTACTGGATGTTAGCTGGGTCTCTGTGTGTCAAAGTCAAACTTTTATTTTCAGATGGTACATTGAATAAGCAGTGCATGCATTTGCTTTTTTCCATCAAGCCATCTATCTAAAGAAAAAAAAAGCAAGAAAAAAAGATAATGTATATGCAGACATAGAATAAAAAAAAACCTAATCTATGGTAAACTATGTATGTGTGTGTGAGTTTAAAATGAAAAAAAAATCTATACCACTTTAAGTCGCGCAGATTTCTCTGCGTGAAATTCAGGCTGCTCTCCCTGGGGAAGAGCGCGTCGCCACAAGAGCAGCGCCACCCTTTTTTTTTTCTTCTTTTTCCTGTCTGCAACGGTATTTGTTACCCTATCAGAGTGGCTTTTTTTCTACAGAATTTTGCCAGGGACAGCTCTCTTGTTGCCGTGGGTTCTTTTATGTGCGTTAAATAATTATGCGTAACACACGGGACCTCAGTTCATCTGAAAGACTAGCGCCCAGACCACCATCATGGTCTAATGGATGGGGGGAAACGTTTCGGGTCCAAACGGGATTCGAATCACCGCACACTTCTGACCCGGACTTTTAGCTTTCTAGACAGGCGCGTAACCTCTAGACCACCGATCCATGGTGGGGGAGGGGGGGTAGGTAGCGTGAGTGTGTGGAGGAAAAGGGAGTGGTGGTTAAGGGGGTTGGTGTGTGTTGTGTGTAGTAGTTGGGTTGGTGTGCTAGTCAATGTGAAAAGTTTACTTGTTGAATGTTTTGAGCTGTGCTTGTAACTGACATAAATTTCTTGGTCTTTTGCGATATCAAAGAAATGAAGGGAGGAGGCGGGGAACTGGTTGTGTCTGTTTGTTGTGGTGTGGGGTGGGTGTGTGTGTGTGTGTGAGAGAGAGAGAGAGAGAGAGCAAAAGAAAGAGAGAGATTTTTATTATTATTTCAACAGCTATCGCACTCTGTTTTCCATATTTGATTTGTATTAATTTTGCAACCCTTTGTAAAAAAAAACAAAAAATGTAACATAGGCGTGTACCAAGATGTAATGCTCTTTTTGTCTGCTTTAATCTGCAAAGTTTCTGCGCTCAATTTTTCTTTCTGGCCTTTTATGTTTGGTCAGTCTCATAAAAATCTTGTTTATGTTTTTTTTTCTGGTCTGTTGCTTGATTGATGATTTGTCATCTGGAGTCCACATTAGTAGCAGACTACTGTGTCCATTCCTTTAAAAGTTCCATAGGTGAGACAAGAAAACATACTTTTGCTTGTGAACACATACAGTCTTTCCTTCAGAGGAGACTTAAATAATAATAATAATGATAATAATGATGATAATAATGTGTGGAATATTGTATGTATTGCACTATAAACTGAGATGATCACACAGAGAAAATTTTACACACAGCTAAAACCTGTTCTGGTTTTTGGAAGAGTAGGCCAGGGAGCAGATGACAATATTCCCAGAACCACTCTGTATACATACAGGGACTGGATTTAAAAATGAAAAATAAAAAGCACCTGGTGCTTATTCCATTATCTTTGAAATAGAAAGAAAAAATCAAACAAGCAAAAAAAAAAAGAACCAAGAAGGCAGAAGACTCTTGTACACATGTCAAAACCCCTTCCACTTTTCCTCGAAAAGTAGACCAACCATGGCCAGTGGTGTGGATGACACCAACATACCCAGCATGCACCCTGCTCCTTGGCGAGGGATGAACTCCACCAGGTTCACCTTGCCCATGGCTCTCTGTCAGAAAACTTCAGCGCAGAGCAGTGCCACAACGACTCCTCAAGGAGTTACGGGGGAAGTCAGATGGAAGTAGTATGGAGAGAGAGAGAGAGAGAGTGGACCAAAAATGTATCGTGAATGTGGATGGAAGATAACAGCTGCTATATCAGGGCAGGTTTCTGTCATAGGGAGATTTCCGGGAGGAGAATTTCAACACCGCCATGTCAGTCCTTCGCGAGGCAGGAGATGCTGGAAAGGGAGATCAGCGCGGCAGAAAGGGAGGTCCCAAAGGTGAGTGGTTTGGTTCCAGTTCTGCTGGGTACTTGATTGTGTAATTCACACTTTTATAATAATAATAATAATAATAATGTATGGAATTTATATAGCGCTGAATCTTGTAAAGCAACAAATCAAAGCGCACAGTAATTCATACTTTTATACAGAATAGTGGGCTTAACATATCTTGGGGTTTTGTTGTTGTTGGTTTTGTATTTCATGAAAATGATGTTAAGAAGGTTATTCTGATTGCAGATTTGAAAAGGATAAGTTTTTATTTGCTTTTTTTTTGTGTTGCTATCTGTATTTTTTATTCAAAATTCTCCCTATTCCATTAAAGGAAGACTCACAAAAAGCGAGAGAGAGAGAGAGTGTGTGTGTATGTGTGTATTTTCCTGCACACACATGCACGTGGAAATCCACTGCTATTTGTCTGAATGCCTTGTGTTGTATAACATCTTAAATGATCTGTCATCCTGTTAATTTTTTAATATGATGTAATTTAAAAAAAAATGTTGTTGTCCAGATGTGTGTTGGTGTGTGGGTAGTTGGGTTGGTGTTTGTTAATAGAGCTTTAACATGAAAATCAGTGTTATGCCCATTGAAAAAAGATAAATTTATTGTAATTCATTATTGTTTATTGCCGTTGTTCATTTCAGCGCACGAGTCCAGCATCTTCAAAATCGTGAAGATGATCATGGAGAGAAACTTTGCCCCAGTCATTGTGTTCAGCTTCAGTCGCAAAGACTGTGAGGCCTTTGGCATGCAGATGTCTCGGCTGGACTTCAACTCAGGTCGGTGCCTGCTTTACCACTTAAAGGGGGATGAGGTTAAGAAGCATGTTAGGTTCTAATGCATGTCAGATAGCTCTTTTCTTTGGAGATGTTTTCATGGGTTTATCTGGAGTTTGTAAGGGCGTTAAAAAGTGGACATGTGTATGGAAAACACGTGCATATGTGCGTACGTCTGTGCGCATGTCTGTGTATGTGTGTGTGTGCATGTGCGTGTATGCACGCATGCAGTGTGTGTGTGTGTGTATGTCTGTTGCCTGTCTGTGTCTGTCTTCTTTTTGAAAGATAGTTGAAATCAGTGGATTTATTTTTTTTTAAAAATCCCATGACTTGTCTAAAGTAACTGAAAGAACAGATGACCGAATTTACAAAATCGCATACACACGGGGACTGGATGTAAAAAAGCACATAAATGCTTATTCCATTATCCTCGATATAAAAGAATTTAAAAAAAAATAAATAAATAAAGCGAAGGTTGATCCACTTACTTTTCTCTGTGTGAAGAATAAACGTGTGCTGCACACATGTACGATTTAAGGGTTCTTTGAGCATTTCAAGGGACTTGTTTAGATGCATACTGATACCACCAGATAATCCACCCCCCACCATTACTTGGCTAGAGCTGTGAGGTTCACCAATGGTGAGATTTTGCATATGCAACTGTTTTTGCCCACCATGAAGGTAGCTGCATTTCTGACTAGAGAAATGTAATCTTGGTATGTTCGTATGGGATCTTTAACGCGCTTATTTGTCCGTCCGCACTTGTATATTTACGCAAAGGGAATTAAGGCACAGGCAGGTCCACACTTGTTCACCTGGGAGATTGTAAAAATCCCCACTCTTTAATTCACCAGACGCTAGGGCCGAGATTCGAACCCATGACTTCATGGACCCATGGGCTTGAAGTGGAACGGTCTTAACCACTCAGCTGTAGCGTCCATCAGATACAAAAGAAATGTTGTTGCCATTTTCTTAGGGTAGAAAATGAGCAATCGGTATGGGCTCTGTCATGACGCATGACGTATTTTTTGCCATTCTGCCCAAACATGTTGTACGGTGTTCTGTGTGTTGTGTAGCAGACAAAGCTCTCTCCTTTCTCTTTCTATCACTCCCTCCTGTGGTAGGAACATAGGTTTATGAGGTGAATATTGCAGAGGAGGAAAAGAAACTGGTGGAAGAAGTGTTCAACAACGCCATCGATTCCCTGTCTGATGAAGATAAGAAGCTGCCTCAGGTAAGTCTCTGTGTGTGTGTGTGAGTATAGGGGGTTGGAAAGAGATTGATGGGTGGGTTGGTGCCATTCTGGTGTGGGTTGTGTGGTGTTTGTGTATTGTTTGTGTCTCTCTCTATATGTGTGTGTGTTTCTGTGTCTGTCTCCTTTTTGAAAGGTAATTGAAGTCAGTGGATTTATCAAAGATCCCATTATAGTGCATGTACTGTCATGCCCCCCCCCCCCCGCCTCTGTCCTATCTCTCCGTCCTCCCTCTTTTCATGTGTATACTTACACACACACTCACATACGCACACAACAACACAGCACACACACACACACACACACACATACACCCTCCCTCCCTCCCTTCCTTTCCCTGCCATCCCCCCCCCCCCCCCCTCCTCTCTCTCTCTCCCCCCTCCTCTCTCTCTCTCTCTCTCTCTCTCTCTGTCTCCCCCTCTCTCTGTCTCCCCCTCTCTCTCCCTCCTCAATCTCTCTCTTTTTCTCACCCCCCTCCCCCCAGCACACACACACATATGTGTCCTTCGGATGAGACTATAAACCGAGGCCCCGTGTGCAAATGCATGCAGAACATCTTGGGCACACGTTAAATCCTGTTCCGCTTTTCGAAAGAGTAGGCCATTGTGTGCTGGTGGGAACAGATGACAAAATTGACAAAACCGCATACACACGGGGACTGGATGTAAAAAAGCACATGAGTGCTTATTCCATTATCCTTGATATATGAATTTGGTTTTTTTTTTAATTAAAAAAGTCATCTGAGCGCTTTGATTTGTTGCTTGACAAGATTCAGCGCTATATAAATTCCATACATTATTATTATTATTATTATTATTATATGCACATGTATGCTTGTTCTCTGCGTGCAGGTGGAGCATCTGCTGCCCCTGCTGAAGAAAGGCATCGGCATCCATCACTCAGGACTCCTGCCTCTGCTGAAAGAGACCATCGAGATCCTCTTCTCCGAGGGTCTCATCAAGGTACGGGTCTCTCTCGGGTCTCAGCAGGGCTTAGAGGAGATCAAAGCTTGTAGAAAGTTGAGATTAAGGGGTTAGTTTGGTGGCAGGTGTGATCAGTTGTGTTTCTTTTTCATCATTGAACGCTCAGACAGCAAGTATTGTGGTCTGTTTCGTGAGGGAAAATGTGTTGCGCTGCAGTCAAGCGCCTGACAAGTCTATGCCCAGCATATCCGACTTTGTCAGGGCTTAGAGGAGATCAAAGGTTGTAGAAAGTTGAGATTAAGGGGTTAGTTTGGTGGCAGGTGTGATCAGTTGTGTTTCTTTTTCATCATTGAACGCTCAGACAGCAAGTATTGTGGTCTGTTTCGTGAGGGAAAATGTGTTGCGCTGCAGTCAAGCGCCTGACAAGTCTATGCCCAGCATATCCGACTTTGTCATGGGAAAGAATCTGTTATAAATCTTTTTTAAGTCTTCCTGGAAGAAAGGCAGGAGAATGGAGCGAGAAGGCGGAAAATTGACCAGAAGGAGGTGTCTGGAAGAAAAGGAATAAGGCAGAAACAAAGAGAAGGATAGAAAAGAGGGAATTCCTTGCAGAGAATTTGCAGAAGTGGGGATGCTATTTATACTGACAGGCCCCTGGTATCTCCAGGGGGGAAATCATTTGTATGACTATGGCCTTTGGTTTATAGTCTCATCCAAAGGACTTTTTGGTGAGTGGAGTTAGTATTGATAGAAGAAATTCCCTAAAACAGGCTCCTCCGTGGTGGCTCGATCCAAGTTGTGCTCTTTAAATCAGTGTCGATCGCTCCTGACATGTTCTTCAGTATGTGTACTTTAAATTTGTTTATGTATTGCATGGTGTGCATGCAGTGACAGTGTATGTGTGTGTATTTGCTTGTATAGGTATCTGTATGCGTTTGCAGGCGCTGTTTGCCACAGAGACTTTTGCTATGGGTCTGAACATGCCGGCTCGCACTGTGCTGTTCACCAGTTCTCGCAAGTTTGACGGCAAAGATTTCCGATGGGTAAGCTCGACCCTCAGCTTTTGCTGTCTGTTGGCAGGATCTGACTTCTCTGAGATTTTTTGGGGTTTATTTTGTTTTATAGAAATGTTCTATACCTTTTATTTATTTATTTTAATAGAAGTACAAAATTTGCATGAAGTTTGAAAGCAAACAGTATGTCAGTTTTATAGTGTGTATTTCACCAATATCATTAATTTTTCCTGCATTCATGTGTGTGTGTGTGTTTCTTTTGTCTTCCTTTCTCTGAATGACTCTTTTTGGTGACTTATTTTCCCATTTAGGGATCCACACAGACGTGTGAGTTCAGGTTTAAATCTCATGGAAGCAGTTCATTAAAAAAAAAAAAAAATTGATCCAGGGCTAGAGCTTGGAGGTACACCAGTGGTGAGGTTTTGCGTATGTGACAGTTTTTTCCCCCCCACCATCAAGGTAGCAGCATCCCTAGACGGGATAGCCTAGTGGTTAGAACATTGCGCTCGCAGTCTGACAACCCGGGTTTGATTCCCGTTCAAGGGGATATTTTCCCCTGGAGTTAACATCAGTGCAGACTCCACTCTCCCCAAAAGTCCTTCAGATGAGACTGTAAACTGAGGCCCTGTGTGCGAACGCACGCAGAACATCTTGCGCACACATTAAAATCCTGTTCTGCTTTTCGTAAGAGGAGGCCAGTGTGCGCCGGTGGGAACAGATGACAATTTACAAAACCGCATACACACGGGGACTGGATGTAAAAAAGCAGATAAGCGCTTATTCCATTATCCTCGATATAAAAGAATGAAATAAATAAATAAAATAAGTAGTTCAGGGAAGGTATCCAAACAAGACGCCTGTGCCATGCGGTTTAAAAAAACATTTTTCATCTGTTACTCTACTCAGAATGGCTTACTCTTCCAAAAAGTGTGCGCAAGATTTTCTGCATGCATTTGAACAAGGGGGCCTTGGTTTATAGTCTTATCTGAAGGACTGTTTGGGGTAGTGGAGTCAGCACTGCTGTTAACTGAAGGGCAAAATTAATTTATAGAAGCGGTATTTGTCAATGTTGAAGAAGAAAAAAATGTGGCCTATATATTGTAAATGTGGAAAATTGTTAGATATAGAAAGGAAATTGTATAGAATGTCATATTCATTTGCCTGCATAATTAATTCCTGAAATATGTTTCGACCAGGTGACGTCAGGAGAGTACATTCAGATGAGCGGTCGTGCGGGTCGTCGAGGTTTGGACGAACGCGGGATCGTCATCCTCATGGTTGACGACCTCATGACTCCAAGTGCTGGCAAGGCCATTGTCAAGGTGATGGATGACCTTATTTGTAATATTGTGTAAAGCAGAAGTAGGGAAATTGCAATTGATCGATAAACCGTATCCCCTAACTAAAAAAACCCCAAAACAACAACAAAACAAAAGAAAACAAGCAAACTAATACAATTTCCATCAACTCCTGTCATTTCTTTCTCATATGCACAAGGTAAA
>CM054150.1:12290654-12300654 GCA_028751875.1 Rapana venosa | reverse complement strand
ATTTTTCCAGATGGTACATTGAATAATCAAGTGTGTGTGTGTGAAAGTCTAAAGTCAAATTTTTATTTGCAGATGGTACATTGAATAATCAAGTGTGTGTGTGTGTGAAAGACAAAGTCAAATTGTTATTTGCAGATGGTACATTGAATAATCAAGTGTGTGTGTGTGTGAAAGACAAAGTCAAATTGTTATTTGCAGATGGTACATTGAATAATCAAGTGTGTGTGTGTGTGTGAAAGTCAAAAGTCAAATTTTTATTTTTCCAGATGGTACATTGAATAATCAAGTATGTTTGTGTGTGTATGTGTGAGTGGGTGGGGGGACAGAAAGTGTGGGTGATTGGGTGTATGTGAGGGAGAGAGTGAATGTATGGGGGAGGGGGAGGCAGAGAGAATGTGTGTGTGTGTGTGTGTGTGTGTGTGTGTGTGTGTGGTAGGGCATGTATGGTTGTATGTGTGTGTGTAATTGTAAACTGTCTGTGTGTGTATGTAGGATGTGTAGAGAGTGGGGGGTGGGGGGGTGGAGGGGTGGGGGGGGTTGCAGGTGGGGTAGGTGGAGTGGTTATGGTGGGGGGGTGGGGGTGGGGGTTGAAAGTGTGTATGTGTGTGTGTGGGAAGGGAGGATGGAGGTTGTTGGAGGGAGGGGGATGAGGAAGGTTTGTGTGTTGGAATGAGGAGGATGGTAGTTGTGTGTGTTAAGTGGGTGTGTTGAGTGTGTGTAATGTGCATGCAGAAGATATTGTGAGTGTTAGATGTTTTTGGAGACTAGATGCTGTGTGCTCGCAAACTATAGTTTTTGTGTAAATGTAAGAATGATTTTGTATATTTTGTGTTTATGCTTTTTCGTACTAAATTATGTGTGTGTATGTGCATATTTACTATTTAACACATGTTTATTTTTCAGCGGGGAGGTGGGGGGGAGTTAGTTATGTCCGGAAAGTTTTTCTAATTGCTGGGTACTACCCTACCCTGTTAGTATGAAGTATTGAGAAAGAAAAAAAAAAACCAACCAAAAAAATCCCAAGCTTAAGATAATCTTGACATCTTAATCAAAGAAAGAAAAAAGAAATTGGCCTAAATGTTTCGTTTCGTTATGATAAACAAGAAGGGGAAAAAAAAAAAGGTAAATAGACATGTTGCTTTAGTTGGGTGCAAGCAGTACACAGCGCGCAAATCCAACATCACTCAATCAAGGGTCCAGTGCTGAAATCACCCCCTTCCTTTTACAAAGTCCAAGTGCGGCCAGTTTCTGCTATAATAGTCAGCACCAGCTGGGATGGAATGGGTAGCAGCTGAGAGGAGCTGAAAGTGGGAGGAAACTGACAGAGCTGCGAGTATTGAAGTGGTGGTGAATGGTTGTGGTGCAGGTGAAGAACAAAGACGACGACTTTGGCTGGGGTGTGGTGGTCAACTTCCAGAAGAAAAGCGATCAGAAAGAAGTGAGTGCTTTACACACACGCGCGCGCATATGCATGCGCGCACGCATGCACACACACACACACACATACATATACTTACACACATATACACATACAAATACACACACACATAATACTTCCCATTTTTGGGTCTCTAAGAAATGTGCCGTAACCAGAGGTGTGCTACCTGTGGTGTCTTGTGTGCTGTCAGTGTCTGTGTGGTGGTGTCTGTGTCGTGTTTTGTCTGTAGTGTCTGTGTGCTGTTTGTGTCTGTTGTGTGCTGTCTGTGTCTCTGTGAGGTTGTGTTGTGTGCTGTCTGTGTTATGTGCTTTCTGTATCTGTGTGCTGTCTGTATGGCGTCTGTGTTGTGTGCTGTCTGTATCTGTGTGCTGTCTGTGTTGTGTCTATGTGCTGTCCCTGTTGTGTCTATGTGCTGTCCCTGTTGTGTCTATGTGCTGTCTTTGTGTGCTGTCTGTGTTGTGTTTATGTGCTGTCTTTGTCTGTGTGCTGGCTGTGTCTGTGTGCGCTGTCTGTATCTGTGTTTTTCTGTCTGTGCGCTGTCTGTATGCTGTGTGCTGTCTGTATCTGTGTGTGCTGTCTGTGTGCTGTCTGTATCTGTGCACTGTCTGTATTTGTGTGCTGTTTGTATCTGTGCGCTGTCTGTATCTGTGTGCTGTTTGTATGCTGTCTGTGTTGTGTGCTGTCTGTATCTGTGTGCTGTCTGTGTGATGCTGTGTGATGTTGGTGTCTGTGTGATGTTGGTGTCTGTGTCTGTGTGGTGTCTGTGTCTGTATGGTGTCTGTGTGCTGTCATTGTGTGTTGTTGGTGTCTGTATCTGTGTGCTGTCTGTATGCTGTGTGCTGTCTGTATGCTGTGTGTGTGCTGTCTGTATCTGTGTGCTGTGTCTGTGTGCTGTCTGTATGTATGCTGTGTGCTGTGTCTGTACCTGTGCACTGGCTGTGTGCTGTGTCTGTGCGGTGTTGAACAAAGGCGGCATGTAGAGTGATGGTGTGCAGGCCACCGAGGAGACAGGGCCGCTGTACGTGGTGGAGACGCTGCTGTACCTCAGCCGTGACAGCACCCGCAGCCGCAACACAGCCACCGTCAAGCCCTGCCCCAGGGGGGAGAAGGGGGAGATGCAGGTAAGAGGTGGTGGGGGGAGTATTGGGGGGGGGGGGGGGGGGGGGGGTGGAGGGATGGGGGTGGTGGTTGGTGTTGTGTGGTGTGTGTAAGGGGTTGTGTGTGGTGTAGTGTAGAGTGTGTGTGAGGGGTTTGTGTGTGTGTGTAAGGGGTTGTGTGTGGTGTAGTGTAGAGTGTGTGTGTTTTGTGGCGTGTGTGTGTGTGTGAGAGGGGCTGTGTGTGTGTGTGTGTAAGGGGCTGTGTGTGTGTATAGTGTGACGTGATGTTGTGTGTGTGCAAGTGTGTGTGTGCATGTGTAAGTAAGAGGTTCTGAATAAACAAGCTGCTGAAAAGTATAAATTCATTTTTTTTTTTAAAATCGTGTGTAAAATGTAGAAATTATGAAAAGGTAAAGAGAGACAGAAAGTGAACATTTCTATTTCTTCCTTTATCAATTTTTGTTGTTCGTTCCTCGGCTAGACCTCAGGAGTTCACCAAGGATCAGATTTTTACATGTGTGACTGTTTTTAACCCACCGTTAAGGTAGCTGCATTCCGACTTGGGGGATCCTTCATAGTAATGTGTCGTTGATTCCGTCAGATCGTCCCCATTCTGACTTGGGGGGTCCTTCATAGTACTGTGTCGTTGATTCCGTCAGATCGTCCCCATTCTGACTTGGGGGGTCCTTCATAGTACTGTGTCGTTGATTCCGTCAGATCGTCCCCATTCTGACTTGGGGGGTCCTTCATAGTACTGTGTCGTTGATTCCGTCAGATCGTCCCCATTCTGACTTGGGGGGTCCTTCATAGTACTGTGTCGTTGATTCCGTCAGATCGTCCCCATTCTGACTTGGGGGATCCTTCATAGTACTGTGTCGTTGATTCCGTCAGATCGTCCCCATTCTGACTTGGGGGATCCTTCATAGTACTGTGTCGTTGATTCCGTCAGATCGTCCCCATTCTGACTTGGGGGATCCTTCATAATTCTGTGTCGTTGATTCTGTCAGATCGTCCCTATTCTGACCAAGGTCATCCACTCTCTCAGCGCCATCCGTCTCTACATCCCCAGCGACCTGCGTTCCTCTGAACACAGACTGAGCGTCTTCAAGTCCTTGCAGGTGAGACCTCTGTCTGTCTGTCTGTCTGTCTGTCTGTGTCTGTGTCTGTCTGTCTGTTTCTCTCTCTGTCTGTCTGTCTCTGTCTCTCTCTCTCTCTCTCTCTCTCTCTCTCTCTCTCTCTCTCTCTCTCTCTCTCGCTCTCTCTCTCTCTCTCCATGTGTATACTCATACACACACAAATCAGGGCTTGATTTCTGTTTTTTTGTTTGTAGACCGTGTTCTGTTTATCTCCCTTATCTCTGTTGGGAATCGTTAGGGCACTACCCTGAAGAGCCATTTACCAACTTCCTCCAAATTGATGTTTTGCAGAGGCCCCGGCTTTGACACAGAGATGAGAGATTCTGGGGTTTTTTTTTGTTTGGTTGGGAGTTTTTTTTCGGGGTGGGGGTGGGGAGGCTTTTTCCCCCTGAAAAGAAAGCCAGAGTAAGACTTTCTCCAGTGTTAGTGTACTGTTCTCTCTATTTGTGTATTGAAGCAATAAGTTTACTTTTCTATCTACTTGTGTATTGAAGCAATAAGCTAAGTTCTGAAAGCATTGTACATTCTATTTGGTGTTTTCAAGTCTACTGATTTATGATGTGGTTTACTTTATCATGGAAATGTATGTATGTGCGTGTGTGTATGTGCGTGCTTGTGTGTGTGCGCGCTTGCACACTTGTGTGTGTATGTATGTGTGTATGTGTGCATGCGTGCGTGCGTGTGCATGCATGTATGTGTGTGCGCGCGTGTGCGTGCATGTATGTGCGTGTGCATGTATGTGTGTGTGCGCAAGTGCGTGCATGTGTGCGTGCGTGCGTGTGTGTGTGTGTGTGGTTGCTTGTGTGCGTATGCATGCTTGTATGCTGCATCTGTGTGTGTGTGTATGTCTGCAGGAGGTGGAGAAGCGGTTTCCAGACGGTGTGCCTCTTTTGGATCCCATCGAAGACATGGGCATCAAGGAGAAAAACCTGCATGAAATCATCAAGGTCTGTTGTGACTTGGTACATGGGCAGATAGCGGCATACCCTTTCATTTATATATCTACTTATTTTGTTTTTTTGGCTGCCTCATCTTCTGTGGCATTTCTGTCCTGCAGTCCCCATTTCTGTTCAGTCTCTCTGCCCCAACCCCATACCCAGATTCGTTATGATGATAATACTGATCCTACATGGAATTTATATTGCGCTGTATCTTGTAAAAAAAAATTAAATCAAAGCGCTTGCATTCAGTCTATTCTTAAACATGCAACCGATCACAGTTTTGAGTTAGGTTGGATGTCCTTAGTGTGCCCGTCAGTGTCAGGCTGCCATGGGGCTACCAGCCAGAGGGGCCCTGCACTGCTGCTGGGTTACTGTGGCGGTGTTCAGTGGTGGCTGTTTTGAGCTAACATAAGCAGGACACCACCTACTAAGCCCCCTAATGATGACAGTATTCCAGGAGTATACTTATGTGTTCGCATATAATTGTACTCACATCTTCATAAGTCATCTAATCATCTACAGATAAGATTATAAACTGAGGTCCAGCATGCAAATGCGCACAAAACATCTTGCCCACATGTTAAAACCTGGTCGGTCTTTTGGAGGTGTAGGCCAATGCGTACTGGTAGGAGTGGATGATAAAATTTGTTAAAAATGTACTCCCCCATGGGGATGCCGGGAGCCTGTCAGTATAAACAGCATCCCCACCTTCTGGAAATTCTGTGCTAGAAATTTCCTCTTTTCTATCACTCTCTTTGTTTCTGCTTTTTTTTCTTTTTCTTCCTGTCACCTCCTCCTTGTTTATTTTCCGCCTACTCGGTCCATTCTCCTGCCTTTTTTTCCCCAGAAAGACTTAATAATTCTCTCTCATGTTAAAGTTGGATGCGCTGGGCCAGACTTGTCAGGCGCTTAACGGCAGAGTGATACATTTTCACTCGTATATCAGACAACAATAGTTGCTGTCTGAGCATTTGATGAAGAAGTTAAAAATGTATGCACTGATGGGTGATTTTTTTTTTTTACATTATTCATGAAGTTGGAATGCAGCTACCTTAGTGGTAGGCAAATAGTCGCATATGGAAAATGTCACCGTTGGTGAGAACCTCGGAGTTGTATTCAAGGAACAAAGAAAAGAAAAAGTCGTCAAGGTCTGTGCTCAGGCAGATAGGAGTATACTTGTGTTTGCATGCAAGTTTGTATTCCTAATAACACCTCCATGCACTTGTGCATTCGTGCATGCTGCACAAATGTGTGTGCGCGCTCATGTAGACATATGTGCACAGATGTGTGTGCGTTCATGTAGACGTATGTGCACAGACTCACAGGTGTACATAGACACATGCTCACTCATGTACACGTATGCATGGACACACACATGCACCCAAACACATGCATGTGCATATACACTCTTGTTTCTGTGGAAAGATGAGTGATGAGTCGGCATAATACTTAATGAACAGAGGATAGATTGAAGATTAATTTTGAAAGAGATTATCAGTGAACAGAGGTTAGATTTAAGATTAATTTTGAAAGAGATTATCAGTGAACAGAGGATAGATTTAAGATTAATTTTGAAAGAGATTATCAGTGAACAGAGGTTAGATTTAAGATTAATTTTGAAAGAGATTATCGGTGAACAGAGGTTAGATTTAAGATTAATTTTGAAAGAGACTATCAGTGAACAGAGGATAGATTTAAGATTAATTTTGAAAGAGATTATCAGTGAACAGAGTATAGATTTAAGATTAATTTTGAAAGAGACTATCAGTGAACAGAGTATAGATTTAAGATTAATTTTGAAAGAGACTATCAGTGAACAGAGTATAGATTTAAGATTAATTTTGAAAGAGACTATCAGTGAACAGAGTATAGATTTAAGATTAATTTTGAAAGAGACTATCAGTGAACAGAGGATAGATTTAAGATTAATTTTGAAAGAGATTATCAGTGAACAGAGGATAGATTTAAGATTAATTTTGAAAGAGATTATCAGTGAACAGAGGATAGATTTAAGATTTATTTTGAAAGAGATTATCAGTGAACAGAGGATAGATTTAAGATTTATTTTGAAAGAGATTATCAGTGAACAGAGGATAGATTTAAGATTAATTTGGAAAGAGATTATCAGTGAACAGAGGATAGATTTAAGATTAATTTGGAAAGAGATTATCAGTGAACAGAGGATAGATTTAAGATTAATTTTGAAAGAGATTATCAGTGAACAAAGGCTAGATTGAAGATTAATTTTGAAAGAGATTATCAGTGAACAGAGGCTAGATTGAAGATTAATTTGGAAAGAGATTATCAGTGAACAGAGGATAGATTTAAGATTAATTTGGAAAGAGATTATCAGTGAACAGAGGATAGATTGAAGATTAATTTTGAAAGAGATTATCAGTGAACAGAGGATAGATTTTAGAGAAATTTTGAAAGAGATTATCAGTGAACAGAGGATAGATTTAAGATTAATTTTGAAAGAGATTATCAGTGACCAGAGGATAGATTTAAGATTAATTTTGAAAGAGATTATCAGTGAACAGAGGATAGATTTAAGATTAATTTTGAGACTATCAGTGAACAGAGGATAGATTGAAGATTAATTTTGAAAGAGATTATCAGTGAACAGAGGATAGATTTAAGATTAATTTTGAAAGAGACTATCAGTGAACAGAGGATAGATTGAAGATTAATTTTGAAAGAGACTATCAGTGAACAGAGGATAGATTGAAGATTAATTTTGAAAGAGATTATCAGTGAACAGAGGATAGATTGAAGATTAATTTTGAAAGAGATTATCAGTGAACAGAGGATAGATTGAAGATTAATTTTGAAAGAGATTATCAGTGAACAGAGGATAGATTTAAGATTAATTTTGAAAGAGATTATCAGTCTTTCAGAGGAGACTATAAACCAAGGGGCCAGCGTGTGAACGCATGCAGAACATCTTGTACATACGTTAAACTCAATCCGCCTTTCGGAAGGGTTAGGCCATAAGCATGCCAGTTGGTACGGATGACAAAATTAAAAGCCACTTGCACACAGACATCACCCCAAAGACAGAATGCAGCTACCTAAATGATAAGGCAGGAAACGGTCGCATATGGAAAAATCTCGCCATTGGTGAACCTTCGAGCTGTAGCCCAGGGATTTTTTTTTTGGTGGGGGGGGGGGGGGGGGGGGGGGGGGGGGGGGGGGGGGGGGGGGAGAAAGAAAGAGATGATAGTTGAACTTGTTTTTGTTTCGTTGGTGTGTTTTTTTTAAAAGATTAAATTTTTAAAAATTTTAATATTTTTTATTGTTGTACAGTTGGAAATGTGTCGGAGAATGACGTTTCTGATTTTGTTCTTTGATGGCGCTTGTTGCAGAAAGTGGAGGCCTTTGAACACAGACTGCACACCCATGCCCTGCACAAAGACCCCCGACTGCAGGACCTGTACGACTCCTATGACCAAAAAATGCAGGTGAGACCACCCAGGCCCACGTGACCTCCAACAGCTCTGGCACTCACGGGGGCGGGGACGGGACAGCCTGGTGGTTAGATATGTGTATGAAATATGTTGAGAAAACAGGGGCTAAGTTCTGAGCTATGAAATGGATGGCTTTCATATTTTACAGTGGCATTGTCATGTGAATAAACTGCCAGTGGTCCACTTTTCATAGCCTGATGTATTCGTGATCTGCTCACCCGGGGTCTAATCTCGTTCAAGAGGATTTTTTCCTCTGGAGTTAACATCAGTGCCGCTGCCACTCTCCCCAAAAGTCTTTCGGATGAGACTAGAAACCGAGGCCCAGTGTGCGAACACATGCAGAACATCTTAACATATACGTTAAAACACGTTCTGCTTTTCGGAAGCGTAGGCCATTGTGTGCCGGTGGGAACGGATGACAAAATTCACAAAACTGCATACACACGGGGACTGGATGAAAAAAAGCACATGAGTGCTTATTCCATTATCCTCGAAATAAAAGTATAAAATAAAAAATAAAACAACCATTCCATCCCATCTCAGCCCGGCTGATTATCTCTGAGATTTCTCCTCCTGCCCAGCTGTGCATGAAAACACAAATATGTTGAGAAAACAGGTGCTAACTTCTGAGCTATTAAATGGATGGCTTTCATGTTTTACACTGGCATTGTCACGTGAATAAACTACCAGTGGTCAAGTTTTCATAGTTATTGAGTCAAAAACAAATGTGTGTTTGAAGTAAATAACAAAATTTGTGAATAACTGGTAAATATGCAACATTTTGTTAATATGAAACAAAACCTTGAGAAACAAATTCCCCCCAAAACGCACTTTGTGACTTCAGCAGAAAAATGAAAATAAAACGAAAGACCGTGTATGCATGCCATTTCAAAGCACTTGTGGCTTAGTACATGTGTAGCTTTCATTACGAAAACACTGACTGACTCAGTGTAATTGTCATCTCTGCCTTCACAACTTAGTCTAGATACTTATTTATCTCTTGATTGCAGTAACTGCTGGAATTAACATTTAGATTTCTAAGATTTGGGGATAAAATAGTCCCCTCTCCGCCATGTATCATCAATCCACAGTGGGTGTGACTGCACTCTGCCCTGCCTACATCCATCACTGGATTTCAGTCTGCCCGCCTTCATCACCTTCAGTGTCACTGTAGTTGCTATTATTATCATCGTATTAAAGCTGAATCCCCAGATCCATTGCTGTAGTTGTTCATGATCCACTCACAAAGCTGCTGAGTGGCTTCTTGAGCTAAGAGATGTTGTGGGTGTTGTTCATATTGATTGATAGGTGATAGATCAGAGGTATGCCAATTTTAGATTATTGAATGTGCTGGTGAGGGAATTTTTAGAAAAATTGGGTAAAAAAGCTTTTACATTCTTACATGAAGAAAAAAATTATGAGTGTTAATGAGACTCTCACCACAGAAGACATTTACCATTGTTACTGAACTTGGTGTGTGTGTGTATGTGTGTGTGTGATTCTGTGTTCATTCCTGCTTTGAAGTCTTTTTCACTTTAAGTGACATTACACTATTGCGGTTTGGTTGTATTTATATATGCCTGTTTTCATGAGTTTGCACCTATTTTGAATATTATCCCCTACCCCTCTCCCTATTCCCACCACCATTCAAATTCCACCCCCCAACCTCCCCCTTAAAACAACTATTATTTTATGATTATTTTTTAAAAAATCTTTTATATCGAGGATAATGGAATAAGCACTTGTGTGCTTTTTTACATCCAGTCCCCGTGTGTATGCGGTTTTGTCAATTTTGTCATCCGTTCCCACCGGCACACAATGGCCTACTCTTCCGAAAAGCGGAACAGGATTTAACGTGTGCGCAAGATGTCTGCGTGCGTTCGCACATGGGGCCTCAGTTTATAGTCTCATCCGAAGGACT
>CM054150.1:12260654-12285654 GCA_028751875.1 Rapana venosa | reverse complement strand
TTTGCCGGAGCGGAGTGGGGAGCGGGAGTGAAGTCTTTGGTTTTTTCAGTTTTGTTGTTTATTTTATTTTTTAAATTTTTTAAAATTTTATTTTTTGTTTTTGTTTGGGGTTCTGTGTATGTGTGTGCGTGTGGAATTACACACATGCATTCTCACTGACAGATATGCACGCTCATGCACTCACAACAAACACACACACACACACACACACACACACACACACACACACACACACACACTCATACATTTATATCTTTCCTTTAGATGAAATTATAAACTGAGGTCCTGTGTGCAAATGCACGCAGAACACTTTGCGCACATGTAAAAACCTGTTACACCTTTTGGAAAAGTAGGTCCTCTGTGCTGGTGGGAACGGATGACATAAAATTTACGAAATCATATGCACTCGGGGACTGGATGTAAGAAAAATACATGAGTGCTTATTCCATTATCCTTGAAATAAAAGAATAATGATAACAACACACTTTTTATGTACAAAAAAAAAGTAACACACATACACATGCGTCCACACACACACACACACACACACACACACACAAAGTGTAAAATTTGTTCAAATTGTATAAGACCTAGCGTAGCATGATTCATGCATATGCATGGGTTTGTGTGTTGCGTTTCACAAGTATATTTAGCAAATGATAGCAAGAGTGGGTGAGTGATTGGTCTTACGCTGTAACTATTTTGCTTAGGGGGGTGTGTGTGTGGTTGGTTAGATTTCTCAGATAATTGTTCTTACAATCATCATCATCATCATTTATTGTGATTATGGTCATCATCATCATCATTATCACTATTTCTTTTCTCTCTCTCTTTCTCTCTCTCTCTCTCTCTCTCTCTCTCTCTCTCTCTCTCTCTCCTTCTCTCTCCTCTCTCTCTCTTTTTTTTTTCATAGGAAAAAAAGCAAGTAATTTTTTTATACAGTGTACTATCTGAAAATAAAAGTTTGACACATACACACACACCACAGCATGCAAATCCAGCATAACATAGTCATCAATCCAGGACCTAGTACTAAAAGTAGCCCATCCCTTTTACCAAGTCCAAGTGCGGTCAGTTTCTGCCGTAATCGGCACCAGCTGGGATGGAATGGACAGCAGCTGAGAGCAGCTGAAAGTGGGGGACACTGACAGAGCTGTGACACCATTATCATGTGATGGCTAATGGCTGACTCTGTGTGTGTGTGTTGGTGTGATGGCAGGCAGCGTCATTCGCTGCATGAGGAGGCTGGAGGAGACTCTGCGACAGATGGTGCAGGCCTCCAAAGCCATCGGCAACACGGAGCTGGAAAACAAGTTTGCCGAAGGTCAGCCCACCCTGTGCACAACACACATCTTTTTTTTCATAACGTAAGACGGGACGGGATAGCCTGGTGGTTAGGGTGTTGCGTTTGCGATCTGCTGACCTGGGTGCAAATCTCATTCAAGGGGATTTTTCCACCTGGAAGTTAACATCAGAATTTGTTTGTTTCAGTTATCATTTAAATACCACAGGGGGCGAGATGGCCTAGTGGTTTAGGGCAGTGGGCTGGTGGTTTGATGGCCCGAGTATGAGCCACCGCTGAGATGCCCATTTTAGGGGATGTTCCCCCTGAAGTTAACATCAGTGCTGACTCCACACCCCTGAAAATCCTTTGGGTGAGACCATAAACCAAGGCCCCCAAGTGTGAATGCATGCAAAACATCCTGTGGGCACGTTGAAAACCTGCTCCACCTTTTGGAAGAGCAGCCCATTTTATGCTGGTAGGAATGGATGACAGAATCTTGAAAAGCGCTTGCTTGCACACATGTTGTTGTCTTTAGACATCATCCCCGAAGCCAGAATATGCAGGGTTCGTACAAATCTTAAAAAGCCCTAAAAGGCCCTGATTTTTGAAGATCAAAAATAAGGCCCCTAAAAAGCCCTAAAAATGAGACCTATGGCCCTGGAGGCCCTAAAAAGCCCTAAAAATGGGAACCATGAGTGAGAGTTTCTGATGAAATGTAGATTAAACAAATACACAAAATAAAACTTATGAGAAATGAAAGCAAGAAAAGTGTCCAAAGATCGTATTATCGACGATAGAGCCTGTCGTCTGCTATTCATGTTGCGCCACCTATTTTGCCAAGGGAGGTAATTTGCCTCCATTGGAAGCGCATATTCGCTTTTTTTTCATCAGTTATTTCTTATATGCCGAAAACTACTTACCCCTATGGTATGTCCGTAATTTGTTTGGAAAATGATGTTTAACTATGAAACTGCAATCATGAGTCAAAATAATACCAGTTTTCTGTTTACTGCGCTACAGTCCTTCTCTACGAGATTTTTCAATTTTAGCACAGCTGCACTGTGAATAGCAAGGCCTATTGTTTCTCCTGTGGGCAGTTTACAAAATGGCAGTCAGTGATACAGTCGTGTGTCAGAATGGGAATACAATAAAACCTGTAGCCAGATCTATTCTTTATTTGAGGAGATTATCCCACAGATTTCCTGCAGAATGCATACAGAAACGAATCAAATTCATAAGGCAAGTCACAAATGCCTGAATATTACAAATGTACAGGAAAAATACAAATGTTTGAATATTTTCCACCGCTCAATGTGGTTGATTTAGTTGACTTTAAAATTCGCAGCTTATTCAGTTATTGGCCGACTTGATCTGAAGATTCTTGCTTTAAAAAACAACAACTTTGGGCAGAGGGTGTTGGCATCCTTTTCAAGCCAGTGTTAGGCCTTCCTCTCTGTCTGCATTGACCATATGGGACTTGTACATGTATTCATAGTGAAGAGAACTTGCATACAACAGTCTCTCTCTCTGTGTCTTTCTCAGTTTCTGTCCCTGTCTTTTATGCATGCATGCGTGTACATGCACGCACGTGCATGTGTGTGTGTGAATTCCTGCATGTACGCATGTGTGAGATTGAAATAAAGGAACAGAATTTGGAAGAGGCACTGTGACTGTGTGAGGGTATTGTTATTACCAGTTCTAGTACCGGGCAAACCATCTGCATCTTTGGTAAGGCAAGGATACTAGTTCACATCAGATGAAGTTTGAGGGATAGTGTCTTTTAAGTTCACTTTGCTAGCTGTTTGTGAAAAACATCTTGGAATAAGAGACACTTATTTCAGTTTTCTCTTTACTTCGTATTTCAAGACATGGACACTTCCATCACACCATGGATGTTTTACTGTGTGAGGATTTTAATTCATTGTAGTATCTATGAGTGAAAGACATTTTATTCTAGAACTTCACTTGAATTTGTGAAAAAATCAATATGCATCATGGGTTTAGAGAAAGACTTTGCTACATGAATTTGAGATTGGTTTTTCAAAAAATGGAAAAAAATAAACCCTTTTTGGGGTAAATTTGGGGCCCCCCAAAAACCCAAAAACCCAAATTTTTGTTTATAACCTAAGGCTATTTGGGGGGGGGGGGGGGGGCTTTAAAAAAAAATTTAACCTTTTTGGGGCAGGGAAAAAAAAACAAAAAAGAAATGGGGAAAAAAAAAAAAAAAAAATTTTCCCTTTTTCTGTTTTTTTTTGGGGGGGGGGGGGGGGGGGGGGGGGGGGGGGGGGGGGGGGGGGGGGGGGGGGGGGGGGGGGGGGGGGGGGGGGGGGGGGGGGGGGAGGGGGGGGGGGGGGGGACCCAACCAAAAAAGTCTTTAACCTTTGGGGATTTTTTGTGCATCGGTTTATTGATTTTTATGTAGCATTCAAATAGTAGGAATTGGATCACAATTACTGAAAGAAGGAAAGAAGAGAAGAGAGAAGCATGTGAAGAATTCTGAAGAGCAGACGGGAAGGATAAACCGCAGCCACTAGAACCATTCCTTCTGTAGTAGTTGCAAATGTAGAACTTGCCTCTACATCATTTTTCTGGAGTAAATGTTTCCAGGTAATGTGCATCATCTCACATATCTGTGTATATAGTTTTATAGATTTTAAAACTCGTCTACATGACTATATCTCTGGAGTGAACATTTCCAGGGAATAGTCTTGTTGACAACTGAAAACACTGCAAGCTGTTTGTGTGTCACTTTTGAGTATCATGTTTAGAATTGTTTATGAACTCAGACACCATAGCTGAGTGGTTTAGACCGTGTGATTTCAATCCCATGGGCCCATGAAGTCGTGGGTTCGAATCTTGGCAGCATCTGGTGAACTGAAGGTGGAGATTTTTATGATCTCCAAGGTCAACTTCAAGCACAGGCCTGGCAGTGCCTTAATTCCCGTCGTGTATATGCACATGCAGAAGATCAAATCTGCACATTAAAGATCCCTTAATTCATGTTGGCATTTGGTGGGATACGGAAACACGAACATACTCAGCATACATCCCCAAAGTCAGAATGCAGCTACCTTCATAGTGGGCAAAAACAGTCGCATATGCAAAACCTCACCCTTGATAAACCTCGGAGCTCTAGCCAAAGAATGAAAGAAAAATATGACCTTGTTTTTCAATCCTAGATATTTGTTAAAATCTTCATTTTTCATCAGAATATTCAAATTGATAAAAAAAATTTTTACATGGTATTGATCAGTTTGTTTAAAGTCATGAAAAAGTATTTATTTTACTCCTGTTTTCTTTCCACAGGAATTCGTCAGATCAAGCGAGACATTGTGTTTGCGGCCAGTCTGTATCTCTGAAGTGGAGTCGGTCACCCAGAGAAAAAGACGACGAGGACGACGATGACAGCAAATGTTCTTTAGACCTGAGTGTATAGTATGAATGTGACGTATGCTGTTCTGGCTGCTTCAAGATGGAACTGAAAAGAGAGATGTGTGGAGCCCGTTTTCTTGGATTTGGACGTGGTTGAATTCATCGAGAAAATGTTGCTGTGTATTGGCCGTGTTAAACCCAAGCTGTGTTAATAAGCTGTTTGGAATTTGAAGTAGCGTATAAGGTATCACACCAGAATGTGGTCAGTATTCACTGGCAAGGCTGCGTGACAGGGGAAGTGAACAGGAACACACGAAACAAAACCTTGCTGTTGTGATCATAGCGTGGGAAATAGACTGTTGGCTCGTTTGGGAACAAGGCTGCTCTATGTGAGAGTTAAACTTTAGTATGAGAAGTTGACAGATTCTGAAAAAGTGAAAAGTCTGATGGACAATGTTGAAAGATTTTGGGTGTTGAGAAAAAACAAAGTTGTGTACTGAAACTTTTTGACATAATCACACTCCATGTTTTTGTTTGATATTCTAATTAGTTGGTGCTGTTTTCTTCTAGCTGCTTGATTTTTCAACAACAACAAAAGTGTGGCGTAATGGTCAGCAAGAGATGGTTATTGGAGTGAGTCTTCATTAGTGAATTGTAAAAATTGTTTGAAAGAAATTTCCAGTTTGGTGATAAATTTTATTCCGCTGTAGGTACTTAAGTTATTTGGTCTTATTGTCATCCTGATTATTTTTTTCACAAGAAACTTAACAGTTTTCTTGAAAGTAAACTCTTCAATCAAAAACCAAAAATTATAGAAACATCTTAAAGTGTGTACAAGAATTTTTTTTAAAAAAAGATATACTTCGTGAGAAATAAACTCAGCAGAGCAATTCTCTTCATTTCGCCAAAGCAAAATTGCCTGAAGTACAATTGCTGTTCACATAGCTTTGTCATTCATTTAAAAAATGCTCTTCAAATAATTTTAATAGCCATTAAAAATGCTGTCCTAAAAAGTTGCCAGAACTGTAATTGCTATTCAGATAGGCCATCAAAAACATTTTCCTAGAAATGTTATCTTTCCAACTATCACAGGTTGTGAGAAAGCAAAACATTTTTAAAAGACAAAAGCCACTAGAACAGTTGAAATAGGGGTTTTTCACAGCAAACTCACAAGAAAGGAAGATATCAGATGGAAGTGTACACTGTTGTGTGCAGACTATCCAATATAGAGCAGTCGAAATCACGACAACGGTATAAAGTGTTGACCAGCGCTGTTTTGTTGTGAAGAATCATTTTTAGCAGGCACATTCCTCCAAAATGGGATCTTGGAGAGAGGACGACAGAGACAGAGAACATGTTTGTGCGCGTGTGTTTATGTGTGTTTGTGTGTGCATTCCTCCAAAATGGGATCTAGGAGAGAGACACAGAAGGTGTGTGTGTATATGTATGTGTGCGTGCGCATGAGTGTTCCTGCATGCATGTACAGAACCTGTATGAAAGTGCATGCAAACGGGGTTTTACTTGGAGAGTTCTTTGCTGTTAATTACTTGTATGACTGCAAAGGGTGGACATGTTTGATGTTTTTTCAGGTTGAAAAAGAAAAAGAACAACAACAGAAAATAGTGATGTGTTCAGAAAGCTTAACAGACACGTGTTGCCATCATCATCCTTGTTGTTCTTTTATTCTTTTAAAAAGGTGTTTTTTTAATATGTTGTGTCCATAATGGTCTGAAGTTCCAGATATTATTTCTCAACTGGCATGCAAAATAGTACAAGATTGAGAAAAAAAGGAAAACTAGCGAAAGATTATCTTTTTATATGAAAATTCATGATTCATACTTTGTTCATTTATCAAGTGCATACCAAAAATCTCATCAGAATTATGAGAAATAAATGTCACTTCCTCATGCTCGTCTGTTTGTATTTTCAGAGTGGTTTGAGAGAAAAAGATTGTGTGTGTGAGTGTGTGTGCGTGTGTACAGACATTCGTGTTGCATGTTGTAGTTTAATGGATTTGTGACGGTTGATTGATCACATGCTGTACTGACCTATATAATATTATATTGTTTTGTTTTGTATCATGTATCACTTTCAGTCAATGACAGTTTTTTGTACTGGAGATTCAGACTGCACTCCTTGGGGAGAATATGTTACCACAAGAGCAGTGCCACCCATGTTTAAAAGATAAACTTGTCTGTCTGTATGTGTACTTGTTTCCCTATCAGAGTGGCTTTTTCCTTCAGAAATTTGCCAGTGATAGCTCTCTTGTTGCCATGGGTCGTTTTTTGTTTATTTGTTTGGGGTTGTTTTTTTTAAAGTGCTGTAAATGTGTTTTGTGCTCAGGACTTCAGGTTATTGTCTCATTTCAAAGCGCAGACTCGATCTCCCCATCTGTGAAAAATTGAAATTTATTGAATAGTACATGGATTTGGATTTGAACACTTTCAGAAAAAGAAAGGGAATGAAAAGAATGTAATGGGATGTGACTTTTTCTGTTTACAGACCAACATAACAGAAATTAGTGATTTTCATTTATTTATTTATTCTTTTATATCGAGGATAATGGAATAAGCACTCGCGTGCTTTTTTACATCCAGTCCCCGTGTGTATGCGGTTTTTGTAAATTTTGTCATTTGTTCCCACCGGCACACAATGACCTACTCTTCCGAAAAGCGGAACAGGATTTAACGTGTGCGTAAGATGTTCTGCATGAGTTCGTTCGAACACGGGGCCTCGGTTTATAGTCTCATCCGAAGGACTTTGACATTCAGTTCAAAATGTGTGTGTGTGTGTGTGTGCATATGCTTAAGTGCGTGCGTGTTTTATATGTGTGTGCTGGTACGCAAGTGCATACTTCTGCCTGTGCATTCGCAGCTCTTATCACTCTAGCTCTGCCAGTTCTCCATTTCCCTCCACATTGTTTTCACTTCTTTTCTCTCCCTGAAGTCGGAATGTGGCTAACTTAATGGTGGTGGTGACAAAATAGTCGCATACGCATAAATCTCAACATCGGTGAACCTCGATTCTGTACCTAAGGAACGATCAAAACAAAAAGTCTCTTTTCACTCTGTGCTGCAATCAGGTCATGTGTGCCGGTGGGAACAGATGACAAAATTTACAAAACCGCATACACACGGGGACTGGATTTAAAAAAGCACATGAGTGCTTATTCCATTATCCTCAATATATATATTTTTTTAAATGTCATCTGAGCGCTTTGATTTGTTGCTTTACATGGTTCAGCGCTATATGAATTCCATACATTATTATTATTATTATTATTATTATTATGTGTGGTAGCTGCATTCCGTCTGCAGGGATGATTGTATGCTGGGTATGTACGCGTTTCTGTAACCTACAAACACCGACATGAATCGCATGATCTTTAATGTACATTTTTTACCTTTTTTATATGTGTATAAACAGGAAGGGAATGAAGGCACTGGCAGGTCTGCGCTTAAAGTTGACCTGGGAGATGGTAAAAATGCCCACCCTTAATTCACAAGACGCCACCGAGGATTCGAACTTACGACTTCATGGACTTACGAGATTGAAGTCGAATGGTCTTAACCACTTGGCTACAGTCTCTGTCATACTTCAATTAGGTTGTTTTGGGATTTTTTTTTCTATTCTACTTTATCTTCTGTGATGTTCCTGTCCTACAGTCCCCATGCCATTCATTACTACGCACACCACACACACACACACACACACATATATATATATATATATATACACACACATACACACACACACACATATATATATAAATACACACATATAATATATATAATGATAATAATGTATGGAATTTATATAGCGCTGAATCTTGTAAAGCAACAAATCAAAGCGCTCAGATTACTTTTAATTTTTTAATCAAGGATAATGGAATAAGCACTCATGTGCTTTTTATTACATCCAGTCCCTGTGTGTATGTGGTTTTGTAAATTTTGTCATCTGTTCCCACCGGCACACAATGGCCTACTCTTTCAAACAGTGGAACAGGATTTGACATGTGCGCAAGATGTTCTGCATGCATTCACACACAGGGCCTCGGTTTATAGTCTCATCCGAAGGACTTTGACATTCAGTTCGATTTTTTGTCAAACTGGGAAGAAAGGGCGAGGCTGGGAATTGAACCTAGAACCTCACGGTTTACTTGTTGGCAGGCAAACGTCTTAACCATCCTCCCACCTTCATATATATATATACACGCCTCAATCACACTTAACTAACTTCTCATATTGCACCCTCAAGGTGAAGACCACACAGAACTAATCAATATTAAGCTGCTAAGGGGTCACCAGCCAGAGGAGCCCTGCGCTGCTGCTGAGTTGCTCTGATGGCGTTTAGCCCTGCCTGTTCTAAGCTGGCAAACGCACATCACCTACGCACAAGTCTCACCAAGCTGCAGCCCAGGAATGACCCCCTCACCCCCCAAAATTTTAAAATCTCTTTTCATCCTGTGCTGCTATCACCCTACAGGTTTGAAGGTTTCTATGTGCTTGTGTGAATTATGCATGCATTTATCTTTATCATTTTGTGTGTGTGTGTGTAACTATGGAGAATGGGCAAAGTTGATGATCTGAAGTCTGTAGTTAGTACCAATAGACTGCGCTGGTTTGGGCACGTTCAACGGAAAGCATACCACCACATCATAAAAAGAGCAATGAGCTTCGTAGTGGATGGAAAGAGACCAAAGGGAAAACCTAGCAAAACCTGGGCTGCCTGTATTGCAGATGATCTTAGACTAAGGGGCATAAATAATAAAGTCCTTCAGATGAGACTATAAACCGAGGCCGCGTGTGCGAACGCATGCAGAACGTCTTGCGCACACGTTAAATCCTGTTCCACTTTTCGAAAGAGTAGGCCATTGTGTGCCGGTGGGAACAGATGACAAAATTTACAAAACCGCATTCACACGGGGACTGGATGTAAAAAAACCACATGAGTGCTTATTCCATTATCCTCGATATAAAAAAAAAAGTCATCTGAGCGCTTTGATTTGTTGCTTTACAAGATTCAGCGCTATATAAATTCCATACATTTTTATTATTATTATAATCATTATTACATAAGGAGGAAGCTCAAAACAGAGAGAGATGGAGAAGGCTTATCAGTGTCAAACCTCCCCTGGGAGAAACATGACAAAAAAGGAAAAAGAAGAAGAAGATTGTGTGTGTGTGTGTGTGTGCGCGTGCGTGTGTGCGCGTGTGTGTGTGCGCGTGTGTGTGCGCGCGCGTGTGTGTGTGTGTGTATTTTCCTCGGCCGGAACTCCGAGGTTCACAATTGGTGAGATTTGTGATGCACGACCATTTTTGCCCTCCCACCATGAAGGTAGCTGCATTCCGACTTCAGGGATGTATGCTGGGTATGTTCGTGCTTCCGTAACCTACCGATTGCTGTCATGAATTGCGTGATCGTTAGCGTGCATATTTGATCTCACAGGCATACATACACACACATGGGTACACACAGATACTGGTATGCACATATGGACGCTTGTGTGTTTTGAAGCACACACACACACACATGCGCTCGTGCACGCACGCACGCACACACTCGTGCACATATATGCACACAAACACTCACTCACTCTTTCTTTCCTCTCTTCCACACGTTTACACCACACACACACACACACACACACAACACACACACACACAACACACACCTACTCTCTCTCTCTCTCTCACACACACACACACACACACACATACATACACATACATACACACACCCACACACAACACCCACATCCACCCCCTACCCCCCCCCCCCCCCCCCCCCCCCCCCCCACAAACCACACACCATCACACACAACCACGTGAGCGCACGAACGCAACGCACACACAACCCCCAATCAAACACCACCACATTTACATTAGCGCACACACACACCAGAGGGAGGAAGGAAGGAGTGGAAGCAACCCCTCCCCCACCTCCATCGTATCACCACAATGAGAGAGTAAGGGGAGCCACTCCTAGCTAGCAGGCAGCATGGCTTCCTTCCTCTTCACTTGATGCGATGTTCTGTGGCTGTGTGTGTGGAGTGTTATCATCATCGTCATATCATCATCGTCATATCTTCCTCCTCGTCGTGGACTGCACTTCATGCAGGTAAGTGTTTGCTGCTTTGTTGACGCTCCATCGTCGCGTTAGTTGGCTGCGTTTTCTGTGGAGTTTTGCAAACTGTTTACACCGCCATTGCTCGCCATGTTGTTCATTTAGGATTTGAATTGTCTCCCGTGCACGTGAAACCCGTTACCTGCGACTTTGACCTCTCTGTCTCTCTCTGTCTCTGTCTCTCTCTCTCTCTGTCTCTCTGTCTCTCTCTCGCGCGCGCTGTGTGTATGTGTGTGACTTTCTGTGTGTGTGTGTGAGTGTGTATGTGTGTTTTAAGGTAGCTATTTAATCATAGGTCTTAATGCAATGACTTTGTTTTGGGGGTTTAGATACTGGTGACCACCACCCTACCTGCAGGGTTGACATGGAGTCAGTTGACACAGCAAGACCTGCACACCTTGCTGTTACATGTTCAGGCTCAACAACAACAACAACAACCCCAACACCAACATCCACAGCAGCAACAGAAACAACAAGAACAGCAGCAACGGCAACAACAGCAATAACAACAACAGCAGCAGCAACAACAACAGAAACAACAACAAGAACAGCAACAGCAGCGACAACAACAGAAACAACAAGAACAGCAGCAGCAGCAACGACAGTAACAGCAACAACAGCGGCAGCAGCAGCAACAACAACAGCAGGAACGACAGTAACAGCAACAACAGCGGCAGCAGCAGCAACAACAACAGCAGGAACGACAGTAACAGCAACAAGAACAACAGCAACAGTAACGGATGAGACTATAAACCGAGGCCCCGTGTTCGAGCGCATGCAGAACATCTTGAGCACACGTTAAATCCTGTTCCGCATTTCGGAAGAGTAGGCCATTGTGTGCCGGTGGGAACAGATGACAAAATTTACAAAACCGCATACACACGGGGACTGGATGTAAAAAAGCACATGAGTGCTCATTACATTATCCTCGATGTTAAAGAATAAATAAAAATAATAAATAACAACAAGAACAGCAGCAGCAGCAACAACAACAACAACAGCAGCAACAACAAGAACAACAAGCAACAACAAGAACAACAGCAGCAGCAGCAACAACAACAGCAGCAGCATCGACAGCAGAATAGTCAGAAACAGCTACAGACGGTGCTAACGACACAGACACAGGTAGGTTTGTTGCCCTGTAGAGATCATCCAGCTGACCAACCATGCCTTGGGCAGGGGGGTGGGGGGGGGGAGGGAGGGGTTTCAGGGGGGGGGGGGAGGAGAGGGGTTCAGGGGGGGGGGAAGGAGAGGGGTTCAGGGGGAGGGGGGGGGGAGGAGAGGGGTTCAAGGGGGGGGGGGGTGAGGAGGGGGGGGGCGTGTTATTTTCGGGAGTGGGTGGGGGTGTGTGTGTGTTATTCCTTGGGCAGACAGAGCTCCAAGGTTTACCAGTGGTAAGATTGTGCGTGTGTGACGGGGTTTCCCCTCTCACACCAAAACATGTAGCCCCATTCCGACATGGGGGGATGTTGTCTAAACAAGGATACCTGTGTACATACGTTTTGTGTTTGTTTTTTGTTTTAAAAAAAAAAAAAGGTTTTTGTCCCTGTTCCTACCAGCACACAATGGCCTACTCTTCCGAAAGGCGGAAGGAGCGGGGCGGGGATTTTGGCGAGTGCGCAAATTGTTTGCTGAAGCCTCGGTTTATAGTCTCATCCGGAGGACTGTTGGGGGGGGAGTGGAGTCAGCACTGATGTTAACTTCAAGGTTAAACATTCCCTAAAACGAGCGCCTCTGTGGCGGCTGTATCAGACCACGAGCGCAACGCTCTGACCACCAGGCTACCTTGCCCCCACCCCCATACCCTACATCTCTTGCGCACACGTTAAGTCCTGTTCCGCTTTTCGTAAGAGTAGGCCATTGTGTGCCGGTGGGAACGTATGAAAAAATTTACAAAACCGCATACACACGAGGACTGGAAGTAAAAAAAAGCACATAAGTGCTTATTCCATTATCCTCGATATAAAAGAATAAATAAAATAATACAATTTGTATCTTTTAACTTGGTCATAAAGCATCTCAGAACTAACAGACGTAGCTGAATTTTGAAAGTTTCATCAAATAATTGATGGCGTTCATTGCTGATTAGTACTGATGAACTGACGAAGCTGGACTTTTTTTTCTGTGAGATTCTTTGAGGTTCAGTTTGTCCATTGTTCAACTACGTAGTGATAAAACCACATCCGTAGGCTAAGGAGAACTGAAGTGGGAATCTTTGCTTTCCTATTGCTGTTGTGATGGACACGAATTGAGCATGCATTATTTTCTCTTTCTCTCCCTCCCTCCCTCTTGTTCCTCGCTCTCTCTCTCTCTCTCTCTCTCTCTCTCTCTCTCTCTCTCTCTCTCTCTCTCTCTCTCTCTCTCTCTCTCTCTCTCTCTCTCTCTCTCTCTCTCTTTCTCATCCTTGTCTGTTTAAACTGATATTGCTTCTGACTACAACATTAACAAGACAACTATAAGGCATTTAGCATTGTACTTGCAGAAAGCATTTCAGATACAAAACACAGCATAGCAAATATTGTACTGTTTCATTTTACGTCATGACCATATAATTATATTTATCCCCTTTCTCTCTCTCTTCTCTCTCTCTCTCTCTCTCTCTCTCTCTCTCTCTCTCTCTCTCTCTCTCTCCTCTCTCTCTCTCTCTCTCTCTCTCTCTCTCTCTCTCCTGTGTGTGTGTGTGTGTGTGTGTGTGGTCAGGGTTCACCCAAGAGGACGGGGGCATGGCCATGGGCAAGCTGTGCGGCCACCACTTCAGCCTGACCTCCCTCTGGCGCTTGGAGGTCCTCCACCCAAACCTGAGGACTGGCCGATATCTGGCCTACTGACAAACCTGAGGACTGGCCGATATCTGGCCTACTGACAAACCTGCCGATGAGGGACAAACTCTTCGGACCCCTGGAGGGAGGGCCTTCAGCGTAACACGGCAGCATTTGTCAGGGCCTCAGGAGTTGCTGTCTGGACGTTCGACGACGACGACGAAGAAGAAGAAGATCCTCAGCTTGAAGAAGACCCTGACTGTGCCAGCTGAAGAAGCCCCTGCTGCAGAAACGGCCGCCAGAGGCCGACGCCACGCCCCGCAAAGCAACCCGGCCCTCAGTGGCAGCAGCTGGGGTGGACGGCTACAGTGTGAGTTAGCCAGTGTGGTGAAGGAAGGGAGGCAGGAAGGAAGGAAGGAAGGAAGGAAGGAAGGCAGGAAGGAAGGAAGGAAGGAAGGAAGGCCTGTCATGTCCACCACGTCGCCATCACCGCCGCTGCCTAACGCCGCACACACCTACCTCGCTGCTGGTGGTGGGGGGGATGAGGTGGGGCCCTTGTTACCCCCCACCCCCCCCCCCCCCCCCCCCCCCCCTCCTCATTTTTTCGGCTAAGCTCCAAGGGGTTCACCCCCAAAGGGGCGAATTTTTGTGTGTGTATGCCCCAGTTTTTTCCCCCCCCCATAAAGATGCTGATAGCCGCTTTCCCGACTTGGGGATTCATCAATACTGTTTTAAATCGTTGTGTGGGGTGTGTGGTGTGGTGTGTTGCGCGCGCGCGCGCGCGATGGTTTTGAGAGATGGCCCAGGGGTAATGCCCCATGTAAAGTGCAGGTTTTTACAATTTTGGTGGATCGGTGGTCTAGAGGTAACGCCCCCTGTCTAAATGCGAAAACCCGGTCGGGTGTGGCGGGTTCATACCCCGTTTGGGCCCGAAATTTTCCCCACCCATTAGACCAAGTGGGGGTCGGGGCGCTAGTCTTTCGATGGACATAAACCGAGGCCCCGTGTGTTACACAAAATTTTCAGCGCACGAAAAAAGAACCCACGGCAACAGAGATGGCCCTGCAAAATTTTTAAAAAAAACCCCCTTAAAGGGGGAAACAAATAAGTTGCGCCCAAAAAGAAAAAGAAAAAAAAGGGTGGCGCTGCCTTGTGGCGAGGGCCTTCCCCGGGGAGAGCACCCCCAAATTCACGCAGAGAAATCTCGTGACTTAAAGTGGTAAAAAAATAAAAAAAATAAAAAAAAAGGTCAGGGTTAAAACCCTTTCCAAAAACCATCTCCCAGCCCACGAGTTGTGGTCTTGATCTAGTCTTTCGGGTAAATTCATAATGCAAATGCTGACGAAAGGAAAACAGTGAAACAAAACAAAGGTGAATCTTCTTTCATCGAATCTCAGACAGCAACTATTGTTGTTGTCTTGAGCGAAAATCCCTTGCGCTCCCTTAAGGCCTGGAAGTCGGGCCCACGAAACCGACTTCGCAGGATACGAAATGAATGAACTTTTCAGTTTCACAGCACCAAATTTTGGGGAATTCTTTACCATCCATTTTTTGAAACACTCATACCTGTTTTTTTAAAACCCAACTTCGGACTCTTTTTACAGGCGTCCCCTTTAGGGTGGTTTTTTTAAAAATTTGGGGTAGGTGCAAGTATGAAGAGTTTTGTAAGTTGTTCATATTGGTGTGGTGTGGTTGTCAAGTCAAGTAATTTCAATCAATAAAAATTTTTTTTCCCAGAGGGTACATTGAATAAGCAATGCTTTTCTTTTTTTTCACAAACCATCATCTAAAACAAATTTGTAATGATTAACTAAACACTACATTTTTGCATCGTTTACCATTAAATCAAAAAATAAACCCGGTGTGTGTTTTGGGGTGGGGTGTTGTTGGGGGAAGGGGGGTGGGGATTTTTGTTTTTTTGTTTTTGTTTGATTCCCCCCCCCCTTCTTTGGTATGTGTGTTATTTATTGTGGGGTTGGGATTTTTTTTTTTGTTTGTTTGTTTTTGTTTGGGGTTTGTGTGTGAGTGTGGTGGGTTTTTTTTTGGGGGGGGGGGGGTGGTGGGGGGAAGGGGTTCCCCGGGAGGCTCCGGGGAGATTGGGGGGAATGGCAGGAGGTTAAGACGTTCGCCTCCCCCAAGTAAAACCGTGGGTTTGGGGTTTGATTCCCCCTCGCCCTTTTTCCGTTTGCCAAAAAATCGAATGAAGTCAAAGTTCTTGGGGTGAGACATAAACCCAGGCCCCGTGTGCAACCAACAGAAAATCTTGCGCACACGTTAAATCCTGTCCCCTTTTCGAAAAAGAGGCCATTGTGTGCCGGGGGGAAAAGATGACAAAATTTACAAAACCGCAATACCGGGGGCTGGATGTTAAAAAAAAGAAAATGAGGGTTTTTCCATTTCCCCAGAAAAAAAAAAATAAACTGAGCGCTTTGATTTGTTGCTTTATAAGATTTAGCGCTTAAAAAAAATTTTAACATTATTATTATTTTTATTTTTTTTGTATGCAAAACCCTTTGACCCCCATTAATTTAAGGGAGCGCTTCAGACTTTGGGGGAAATTTTTGCTGTTTAAGAAGGAAGGGCGGGCGGTTTTAAGGCCCACCTGCCGACAAGTAAACCGGAGGTTCTGGGTTTTACCTCAGCCTTGCCCTTTCTTCCCAGTTTGACGAGAAAATCGAACTGAATGTCAATCTTTCGGTTGAGACTATGAACCGACACCCCGTGCGCGATCGCATACACGCAGAACATTTTGCGCGCGCGTTAAAAACCCGTTCTGCGTTTTAGAAGAGTAGGCCATTTCGAACTGGTAGGAAGGGATGACATCATTACTTACTTACTTAGGCCCATCACTCCCCCTGGAGCATAGGCCGCCGACAACAGTCCGCCAGTGTCCTCTGTCCTGGGCTATTCTCTCCAGCTGTCTCCAGGTATATCCCATCTTTCTGGTTTCTGCCTCAAGGTCGCGTCGCCAGGTGTTTCTTGGCCTTCCTCTTTTTCGTTTTCCCTGGGGGTTCCATGATAGTGTCTGCCTTGTGATTTTGCTGGCTGGCTTTCTCAGGTGTGCCCAATCCATCCCCATCTCTCCTGCGCCGGATTTCATTTTCGGTGGCAGCTGGTTGGTACGTTGCCACAGGTCTGCATTGCTGATGGTGTCGGGCCAGTGGATCTGGAGGATTCGTCTCAGGAGCTGTTGTATGAAGGTCTGCACTTTCTTGTGGTGGTCTTTGTGTTATCAATGTCTCCCGCTCCTTATAGTAGGACTGACTTGACGTTGGAGTTGAACAGCCTGATTTTGTGCGGGTCGACACAACCTTGGAGCTCCAGATGTTCTTCAGTTTGCAAGTACGCTGCCCTCCCCTTTGCCAATTCTTGCTCTGACGTCTGCGTCTGTGCCGCCCTGCATGTTAATGATGCTACCCAGGTACGTGAATGTCTCCACTTTTCCAAGCTCCTTCCCATTTAGTGTGACTGGGTCCTCCATCGGGCGTTGATCTTGAGAATCTTGGTTTTGCCTTCATGGATCTTGGGGACCAACTTGTAATGAGGTGGCTGCAAAGTTCTGTAGTCTTGTCCTGCATCTGTTGGCGGCTGTGGGAAAAGCAGGGCCAGGTCGTCTGCAAAGTCGAGATCATCCAGCTGGTCCACAGTGCCCACTGGATTCCATTTCTTCTGTATGCCGTTGAAGTCTTCATGGCCCAAATCGATCGCCAGGAGGAAGAGGAAAGGTGACAGGAGACAGCCTTGTCTGACTCCGGTCTTCACCTCAAAGTGTTGTGAGTTGTCCTCCATGGACCACCGGGAGGTCATTCTTTCATAGGATTTCTTGATAAAGTTGACCTGTTTGGTTGGGCACTCCATGGTGGGCGAAGCATATTCCAGAGGGTGTTGCGGTCCACACTGTCAAAGGCTTTCTCATAATCAACAAAGTTGATGTATAAAGATGAGTTCCACTCTAAAGATTGCTCAACGATGATGCGCAAGGTGGCAATTGATCTAGGGCATGATTTTTTGGCGGAAGCCGGCCTGTTGGTCTCGGAGGAGAGGTTCGACTGCATTTTTCTTTCTCTCGAGGAGGATCCTGTTAAAGACTTTTCCTGGCACCGACAGAAGCATTATCCCTCTATAGTTGGCACAGTTGCTGAGGTCTCCTTCTTGGGTAGCTTGATGAGGTCCCCTCCTTCCAGTCTGATGGTATTTCCCTTCCTCTTCCCAAATCTTCCCAAAGAGAGGGTACAGCATCTCTACCGTGGTCTCCAGGTCTGCCTGAGTGCTTTGCTGGGATGTTTGTCGGCCCTGCTGCCTTGCCATTTCTCAGCATTTTGATGGCTTTCCTGATCTCCCCCCTGGTTGGTTGCTCACAGTTGATGTCTAGGTCTCTATCAGCAGGGTCGATGTCCGGGGGGTTTGAAGGGACGGGTCTGTTTCAGGAGTTCCTCAAAGTGCTTGCCCATCTGTTTCAGTTGCCCTTCTGTTCCCAGGATGGTGTTTCCTTTCTTGTCTTTGACTGGTCGCTCAAAGGCCTGCTGTACTTCCCTGAGAGTTTTTTTAGTGGTGTCATACGCAGCTTATGTTGTTATGGCTGCTGCTTCCTCGGTTCCTCTGCCAGGCTGGGCGATGTACTTGCGCTTGTCTGTTCTTGCGCTCCTCTTGACTTCTCTGTTGGGTTCTGTGAATCTGCTTGTGTCTTGGCCTTTGCTGCTCTTGTCCGGCTGTTGTTTACTGATGCATTCTTCTGCTTTCTCTTTTCAATCTTGCCCATTGTGACTGCCGATATCCATTTCCCTTTTGTTGGTGTCTCTTGGGGCCCCCCTACTTCCTGACAGGTTGAGTCAGTGTCTCTTTCACTTTCTTCCACTGGCTCTTGATGTCAGTCTCTTCTTCAAGCAGTTCTTGTAAATGCTGGTACTTGTTGTGAGGGACAGCTGAAAATTTTTATTTTGTCTTTGTGTCTTTCGCGGCTGGGTTGTACTTCTCCTCTTTGTTGTGCTTCCTCCAGTCTCTTCACTTTAGCTCAGCCTGGCTACCCAAAGGGTGTCGATGCAACGTCCCTGCTCCTCTTGCACCCTTCCCCTGTAGTGTCTCGATTTTTGGCCTGCAGATATGGTCGTTGGGGTTTCCGTCACATGTTTGGTGAAAAACCCCGTTGCTTATGTATCTTTTAGTGGGGAAAATGCGCCACCGATTACCAGATTGTTGATAGCACAGAAAGTCTGCAAATCTCTCGCCATTCTCATTCATCTCTCCTAATCCGTTCTTCCCAATCATCTTTCCCCGCATCCTGTGTTGGGCTTGTCCGATCTTGGCATTGAAATCACCCAATAGGATGTTTATTATCTTTTGGGTATCAATTCGATTCTGGTTGTGTATTGTCTTTGGGTTTTCACTGGATGTTATACTGGTATTGGCAATGACTTCTTCTTTTGTCGAGATAATTTATCTTGTGTTTCTCTCGCCTCATTAGGGGTTTTGGGGCCCTAAAACTGGGTGTTCTTGTTGGACTTTCTTTTCTTGGCCCGAAAAAGCCGCAAATTCTTTCCGTGTGCTTCTCCTTTCAGGGCTGTGCCAGGGTCTTGACCCAACAATGAGGGTAGCCTTCTGGTTTTAGGTTGTTTTTCCGGCTCATAATGCCCCCATTCTCAGTGACTTCCTTTGTCCGACTGTGTCCAATGGGTCTCACTGATGCCAAGCAATGTGAGGTTGTAGCTTTTCATCTCTGTGCTACTTGTGTTGTTTTTTCCCGTCTCATACAGGGTCCTCACATTCCATGTTCCGACGTTGATGTCCTGGTCGATAAAAGGGGGGTCGGCCTTGTGGCTTCCGTAGACTCACGGCTTTCACCACATGGCGTCATACATCCTCTTGGCGAGGACCCTTCCTTTCCCAGGGCAGTAGTCTCTTGGTCCGTTGTTGGCGTTTCTGTAGCAAACTTTGTTTTCACGGGGTGGGGTTGCTAGCCCCACGCCCAACCCTCCTCCTTTCTCATCCGGGCTTGGGACCGGCAATGGCAGAGTTGGATGACATCATGTTTTTAAAAATTGCACACAGGTGTCATGTGTAGTCACCATCCCCAAAGTCAGATTATGTCTATCTTAATGATAGGAAAAAACAACACAAGGGTGGCATACACAAAAATCTCGCCATTTTAAATTTATATTAAAAAAATGTTTTAATTAAAAATTTTTTTATATTCTTTCATATCGAGGATAATGGAATAAGCACTTGTGTGCTTCTTTTTTTTATCATCCAGTCCCCGTGTGTATGCAGTTTTGTAAATTTTATCATCTGTTCCCACCGGCACACAATGGCCTACTCTTACGAAGAGCGGAACAGGATTTAACGTGTGCGCAAGATGTTCTGCGTGCGTTCGCACACAGGGCCTCGGTTTATAGTCTCATCCGAAGGATGCTCTAGCCCAGGAACGGGATTAAATGCTGTTGAATTTGTGTATTATGCACACGCGGTTTTGTGTGTGTGTGTGGTGTGTGTGTGTGGGGTGTGTGTGTGTGCCCCCGCACGCGCGGGGGTGTACGCCCACTTTGTTAGTGGGTAATTTCATGTGCTGGAGTGAAAGACTTGGTTACCGCCCTTTGTCTTTGAGTTGCTAAAGCAGGATTTTGTGCTTTATCACAATGATTCCTTATCAGCACTTTTACAGTAAGTAAAAAGGAACCATAGCGAAACATGAGCTGACACTGGCCAAAGTATGTAGCAATTCCCGAAGTTGGAATGCGGCAACCTATAATTATGGTGAGGGGGGGAGGCGATTGCATACACACTTATTCAGCGCACGTTAAAGAACCCACGGCAACAAGAGAGTTGTCCCTGGCAAAATTCTTAGAAAAAAAGCCACTCTGATAGGGAAACAAATACAGCTGCAGACCAAAAAAAAGGGGGTGGCGCTGCTCTTGTGGCGACGCACTCTCCCCGGGGAGAGCAGCCCGAGTTTCACGCAGAGAAATCTCGTGACTTAAAGTGGTATGAATAAATAAATAAATAAATAAAATAAATAAAAAGTCTCACCATTGTTGAATATCAGCGAGGAAGGAAAACAAAAATCTGTAGCAAAACCACTCTCTCCTCAAGGCATGGTATTTGTTGACTTAAAAAAACCAAAAGATTAATGCATGCATATCTAAGCAAATAATATGAAGTATAGATTGACTGAAAAAGGAAAGAGAGTTTACAAACAAGGAAAATAAAGAAATGTACTAAGTACATTAAAATGAATAATGAAAAGAACTCTCTGGGCAGTTTTTTTTTTATTTACCGGCATTTTGACCAATGCATGGACGAATATATCAATAAGTCATTAAATATTTTGTTGTTGTTGTTGTTGTTGTTTATCACTTGGCTAGAGCTATGAGGTTCACCAATGGTGAGATTAAATTTTTAAATTTTTAAATTTTTTAAAAATTAAAACATATTGTGTGTGTGGTGGTGGTGGTGTGGTGGTGGGGGGGGGGGGGGGAGCGGCGGGGGTGGGGGTGGGGGGGGGGGGTTGTAATCACTAGTCTACAGATCCGATGTTTCACTTATAGTGAGAGTTTTCGTAATCAATCCACCATTAAGGCAGCTGCACTCCGACTTCGGGAATTTAAAAAATAACTAATGACTAGGAATTATGTAGACCGGGGGAAAAAATCGTGTGGCGCTGTTCTGTGATCACACACACACACACACACACACACCACACACAACACACACACCACACACACACACACACACACACACACTACACACACACACACACATCTCTCTCTCTCTCTCTTCTCACTCTCTCTCATCTTTCTTCTCTTTCTCTCTCTTTCTCTCTCTCTTGGTTATCGTTTTGTTATGATTTTGAGAAACTATATGTATATTGATTATTATCCAGACATAGGAAGGTACACTTAGATCAAAATAGTGAATTGTGTTTGATACATAATGTATTTTTATGTATTTGTGCATTGTCTTCATTATTTCTTTCACTGAAAGTGAGCTTGGTATTGTGTATGTTATCCGTTTTTTGCCCACTCTGTGGCATTGTCAATTTCTCCTACACCAACCATGTATTATGGCCTAAGGCTGAGATACATTAAATTTCTTAGTTCTGAGTTCTCTCTCTCTCTCTCTCTCTCTATCTCTACTCTGCCTCTCTCTCTCCTCTCTCTCTCTCTCTCTCTCTCTCTCCTCTCTCTCTCTCTCTTTTGGGAGACATTACGTAAGCAAACAGCGGAAGATGAAGTTCATTTTGTGCTGTGCTGTCCAGCATTAGAAGATGTTAGACAGAATTACATTCCGGTAAAGAAATAGTAGACAGCCCAATAATTTATTTAGATTCTGTCTACTCATGGCATCTAGTCACCCTGAGATTGTGCGCAGCCTCGCTTTATATTTGTGTAAAGCCTTTAGAATAAGAGATATCTTGTGTCATATTTTTTGTAACTGGTTTTTTTTTTTATTGTGGTGGCTGTGGTTATACAATAACATTTTGTTTTTTTTGGTGCTTCCTTATTTTTCTCACTAAAATACTAAGCAGTTCGGCAACCCCCCTTCATGTATGGGCCAATGGCCTTTTTGTGAATAAATCGTTCGAGTTGGAGTTGGAGTTGGAGTTCTCTCTAGGGAGATCTGCTGTAGTTACAAACGCTGTCCTAACACACGCATGTAGATGTCTTTTTTTCGTTCCTCGGCTAGAGCTCCGAGGTTCACCAATGGTGAGATTTTGCGTATGCGACCGTTTTTGCCCCCCATGAAGGTAGCCGCATTCCGACTTCAAGTAGCATACAGAATGAAACGTTTGTGCACTTTGTGTAGTCGTGGACGTCAGTTTCTCTAGCAGACAGCTCTGTATATCTCGCTTGTATGCTTGCCATAACCATTCATTTTTTTCCCCTGACAATTTTGATGAGATGACTCGTGAATAAAATTTGTGTTGTGCTGATTCATACGGAATCGTTACGGTTCATCTGTACTATTTAATACGCGTGTTTACTGATATAATCGAATTTGGGTCCTTTGCTGAATTCGTACTAGTATCTCGATGCAAAAATAATATAATCATATTTGCATTCGTTGCTTTTGTAGTGTGTGCTTTGAACGAAAAATGTTTTGTTATTCCAGAGGTGAAAAGATAGCGAATTTGTACAGCCGTAAATAGTTCTACAGCATTGTTGTTCCATGCAAGTGTGATTCATTTTCATGATTGATTTATGTAAAATTATGTGTGGGTACATACCATTGTTGCATGTTATATCAGGCTGGTTCTGTGCAGCCTGTCTAGATGCCAGTATGAAACTTTTTTGTATCGCAGTTTTGTTGTTGTTTTTAAAAAAAATTAGTTTTGTAAATCATTTCAAGAATTTATGAGAGTGTTACATGGAGAATGGTATCTCTGAGTGGATATTTGGAAATAACTGCGAATGTACGTGTAATGTGAAAAAGAGAAGAACAGAACATAATGTGTGTGTGCGCATAGGATGAAAAGGAGTGAAATTGTTCTTTGTTGATGTTGTTGTTGTTGTTTTCTTTTTTCTTTTAAATTTATCGACACGATGTGAAGTGTGCAGCTTTCTTTATATGAAAATGGTAATAAATACAAAGACCAGATATTTTTGTTGTGCCTTTGAATTCTATTTGTGAAAATGTGTGTGTGTATGCTTGCGTGCGTGTGCGTGCGTGCGTGCGCGTGCGTGTGTGTGTGTGTGTGTGTGTGTTCGTCCAGACGAAACAGATCTGGGGCATTTTATTTTTGAGGGGCTTTCCTGACCTCTGCTGACTGGTCATTCAAATACGCAGCACACAGAGAAAAACAACAACAATAATAATGACAATAATAAACAACAACAATAATAACAATAATAATGACAACAACAATAATAATAACAATCACAACAACATCATAAAAAAACAAGAACAGCAACAACAATCATCATCATCACCATCCTCATCATTATCATCATCATCATCGAAATGATGATGATAACATATGGAGTTCATATAGCGCTGAATATTGTACAGCAACAAAAACAACAATTACAATAATGATAATAACGTATGGAGTTCATATAGCGCTGAATATTGTAAAGCAACAAATCAAAACATCTGATTTTTTTTTTTACCCCCCTCACCACCCTCACTTTTTTTTTGACGACCATTTTTACTAAAACTTTTTTTTTCATTTTTGGCGTACACACTTATAATTAAGGTTGCTAAGAGTGGAGGTTATATACAACATTTTGACAAAATATGGGGACATGAAAATATATTTTAGAGTATTTATTCGAGGTTTTAGTTTTTAATTCCGCGATCCACTGCCCCCAAACCCCCCCGCCAGATATAGCTGACGCGCTCTTCATTTTTCCCACCCCCACCGTCGGTATCTGCCTTATTAGACTGCGAAATCCCCCACCGACAACAGCTCACTTTCATTTTCCACCAAAAAAAAAAAGGGGGTTTTTTTTTTTGGTTTTTTTTTTTTTTTAAATTTTTTTTTTGGGGGTTTTTTTTTTTTTTTTCCCCCCGGGGGGGGTTTTTTGGGGGGGGGGGGAAAATTTTTTTGGGGGGGGGGTTTTTTTGGGGGGTTTTTGCCCCTTTTTTGGGGTTTTAAAAGGAAAAAAAAAAAATTTTTTTGGGGGTTTTTTTTTAAAAAAAAAAAAAAAAAAAAAAAAAAAAAAAAATAAAAACAAAAAAAACAAAAAAAACCAAAAAAAAAAAAAAATTTTAAAAAAAAAACAAAACCCAAAAAAAAAATTTTATTTTTTTTAAAAAAAAAAAAAAAAAAAAATTTTAATTTTTAAAAAAAAAAAATTTTTTTTTTTAAGTTGGGAAAAAAAAAGAATTTTTTTTTTAAACCCCCCCCTTTTTTTTTTTTTCCCCCCTTTTTTTTTTTTTTTTTTCCCCCCCTTTTTTTTTTTTTCCCAAAAATTTTTAAAATTTAAATTTTAAAAAATTTAAAAAAGGGGAAAAAATTTTTTTTAAAATTTTTTTTTTTTTTTTTTCCCCCCCCCTCCCACCCCCCCCCAATAAGGGGCCCCCTTTTTATTTTTCCCCCCCCCCGGGGTTTTTTTTTTGGGGGAAAACCCCCCCCCAAAAAAGGTTTTTTTTTCCCCAAAAAAAAAAAAATTTTTTTCTGCTTTGGGTTGGGGGTTTTTTTTTTCACGGGAATTTTGGGGTTTTGGGGGGTTTTTTTTTTTTTAAAAAAAAAAGGAAAAAAAAAAAAAAAAGGAAAAAAGACAGAAAAAAAAAAAGAAAAAAAAAGCCCCCCCCCCCCTCGAAAAAAAAAAAAAAGACCCCAAAAAAAAAAATTTTTTTTTTAACAAAAAAACCCCTTTTTTAAAAAAAAAAATTTTCCCCCCCCCCCCCCCACCAAAACCCCCCCAAAAAAAAAAAAAAAAAAAAAACAACAAAACCCCCCCCCAAAAAAAAAAAAAAAAAAAACCTCCAAAAAAAACAACGAAAATTTTTTAAAAAAAAAAAA
>CM054150.1:12243154-12255654 GCA_028751875.1 Rapana venosa | reverse complement strand
AGGGGTTTTTTTTTAAAAAATTTTGGGAAAGGGGGAAAAATTTTGACGGGGGGGGGTTTTTTTTTTTTTGGGGGGGGGGGGGGCCCCGGGGGGGGGGGGTTTTTTGGGGGGGGGTTTTTTTTTTTTCCCCCCCCGGAAGGGGGGGGGGGGGGGAAAAAAACCCCCCCAAAAAAAAGGGGGGGGCCCCCCCTTTTTTGGGTTTTTTTTAAAAATTTTTCGGCGGGGGGAAAAATGACCCGGGGGGGGGGAAAAAAAGGGGGGGAGGGGGGGTTGGGGGGGTTTTTTTTTTTTTCCTTTTTTTTTTTTTTTTTTTTTTTTTTTTTGGGGGTTTTTTTTTTTTGGGGGGGTTTTTTTTTTTGGGGGGTTTTTTTTTTTTTTTTTTTCCTTTTTTTTTTTCCTTTTTTTTTTTTTTTTTTTTTTTTTTTTTTGGTTTTTTTTAAAAAAATTTTTTTTTTTTTTTTTTTGGGGGTTTTTTTTTTTTTTTTAAATTTTTTTTTTTTGGGGGGTGGGGGGGGTTTTTTTTTTTTTTTTTTTTTTTTTTTTTTTTTTTTTTTTTTTTGGGGGGGGTTTTTTTTTTTTTTAAAAAATTTTTTTTTTTTTTTTGGGGGAAAAAATTTTTTTTTTTTTTTTTTTTTTTTTTTTTTTTTTTTTTGGGGGGGGGGGGGGGTTTTTTTTTTTTTTTTTTTTTTTTTTTTTTTGGGGGGGGGGGGGTTTTTTTTTTTTTTTTTTTTTTTTTTTTTTTTTTTTTTTTTTTTTTTTTTTTTTTTTTTTTTTTTTAAAAAATTTTTTTTTTTTTTTTTTTTTTTTTTTTTTTTTTTTTTTTTTTTGGGGGGTTTTTTTTTTTTTTTTTTTTTTTTTTTTTTTTTTTTTTTTTTTTTTTTTTTTTTTTTTTTTTTTTTTTTTTTTTTTTTTTTTTTTTGGGGGGGGGGTTTTTTTTTTTTTTTCTTTTTTTTTTTTTTTTTTTTTTTTTTTTTTTTTTTTTTTTTTTTTTCTTTTTTTTTTTTTTTTTTTTTTTTTTTTTTTTTGGGGGGGGGGGTGGGCTTTTTGGGGGGGGGGGGGGGTTTTTTGGGGGGGGGGGAAAGGGGGGGGGTTTGGGGGGGGGCCCGGGGGGAAAAGGGGGGGGGTTGGGGCCCCGGGGGGGGGGGGCCCGGGGGGGGGGGGGGCCCCCTTTCCCCCCCCCCCCCTTTTTTCCCCCGGGGGGGCTAAAAAGGGGGGGGGAGGGTTAAAAAAAAATTTTTTTTTTTGGGGGGGGGGGGCCCCCCCCCCCTTTTTGGGGGGGGGGGGGGAAAAAAAAAAAAAGGGGGGGGGGGGGGGAAAAAAAAAAAAAAAAAGGGGGGGAAAGGGGGGGGCCCCCTTTTAAAAAAGGGGGCCCCTTTTTAAAATTTGGGGGGAAAACCAATCAAAAAAACAAAACCAAAATAGCAACAAAAAAAGCTTTAATAAATATTTTTTTAAATTCTTTTATATTTTATTATTTTATACCGAGGATAATGGAATAAGCACTTATGTGCTGCTCTTTTTTAACATCCAGTCCTCGTGTGTATGCGGTTTTGTACATTCTGTCATGTTACCACCGGCACACAATGGCCTACTCTTACGAAAAGCGGACCAGGATTTTAACGTGCGCGCAAGATGTTCTGCGTGCGTTCGCACACGGGGCCTCGGTTTATAGTCTCATGCGAAGGACTTTTTGGGGAGAGTGGAGTCTGCACTGATGTAAACTCCAGGGAGAATCCCCCCCCCCCCCCCCCCCCCCCCCCCCCCCCCTTGACGGGAATGGAACCTGGGTCGTCAGATTGCGAGCGCAATGTTCTGAGACCACTGGGCTATCCCGTCCCTCCCCCCTCCCCCCCCCCCCCTCCCCCCCACTAGAGAATGGTAGTAAGCTGGATCTAGATTTGACCATCTATTCTCATACTGACAATGGTTCAAGACAATACTGACTTTCTTTTGGTTGTTGTTTTTTTCGTTCCTCGGCTAGAGCTCCGAGGTTCACCAAGGGTGAGAGTTGGCCTATGCCACCGGTGTTTGTTTTTTTTACCCTCCATAGACAGCGGCATTCCGACTTCGGGGATGGTGTCTGACCACGGCACCAACATGCATGCGTTGTTGTTTTTTTTTTTTTTAATTGTCATTCGTCTCTACTTGCTCCAAGTGACCTTCTCTTCCGAAAGACGCAACTGGTTTTTTAACGTGTGCGCGCATGCAAGATGTTCTACGTGCGTTCGCACACGGGATTTCGGTTTCTAGTCTCATCCGAAGGACTTTCAGGGGAGTGAGGTCGGCACTGATGTTAACTCCCGAAGGAAGAATCCCCTCGAACGCGCTGGTGGTTCGATCCCCAGGGGCTGGACCCTGGCCATCAGGTCACGCGCGCAACGCTCTAACCACTATGCTATCCCGCCCCGCCCCCCCCTTCCCCCCCTTGACTAATTTAACTGCCTAAGAAGGAAGGTGTGGCAGGATGGTTAAGACACGTTCGCCTGCCCCAACAAGTAAAACCCTGAGGTTCTGAGTTCCATTTCCCCAGCCCTCGCCCTTTCTTTCCAAGTTTAGAGAGAAGAAAGGACCAAAAAAATCGAATTTTAAAGTCGAAAGTCCTTCGGAATTTAGGACGCAAAACAACGAAAACCAGTGTGGGAACGGGACGTAAACATCCTTCGCGTAGATAAAACCCGGTCCGCCTTTAGGAAATTAGGCATTGTATGCCAGTGGGGAAAACACAACCCCAGATGCACACAGGTGTCGTGTTAGCACCACCCTGTGCGGACTTTGGCTACTAAAGGGAGTGGGGGGTGGGGGGGGGGGGGGGGGGGGGGGGGGGGGGGGGGGGGGGGGGGGGGGGGGGGGGGGGTTGGGGGGTTGCGGATCACATAGCATAAATCTCCCCATTGGTGAACCTCGGAGCTCTAGCCGAGGAACGAAAAAAAAAACAGCAACCAAAAACCCACCTGACTTCTTATTTGACTCCTTGGGAAGTCATTTGGGCAGTGTGTCTGCAGCGAGCTGAACCTGGCGGAGCCCATCCCTGGCCAGTTCGTAGATTGCATGCTGGGTATGTTCACGTCATCCCATGTCACTGGTCACAGCTGGCCTCCCCTTCCACGACAAATGAACGGAGTTGAATCCCCGAAGTCGGAATGCGGCTACCTTGATGGTGGTGGGTAAAAAACGGTCGCGTACGAAAAAAAATCTTACTATTGGTGAAACCTTAGAGGTACTAACGGAGGAATGGAAATAATAATAATAATAATAATAATAATAATAATATATGGAATTTATATAGCGCTGAATCTTGTAAAAACAAAACAAATCGAAGCGCTTGCACTCAAATCATTTTCACGCATGCAACTCTCATTCAACATAATGAACAACAGATTCCAAATCCATGCGCGCGCACACACGCACGCACGTACGCACGCACGCACGCACACACAACACAGACACACAACACACACACACACACACACACACACACACACACACACACACACACACACACACACACACACACACACACTCGCGAACACACTTAGGAGGTGAAGGATGCTGTTGAAAATTAGGGACAGATATGTGGGGGGAAAGTCTCAGGTAGGAAATAAGTGTTTTAAGGCTGGATTTGAAGGTATCAAATGAAGGCTTTTGGCGAAGTGAAAGAGGGAGGTCATTCCAGGTGGATGGACCAGAAATAGCAGAAAGAGCGACGGCCAACACGAGTCTCTGACGTGTGTACAATATGTTCTACATGTGTTGGCACAGGAACGTGGTGTTTGGTCTCATTGGTAAGATTTTCAGAGGAATAGAGTTGAAATGAATGGCAACCCCAAGGGGTGTGGTGTGTGTGTGGTGGGGGTGGGGAAGGGGTGGTGGTGGTGGGGGTCGTGGTGGTGGTGGCAGGATCTCAAAGAAAAGTCTTTTATTAGGAGTTCTGAAAAGAACGATTGAAAACAGTCTAAATTCTTCAACTCTCATATTTTTAGCCTACCCAGAAAACAGGGCTGACACACCAGGGAGAGTGGAAGGAAGGAAAGAGAGGTAGAGGAAGACCAAGACGTCAATGGGCAGACGATGTCCAAGACTGGACAGGCAGTAGAGTGGCTGAGTGCATGAGACCACTGGCCCAATACTGATCGACTTGGAGATGATCCATGGCACGTCAGCCCCAGTCTTGGGGACGACACCTAGTCCATCCATCCATCCATTTAACAATCCATCCATCTATTTATTCATTTAACAATCCATCCATCCATCCACCCATCAATCTATCCATCCACCCACCCACCCACCCATCCATCCATCCATCCAACAATCCGTCCATCCAGTTAAAAATCCATCCATCCATCCATTTAACAATCAATCCATCCATCCACCCATCAATCCATCCATCCATTTAACAATCCATCCATCCATCCAGAATGCACAGACCGTTTCAAAAACCGATTTTGATTTCATTTTTTCATAACTTTAAACCATTTGTGATTAATAAAACAAACCCAAAGGAAACTGGTATGCCTTTCATTAGCATTCAAACTTTCTGTAGATCCTTGTTTAGCAAGAGCATTAGTTATTTTCTTACCTGAGCAGGCTGACTCCAACTCTATACGAATACCAAAAACCCGAACAGTTTATTATCTATAAAAAAAACCCACGATAATTTCACTTGGGTCACAAGCATAGCTGAAAATAACCAACAAGTAAAACATTTAGCACATGGAACAGCACTAGCAAGCATCACAGTTTCAGGCAATTTCTTACACTCATGAACAAAGAACATTCATACACCAGTGATGTCCATAGGTTATATGTGCATACAAGTACTCGGGTGCTGGCGCATGTGCGAACGACACATACACGCACGCACGCACGCACGAACGCACTCGCGCACGCACGCACGCAAGCACGCACACACACACATACATACATACACACACACACACGCGAACTCCAGAACTGATGTAACATATCACACAATGAAACACGCCATAATATGGCTGATCCCAATAGTGATTTGGTTGAAAAAGATTGAAATTAATCATCATCAAAATTGCGCACAATCCTTGTGTCCTACGTCCAACTGAATCTCTCTCTCTCTCTCTCTCTCTCTCTCTCTCTTGTGGAATGTACTACGAAAAAACGGTGTAAATGGTAAATTATATATGGCCCTTAGAGCTATTTATAACTCAGTACTAGCATGTGTGCGTGCAGGAAATGAATATTCCGATTTCTTTGAATGCCCCAAGGGAGTGAAGCAGGGTTGTATTTTGAGCCCACAAATGTTTTCGTTTTTTTTAATGAATTAGCGATTGAGCTGTCAAGGAAAGGAAAGCACGGCATTCAATAATTCCTGGAGCAACCGAGGTGTTCTTATTACTTTTTGCTGATGATATTATTCTTTTGTCTGATACTGTTATTGGTTTGCAACATCAGTTAAATATCTTAAAAGAGGAGGCAGATAATTTTGATTTATCAGTAAATATGGATAAAACAAACATTATTGTTTTTAGAATGGGTGGGCATTTATCAGTTCGTGAAAAATGGTTGTATGGAAATGCTGAAGGCAAAATAGTTAATACGTATAAATACTTAGGGATGATGTTTTCAACAAAACTTAGTCTAAATTTTGCATGGCAGGATTCTTGTAGGAAGGGGAAAAAGGGTGTAATAGAAATCCTAAAAACATTACGAAAGCTGAACTCCATAGACTGTTCCCTATTCTGGAAATTATTTGACACACAGATAGAACCCATGCTTACATACGCTTCAGAGATATGGGGATTATATGTAAATACGCACATGGAAAAAGTTCACACATTGCCATGAAACGTTTTTTAAATGTGCCAATACATTCATCTAATACTGTACTATATGGAGAGACAGGAAGATATCCTTTATATATAAGAACTTTTGTCAAATGCATTAGATATTGGTTAAAACTATTGAAACTTCCACAAACACGTTTATGTAGACAGTCTTACGATATGCCAATTATACAGATGGAGTGGGGGAAAGAGAACTGGGCATATCAAGTTAAAAGAGTTTTATCAGAGCATGGCTTCGGGATTGTATGGATGTCTCAGGAAGTAGGTAATGAGCGTCAGTTTCTTTCGGAATTTAAAGATAGGCTTATTTGCTCTTTTAAACAAACGGGCACTCAGATTTGGAAAGTAAAAATAAATATAGCTGGTTCTTTTCGTTCAAATCTGTCTTTCAGACAGAAAAATATCTATCAATAGTTACTGATAAATGGCACAGGCTTAATTATGCTCGATTCATGTTAAGAACACTGGGGTTTTTAAAGCTAACAAAAGATGGTTCCAGACTGAGACAGCCATGCAATTACCATGTCCATTATGTGGTCATACTGTTGATGATGAAATTCATTTTTTGTTTCAATGTAAAGCATATGAAACTATACGAAAGAAACATAATTTCCTAAGTTCACAAGAAACAGAAAGTCCAGATATTATTTCTATTTTGTCGTCTGAAAACGAACATGTAATTGAATCTGTAGCTAAGTTTATTGCAGAAGCACAAAAATTAAGACAAAGCCATGTCAGCACCAATTATATAAATATGTAATGATATAGTCACTTAACGAGCAATGTATTCTCAAGTAAGCAGAGTTAAAAAGGCTGACATATATCACTTATAATTTGAATGGATGGTCGATTCGAATGTTGTTTTTGCATTTCAGTTTGATTTTCCTTTTTCTTTTCTTTGTATGAACTAGGTGATTTGTAAATGTACAGACACCAATGTTATCATTATAATTAGTCTGCTATAGTGGAAAGGATGCTTTCTTTTGCCAAACTTAATTGTATTAAAACACGTATTTAACTTTTTATTACTGTTTCACAAACATATTTGTGTTACCCCCCTTGTCAAAAGGCCTAGTAGGGCAATGACAATAAACCCTTTTAAAGGGTTAAGCGTTAAAGCGTCTCTCTCTCTCTCTCTCTCTCTCTCTCTCTCTCTCTCTCTCTCTCTTCTCTCACTTGTCTGACCAGTGCGGGTTTGGCATTGGAGTTGTTCAATCTTTGTTCAGTAGTAGACTTCAAGTAGAGGTTAAGCTATTTTGTTTACCTAAAAGGATCTGAGATCTAGGAACTCTACAAAACCTTTGAGATGGAAGGAATTCCAAAGATTCAGCCAGCACGCGCGTGCCATCATTCGTCATTTTTTTCGCTCTGTCTCTCACGTGTAACTCGTACAGATCGTTTCGTTTCATTTTCGTAGAGCCCACAGTTTCGCTACATTCGTGGTACACTTTTGTTTCGGAACGTGTCTGTTTTAGACGTGCAACGCTTTATGCCAACATATCAACAACAACAACATCAAAAAAGGTAGTCTCAATAAAGCATCTTATTCCATTATCCTCGAAATAAAAAGAATAAAATAATTTTAAAAAGAATCTATAGAAACTCTGCACAAACTGAAACAGTTACCTGGAGACTCCTGAGCTTTTGAAGGACAAAGATACCAGAAGGACATTTCTCATTTGTCACATCTGTATTGGCAGTAAAATTGAACTTATTATCAATGACAGTACCAAAGTATTTATATTCACGAACACGTTCGATCTTTTTATACCCCATCCATGTGCAGATTTTGCACATGCTCTGTTGTTGGGTTGTTTTTTTAAAAACAAAAATCAATCCACATTTCTGCAGGCCTAGTCTTTTTTTTTAACACGAAAGTCGAGACTGTTTCTTTAACACAAGGAGGAAAACGGTTCGACTTGTTTTGAATGCACGGGATGAGTGTTCGACAGATTTTCAAGGGCAGAAACATCAGAATATTTCATCAAAGGTGTAATATCAGAACCTGTGCAGTCGCCAGTACATGGAGTGAAAGAGGATAGGAGACAGAACAGTGCCTTGAGGAGAGCCAGTAGACGTAGACTTTTTGTTTTTTAGCTGATACTGCTTTATGAAATCGGACACACTGTGTCAGAAAATTAATAACCCAAAGAATGAGCCGAAGACAAACATTCGGTGAAAGTAATCTGAGAGCACTCGCTTTCTCCAGCCAAGGTTAAGCAGCATCGAGCGTGGTTACCACTTGGGTGGGTGACCGTTTGCGCGCCTTGGCTTCAGTACAGTTCCCCCAGTTCCCCCAGCTGTAAATGGGTACCTGCCTTTTTAGGGTCCGTGAAGGTGAAGCAGCGAGGGAGAGGAGATGGGCGCCGCCGGCCCTCAATATACTGACCCCTTGAGAAGTTGAGGTCTCTGATGCCTCACTCCCTTACGACCACCCAGGTTATGGGACACCTTTTTAAAAAAAAAAGAGTGCTAAGAGATGGGGATGGGTGGTATTGAAGGCAGAGGAAAAGTCAAGAAAGAGTATGCGACCAAAAGAGCCAGGTTTATCCAGATGAGAGTAGGTATTGTGCAGCAAGGTGATAGTAGCATCATTCCTGCTCCTGTTTGCTTTATAAGCAAATTGGAGAGGATCTAGGAAGGAAGACGCGCACAGGAGAGTACATTTTAGAACGACAATGTCAGAGCATGCCACCACTTTCGGGGCCACAGGTCTGTCCTCATTACATTCAGAGTCTTAGGGAGACATATTTATTCAGGAACAAGATAAATGACTGACTTCTTCCAGAGGCTAGGTACACAACATGTTTTCAAACATAAAGAGAACAGAATACTAAAACAACAACAACAACAACCAAAAATCGTAACTCAACTGATCAGCACACGCCTTCAACAATCTGACACCAACCCCATTCATCCACACACCCACAGTTTTCTTCACACGCAGTTTCTCTAACACTAACTTCACATCTTTGGCAACGGCAGGAACAGTTATCAGAAACTAGGTGATCATCGCAGACTTGTTTCTATCAGACATGGCATGACATGACATGACATGACATGACACACTCCAGCTCACGTCTAACATCACGTCCAGGAATTGAGCACAGATTAAAAATTAAAATAAAAAAAAAGATGGAGCAGATATAATCATGAGTCTGTTGGCATAACCAGACTTTTTTGTTTGTTCGTCCACGCTCCGTAACAGACTACTGCCTGTCTGATCTTTCAAAAGCACAGTCAGCTTCCATTACAATATTGTCAAATAATTGCGTGATATTGACGCGCAAACATGCAACTACGTACATCTGCGCATATCACATAGTTATTACACGCGCGCACGTGTACAAACAGACACAGACACAAACACGTACGCTTGCAAGCGCGCGCCCACACAAGCATGCTCGCATACATACACACACACGCACACGCACACACACACACACACTATCATCGCTGTAGGCATTACAGATAAACTACATGTATCCCCACCCCTACTGCCATATCACACACACACACACACAAACAACCTATCACGTGAATTGACGACCCCCACCCTACCGCCACCCACCTCTCTCCTCCCACACACACACACACACCTACACACCTACACACACACACACACACACACACACACACACACACACACACACACACACACACACACACACACACACACACACACACACACACATTCAAGAGAATTTTTCCTCTGGAACTAACATCAATGCCGACTCCACTCTCCCTAAATATTCTTCGGATGAGACTATAAAACCGGGGTCCCGTGTGCGAACTCACGCAGAAAATCTTGCGCACACGTTGAAAACCCGTTGCGCTTTGCGGAAGAGTAGGCCATTGTGTACCGAAGGGAACGGATGACGAAATTTACAAAACTGCATACACACAGGGACTGGATGTTAAAAAAAAAGCACATGAATGCTTAGTCCAGTTATCCTCGAAATAAAGAAATAGAATGAAATTAAATAAAAAAACACACACATTCACAGCACAAACACACACACACACACACTCACATTCACAACACACACACACACCTCCCCCCTCCCACCCCCACAACAACACACACACACACACACACACACACACACACACACACACACACACCTCTCCCCCTCCCACAACACCACACACACACATTCACAACACACACACATTCACAACACACACACACACACACACACACACACACACACACACACACACACACACACACAACACACACACAACACACACATACCTCTCTCCTCCTCCACTCCCACCCCCTCAACACACACACACACACACACACACACACACACACACACACACACACACACACACACACACACACACACACACACACATACCTCTCTCCTCCTCCACTCCCACCCCCTCAACACACAAACACACACACATACACACACACACACACACACACACACACACACACACACACACCACACACACACACACACACACACACACACACACACAACACACACACATTCACAACACACACACTCACAACACACACACTCTCCCCACCTCCTCCACTCCCACCCCCACAACAACAACAACACCCCACTCCTCCTCCACCACCCCTCCCCCCCACCCCCACACCCCCTCACACCCCACCCCACAACCCCCGCCCCCACCCACCCACACCCCCAACCCACACACAATCACACACTGGTGGACTCGGTACGGTCCGACTGCACCAAGGTAGTCCTCTCCGCCTTGTGCCGCTGCTTGGCCGAGGCCTTCCCCGCTGCTAGGCCTACCGGAGGCAGCAGAAAACACCCGCACGCGCCGCTCCGACACGCCCTGAGCACGCGGCCCAGCCTGTGCAGCATGGCTCGGCCCAGCTGGGGCTGGCTGACGGCGTAGAGCAGCGGGTTGCCCAGGGAGTTGGTGATGGCCAGGGTCTGCACCACCCGCTCCAGCACATGCGGCTCCACCACCCTGCGGGCGAAGACCGCCCACAGGATGGTGGCGAACCAAGGCCCCCACGACAGGTAGAAGTACCCGCAAGGCAGCACCAGCAAGCGCGCGGCTCGCAGCTTGGCTCTGTTGCTCGGAGACGAAGAACCGGTCGAAGACGCCGTCCTGGCCGAGGCCGCGCTCTCGGACATGGCCGGGCGTGTCACCGTTGACGACGTGGACGTCATCGCCGCGTTGAAATCGGACTTGAAAGTGGAAGGAGCGTGGTTTTTGTCCGATGTGTTGTTGTCTTCTTCGTCGTCGAAGTGAGAACGTAACGAGTTCTTCACGGCCTTCTGCTGGCGCCTGGCCACGGTGAAGATTGCGACGTGGACGTACAGCATGACGATGAGGGGCAGCACGAAGTGCAGCAGGGCCAGCAGGAGGATCAGCCAGGGCGGGATCATCAGCTCCGCCAGGCAGCGGCCGTCCCAGTGGGGCTGGATGGTCAGGCCTAGCACGAAGGGCAGGGCGAGCGCCGAGGCCCACAGCCAGCAGGCCCCTATGAAGAGCCAGACCCGCCTCTTGGTGACGAGGCTGTAGTAGCGCAAGGGCCGGGAGATGAGCAGGTACCTGCCGGGAAGGGGGGGACAGGACGGGAGAGTTGTGTTAGTTAGTTAGTTTATTTGATGTTTTGTTTTTATTTTTGTTTTTTTTATTTCGAGGGTTTATTTTATTTTATTCTATTTTTTTTTTTATTTCGAGGATTTATTTTATTTTATTATTTTATTTTTCTATTATTTCGAGGATTTATTTTTTGTATTTTATTTTTCTTTTATTTCGAGGGTTATTAATTTTTTTGTATTTTATTTTTCTTTATTTCGAGGATTTATTTATTATATTTTTCTTTTATTTCGAGAATTTATTTATTTTATTTTTCTTTTTTCGAGGACTTATTTATTTTATTTTTTCTTTTATTTCGAGGATTTTTTTATTTTATTTTTTCTTTTATTTCGAGGATTTATTTATTTTATTTATTTTTCTTTTATTTCGAGGATTTATTTATTTATTTATTTTTTCTTTTATTTTGAGGATTTATTTTTTTAAATTTTTTTTTATTTTGAGATTTATTTATTTTTTTTAATTTTATTTCGAGGATTTATTTATTTTATTTTTTCTTTTATTTCGAGAATATATATATTTTTGTATATATTTTTTCTTTTATTTCGAGGATTTATTTATTTTAATATTTTCTTTTTCTTTTATTTCGAGGATTTATTTATTTTTATATTTTATTTTATTTTTAATTTCGAGGATTTTTTTATTTATTTATTTATTTATATATATTGTATTTTTTCTTTTATTTCGAGGATAATGAAATAAGTAGCTCATGCGCTTTTAAAAAAAAATAAAAATCCAGTCCCCGTGTATATGCAGTTTTGTAAATTTTGTCACCCGTTCCCACCGGCAACACAATGGCCTACTCTTCCGAAAAGCGGAACTGGTTTTAACGTGTGCGCAAGATTGTCTGCGGGGAGGGAGGGAGGAGAGAGAGAGAGAGAGAGAGAGAGAGAGAGAGAGAGAGAAGAGAGAGAGAGAGAGAGAGAGAGAGAGAGAGAGAGAGCGGTTTGAGAATTGTGATTGTGATGATGATGATCGGAATTGATGAGTGTGGCGGGCGGTGGTGGTGGTGGTTGTGATGTTGTTGTCGTTGTCAGTTTTAGTTTTTTGTTGTTGACGACGACGACGACGACGACGACG
>CM054150.1:12225654-12228154 GCA_028751875.1 Rapana venosa | reverse complement strand
TTTAAAAAGGCAGCCATTATTCATCTTCGACAATGATACCCCCCCCCCCCCATAACACCAGTAGAATGTAACTGCTAGTATCTTTTATTTACAAAAATCATTTTTCTTAGAATTATTTCTTTTATTTTTGTTTGAATTCCGATTGTATGTATTGTCTTGTGTTGGATGTAGGTCTATTGGTTCATTACACACACACACACACACACACTATATATATATATATATATATATATTTTTTTTTATTTTATTTTTTTATTTTTTTTATTATTTTTTTTTTTTGAAAATGGTCTGTCACTATCTCCTGAAAAGACAAATCTCGTACTTTTTAGTAATGGTGCTAACCCACCAGATCTACCTGTTTTCCATATAGATGGTAATATTTTAAACTATAAAACCATAGTGAAGTTTTTAGGGGTATATTTCACGTCTAAATTAACTTGGAATTATCATATTGAATATTTAAATACTAAAGCTAGGAGAAGTCTAAACTTCCTGAAAGTTATCAGTAAACAAGTTTGGGCTCATGATGTAGCTGTGTTAAAACATCTGGCGTTATCTTTAGTACGTTCTAGACTCATTTATGGTCAGGAAGCGTTTTTCAGTGCTCCCAAATATTTATTGCAAAAAATGAGAAGATTAGACTGTAAGGCTTTTCGATTAGCTCTAGGGGTACCTTTTCATGCATCATCAATGGGTACTTATAAAGAGATAGGTATTTTGCCATTAGACAACTATCGACAACTGGCTTTGGCTAAATACCTCTTACGATGTTCAAAGCAAGAAACCAATGTGGACACCGAGATATGTACTAGATCTGATGTCAACTTTCCTAAAAGAGCACGTTCTATTCGTTCTCTTACCACTATTAGAACATATACTTCTGAATTGTTTGATAAGGCAGAACTATGTCCTACAAAATTAACTAAATCAAAGATTAATGTCACCCCTTGTGAGCTTCAGAGAGCTAATTTTGATGTCAATTATTCTTCTCTAACCAAAAAAGGAAATGAAAATATTCTTAGTGCATCAGTAAAAGAATATATGCAAACTACATATCCAGAACATCTAAAAGTCTACACTGACGGTTCACTTTTGAGCGACAATGAGGCGGGTGCAGCATTTGTCATCCCATCTCTGAAGATAGAGAGATCATTTTCTATTGGGAAAAATCGATCTATATTTACAGCTGAACCGTCTGCTATTTCGATGGCTTTGTATTATCTTCTAGATTTTCCGAAAGACATTTTTCAGATACTTTTCTGTGTTGATTCCAAGTCAGTGTTACTTGCATTAAAAAATTTCAGTTCAAAAGTGAGACAAGAGCTCATAACTGAGATATGTCATCTGATTCATTTTCTGATGTTACGGGGTACTAATATAACTTTCTGCTGGATTCCTTCTCATTGTGGTATCCACTTTAACGAAAAAGTTGACAGATTGGCAAAATGCGGAGCAAAGCATGACAGTGGTTCTTACAGCATAGATGTTCCTTTATCTGCCTATGAGGGCTTTAGCATGTTGCAAAATGCATCCTGGAAACACTTTAAAAAGAAACTACAAGATATTGGGTTTTCCTGGAATGATGATATAACTCATTTATTATCTTATGATGATATCAAATGCCATAATTCACAAGAATATAGAAACGTTGTATCACTTATCTACAGGTTTAAACTCAATGCTTTTAGATCTAAATTTTCAAAATCCGCAACGTGTATCTGTGGCGAAACTATTACCAATGCTCACGTTCTTTTACAATGTCCAGATCTAAAAACCTTTTTACCCGTCTTCCCAGTCCGTTGCTTAGAGCAAATACTTAAAAACACCCCTTTAATGAAAGATATTGTATTGTCATTAACTCATTGTCCTATTATCAGATACCTATAGTACATTGTATTTTATTTAGTTGTAGAAATTGCAAAGTTAGTGTTTGAGCTGTTATTTCTATCTTTTCAAAGTTCTTTTTTACGCTTTATCTTATTAATATTTGTTAATTGTCAATGATTAGCTATATGCATCCCCTTACACACACACACACACACACACACACACACACACACACACACACACACACACACACACACACACACACACACACACACACACACACACACACACACTCTCCCGTCTGATATCACTGTTTAGTGGAAGGACGTTAAACTGAAGAACTACTACTACTACTACTACACACACACACACACACACACACACACACACACACACACACACACACACACACACACACACACACACACCACTTCCTTCGGATGAGACTATAAACCGATGCCCCGTGTTCGATCGCATGCAGAACATCTTGCGCACACGTTAAATCCTGTTCCGCTTTTCGCAAGAGTAGGCCATTGTGTGTGCCGGTGGAAACAGATGACACAATTTACAAAACCGCATACACACGGGGACTGGATGTAAAAAAGCACATGAGTGCTTATTCCATTATCCTCGATATAAAACAATAAATAAATAAAAATAAATAAACACACAC
>CM054150.1:12213154-12218154 GCA_028751875.1 Rapana venosa | reverse complement strand
TTGCATAACAACTTGTATCTCCCATCCAAGGAGAAGAAAAGAATCCTCTGAAGCCGACATATGGCTAGCTTTTTATACTGCAAATATATTTTTTTAAACTGGCTATTATCCACGATGTCGTCTTATCCAAGATGAATCAGAGTCCGATCGCTTCCTTGTCGTTGAACCAGCTTCTTCTTCTCTTCATCGTCAAACGCTCAGACAGCAACTATTGTTGTCTGTCTTATGAGCGAAATTATGTTGGGCTGCCGATAAGCGCCTGACAAGTCAGGACCAGCGCATCCGACTTCGGCATGGTAGAGAGTTATCTTTTAAGTCTTTCTGGGAAAAAAGGGCGGGAGAATGGACCAATAAGGCAGAAAATGGACACGAAGGAGGTGACAAGAAGAAAAAGAACAAGGCAGAAAGAAAGAGAGGGATAGAAAAGAGGCAATTCCTAGCACAGAATTTCAAGAGGGTGAGGATGCTATTTATACTATAAAGGCATGGGAGATAACTGTTGTCTTTTAAGTCTTTTTGGAAAAAAAGGGCAGGAGAATGGACCAAGAAGACAGACAATAGGGGCGGTGACAGGAAGAAAAGGAACAAGGCAGAAACAAAGAGAGGGATAGAAAAGAGGCAATTCCTAGCACAGAATTTCCAGAAGGCGGGGGATGCTCCTGGCATCTCCACAGGCGGATTTTTAGCAGATGTATTTCAAACACCTGACGCCTAAGTGTATACTCTTGTGCGCTGGGTAAAATCATTGCACACACAAGTTTTGGAATTTCGTGTTTTTTTGGTTTTTTTAAAAACAATTTACCAAACACTGACAATAACAAAATGTACGACCTTTAAAATGTTACATACTGGGTCTTTTACATGCAAGAACAACATACACGACAGAGAAAGGTCTGCTCTGCATATTGGTTAAACTAGCTTTGAAAACAAACAAACAAAACACACACACACACACACACACACACACACACACACACACACACACACACACACACACACACACACACACACACACACACACACACACACACACACAAAACAACAACAACAACACACAAACCCTCCCTCACACCCCTGCAAAGATTCAAACTCGTAACCTGTGTCGAAGCCCTAACTTCAGGGCCAGTCACTGTTTACTAAACTGACGATCGCTATAGCCGAGTGGTTAAGACCGTTCGACTTCAACCCCATGGGTCGATGAAAGTCGTGGGTTCGAATCTCGGCAACGGCGTCTGGTGAATTGAAGGGTGGGGGATCTTTACAATATCCCAGGTCAACTTCAAGTGCAGACCTGCCATTGCCTTCCTTCCTCTTCCGTGTACATATTATACAATAGCAGAAGATCAAATATGCACGTTAAATATCCCTATTATCATGTCAGCGTTCGGTGGGTTACGGAATCAAAAACATACCCAGCATGCATCCCCGAGGTCGGAATGCGGCTACCTTCGTGGTGGGCAAAACCGGTTACAAACGCAAAATGTCATCACTGGTGATCCTTAGAGCTCTAGCCGAGGAACGAAAAATTTTTTTTACTTAACTATTGGATCTTGCAGGCCACGCTCTGGAAATATCTTCTGCTTACAGCTAGACTTTTTTCATCTGGAAATATCTTCTGCATACGGTTAGAAACTTTACATCTGGAAATATCTTCTGCATACGGTTAGAAACTTTTCATCTGGAAATATCTTCTGCATACGGTTAGAAACTTTACATCTGGAAATATCTTCTGCATACGGTTAGAAACTTTACATCTGGAAATATCTTCTGCATGCAGTTAAAAACTTTTCATCTGGAAATATCTTCTGCATACAACCAGATATTTTCGCATATGTTAGAAACATTAAAACTGGAAACACGTACGCATACGTTAGAAACTTATCGAAAACTTCAGCTACGTAGTAAATTTACATCGAAATATCTGCATAGGGTTTATGAAAACTTTAAATCTGAAATATCTTCTGCATGCAGTTAAAAAACTTTATATCTGGAAATATCATTCTGATACAACAATACTTTTACAACAACAAACACAACACACCCAACACCTAGCACAAACAAGCACAAACCACACAGAGTACCTAACAGAAAATAACAACATATAAGTATTGATCATATACATAAAAAATTATAATAAATATAACTATTATTAAATTATATAACAACAACACATAAATACAAAACCAACCCACCCAACCCAGCACAACCAATTCAAAAACCACCAACCTAACAAAAATAGACACAGGACCCCACCTAAAACAACAAAAAATCAAACAAATTCATAAACCGCCAACCAACCAACCACCTCCCACAAGATTCATAAACCACCACCACACCAAACCACCAATTCAAACCAACCACAACCACCACAACAACCACACCACCACCAACCAACCAACCAACCAAACCACCCCCCACCATCACACCCTCCCACACCACCCAACCAAAACAAACCACCACCACCAACCAACCAAACAACAAACAACCAACAAAACCCAACCCCCCCCCTCCCACCCCCCCCCCCCTCCCCCACCCGCAAACAAACCCCCCCACACACCAAACAAACAACAACAAAACATCACCACCCCCCCCCCCCGCCCCCCCCCCCCCCCCCACCTTCCCCCCCCCCCCCCCCTCCCCCCTCCCCCTCACTCTCACTCACACACTCACTCTCTCTCTCTCACACACACACACCTACACACACACACACACACACACACACACACACACACACACACACACACACACACACACACACACACACGCTCTCTCTTTCTCTCTCTCACTCACACACACACTCTCTCTCCCCCACACCCTCTCTCACCCCCCCCCCCACACACACACCCACTCACACCCCCCCCCACACACACACACACTACACACTAACTCTCTCTCTCTAACTCACACTAACCCACCTCCACCCACACACTCCCACACCACACACTAACTCTCTCTCTAACTCACTAACCCACCACACCCACCCACACACACACACTAACTCTCTAACCCACTCACTCTCACCTGTCGACGCTGACGAAGAGCAGGTGGTTGATGGACACGCTGGTGAGGGCCATGACGCCGGCGTACCCAGCCTGCAGAGGACAGGCGGGGCCACCATCACCTGCAGCTCTATCAGCAGCCCCGCAGGGCTGACCAGCCCCACCAGCAGGTCCGTCACCGCCAGGCTCCCCACCACCCAGCTGGCAGCCGCCCCCCGCAAGGAGGGCGCCGAGGTCAAGGTCACCAGCACCAGCAGGTTGACCAGCACCATCAGCAGCGCCAGCAGCACGCGCACCACGTACTCCGCCACAAGGCCGCCTGTCCAGCCTCGGGGTGGTGGTGGTGCAGTGGTGAGGACGGTCCAAGTCTGCTGTTGCTGCGTGGAAGGGAGAGGGTCGGAGTAGGAGGAGGAGGAGGAGTGCGGGGGCGGTGGGAAGGGTTCTTGCGTGACGTTGAGCTGGGAGAGGGGCTGGGCGTGCGGGTCTCCTCTGGAAGGGAGGCTGGTGGTGGTGATGTTCGAAGGTGGTGGTAGGTAGGGTGGTAGTGGTGGTGGAGGAGAAGGTGGTGGTGGTGTTGTAGTTGTTGTTGTTGTTGTTGTAGGAGGAGGAGGAGGAGTAGGGCCATGCTGTGAGCGTGGTCTCAGTTTCAGTCATGTATGGGGTTTTTTTTTATTTATTTGTGGGTTTTTTTTTTATGTATGTATGTATGCGGTTTAAGTTGTGGGTGAAGGTTTTGAAGTGGAGCGTTTCGGAGGTTTTTCAAGTTGATTTTTTGGTGAAAATGTCTTTTGCCGTGGTGCTTTTCTTCTTGTTCTTCTTGTTCTTGTTCTTGTTGTTGTTCTTCTTCTTCTTTTTCTTCTTCTTCTTCTTCTACTTCTTCTTCTCAGATGTGTAAATTACTGACTTATACTAGACATACTGCTTTGAAAAAAACAAACAAGTTCAGGACAGTGACCCCGAAGACTCCTGGAGAATTTGAGGGGAAGAAGTCAGTAGGAAGTCAGCCAAGGGTTTAGAGTGTGAAGGATCTGAGAACCTCATGATTTAGTGTGGAGAGTATTTTGTTGTGGTCATATTTGTATTGTCCACGTGTCTTTTTTGTCATACAGGGATTCATGTTTTCGAGGATAATGAAATAAGCATTTATGTGCTTTTTTACATCCAGTCCCCGTGTGTATGCGGATTTGTGAATTCTGTCATCTGTTCCCACCAGCACACAATGGCCTACTCTTACGAAAAGTTTAGAAGGAAGAGATCCCAGTTAACAATTGCAAAGCGTAGACAGATATGAATAAAATAATGAAAGATAAGGTCAGATAAAACAAATTAAGAGAATATAAAACAAGATCAAATAAGATCAGATGAAATACGATACGATAAGATAAATAAAATGAAGTGAAACAGAACAGAATAAAATAGAATAAACCAAAATAAAATGAATTAAGACGAAAGAAAATAAAGTGAAAAAACGCAACTCAACTCAACTAAAAACAGAAACAAAATAAGATGAAACAAAACAAATCAAAAAAGTAAGATAAAAAAACAACAACAAAAAACCCCCAACTAGTTAAACAAACACTGTAACATACTCTAACACTGAAAACCACAACTCTCTTCCAGTATCAAATCAACGACAGGAACAAAAAACAACCCAACAACCACAACCCTCAACTAACATCAATTAATCATTAACCATCAATACAATAATAAGTTTTGATCTTGGAATTACAAACCATCGCTCAAGATACCACTCTCTTAACACAAACTCACAAACTTCCAAAGGAAATACAGAATCTGAATTCTAAAAAAAAACCCACAATCTTTCTTGAGTGGACATTAAGCTACCTGGCACTCTGATTTGTCTTTGCAAGATATAGCGCTATACAAATTCCAGTTTTTTTAATTATTATTATTATTCTTACCTGTATAGATTTGCATCTCAACAAAACCCTGAGAAAGGCAGAACAGAGAGAGGAATGGAGGGAACTGGTTGTTGAGTCT
>CM054150.1:12198154-12208154 GCA_028751875.1 Rapana venosa | reverse complement strand
AGACAGGGAAAAAAAAAGAAAGAAAAAAGAACATGTCGAACTTGACAAAAAATCAATCGCATTATAAAAAAATAAAATCCCAACAAAACCCGGACAGATGTGTAAAAAATATTTATTAATTAAGTATATATAAAAAAAAGTTTGGAGTCATAACAAACTCTGCCGTGTGAGACTGAAAGAAAGAAAGAATGAAAGAACGAAAGAAAGAAAGAAAGAAAGAAAGAACGAAAGAAAGAAATAGAAAGAAAGAAAGAACGAAAGAAAGAACGAAAGAAAGAAAGAAAGAAAGGAAGAAAGACAGAAAGAACGAAAGAAAGAACGAAAGAAAGACAGAAGGGAAGAAAGAACGAAAGAAAGAAAGAAAGAAAGAACGAAAGGAAGAAAGAAAGACAGACAGAAAGAACGAAAGAACGAACGAAAGAAAGAACGAAAGAACGAACGAAAGAAAGAAAGAAAGAAACGAAAGAAAGAAAGAAAGACAGACAGAAAGAACGAAAGACAGACAGAAAGAACGAAAGAAAGAAAGAACGAAAGGAAGAAAGACAGACAGAAAGAACGAAAGGAAGAAAGAAAGAACGAAAGAAGAAAGAAAGAACGAAAGAACGAAACGAAGAAAGGAAGAAAGAAAGAACGAAAGAAAGAAAGGAAGAAAGAACGAAAGGAAGAAAGAAAGACAGAAAGAACGAAAGGAAGAAAGGAAGAAAAGAAAGAACGAAAGAAAGAACGAAAGAAAGAAAGGAAGAAAGAACGAAAGGAAGAAAGAAAGAACGAAAGGAAGAAAGAAAGAACGAAAGAAAGAACGAAAGAAAGAAAGGAAGAAAGAAGAAAGGAAGAAAGAAAGAACGAAAGAACGAAACGAAGAAAGGAAGAAAAAAGGAAGAAAGACAAAAAGAACGAAAGAAAGACAGAAGGAAAGAAAGAAAGAAAGGAAGAAAGAAAGAACGAAAGAACGAAAATGAAGAAAGGAAGAAAGAACGAAAGGAAGAAAGACAGACAGACGACGAAAGAAAAAACGAAAGGAAGAACGAAAGAAAGAAAGAACGAAAGAAGAAAGAACGACAGAAAGAAAAGAAAGGAAGAAGAAGAAAGAAAGACAGAAAGAACGAAAGAAAGAAAAGAAAGAGAAAGAAAACGAAAGAACGAAATGAAGAAAGGAAGAAAGAAAGAAGAAGAAAAAAGACAAAAAGAACGAAAGAGAAAGAAAGACAGAAAGAGAAAGAAAAGAACGAAAGGAAGAAAGAAAGAACGAAAGAAACGAAAGAAGAAGGAAAGAAAGAAAGAACGAAAGAACGAAAGAAAGAAAGGAAGAAGAACGAAAAGAAAGAAAGAAGAAGAACAGAAAGAAAAAGAACGAAAGGAAAGAACGAAAGAAAGAAAGAAAGAAAGAAAAAGAACGACAGAAAGAAAGAAAGGACAGGAAAAAAGAAAGACAAGAAAGAACGAAAGAAAGAAAGAAAGAAAAGAAAGAACGAAAGAAAAGAACGACAGAAAGAAAGAAAGAAGAAAGAAAGAAAGACAGGAAAGAATGAAAGGAAGAAAGAAAGAAAGAAAGAAAGAAACGAAAAAAAAAAGAAAAGAAAGAAGAAAGAAGAAAGAACGAAAGAAAAAGAACGAAAAAGAAAGACAAGACAGAAAGAAACGAAAGAAACGAAGAAATGAAAGAACAGAAAGAACGAAAGAAAGAAAGAACGAAAGAACAGACAGAAAGAACGAAAAAAAGAAAGAAAGAAAGAAGAAGAAAGACAGAAAGAATCGAAAGAAAGAAGAAAAAGAACGAAAGAAAGAAAGAAAGAAGAAAGGGAAGAAAGACAAACGAAAGGAAGAAGAAGACAGAAAGAACGAGAAACGAAGAAAGGAAGAAAAAAGAACGAAAGAACAAAAGAAAAAAGGAAGAAAGAAAGAACGAAAGAAAGAAAGAAAGGACGAAAGAAAAAGGAAAAAGAAGAACGAAAGGAAGAAAGGAAGAAAGAAAGAACGAAAGGAAAGAAAGAAAGAAAGAAGAACGAAAGAAAGAAAGAAAAAACGAAAATAAAGAAAAGAACGAAATAAATAAATAATAAAATAATAATAATAATTATAATAATATATGGATTTATATATAGCGCGAATCTTCAAAACAACAAATCGAAGCGCTGCACTCATATTTACCGCATGCAACTTTCCTCAAATATCAATAAAGAACATATTTCAATTTATGCACGTGTAAGTACACACAACAACACACACACACACACACACACACACACAACCCCACACACCAAACACACACACAAATAAAAGAAAGAAAGAACGAAAGAAAGAAGAAGAACGAAATAAAAGAAAAGAAAGAAAGAAAGAAAAAGAAAGAAAGAAACGAAAGAAGGAAAGAAGGAAAGAAAGAAATAGAAAGAAAGAAAGAAAGAAAGAAAAATAAAAGAAAGAAAGAAAAAAAAAAGAAAGAACGAAAGAAAGAAAGAAAAGAAACAAAGAAAGAAAAAAAAAAGAAAGAAAAAAGGAAAAAAAAAAAAAAAGAAAGAAAGAAAGAAAAAGAACGAAAGAAAGAAAAAGAAAGAAAAAAGGAAAAAAAGAAAGAAAGAAAGAAAGAAAAAGAAACAAAGAAAGAAGAAAAAGAACGAAAGAAAGAAAAAGAAAGAAAAAAGGAAAAAAGAAAGAAAAAAAAGAACGAAAGAAAGAAAAAAGAAAGAACCAACAAAGAACAACGAAAAAAAAAAAGAAAGAAAGAACGAAAAAAAAAAAGAAAGAAAGACAGTAAAAATGATAATACAGAACAACAAAAAGAAAAAGCAGATTACCATTTTGATACTCATAATGAGGGAAAACGAACAGATATAATTCGATGCAGGAAATTTGGGCCTGGAGTCATAATGACTATATATATAATATATATATATATATATATATATATATATATATATATATATATATATATATATATATATATATATGTATATATATATAAATAATATCAGACTAGTGATCACCACAATCAACAATCTGCGGGTTTTTAAATAAATATTTTTATTTTTGTTTTGTTTTGGCTTTTCAATTAAAGCAGACTGAGTTCCATTTTTCGTAGAGAGAGTTGGGGAGGGAGGGAGGGAGGGAGGGAGAGGGAGAGAGAGGGAGAGAGAGAGAGAGAGAGAGAGAGAGAGAGAGAGAGGAGAGAGAGAGAGAGACAGACAGACAGACAGACAGACAGACAGACAGAGCGAGACAGAGACAGAAGAGAGAGACAGAGAGACAAAGACAAAGACAGAGAGAGAGAGACAGACTAACAGACAGACAGACAGAGATAGGAGAGAGAGAAAAAGAGAAAGACAGAGTGTCGGAGACAGAGACAGGAGAGAGAGAGACAGAGACAGAGACAAACAGACAGAGAGAGAGAGAGAGACAGGCAGACAGGAAACAGAGAGTCAGACAGAGAGAAGCAGACAGACAGATAGAGATATAGATAAAGACACAGACAGACAGAGGCACAGAGAGAGACAAAGAGAGAAAGATAGAGAGACAGAGAGAGAGAGATAGACAGAGAGAAAAACAGAGAGACAGAGCGAGAGAGAGAGATAGACAGAGAGAAAAACAGAGAGAGAACTCTGAACTCTGAACTGGTTGAATGGTACATCGGCCTTAGGCCACAATATACCAGGTGAGGGGGGGAGGGGGGGGGGGGGCAGGGGTGTGAGTGTAATAAAAAATGGAAGCATAGGATAAACTTTACACATACTATAGCAATGAAAAATGAAAGCATGGGATAATTTTCACACATATTATAGCAATGAAAAATGAAAGCATGGGATAATTTTCACGCATACTATAGCAATGAAAAATGAAAGCATGGGATAAATTTCACACATACTGTAACTATGACAAATGAAAGTATGGGATAAATTTCACACATACTATAGCAATGAAAAATGAAAGCATAGAATAAATTTCACAAAAACTGTATCTATGACAAATGAAAGCATGGCATACATTTCACACATACTATAGCAATGACAAGTGAAAGCATAGGATAATTTCACACATACTGTATCTATGACAAATGAAAGCATGGAATACATTTCACACATACTATAGCAATGACAAATGAAAGCATGGGATAAATTTCACACAAACTGTATCTATGAGAGAGACAGAGAGAGAGATAGACAGAGAAAAAAAACAGAGAGACAGAGAGAGAGAGAGAGAAAAACAGAGAGACAGATGCACAGAGAGAGAGAGAGAGAGAGAGAGAGAGAGAGAGAGAGAGAGAGAGAGAGAGATGAGAGAAATACAGAGAGACAGAGGCACAGAGAGAGAGAGAGACAAGAGAGAGAGAGAGAGGGGAGAGAGAGAGAGATAGAGAGAGAGAGAGAGAGAGAGAGAGAGAGAGAGAGAGAAACAGACAGATAGAGAGAAGAGAAGGGGGGGGGGGGCTGAAACGAGATATGAGGCGGAACAGCCTAAGTCCCCTACTGTCAAAGTCAACACAGAGCTGACAGACTCTGAACTGTTCCTGCTCCACAGTAAACTGCTGGCTGTGTGTGAACAGACCCCAGACATGTTGTCTATCTCAGTACCTGTCAGTCTGTTTGCTTGTTTGTCTGTCTGTCTGTCTGCATGGCTGTTTGCTTGTCTGTCTGTCTGTCAAGTCTGTCTGGCAGTCTGTGTGCCTGCACGTCTGTCAAGTCTGTCTGTCTCGTTTGTCTGTATTCTGCGTGTCTGCCTGTCTATCTATAGATATATAATGATACTCACTACCTCCTTCCCTATCTATCTATCTATCTATCTATCTATCTATCTATCTATCTATCTATCTATCTATCTATCTATCTATCTATCTATCTATCTATCTATCTATCTATCTATCTGCCTGCCTGCCTGCCTGGATGCCTGCCTGTCTGTCTGTCTATCTATCTACCTACCTATTTATCTGTCTGTGTGTCTGTCTATTTGTCTGTGTGTCTGTCTATTTGTCTGTCTGTCTGTCTGTATTCTCCGTGCCCCGATATGTATCACAGGCTTATTAAATCTCGAATTCTTTTTTCCCCAATCACCTATGAAAAACGATCGCTCCATGATTGTCAGGGTAACTGATTATGCCAAGGCCATTGTTTGCCGGTGGGAACAGATGACAGAATTTACAAAAAAGCATACACACGGGGACTAGATGTAAAAAAGCACATAAGTGCTTATTCCAAGAATAAAAATAAATTTAAAAAATAGATCAACCTAGAGACAGCAAGGCACAGACAGACAGACAGACGAACAAAGAGACAGACAAGCAGGCGTAGACAGTCACTTTGCAGACAGACAACCAGATAGACCACCAAAAAGAAACAGACAAATCTGAGAGGAATCTGACTGACAGACAGACAGAGAAACATAAACACTGTTTCTGTTTTGTTCTGTTCTGTGTGTGTGTGTGTGTGTGTGTGTGTGTGTGTGTGTGTGAGTGTGTGTGTGGGGGGGGGGAGTGACAGACAGACAGACAGAACAGTCAGAGACACAGAGAGAGACAGAGAGATACAGAGAGAGAAAGAGACAGACAGACAGAACAGCATGTTTATTTATTTTTTTTATTTATCTTTTTATTTCGAGGATAATCGAATAAGCACTCATATGCTTTCTTTTTAAAAAAACCCCATCCAGTCCCCTTGCATATGCAGTTTTGTAATACATACATACAGACAGACATACAGAGAGACAGACAGACAGAGACAAAGAAAAACAGAGACAGAGATACAGCGAGAGACAGAGAAGGCGTTTTTGAAACACTGAAAACAAGCAGACAACCGACCGACCGACCGACCAACCAACCAACCAACCAACCGACCAACCAACCAACCAGCCATCCCAGCAACACAAGCAAACGAACAAACAGACAAAACAAGGCCTACAGACAGACCGACAGACCGACCTACAGACAGACAGCTAGACAGATAAGATCTAGATGCACCACAAAAAGACTGAGCAGCAGCAGCAGCAGAAGCAGCAGGGAAAGGCTGCACACCGGTATTAATTTGGGGGTCATGTAGTATCTTCTATAGAGTGCGAGTTCCCCCCCAAAATGTTGGTGATTTTCACAGATTATTTTTTAAAGTATGAAAAAACGGACTGTGCACTTATTTTGGGGGATTGAGGACATAGAGCAATACCAGGTAGTCATGAGAAAGTTGGAAATAATCATCAAATGAGGATTGCCTGTATTCTAACAGCGTTGACCCCGCGCGCATGCATATTGCGGTAAGGAGGCTAGCAGACGACAAAAGACTGAAGGGCTACAGTGTTTGCTGAAAATTTTTTTAAAATCTCAAACCTACCAATTTTAAAAAAAAATCACATCAGTTTTGAGTCAGAGGCTAGTCTTTCACAAATAGTGTTTTTTATTTCTGTGGATGCCTTAGTAAATGCGGTATGAATATAAGAGTCACAGAGGAAAAAACATAAGGAAAAAAGAGTGATTTTTTAAAACCGGTGTGCAGCCAAAACGTGTTCCGTTTAAAAAAAACCAACACCCCAACAATGGCGGCGGCAAACCGTGGAGAGAGAGAGAGAGAGAGGAGTCATGAATAATGGGTGGTCACTCCACGCCTGACCATGCCCGAGTTACCGGCCTTGATCGCTCCCTGGGGAAATTCCCGCAACCTAGATGCTTTACAGTGGTTTTCTGGGGGCAGTGAGGGGTGAAGGGTGTGTGTGTGTATGTGTGTGTTTGGTGTGTGTGTTTAGTGTTTTGTGTGTTTTGTGTATTTTGTTGGTGTGGGTGTAGGTTTGTGGGTGTGTTGTGTGGTTTGGGGGGTGTGTGGTGGGTGTGTGTGTGGTGTGTTGTGTTTTGTGTGGTTTGTTTGTTGGGTTTTGTGTTTTTTGTTGTTTTGGGTTGTTTGTGTGGTTGGGGGGGGGTGGGGGGGGGGGTTTTGGGGGGGGGGGGGTGTGGGTTGGTGTTGGGGTGTGTGTTGGTGGTGTGTGTGTGTGTGTGTGTGTGTGGGGAGTGTGTGTTTGTGTGTAGTGTGGTGTGTGGGTGTGTGTGTGAGTTTGGGTGGTGTGGGTGTTTTGTGGAGTGTGTGGTGTTTTTGTGTGAGTGTGGTGTGGTGTGTGTGGGGTGGGGTGATGTGGTGTGTTGTGTGTGTGTGTGTGTGTTGTGTGTGTGTGGTGGTGTGTGAAGTGTGTGTAGGTGTGGTTTATGTGTGTGTGTGTGTGTGTGTGGGTGTTTGTGTAGTGTGTGTGTGAGTGGTTGTGTGTGGGTAGTGTGTGTGGTGTGGTGTGTGTGTGTGTGTGTTGTGTGTGATTGTGGTGTGAGGTGGGTGGATGTGGTGTATTGTGTGTGTGTGTGAGTGGTGGTGTGTGTGTGTGTGTAGTGTGTGGTGTGTGTTGTGTGTGTGTGTGGGGGTGGGGTTGTGTGTGTTGTGGTGTGTGTGTGTTGTGTAGAGTGTGTGTGTGTGTGTGTTGTGTGTGTGTGTGTGTGAGGGGGGTGTTTTGTGTGTGGTGTAGTGTGTGTGTGTGTGTTGTGTAGTGTTGTGGTGTGTGTGTGTGTTGTGGTGGTGTGTTTGGTGTGTGGTGTGTGTTTGTAGTGGTGTGTGTGTGTGTGTGTGGTGAGTGTGAGTGTGTATGTTGTGTGGTGATGTGGTGGTGTGTGGTAGTGGTGTGAGAGGTGTGTGTGTGTGTGTGTGTGTTGTGAGTGTGTGTGTGTGTGATGGAGTGGTGGGTGTGTGTGTGGTAGTGTGTGTGTTGGGGTGGGTGTAGCGTGATGATGTGTGTAGGTGGTGTGTGTGTGTGATTGTTGGGGTTTATTGGTTAGTGAGTGTAGTGTGTTGTGTTGTAGGTGTGGTGTTTGTGATGTTGTGTGTGTAGTATGTGTATGTGTTTGTGTGTATGTGTATGTGTTTTTGTGATGTGATGTGTGTTAGTTAGTAGTGTATTGTGTGTAGTTGTGATGTGTGTTGTGGGTGTTGTGTGTGTATGAGTTAATGTAGTGTGTTGTTGTGTTGTTTTGTTTTGTGTGTGTGTGTGGTGTGTTGTTTGGTGTAGTTTGTGTGTTTTTTAGTATGTGTTTTAGTGTGTGTGTGTGTGGGGGTGGGTGATGTGTGGTGGTGTGGTGTGGTGTGTGTGTGGTGTGTGTGGTGTGAGGTTTGGTGATGTGTGTAGTGTTGGGCGGTAGTGTTGTGTGTGTGGAGTGTTGGGTGGTGTGTGAGGTGGGTGTGTATGTAGTTGGTGTGTGTGGGTGGTATAGTTTGATGTGTGGGATGTGTGTGTGTTGTGATGTGTGTGTGTAGTGTGTGTGTGTGTGTGGGTTGGTGTGTGAGTATGTATATTGTGTAGTGTGTTGATCGTGTATATCTGTGTCAGTAGTGGTGTGTAGTGTAGTGTGTGGTGAGTATTGAGTGTGTGTGTGAGATGGTATGTGTGGTGAGGTGTGTGTGTGTGAGAGTGTGTGTGTATGTGTGTGTTCAACGTCCATAACACACACTCACGGTGGCACCACATGGACCCCCTCCCCCCCCATATATCAATATAATAATAATAATAAAAAATGGAATTTATATGCGCTGTATCTTGCACAGACAAATCAAAGCGCTTGCACTCAACATCATTCTTACACAGTCCATGCAACCAATAGCAAGTAATAGCTCTAACAAGTCCAAATACAACACACACACAACACACACACACACACACACACACACACACACACACACACACACACACACACACACACACACACACAGGTTTATACACTTTGGCAGGGTGATGGAGTTTTTTGGCTGTTGAAAAGCAGGGATAGCTATATATATATATATAATATATATATAATATATATATATATATAATATATATATAAAATATATATAGTATATATATATATACTACATATAAATATACTACATATAATACACACAGATAGTACAATTTATAGTTACAGAGTCTCTTTGTATATGAATTCTGATTACGAAATATATAATTTTTAATAAACTGCTCTACACACCACACACAAACACACACCACTCACCCCCCCCCCCCACCCCCCCCCCCAACGACACCACCCCCTCCACCTCCCCCCCATCCCCCCCCCCCCCCCCCCCCCCCCCCCCCCCCCCAACCCCCCCCCCCCCCCCCCCCCACACACAAACCCACACAACCACACACAGAGTGATACATCGCCTGTTTGAAATGGCAGATTAGTGATGAAAGCTGACTTCTCGGCATAGGAAGGCAAAGACGGGAGTGCGATAAGCCAAGTCTCCTGATAAACTTAATATGATCCAGTAGTCCACGCACAACTCTTGTCTTGTTGCCTATCTTAACTTGGTTGTTTTTGTGTGTGTGTGTGTGTGCTCTTTTCGTGTGATGGGATTTGAAGTGGCTGCTCTCTTCTTCTTCTCTCTGCTTCTATGTCTGTATTTGGCTGTTAGACTGTCTGTCTGTCTGTCTCTCTCACACACATATACACACACTGTCTCTCTCTCTCTCTCTAACACACACATATTACGCACACACTCATGCACCACCTTGTTTTTTTTGGGCCGAGTAAAAAAAAGAAAGTCATAGCGGTTAATCTTTTACCTTTTGTAGATAAAATCCCCCCCCCTCCCCCTCTCCCCCCCACCCCCCCCCCCCCCCCTCCTCTCTATTCTTAGCTCTCTCCATCCCTCTCTCCCCTAAATCCTCCCCTTTCTGTCTCCCCACATCCCTCCCCCCTCCCTCTCTCTCCTTCCCATCTCTTCTTCTTTATCTTCGGTTCATTCATGCTCATGTCACACAGACTCCTGCTTAAACAGAAGGCACCGACTCCATCCAGCGATCACCATCGGTGTCTGGAACCATCACAGCCATAACGAGAAACAACAACAACAACAACAGACAACAACCACCACCACAACAACAACTACAACAATGAGACAAAGCACCACAAAGAAGAAGAACTTGGATATGAACAAGAATGACCAAAAAAAAAGAGTCAGAAGCATGTAGAAGCGTGTTTAGCGTGTGGACTAGGGTGGTTTCGGTGCTGTGGTTGACG
>CM054150.1:12190654-12193154 GCA_028751875.1 Rapana venosa | reverse complement strand
AGGGCCGGGGTAGGGAGGAAGGGGGTGGGAGTGGGGTGGGGTTGGGGTCGACAAGTGACTTTTCCACTTTCAAAAACACACGAGAAATTTGTAAGGCTCCCCCCCCCCCCCCCCCCCTGCCATCCCCACCCTTCCTCTCTTCTGTGCGTTCCCTTTACTGGCTGGGCCCTCTAGTGCCTGGTCTTCTAATAATAATAATAATAATAATGTATGGAATTTATATAGCGCTGAATCTTGTAAAGCAACAAATCAAAGCGCTCAGATTTTTATTTCATACCACTTTAAGTCACGGCAGATTTCTCTCCGTGAAATTCGGGCTGCTCTCCCCGGGGAGAGCGGGAGAACGCGTCGCCACTTAGCGCTGCGCCACCCTTTCACCTTTTTTTTTTTTTTTTTTTTTCTGCAGCTGTATTTGTTTCCCTATCTTCTCCTGGTCTTCTTCTTCTCCTGGTCTTCTCCTTCTCCTGGTCTTCTTCTTCTCCTGGTCTTCTTCTTCTCCTGGTCCTCTCCTTCTCCTGGTCTTCTTCTTCTCCTGGTCTTCTCTTTCCTGGTCTTCTTGTTCTCCTGGTCTTCTTCTTATCCTGGTTTTTCTTGTTTTTCCTGGTCATCTTCTTATCCTGGTCTTCTCCTGGTCTTCTCCCTCTCCTGGTCTTCTTCTTCTCCTGGTCTTTCTCCTCCTGGTCTTTCTTCTCCTGGTCTTCTCTCCTGGTCTTTCTTCTCCTGGTCTTCTTCTCCTGGTCTTCTTCTTCTGGTCTTCTTCTCCTGGTGTTCTCCTAGGTCTTTCTCTGGTCTTTTTTCTCCTGGTCTTCTTCTCCTGGTCTTCTTCTTCTGGTCTTCTTCTCCTGGTGTTCTCCTAGCTTCTCCTGGTCTTCTTCTCCTGGTCTTTCTCCTGGTCTTCTTCTTCTGGTCTTCTTCTCCTGGTTTTTCTCCTAGGCTTCTCCTGGTCTTCTTCTCCTGTCTTCTTCTCCTGGTCTCCTTCTTCTGGTCTTCTCTCTCTGGGGTTCTTTCCCGGTCTTCTCCTGGTCTTCTTCTCCTGGTTTCTTCTCCTGGTCTTCTCCTAGGCTTCTCCTGGGATCGTCACTCTGCAGGGTGGGGGGGGGGGGGGGGAGGTGGGGGGGAGGTGGGGGGTTACCCGCTGGCCTCAGCCCCACACCTTCCGATTTCAGAGCATCTGTGGTTCGATTCTCGTTCGAATCTTCCGCTCCCTGTCCCCCTTTCGTTAAGACTATGATGAAATGGTGGCTTGGGTGCTGGTCTTTCGGATGAGAGGGGTTGTTGTTGTTGTTGTTGTCGTTGGGGTTTTTTCTTCTTCGTTCCTCGGCTTAGAGCCTCGAGGTTCATCAATAGTGAGATTTTTTTTTAATGTATGTGACCGGTTTTTCGCCCAACAAAAAGGTAGCCGCATTCCGACCTCGGGGTTGTATAATTATGCTGGGTCTGTCCATGATTCCGTAACCTAATGAACGCGGTCATGAATGACCGGGATCTTTAATTATGAAGCATATTATTTGGGTCTTCTGCATGTGTGTGATATACGACTGAATGAAGGCATTGGTAAGTCTGCTCTTGAAGTTGACCTGGAAGATTGTAAAAAAACCAAAAACTCTTAATTCACCAGACGCCACTGCCGAGATTCGAGTCCACGACTTCATGGCCCAATGGGATTGAAATGGAACGGTCTTAACCACTCGGCTACATATAGCGACTGTCAGGGATGAGGGAGAAACAGAGGTTCTGAGTGGAACATGATGAATATAGCGTACTTCAAAAAAAAGAAAGAAAAAAAAGAACCCACGGCAACAAGAGATGATCTGTCCTTGACTGAAACGCATTGAAAACTGACATAATAAGCAAGGGGACAAGGGGAGCATGAATACACGGAAACAGGACACACACACACACACACACACACACACACACACACACACACACACACACACACACACACGCACACTCACAGACACACACACACACACACACCAACACACACACCAACACACACACACACACACACACACAATGACACGTTGTTTCTGACCTGCACTCTTTCCCCATCTCACCCCCTCCCTCTGGAGAGTGTCCCAGAGTTTCACAGGAAACATACATACAAGTAAATGATATTTCACACACACAAGTACAATGACTCTCTCTAGTCCAGAACGACTGCACACTATTTACCACACATACTTACGTACTACTACACAACCAATACAATTACGATACAATACAACACAATTCACAGAAATCACAATACAATTACGATACATAACACATCACAAATTACGACAAATACAAATACTCCCATAGAACAAACCACATCGCACACATAACAATACATGCACAACACAATTACGATACAATACAATACAACACAATACAATTTCAATGCGATACAATACAATCACGACACAATACAACACAATAAAATTACGATACAATAAACACAATACAATACAATTACGACACAATACAATTACGATAAATACAACACAACACAATT
>CM054150.1:12170654-12180654 GCA_028751875.1 Rapana venosa | reverse complement strand
GGACTGGATGTAAAAAAAGCACATAAGTGCTTATTCCATTATCCTCGATATAAAAGAATTTAAAAAAACAACACAAAATTATCTCTTGCTCTCTTTCTCTCACACACACACAAACACACACACACACTACACACACACACACACTGTCTCTCTCTCACACACACCACCCCTCCAACCTCCTCCCTCGTCCACCCCCCACCTCACCACACACACACACACACACAACACACACACACACACACACACACACACACACAAACTTCAAAACCAAACTTTTCAAAACCCAACTAAAGAAAAAAACCACGCCACAAACCCCTTATTAACAAAGTCTCTCTCTCCGTTCCTGGATGCTGCATGACGTCATGCCCAACAAGTCTTCACTTCCCACACAAGTCTATTTCCCGCTTTTGCCTCAGGAAGCCATAGTCAGTCACCATCACTGTGATCATGATAATTATAACAATGTATAGAGTCTATAGTCCCTTAGGCTGCACACCCGTATTTTTAAAAAAAAATCACTCTTTTCCTTCTGTTTTTCTATGTGCCGTACTAAGGCATCCACAGAAATAAAAACCCCTTTTTGTGAAAGACTATCTGTTCTATTGTGAAAGACTCTGACTCAAAACTCGTGTGATTTTAAACAAATTTGGAAGGTTTGAATTTTAAAAAATTTTCAGCAAACACTGTATACCCCTTCAGTCCTTTGTCGTCTGCTAGCTTCCTTACCGCATGCGCTCGGGGTCAACACTGTAGGAATACAGGCAATCCTCATTTGATGGTTATTTCCAACTTTCTCGTGACTACCTGGTATTTGCTCTCTGTCATCAATCCCCAAAACAAGTGCACAGTCCATTTTTTCATGCTTTAAAAAAATCTGAAAATCACCAACTTTTTTGGGGGGGTCTCCCACACTATAGAAGATACTACATGACCCTCACATTAATACCGGTGTGCAGCCTGTATACAGGCCTTTTCCACTATCATGGCGTGACATCACTCCTCACTTCCAGCTGTCCCTGGGTGACATCACTCCTCACTTCCGCCGTTTCCCCCAAGTGACGTCACTCCTCCCTGACTCAACTATTTTCTTCTAGGATGGTGTCATTAATTAGCATGGACTCACTCTGTGACAAAAGTAGAATTATAAATCTATACTGGGTTTTTTCCCTGTTCTTTTGGACTGGTGGAAATGACTGGATTGTAGAGAGTTAAGCGTTTTGTTTTGACCAAGTATGGGAGATTGACTGTGTCAAAAGTTGTAGTTGTTGCTCGTCCGGTGTTGTTCTCGCTCTTGTTGGGCGTTCGCCAGCTTAACCACCCTGAGGGTCACCCTAGAATGATGCACCCTGTCTCACTCATCACACACGGGGAATCATTGAGAGACTGAAAAAAATACACGCTGGATGAGAAGTCCGCGTATATGACTGTTTTCGAGTACCTTGCCATAAAGGCAGCCGCACTCTTGACTTCAGAGGATTTTTGTTCCGTTTGGTTCAAATAGTGTTGATTGAGTATTGGGGAACAAACTTTGAAAACAAACAAGCAAGCGTTTTGGAGTCGTAACAGCAACGAAGCTTGCAGCTGACGCTGTGCTCAATTGAACAATGAAAAGTGAACGTGAACACGACCAGCTGCTGAGCTGTAAAGTGGAACCCTATAAACGATATATATTTTTTTAAATTTAAAGTTGTTCTCCTTTGAAAAGACAGCGGGGTTGTTAGGCGAAGAGGTTGTCGTGGCTGAAGACAACCTCAACGTAACACGTCAAAGCGTTAACAACATTTCAGAACAGGCCTTTGTAATTAGCTACTTAGCTGACATCAAGAACTGACACAGGTTTGGGCCAATGTAAAGTACGTTGCACGCACGCGCGCGCACACACTCGAACACGCCCACACACACACACACACACACACACACATCTGCATACACGTACATTCGTACACAAACCGCGCGCGCGCACGCACGCACGCCACGCACGCACGCACGCACACACACACACACACACACACACACACACACACCGTGAGCGAACGCATGCAGAACATCTTGCGCACACATTAAAATCCTGTTCTGCTTTTCGTAAGAGTAGGCCATTGTGTGCCGGTGGGAACAGATGATAATTTACAAAACCGCATACACACGGGGACGGGATGTAAAAAAGCACATAAGTGCTTATTCTATTATCCTCGAAGTAAAAGAATAAAAAAAAATCACACACACACACACACACACACACACACACACACACACACACACCACACAATCACACACACACACACACACACACCAATCTAACCGTAAGCTACTGCTCTCCTATATCAACCTGATCATTTGTTTTCGAAATACGAACGCACACAAAATGATAGAATGAAATAAAATAAATATTACTTGAGAAATACTTTTCAGAAAAAAAAACAGAAAAGAGGCTGCCCAGAAAACAACGAAATATTTCAGTAATAGTTCTCTTATAACACCTCTTTTGTGCTGGCTTCCTTCCTTCCTTCGGATGAGACTATAAACCGAGGCCCCGTGTTCGAACGCATGCAGAACATCTTGCGCACACGTTAAATCCTGTTCCGCTTTTCGGAAGAGTAGGCCTTGTGTGCCGGTGGGAACAGATGACAACATTTACAAAACCGCATACACACGGGGACTAGATGTAAAAGAAGCACATGAGTGCTTATTCCATTATCCTCGATATAAAAGAATAAATAAATAAATAAATAAACACACATGCACGCACGCACGCACACACACACACACACACACACACATATATAAATATATATATATATATTATATATATATATATATTATAATATATATATAATATATATAGTGTGTGTGTGGTGTGTTGTGTGTGTGTTCTACACGCGCACACATGCACACATACACCCTCGTACACACAAAACCAGCTAACCAGCCAACCAGCCAACCAGCCATGAACTAAAGAACCAATGAACGTACACAAGAAAAGACTCCCCCTCCCACACACCCACGCACACACAAAACACAACCCACCCACCAACCAACAAACAAACCAAAACCAACTAACCAACCCTACCAACAGTTAATTAAAAAACAAACTATAAAAAACCCACCACAGCTGCAAAATATTTTTAAAAAGCAAACCCTGCCCACGTGACATTCAGATGACGTCAGAAACCCTCCTGACCACTCACGTCAATGGATGACTGCGGGCCATGATACCATGCGAGAGAGAGAGAGAGAGAGAGAGAGAGAGATTGACTGATAATCTTTATTCCCAAGGGTTCCAGATAAACTATTAACACTTTTTTTTTCATTCCGCGAAAGAGAGAGAGAGAAAGAGAGAGAGAGAGAGAGACAATGACAATGACAATATTTTATTGTAATAAGCTGTTAAAGCCCATTTACAAGGGGACAGTGGGAAGGGGACTGGGCACAAAAAACGTATTTTCAGAAATACAGATGTATCATTTCTACAGCCCAAATGGTCGACATGGCATGGATTCCACGACATGGTGAAGTGTTTTACATTACGATTCAGATGAATTGGTGCCTAACACTTTCGCCCATTGCTAATTTGGGGGAAAAGGGAGGGGAGGGTAACAAAAACCACAAACATCATTTAAACACCGAGTCTGTGACAGGGCTTCCTGTCCCTACATTCCGTCTGATCCCGTAACTCATGCTCTTTCCAACACGTGAAAAACCAACTCACAATATCCTAACCTCCTGTTTTGCTCTCTCTCACTCTCTTCATCTTTTTCTCTCTCTCTCTCCTCTCTCTCTCTCTCTCTCTCTCTTCTCCTCTCTCTCTCTCTCTCTCTCCCCTCTCTCGAGAGAGAGAGAGAGAGAGAGAGAGAGAGAGAGAGAGAGAGAGAACTCTGAACTCTGAACATTTAATTGTACTTCGGCCTGGGCCACAATACAAGTGAAAGGACGAAGGGAGTGGTAACAAGTAAACGAGAAAACAAAAAGCCCCTATCAATTGTCCAGTAATACAACACACTCAAATACTAACATACCACTAAGAGTGTCATCATTATCATCCTCAACGACACAGTCATGACCAAGAGAAAACATCGCTATGGGTGGCTACAATCCAAACACTCACCATCATTATCTTCATCGCCTTCAGCATAGCTGTTTATGCTATAAGTTAACATTCATAAAGATGAAGTCTCAGTCACTTCTCAAGTTTACATCAGCATAGACATGATAGGCTACTTTTCAGCATTACTTGCTTTGCCAATACAATTACACACACATACACAAACATGCACACACACACATACACACAGAACACACACACACAACACACACACACACACAACACACACACACACACACACACACACACACACAAACACACATACTTTTAAGCGTTTCAAAAGCAGTGTTAAACACCATGAACACATCTTTACCCTGAAATAAAATTGACATGACACATCAATACCAACATTAAATTCCAGCCAATTCTTTCTTTCTTTTGTTCACTGCGTGAAAAATGTACCTTGAGACACCATGCATTTGTTCGGATTTTGACACTTGTAATAACATGTGGATTGGGTCTGTATCTAATCCCCCAAAAAACTTGGTTCTTAAATCAGAATATGCAGGATACACAAACAGAAAATGATGTTCATCTACCTTTGCTGACTTGCAAAATGGACAAGATTTCTTCTGGGGAACATTGCTAAAGCGATGTACATTTGCATTAATAGGGAGAACATTAAATCTAGCTTGTGAGATGGCGACTCTAAAACATAGGTATGAATGGACAAGAGAGAGAGAGAGAGAGAGAGAGAGAAGAGAGAGAAGAGAGAGAGAACTCTGAACTCTGAAATTGTTTAATGTACATCGGCCTTTGGCCACAATACACATTGAGGGGCAAAATATTGAAGATGAAAAGTTGAAGATGAAAAAAATTCACATAAGTTTGGTAAGACTTTGGCATAATACCCTGGAGTGCACTCATAACTGTATACTCTTGCATAAGCATATTCCAACATCATGCCTAAATAAAGACTGTCGTATGCCAACAAATCAAAACAAAACACAGCTAAAACAAAAACTCAGTTCACCTTAACCACTTCCCAGGGTACCACAAAAATACAATAGACCTATTAACAAAGTTATTGATGAAGCTATACCTGATATGTTAACACCTTCTCACCTACAAAATACAAACATCAAGCACATCATAAATCATAACATTTGAAATCATTGATGCTCATTAGGTTTTCTTGCATTTTCATAATAGTTACTATACTCACAAGTTATTGCATTCTCAAAACATTCACCACTCAAAAAAACAACAACAAAAAAACAAAACAAAAAAAGTATACATCAAATACAACCATGTCAGCTCTAGGCTACTGCAATGTTAACACAATGCTGTATGGGGACCGAAAAACCCCCAAAAAAAACAACCCCACACACACACCTCACACACTGTGCTCTTTCATGTCATGTAACTTTAACGTCATAAAAAGAGAAAATGAGAAAATAGGGTGTTAATCAAAACATTGCAAGATATCACTTCAGAAACAATATTCACTCATGTTTGTTTTACAAGATTCGGCGCTATATAAATTCCATATATTATTATTATTATTATTCATCACATGTCCTCTCAATCACATAAAATATGCAAATTTTCATCTGACAGTCCTATGCTGGACACTTCCTCAACTGCCTTCATACACACACACACACACCGAACACGCATGCGCAGGGGCATCCATCCGCTCTTACACTCAACCCCCTCCCCTCCAAATCACTCATACCAACACATACACACACACTCACACGCACGCACGCACGCACAAACATACACACATGTTCGCGCGTGCACTAGCTCGTGCACACACACACACATATATAAAATAAATGCTCAATGGTCATTCTCATTAAATTATAGCAACACAACATTTAGATCAATGTTTCCACAATGAAGTTTTTTCTTCTGTTAATTGCATGGAACACGAACCTGGATAAATTGTGCGTGTGATTTGGATTTGTAGCCCTGAGTAGTGCATGAAACGGAAGCTTGGCTGATTCCTTTAGAAATTTAGCACGAAGATCCTCATACCCATCACATTTAAATATGAAATGTTGTTCATTTTCGATTTTTTCTTTGCAACATGGACACATTTTTATTTTGTACAATTTCACTGTAGCGATGCACATTATTGTTTAGAGGAAGAACATTACACCTTAATTGTGTTATAGCAACTCGGAAACAATAGTATCCATATCCAAAATATACCTTTCCTTCTCCAAAACATTTTAAATGTCCTATACTTGTGGTACCTGTCACGATCCCTAACAGCCCCATCCCATTCTTTGCTGAACATGTCAACAAGCCTCTGTTTGAATAAATTTAAAAATGCTTTTACATCCCCAACACCCTGTTGCAACCAAACTATATTAAAGCCAGTGACACACAGTATCTCTCTAATTTTTGAAGCCCAACACAGCTTACCACATTTATCAAGTTCAAGTAACATTTCATAAGCTTTACGTGGTAACCTTTCTTCACCCATTTGTAATAGTTTAAACCAAAATCTTAAGCATGCTACATATGTATTTACATACAATGGATATCTGCCCAATTCCCCATATACCATGTTGTTTGGGTCCTGATTGGAACACCAAGAAACCTCTTACAAGCAGCTATATGAACCTTCTCTAAATGCTCTAATCTGTTTAGTCCCCAAATTTCAGCAGAATATATCAATATCGGTTGGATCTTAGCATCAAAAATCTTTAAGAATGTGTCTGCTGTTATTTCTTTACATTTTTGGAAAACCTTATAACTTGAACTACTGCCTTTCTCCCTTAGAAGCTAAGTGAAGGGTTCCTATTTTTGCACTTATCATAGTTGTAAAGTTAAATCCCAGATAGCAATAGCTATTTACCACTTCTAACCTTTTATCATCAAAGAACCATTTTTCACGTTTCCCTAAAAAGCCCCCCTTTCTAAATACCATTACCTTAGTTTTATCAATATTCACACAAAGATTCATATTGTCACAACAGCTCTTTAAACATTCAGTTGGTTTTGAAGTCCACCTGGAGTAACGACACCAATGCTACATCATCTGCAAATACAAAATGAATAATTCCATAGCATCAGGTATCATTCGAACTCCATGTTTACCTTTATCATTCATGGATTTGCTAATTGATTTATGAAAATTGAAAACAAGGTAGGGCTCAAAACACATCCCTGTCTGACTCCAACTGGTGTTTCCAAACATGTCTGTATAATTCAGAGTTTACACGTACACATGACAACAATGACATATACATAGCCCTCAGTGAAGCAAAAAATCTACCCCGAACACCCTGGTCTTTAAGACATTGCAAAAGTTTATTATGGCAAACTGAATCAAAAGCCTTCCTAAAATCTACAAAAGCAACATACAGCTTCCTACCTTTCTTACTCATACAATTTTGAATTGCAGCATACAAAGTAAATATCTGATCGACTGTTGAATACTTTTTCCGAAAACCTGCTTGACACTCTGAAATAATATTATTATTTTCTAACCAACTGTACAGTCGTGTATTCAAAACTGTTGTGTAACATTTAGAAATTATGCTTAAAAGAGACACCCCTCTATAATTGTCTGCATTTTCAAAGGAGAGAGAGAGAGAGAGAGAGAGAGAGAGAGAGAGAGAGAGGAGAGCGAGAGAGAGAGAGAGAGAGAGAGAGAGATTGATTGACAGTGTTTCTTCCCAAGGGTTACAGATAAGCTTTTTTCATCCTGAGAGAGAGACAGAGACAGAGCCACAAAGAGAGAGACAGAGACACAAAGAGAGAGGGAGACAGAGACACAAAGAGAGAGAGAGAGAGAGATCGACGGATAATCTTTATTCCCAAGGGTTACAGATAAGTACTAACATTTTTTTTTTCATTCCCCGAAAGACAGAGAGAGAGAACTACAAACAACAGAGAGAGAGAGAGAAAGAGACAGAGAGACAGAGAGAGAAGAGAGAGAGAGAGAGAGAGAGAGAGACAGACAGACAGACAGACAGATAGATACAGAGAGAGAGACAGAGACAGAGAGACAGAGACAGAGAGAGAGAGAGACAGAGACAGAGAGAGAGAACTACAAACAACAGAGAGAGAGAACTACAAACAACAGAGAGAGAGAGAGAGAGAGAGAGAGAGAGAGAGAGAGAGAGAGAGAGAGAGAGAGAGAGACAGACAGACAGACAGACAGACAGACAGATAGATACACAGAGAGAGACAGAGACACAGAGACAGAGAGAGAAAGAGACAGAGAGACAGACAGACAGAGACAGACAGAGTCCTCTCAGAAGGGCAACAAATCAGAGAGAGATATAATTCTGGCTCCAGTCCAGTCGTTGCCCTCAAGGCACACACACAGTCTTCTTATTTCAACTTCTCGAGTCAAGCCCACTCCAAAAAAACAACAACACTTGAATTAATCCCCATCCCGTGATCATCTCCCTCACCCTATCTTCTGCTGGCACTGGTTGAATGATGACAGCAGCAGTGTTACGTTACCGCCGGGTGGACTTGTCATCGTGTTGACCAAAAGCTATACCCCCCCCCCCCTTCATCCCCCCCCCCCACCCCCACCCCTTCCAAACAACGTGAATCTGTGTTTGAACGTGCCAGGGAACCATTCCATCATAGCCGGCAAACTATATAAATTGCATACATTATTATTATTATTATTATCATCATCATCATCATCATCATCATCATCATCATCATCATCATCATCATCATCATCATCATCATCATCATCATCATTATTATTATTATTATTATAGTCGGCAAACTTAAGAAGGAAGGTGGCAAGGATGGTTAAGCCATTCCGTTCGTTCACCGGCCTAACACGTCAAAACCGTGAGGTTCTGGGTTCGATTCCCAGTCTCGCCGCACTTTCCTTTTCTTCCCAGTCGGACAGGACAATGGAACGTAAGTTTTGACGAAAGATCGAACTGATTGTCGAAGTCCTTAATAATAATAATAATAATAATAATAATAAATGGAACTTATATAGCGCTATATCTTGCAAAGACAAATCAAAGCGCATGCATTCAACCTAATCTTACACAGTCATGCAATCAATGATAAATAATCAAAAGTTTAAACAAACAGATATTTACAAACATGGTGCGATGCAGACAAAATCTATGAAATAAAATTTCGATAGTCAAATGTTTTTCAAAAGCACACAATCACTCGCACAGGTCGTATATTTTAGCAGGGTGATAGAACATGGGTTAGATATGAAACAGGAGGGGGGAAGTCTTAGGTTTGAAATAAATATGTTTTGAGGCTGGATTTAAAAGTGTCATAACTAGGTTTCTGGCGAAGAGAGAGAGGAAGGTTGTTCCAGATGGATGGACCAGAAATAGAGAATGAGCGGAGGCCAACAGTGGATTGGTTGAATCTAGGTATTCGTAGGCACAAGGTATCTGCAGTAGATCGGAGGGAACGTGAAGGAGTGTACAGGTTAAGACATTCACATAGGTAGGAGGGTGCAGTTTTGTGGAGACATTTGTAACAGAGGGTACTGATTTTATAATCTACTCTCTGTGGCACAGGCAGCCAGTGGAGAGATCGCAAGAGAGGGGTAATGTGCTCCGATTTTTTCTTTCTGAGAACTAGAGCTGCGGAGTTTTGTATACGTTGAAGGGAGTGGATAGATGTTGCTGGCAGACCAGCTAAAAGAGAATTGCAATAGTCCAGACGTGAGAGAATGAGAGAAGTGACAAGTTTGGCTGTTGCATTAGTGGACAGGTACTTTCGAATTGCACTAATACGCCGTAATTGATAGTAGCACGACTGACAGGTCTGGGTGATGAATTTTTTCATAGAGAGTGTGTTGTCGATAACGACACCTAGATACTTCACGGAAGTGGATAGAGGGACTGATGTATTGCCGAGTTCTATTGAAGTTGTTGTAATGGAAGAGAGTTTGTGTTTGGTCCCTACAAGCATGGCTTCGGTTTTATCTGCGTT
>CM054150.1:12148154-12163154 GCA_028751875.1 Rapana venosa | reverse complement strand
GTGGTGTGGTATGGCGCAGTGTGGGGTGGGACAGTAGGGTGTGGTGTGGTGTGGTATGGCGCAGTGTGGGGTGGGATAGTAAGGTGTGGTGTGGTATGGCGCAGTGTGGGTGGGATAGTAGGTGTGGTGTGGTGTGGTATGGCGCAGTGTGGGGTGGGATAGTAAGGTGTGGTGTGGTATGGCGCAGTGTGGGGTGGGATAGTAGGGTGTGGTGTGGTATGGCGCAGTGTGGGGTGGATAGTAGGGTGTGGTGTGGTGTGGTATGGTGCAGTGTGGGTGGGATAGTAGGGTGTGGTGTGGTATGGTGCAGTGTGGGTGGGATAGTAGGGTGTGGTGTGGTATGGTGCAGTGTGGGGGGATAGTAGGGTGGGGTGTGATGTGGCGCAGTTGTGGGTGGGATAGTAGGGTAGGCTGTGGTGTGGTGGTATAGCGCAGTGTGGGTGGGATAGTAGGGTGTGGTGTGGTGTGGTATAGCGCAGTGTGGGGTGGGATAGTAGGGTAGGCTGTGGTGGTGGTGTGGTATAGCGCAGTGTGGGGTGGGATAGTAGGGTGTGGTGTGGTGTGGTATAGCGCAGTGTGGGGTGGGATAGTAGGGTGTGGTGTGGTGTGGTATAGCGCAGTGTGGGGTGGATAGTAGGGTGTGGTGTGGTGTGGTATAGCGCAGTGTGGGTGGGATAGTAGGGTGTGGTGTGGTGTGGTATAGCGCAGTGTGGGGTGGGATAGTAGGGTGTGGTGTGGTGTGGTATAGCGCAGTGTGGGTGGGATAGTAGGGTGTGGTGTGGTGTGGTATGGCGCAGTGTGGGGTGGGATAGTAGGGTGGGGTGTGATGTGGCGCAGTGTGGGTGGGATAGTAGGGTGTGGTGTGGTATGGCGCAGTGTGGGGTGGGATGCGGTGTGGTATGGCGCAGTGTGGGTGGGATGCGGTGTGGTATGGCGCAGTGTGGGGTGGGATAGTAGGGTGTGGTGTGATGTGGCGCAGTGTGGGGTGGGATAGTAGGGTGTGGTGTGGTATGGCGCAGTGTGGGGTGGGATAGTAGGGTGTGGTGTGGTGTGGTATGGCGCAGTGTGGGGTGGGATAGTAGGGTGTGGTGTGGTGTGGTATGGCGCAGTGTGGGGTGGGATAGTAGGGTGTAGTGTGGTGTGGTATGGCGCAGTGTGGGGTGGGATAGTAGGGTGTGGTGTGGTATGGCGCAGTGTGGGGTGGGATAGTAAGGTGTGGTATGGCGCAGTGTGGGGTGGGATAGTAGGGTGTGGTGTGGTATGCGCAGTGTGGGGTGGGATAGTAGGGTGTGGTGTGGTATGGCGCAGTGTGGGGTGGGATAGAGTGTGGTGTGGTATGGCGCAGTGTGGGGTGGGATAGAGTGTGGTGTGGTATGGCGCAGTGTGGGGTGGGATAGTAAGGTGTGGTGTGTATGGCGCAGTGTGGGGTGGATAGTAAGGTGTGGTGTGGTGTGGTGTGGTATGGCGCAGTGTGGGGTGGGATAGTAAGGTGTGGTATGGCGCAGTGTGGGGTGGGGTAGTAGGTGTGGTGTGGTATGGCGCAGTGTGGGGTGGGTAGTAGGGTGTGGTGTGGTATGGCGCAGTGTGGGGTGGGATAGTAAGGTGTGGTGTGGTATGGCGCAGTGTGGGTGGGATAGTAAGGTGTGGCGTGGTATGGCGCAGTGTGGGTGGGATAGTAGGGTGTGGCGTGGTATGGCGCAGTGTGGGGTGGGATAGTAGGGTGTGGCGTGGTATGGCGCAGTGTGGGGTGGGATAGTAGGGTGTGGTATGGTATGGCGCAGTGTGGGGTGGGATAGTAGGGTAGGCTGTGGTGCAGTAGAATGTGGTGTGATGTGGTGCAGTGTAGTGTAGCGTGGAGTACTGTGGCATGGCGTGGCGATAGCACACGCGCGCACGCGTGAGTGTGCGCGCACAGCCTCACGCACACCCACCCACCCAAAACGCACACACACTACACTACACTTCACACTACACTACACTACACACTTATCCACTACTCTACACTACACATTTACACACTTACACACTACACTACACTACACTACACTACACTACACTACACAAAACACACACACACACACACACACACACACACACACACACACACACACACACACACACACACACACACACACCTCTGACAGATAAAAAAAAAATATTAGCTATAAAAATAAAAACCTAGATTAACGGACAAACACACCGTCAACAACCATTTCGGATAAAAGGTTCTAAAAATGGAGAGAGAAACGTCGGCCATACTCCACCGTTAGCTTTTTGGAGAAGTAGTGTCTTAAGTAGTGTCTGAAGAAGTAATGTAGGGTGTGTGTGTGTGTGTGTGTGTGTGTGTGTTTGTGTGTGTGTGTTTGTGTGTGTGTGTGTGTGTGTGTGTGTGTTTGTGTGTGTGTGTGAGTGAGTGAGTGTGTGTTGGGTGAGTGAGTGATTATGTGTGTGTGAGTGACTGAGTGTGTGAGTGTGTGTGTGATTTTATTTATTTTGTTTTATTTCGAGGATAATGGAATAAGCACTCATGTGCTTTTTTTTTTACATCTAGTCCCCGTATATATGCAGTTTTGTAAATTTTGTCATCCGTTCCCACCGGCACACAATGGCCTACTCTTCCGAAAAGCGGAACGGGTTTTTAACGAGTGCGCAAGATCTTCTGCGTATGTGTGTGTTGTGTGTGTGTAAGTGTGTGTGTGTGTGTATTTTATGTGTGTGTGTGTGTGTGTTGCTCTCCGTTTGTGTGTGTGTGTGTGTGTGTGTGTGTGTGTGTGTGTTGTGTGTGTGTTGTGTGTGTGTATCTGTGTGTGTGTGTGTGTGCGTGCGCTCAGTTTATACTATTTTTGTCAGGTAAAGAAAGTACAATGTAGGACTGGTATGGCTATTGGGGATACAGACTGATGTCAGGCAGCCATAAGAAAGGTTCGAAAAGGATCACCAGCTTAAAGCGAAACCTAAGATCAAACCTACCACATTTATGCAAAAATGACACAAGGCATGAGTGAGTCAGGAGCTCCATTTCACTTTTGAAAAAACCCTGAGGAGATGCAATAATAATGATTGTTATATGTGTACTTTATTTCACATATACACAAACACAGAAGGAAATGGGACGGGACAAAAAAAAGGGGGAGAAATTCAATACTTACTGCTGCATGTGCGCTCGAGTCTATAAATTTCAAAATAAACAAATAGAAGGAAAATTGAGCAAAAATTTATATCTGGAGTGCGGCCTGCTGTGCGCGGTTGGGGGGGAAGTCCGCGATTAAAAGCCAGCAACAAGCAGTCTCTGTTCTTCAGGATCTGAGAGACTGATGGTCTACTTACGTACAACCTCTATGCGGAAGGAATAAACCAATGGCCTTACGCTGCTTTCGCACTTTACTTTTATTCGTGAAGATTACACGCACATGATGTTAGCCCGATGAAAATGTAGGGTGCCTTTTAAGCTGCTGCTACTGCAGTAGTAGTAGCAGCAGCAGCAGCAGCAGCAGCAGCAGCAGCAGCAGCAGCAGCAGTAGTAGTAGTAGTAGTAGTAGTAGTAGTAGCAGCAGCAGCAGCAGCAGCAGCAGCAGCAGCAGCAGTAGCAGCAGCAGCAGCAGCAGCAGCAGCAGCAGCACAGATAGATAGCAGTAGTAGTAGCAGTAGACAGCAGCAGTAGTAGTAAGTGGGTTAGTAAGTAGAGATAAGTTAGTATTTTTGGTCAGAAGAAACATGTTGTTTTACAGTTATAGTAAAATGAATGGAGAGAAATGATGATGGTGATGATGGTGATGATGGTGAAAAAGAAGAGGAGAGAGGATATTCAGAATGACGTACTGATTACGTATAACGATCATAATCGAATGACATAATACTAATACTAATAATGATGATACCATCATCCCCACTACCACCATCACCACCACCACCACCACCACCACTACTATTGACGCTGGGGGCAACAGCAAGGTGAGAGGCTGGCTTTCCCACTCATGGAATTCCACTTTACAGCTTAGGCTTTAGTGATCGACTATGACTCTCTGACTAGGAGGCTTGACTCGCACAGTCCTTATGTGCTGCAGCCCTGGGGGCTGGTTGGCCTTTGGAGAGCATCTCCAACACTGACTGTCCTTATGCCCACTTGGCCGAGAGGGTGGGGATGTGCTGTGGGCAAGACATCTCCACTATAATCAAATTTCTGCCCAGTTTCCAAAACAGCAGCTGCCTCCTCTGCTGTTTTGGAGGTCATCGTCGGACACGACGGACAAACATACTACTACTACTACTACTACTACTACTACTACTACTACTACTACTACTGCTGCTGCTGCTGCTGCTGCTGCTGCTACTGCTACTGCTACTGCTACTACTACGACGATGATGATGATGTTGACGTCGACGACGATGATGATCATCATAAAGATAATAATGACGATGATGATGATAATCCACAAGAATAAATCCAAGATCTCTCTCTACCTCCCCCCCCCCCTCTCTCTCTCCTCCTCACCCTCTACCCCCTCTCCATCCCCTATCTCCTCCATCCTCTCCCCATCTCTCTCACCTCAAATCGTTCAACAACACAAAAAAACATCACCAGACTTTCGTCTGGAACCTGTGTCTCCAGTGAGAGTGAGGTTACAAGAATTCGACACTGCTCCCACCAGGCTATCCTAAAGGCTAAGGTAAATGTAAAGGGTGTTCCCATAACCTATAAGGTCGTAGGGGAGCGAGGCGTCAGAGACCTCACCTTCTCCATGGGCCAGCATATTGAGGGCGGTGCCCATCTCCTCTCCCTCGCTGCTTTACCTTCCCTGACCCTAAAGAGGCAGGAGGTACCCATTTACAGCTGGGGGGAACTGTACTGAAACCAAGGCGCGCGCAAACGGTCACCCATGCAAGTGGTAACCACGCTCGAATGCTGCTTAACCTTGGCTGGGGATGGTAAAAAGCGAGCGAGTGCTCCGACCACTGAGCTATCCTGTCACCAGCTATAGGCAATACCTGCCTTCTTTTATGTCAAGAAACGTTGGGTTTTGTTCTGGGAAGGCTTAGCTCTACAAGTACGGTCAGTTAGTCAATGTACTGTACTACAAACAGTGTACTAGCGGTATCTTGGCAGATCTGCGAGGGTTTTATTTTCCTTTCTTTCTTTCTTTCTTCTTCTTCCTCAGTGCGCCTGGTTGATCTTTCTTTCCAGTATGGATGAGCGAGTGAACGTACAACCTGAAGTCACTAAGATAACGAATGGTTCTACTTTTGTGTATGTGTGTGTGTGTGGGGGGGGGGGGGGGGGGGGGGGGGGGGGGGGGGTGGGGGGTGAGGGAAGGGAAGGGGTGTGTGGTGGGGTGTGTGGCGGGCGTAGTGGGTGTGTTGGTGTGTGGTGTGTGTGGGGTGGGGTGTGAATGTGTGAGAGGGGAGGGTGGGGTGGGAGAGGGGAGGGAGGGTGTATTGGGTGTGTGTGAATGTGTGTGTGGGGGGGAGGGGGGGAGAGGGTGCATGGGTGGTTGTGGTGGTGGGTGGTGGGGGTGTGGTGGTGGTGTGTGAGGGGAGAGGGGAGAGGTTTATTGGTGAAGGGGGGGTGTGTGGTAGTGGTGGTTGTGTGGTGTTGTGTGTGTATGTTTTTGTGTGTGCGTGCGTGCTCCCTTGTGTGCGTGCGGCGTACGTGTGTGATGCGTAAACCTACACATGAAGACACATGTGGACACAATCAAGGGGACATAATTTCACGGTCACTATTTATGTCTTTATTTCACGACGGTTGGTAGGTAAGTAAGAAGTCGGTCGCTATGGAGAACGTAAGGCTAAAAAGAGAGAGAAAAGAGGGGGAGAAAAAGAGAGAAGAGAGAGAGAGAGAGAAAAGAAAAGAGAGAGAGGAGAGAAGAGAGAAAAGAGAGAAAAGAAAAGAGAGAGAGAGAGAAAGAGAGAGAAGAAGACAGACGACGGGACAGACAGACAACAGGGGGATGGAGGACAGAGAGGACAAATAAGGAGGAAGAAAAAGAGTGAGACAACAATAACAAAACAAGAGAGAGAGACACACACAAAAACACCCACAACAGACAGAACAACAACAAGACAGACCAGAACAGACAGAGAACAGAGAAAAACAGAGCACCACCCTGGGGGTTGCCCCTCACTCAGCTCTGACTCCGTGACTAAGCTATCATTTTCACCAGTCGGGAGCGCGCGCGCGCACAAACACACACACACACACACCCCACACACACCACACCAACACACACACCCCACACAAAACACACACACACACACACACACACACACACACTGGTCCTTAGCTTTCATGAAATACTGACAAAACTTCTGGTGTGGGCCCAGTAATTCTTCTTCTTTTTCTTTTTCTTCTTTTTCCCTTTTTCTTCTTCTTCTTCTCTTCTTCCTCTTCTTCTTCTTCTTATCTTCTTCTTCTCCTCTTCTTCTTCTTCTCATCTTCTTCTTTTTCTCTTCTTCTTTTTCCTCTTCTTCTTCTTCATCCTTCCTTTTTCCCTCCCTTCTCTTTTTTCTCTCTTCTTCTTTCTTCTTCCCTTCTTCTTCTTTCTTCTTTCTTCTTCTTCTTCTCTTCTTTCCTCTTCTTCTTCTCTTCTTCTTCTCTTCTTCTTCGTCGTCGTCGTCGTCATCGTCGTCTTCGTCGAACGCTCAGACAGCAACTACTGTTGTTTGTCACATGAGCGAAAATGCGTTGCGCTGCCGTTAAGCGCCTGACAAATCAGGCCCAGCGCGGCCGACTACGGCGTGGGAGAGAATTACTATCTTTTAAGTCTTTCTGGGGGAAAAAAAAGCCACGAGAATGGATCAAGAAGGCCAACAACAACAAAAAAAAGAAAGAAAAAAATTGAAAAGGGGTTGACAGGAAGAAAAGGAACACGGCAGAAACAAAGAGAGGGATAGAAAAGAGGGAATTCCTAGCACAGAATTTCCAGAAGGTGGGGGGTGCTATTTTCACTGACAGCCCCCACCTCCCCCCCCCCCCCCCGCATCCTCACGGGGGGTTTGGGGGTTGGGAGGGGGGGGGGGGGTGCGGGTACGGTAGGTGGGTGGGGGAGGTAATGCTGAATAATGAATTTCAGGACCCTTTGGCATGGCCCTGTGGTCTAGAGGTAAGCCACCCACCTGGAGAGCGTGAAGTCCGATTTGATTCCCCGGTTTTTAACCCGAACTCCGCCCCCTACCCCCCCCCCCCCCCCCCCCCCCCCCCCCCCGCGCCATCCACCAGACCTTGAGTGGCGTTCTAGGTGCTAGTCTTTTGGGTATGAAGATAATAATAATAATGATAATGATAATATAATAATAATGATATGGAATTTATAAGCGCTGAATCTTGTAAAGCAACAAATCAAAGCGACTCAGGTTTTATTGGGGGGGGGGGGGGGGGGGGGGGTGGTTTTTTTATATGGAGGACAATGGAATAAGCACGCATGTGCTTTTTTATTATTATATTTTTTCAAATTTTTTAATTTTTTACATCCAGTCCCCGTGTGTATGCGGTTTTGTCAATTTTGTCATCTGTTCCCACCGGCACATAATGGCCTACTCTTTCGAAAAGCGGAACAGGATTTAACGTGTGTGCAAGATGTTCTGCATGCGTTCGCACACGGGGCCTCGGTTTAAAGTCTCATCCGAGATCCCCAGTGTAACCCGCATTCAGTGCACATAAAAAAAAGAACTCACAGTAACAAGACAGTTTTGCCTTGCAACATTTCTGTAGAGAAAAGCCACTTTGGTAGGGAACCAAATACACATACATATACAGGGAAATTTAAGGGGGGGGGGGGGAAGGTTACACACCTGTATTAACTTGCGGGTCATACATACAGTATATTCTAAAAAGTGCAAGTCAGAGCATTTGTTGGTGATTTTCACAGATATATTTTTAAAAACTATAAAAAATGCACTGTGTACTTGTTTTTGGAGGATTGAGGACGTAGAGCAATGCCAGGTAAGTCACGAGAAAGTTGGAAATAATCGTCAAAATGAGGATTGCTTGTGTTCCTACAGCGTTGACCCTGCGCGCATGCATATTGCGGTAAGGAAGCTAGCAGACAACAAAGGACTGAAGGGGTACAGTGTTTGCTGAAAATTTTTTAAAAATTCAAATCTACCAAATTTGTGCAAAAGCACTCGAGTTTTGAGTCAGAGGCTAATCTTTTACAAAAAGTTTTTAAAAAATTTTAAAAATTTCTATGTATGCCTTATTTCGTGCAGTATGAATATAAGAGTCACATATTAAAAAAAAGCAGAAGGAAAAGTACGAATTTTGAATCAGGTGTGTAGCCAGAAGAAAGAAAAACAAATGGGTGGCGCTGCTCTTGTGGCGACGGGCTCTCTCTCTCTCCTAAGGAAGAGCAGTCCGAATTTCACGCAAAGAAACCTGCCGTGACTGAAAGTATTTTACAGACTGAGTCAATGCTAGTCAAGTCATACCGTAACCGCTCCCCTTCCTCACATAATATCCCTCCTCCCCCCCCCCCTCCCCCCCCCCCCCCCCCCCCCCCCCACACACACACCTAGTAAATTCCTTTCTTATTATGTCGTTGAAATCCTGCCAATCTTACTCATCCTTGTTACTCAATCTCTTTTCCCTCCCGACTCCCTCTCCCGAACCCCCCCACCCCCACCCCCCCTACCCCCCCCCCACCCCCCTACCCCCCCCCCCCACCCCCCCTACCCCCCCCCCCCCCCCCACCCCCCCTTCCCCAGGTGAACATCTCTCGCTTTCGTTTTTACAAGTGTTTTACCACATTCACTTTGCTATGGTATTGGGAATGCTAGCCTCTTCTTCTTCTTCTTCTTTGTCGTCGTCGTCGTATTCTTTTTCTTCTTCTTCTTCCTGCTTCTTCCCCTTCTCCTTCTTCTTCGTCGTCGTCGTAGTTCTTCTTCTTCCCTTCTTTTTCTCCTTCTTCGTTGCTCTCTTGTTGTCTTCTGTTCTTGTTCTTGTTCTTCTTCTTCTTCTCCTCTTCGTCGTCGTCGTATTCTCTTCTTCTCTTCTTCTTCTTCTCCTTCTTCTCTTTCTTCTCTCTCTTCTCGTCGTATTCTTCTTCTCCTCGCTTCGTCTTGCTGTTACTTTGGGTTCCCCCCTTTTTTCTTATTCTTGTTCTTTTTGTTCTCTAACAACAACAACAACACTAACAACACACAACAACTACTACTACTACTACTACTACTCTACTACTACTACTACTACACACTACTACTACTACTACTACTACACTACTAACCCGCCACCCCGCCGCCACCACCACCACACACCACCACCACCACCACCACTGCTACTACTCTCTGCTACTACTCAAACTTACTACTTCTTACCCCCCCCTATACTCTACTCCCCCCCCCCTCCTCTGTGCGCGCTTGCTTCTGCTGTGGTGTCTGTGGTCGCCGCGCGAGTGCGTGCGTGCGTGCGTGCGTGTGCGCTCTTGCATTACCTAGGCCACGCTAACTACATTCCCTCACCACAAAGGCAACTGACCGAACACATACTGACCAATCAAGTCAAATTCCATTTTCAAAGACCAACTTGAAGAAATGATGACTTAAGTAATTTACCTAAAAGGGAAGGGATAGATAGCTCAATGGTCAGACACCCGCTCTCCCCAAGCAAAGGTTAACAAAGCAGCGTTGAGCGTGGTTACCAAGTGGCTGGGTGACCCTTCGTGCACCTTCGTTTCAGTACAGTCCCCCCAGTTCACCCAGCTGTCAATGCATACCTACCCTAATTTTGAGTCAGGGAAGGTAAAGCAGCGAGGGAGAGGAGATGGGCGCCGCCCTCCATATGCTGCCCCCCTGGAGAAGCTGAGGAGATCTCCTGACACCTCGCTCCCCTACGACTGCATAGGTTATGGGAACACCTTTAAGGTTTTTTTTAAATATACCTTTGAAAAGAAACAACACACTAAAATAAAACAAAGGATAATGAACGGCATCTGCCCTGTCTTCTTCTTCATTGAACACTCAGACAGCAACTCTTGGTGTCTGTCATATGAGCAAAAATGTAATGCTTTACGCTGCCGTAACGCGCCTAACAAGCCAGGCGTACTGTGTCCAACTTCAGCGTGGGAGAGAACTGTTATATTTCAGGTCTTTCTTGGGGGAAAAAAGGCAGGAGAATGGACCAAGAAGGCTGAAAATAGACAAAGAAGGAGGCGACAAGAAGAAAAGGAAGAAGGCAGAAACAAAGAGAGGGAGAGAAAAGAGGGAATTCCTAGTACAGAATTTCCAGAAGACGGGGATAGATGCTATATCGGATGAGACTATAAACCGAGGACCAGTGTGTGCGAACGCATGCAGAACATCTTGCGCACACGTTAAATCCTGTTCCGCTTTTCGAAAGAGTAGGCCATTGTGTGCCGGTGGGAACAGATGACAAAACTGACAAAACCGCATACACACGGGGATTGGATGTAAAAAAAAACAACCCACACCTGAGTGCTTATTCCATTATCCTCGGAGAAAAAAAAATCATGTCATCTGAGCGCTTTGATTTGTTGCTTTACAAGATTCAGCGCTATATAAATTCCATATATTATTATTATTATTATTATCATCATCATCATTATTAAAATATTTATACTGACAGGCCCCCAAGCATTCCCACAAGGGAACGAACGAACGAACATCTATCCTATCTCAACCCGAAAACATGAAAGCCATCCTTTAACGCGGTTGCCATTTGCAATGGCTGCCAAGTCTGGAACTTACCTCTTCAGGCAGCAAAACAAGATCAGCAGAAAGCATCTGTGGAATGGGCTGCTGCAGCGGCTCTTGAGGTGAGTTCCTTGATGAAGAATCTGGAAGTTTGTGGGTCAACGCCATCATCTTTACCAATGGGTTAGGTTTTTCGGTTCCTCGGCTAGAGCTCCGAGGTTCACCAATGTTGAGATTTTGTGTATGCGGCCAGGTTTTTTTTTGGTTTTTTGCCCACCATGAAGGTAGCCGCATTCCGACTTTTTATTCGTTTGCTTTCAATATTCAGTGGTCTAAAAATTCCATATAAATTATTATCATTCTTCTTCTTCTTCTCATTATTGTTATCATTTATTTATTTATTTATTTATTATTATTATTATTACTACTATCACTATTACATCATCATCATTATGGTGATGAATATCATTTTTATGATTATATTATTATTATTATTATTATTATTATTATTAATGTATCCTGGTTATGTTCATGTTTTCGTAACCCAACAAACACTGACATGCATTACCGAATCTTTAACGTGCACTTGTCATCTTCTGCATGTGGATATACACGAAGGGAATGAAGGCACTGGCAGGCCTGCACTTGAAGTTGACCTGGAATATGGTAAAAATCTCCACCCTTAATTCTTCAGGCGACGGGATAGCTCAGTGGTCAGAGCACTCGCTTTCCCCCAGCCAAGGTTAAGCAGCGTCGAGCATGGTTACCACTTGCATGGGTGACGGTTTGCGCGCCTTGGTTTCAGCACAGTCCCCCGGTTCACCCAGCTGTTCATAGGTGCCTACCCTCTTTAGGGTCAGGGAAGGTAAAGCAGCGAGGGAGAGGAGATGGGCGCCGCCCTCAACATGCTGGTCCCCTTGAGAAGTTGAGGTCTCTGATGCCTCGCTCCCTTACGACCACATAGGTTAATGGGACACCTTTACTTTTTAATTCACCAGACGCCGTTGCCGAGATTCGAACCCACGACTTCATGGACCCATGGGGTTGAAGTCGAAGGGTTTTAACCACTCGGCTATAGCGTCCGTCTTACAGATGTTTGAACTAGATCATTTGGCAAAGCTGGGCAACAGTTGTCGGGGGTGTCATTTTTTCTTGGTGATTGTACAGTCAGTTTCCTTCATTTTCTGGCAACCAATTGTGTATCTACTAGAGGGAACTTGACATAATTACATTCTAAAGTTGCCAATGATGTGGGAAAAGTGAATGTGGCAACGTGGCGAAGCACTTGCCAAGTGTGTGTGATGTGTGTGTGTGTGTGTGTGTGTGTGTGCGCATGTGTGTGTGTGTGTGTGTGTGTGTGTAGGAGAGAGAGAGAGAGAGAGAGAGAGAGAGAGAGTGTGTGTGTGTGTGTTTGTGTGTGTGTGTGTGAGAGAGAGACAGACAGAGAGAGTGTGTGTGTGTGAGCGAGAGAGAGAGAGAGAAAGAGAGTGTGTGTGAGCGAGAGAGAGAGAGACAGACAGACAGAGAGAGAGTGTGTGTGTGTGAGCGAGAGAGAAAGAGAATCAGACAGAGAAAGTGTGTCTGTGTGTGAGCGAGAGAGAGAGAGAGAGAGAGAGAGAGAGAGAGAGAGAGAGAAATAGTGTGTGGTGTGTGTGTGTGTGTGTGTGTGTGTGTGTGTGTGTGTGTGTGTGTGTGTGTGTGTGGTGTGTGCGCGTGTGTGACTGCTCGCACGCGCACGCACGCTTCGCACAAGTGTAAATATGTTTCCTGTATTTTCTGCGCACTTTTAAAAAAAAAAAAAAAGAAGCTTTTTTTGGGTCTGAAAAACGAAAGGTTTTCGACCCAAGGCACTGAAGGAATAAAGGATTACACGGTCTGTTTACGTGAACGTTAGGACAACGTGTTTTTCAGGAAAGTCCTGTGATTGTCTTATATCATAAGCCACTTTCAGTTACCGCCGAAACCTCCCTTCCCTGCAGTTAACATCCCTGCCGGCTCCACTCCCCTGAAAGTCCTTCAAATGAAACTCTAAATCTAAATAAACCGGAGCCCCGAGCGCGAGCGCAAGCACACGCAGAATATCTCGCGCACACGCTAAATCCTGTTCCGCTTTTCGAAAGAGTAGGCCATTGTGTGCCGGTGGAAACAGATGACAAAGTTTACAAAACCGCATACACACGGGGACTGGATGTAAAAAAAAAAAGCGCATGAGTGCTTATTCCATTATCCTCGATATAAAAATAAAAATAAAATTTAAAAAAAAAATTTCATCTGAGCGCTTTGATTTGTTGCTTTACAAGATTCAGCGCTATATAAATTCCATACATTATTATTATTGTTATTATTATTATTATTATTATTATTGTTGTTGTTGTTGTTGTTGTTGTAATTATTATTATTATTATTATTATTAAAACCCGTTCTCCCTTTTTAAAAGAGTAGGCCATTCTGTGCCAGTGAGAACCGGTGACAACATTTAAAATTTAAAAAAACCAACAACCAACCGCGCATGCACACTGGTGTGGTGCTTAGACATCGGTCCCGAGGTCGGAATGCGGCTACCTTCATGGTGGGCAAAAACGGTCGCATACGTCAAGTTTCACCATTGGTAAACCTTAGATCTCTCTAGTAGAGAAACGAACAGAAAAAACGACTAAAGTCGACATGGAGCCCAGTAAAAAAAAAAAAAAAAAAAAAGACATAGTAAAGGGAATATAACAAACTGTAAGAGAGGGAAAGAGAGAGAGAGAGAGAGAGGGAGAGAGAGAGAGAGAGAGAGAGAGAGAGAGAGAGAGAGAGGGAGGGAGGGAGGGAGGGAGAGCGAGGAGAGACAGAGAGAGACAGAGACACAGAGAGAGATAGGCAGACAGACAGAGACAAAGGCTGAGAAGGGGTGAGAGAGAGAGAGAGAGAGAGAGAGAGAGAGAGAGAGAGAAGAGAGAGAGAGACAGAGAGAGAGAGAGATAGGCAGACAGACAGAGACAGAGACTGAGAAGGGGAGAGAGAGAGAGGGAGTGAGAGAGAGACAGAGAGAGATAGGCAGACAGACAGACAGAGACAGAGACTGAGAAGGGAGGGAGAGAAAAGAGAGAGAGAGAGAGAGAGAGAGAGAGAGAGAGAGAGAGAGAGAGAGAGAGAGAGAGAGAGAGAGAGAGAGAGCATACAAGTCATGGCAGATTTTCTTTTTAAATCTTGATTTCTGATGTCTTTTAATTTCATCTTTACATCAAGTCCCTGCCTTTATAAAGGATCAAATCATGATTACACAAAAGAGATACACAGACCACAAGTAAAAAGGTAAAGGTGTTCCCATAACCTATGCGGTTGTTGAGGAGCGAGGCGTCAGAGACCTCAGCTTCTCCAGGAGCCAGCGTATTGAGGGCGGCGCCCAATATCCTCTCCCTCGCTGCTTTACCTCCCCTGACCCTAAAGAGGGCAAGTATCCATTGGCAGCTGGGTGAACTGTACTGAAGCCAAGGCGCGAAAACGGTCACCCATCCACTTGGTAACCACGCTCGACGCTGCTTAACCTTATGTGGGAGAGAGCGAGTGCTCTGACCACTGAGCTATCCCCTCCCCGACCACAGACCTTAAGATTACAACGAAAAGGGGGAAACCCCACCACACAGACAGAGAAAGAGAGAGAAACAGATAGACAGACAGACAGAGAAAAGGGCAGACAGACAGAGCCAAAGAAAAAGGGCAGACAGACAGACAGACAAACACAGACAGACACGGCACTTCACAGAAGCAGTTCCTGAGAGTAGATCTAAAAGCACCCCACCTCCCCCCCCCCCCCCCCCAATAACAACAACAAAACACAAAAAAGGGCAAAAACCCCCAATCAAAACCAAAAAAAACCCCAATCAAAACCCCAACCAAACACAAAACTTCACTTTAACAAACAACAAAAAATCCCCAACTACCTATCAAATTTCGAGGTGTTCAGTAGACAAGTTACGCTATCTAAAAACCATTCCTGTGGTTTTAACGAGAAGATTCTCCAAAATATTCGGTATGGACATGTCTGAAACTGCGTTCCAGCAGAAATCACCCCGTGTGGATGATTGATTTTTTTCAGTGTTCTCATGTGTCTCCACGCCAATGTTTGTTTATTCATGCTGTTATTTTGTTTAGTTTATGACAGTTGCATACTTTACAATATTGGCGGTCACTTTCTTCCTGTATGGTTAGCGTTTCTTTTCATGTAGCCAGTTGTGATGTTTTCTAAAATTAAAGTGGACGAAGAATGCGAAGAAAAAGACGATGATGATAATGAGGGAGAGGAGGAGGAGGAGGACGTAGAAACAACAGATGATGATGAGGAAGAAGAAGAAGAAGAAGAAGAAGAAGAAG
>CM054150.1:12135654-12143154 GCA_028751875.1 Rapana venosa | reverse complement strand
CAAAGAAGAAAATGAAGAAGAATACTGCGAAGAATTACGAAGAAAAATTGCAAAGAAGAATTGCAAAGAAGAATTGTAAAGAAAAAGAAGAAAAGAAGAAAAAGAAGGAGGAGGAGGAGGAAGAAGAGAAGAAGGAGAAGGAAAAGAAGAAGAAGAGGAGGAGGAGGAGGAGGAGGAGGAGAGGAGAAGAAGAAAAAGAAGAAGAAGGAGGAGGAGAACAACAACAAGGAGGAGGAAGAAGAGGAGCAGGAGGAACAGAAAGAGGAGGAAGAGAAAGAGAAAGCCATGAACATCGTATAACGTATCCCAACACCTGAAAACAGAAGGCCTTTATGGTCGGTTTTCTATTCCTGCTTTCTAACGATTCCTATTCCTATTTTCCGTTTACATATCCGTCACTTGCAGCGAAAACCCGCTTCAACTACATGCAGTGTGTGTGTCTCTAAGACGTGATGCTATGCGTTTAGCAGCTGACAGTGTTAAGTGTTTGGAGGAATATCTGATGACTGATGCAGTGCAGTGTTTATAAACAGAGAGATCTATGCTCACCTAGACTGACAAGATATTATGGATGTAGACAGTTGTGTTGAGACAGGTCATGGACCACCCATGCTACATTACCATCATCATCAGCATCATCATCATCATCATCAGCAGCAGCAGCAGCAGCAGCAGCAGCAGCAGCAGCAGCAGCAGCAGCAGCAGCAGCAGCAGCAGCAGCAGCAGCAGCAGCAGCAGCAGTAGCAGCAGCAGCAGCAGCAGCAGCAAGAGTAAGAGCAGCAGCAGTAACAACAACATAAACATCATCATCGTCATCATCTTCTTCTTCATCGTCGTCGTTGTCACACTCATCATCATCATCATCATCATCATCATCACCACCACCACCATCATCATCATCATCATCATCATCATCATCATCATCATCATCAGGGCTTAGGGGCCTGAAGTAAATATTCTTCTCCAGTGATCATCCATTCATTCATTCATTCATTCATCCATCCATTCATTCATTCGTCCATTCATTCATTCATTCTCTCTTTCTCTCTCTCCCTCACTTCCCCCTCTCCCCCACACTTCCCCCCCTCTCTCTCTCTCTCACTCCTCCCCCCCCCCCCCCCCCCCCCCACTTGTTCAGTCTTCCCTGTGTAGCTGTGACCCATGCATCACAACTTTCAAAGACACCTCTCTCACGCCTGAGACCCACTCGTTTACCTCCCTGTTGCTTGCTACAAAGCCACGGTTTTATGCAGGTTAAAGATCCCGCTGCGCTGTCAGGCGGAACGCTGGATCCACACGTCACCACGGTGAACCAGAAGACAGGAAGGGGGGAGGGGGTGAGAGGGGAGAGGCTGTGGGGTGGTGGTGGTGGGGGTTTATGTCAACAGTTCCATGACCACTGGGGCTATAGGTAGGAGGAGGTGAGGTGGTGACCAGACTCTGTCTAACGCTTGGCGCTTTCTTTTTATCTGCCGGTTTTTTTGTTGCGAACAGCTGTGGGTTTTTTTTGTTTTGTTTTTGGTCTGCTGTTCTTTCTCTCCGTGTCTGTTTGTCTGTCTGTCTGTCTGCTTCTCTCTGTCTCTCTCTGTGTCTGTCTCTCTGAGGAGACTGGATGTAAAAAAAACCCACCAACCTCACATGGGTGATTATTTATTATCCTCGAAATAAAATAAAAAAGAATTTCTTTCTCTATGTGTGTATGAGTCTCTCTCTCTCTCTCTCTCTCTCTCTCTCTCTCTCTCTCTCTCTCTCTCTCTCTCTCTCTCTCTCTCTCTCTCTCCCCCCACCCCCCTCTCTCTCTCACACACAATCTTCTCACTCTGTCTGTCTGTATCTCTCTACTCCCTTTGTGTTTGTCTCTGTCTCTGGTTGTCTCTCTCTCTCTCTCTCTCTCTCTCCTCTCTCTCTCTCTCTCTCTCTCTCCTCTCTCTCTCTCTCTCTCCTCTCTCTCTGTTCCACCCCCCACCCCTCTTCTTTTCCTAAGACTGTCCACCCCAATCTGTGTCTCCCTCTCCTCCCACTCTCTCACTCCTCTCTCTCTCTCTCTCTCTTCTCTTCTCTCTCTCTCTCTCTCTCTCTCCTCTCCTCTCTCTCTCTCTCTCTCTCTCTCTCTCTCCTCTCTCCTCCCTCCTCCTCCTTTTCTGCAGGCCATGTTTTATGCAGGTTAAAGATCCTGTAATGATGAGGGGCGGGCGGATCGCTGGATTCATTTGACCACAGTTAAATGGAGAAGGAGAGAGAGAGAGGGAGAGAGAGAGAGTGGGGGTGGGGTGGAAGAGAGGATGTGTGGTGGGTGGTGGGTGGTGGTGGTGGTTGGGGGTGGGGGTGGGGGTGGGGGTTAATGTCAACACTAGCTCTGACGACCACCGTGACAGGTGACGTGTTTCTTCTTCTTCTTCTTCTTCTTCTTCTTCTTCTTCTTCTTCTTCTTCTTCTTCTTCTTCTTCTTCTTCTTCTTCACAGTTCTTCTTCTTTTCCTTCTTTTTTCTTCTTCTTCTTCCTCTTCTTCTTCTTCACAATTCTTGTTCTTCTTGTTCTTGTTCTTCACAGTTCTCCTTCTTCTCCGTTCTTTCTTCTTCATCTTCTCTCTCTTTTTTCACCCCCCTCTCTCTCTTCCCTCCCCCTTCTCTCTCTCTTTCTGCTCCTCTTCTCTCCTCCCCTCTCTCCCTCCATCTGTGTTTCTTTCTCTGTCTCTCTCCTCTCTTTCTCTCCTTCCCATTTCTCAATGGGTTTTTTCTGTCTCTCTCTCTCCCTCCTTCTCTCTCTCTCTCTCTCCCTCTTCTTCCTATTCCCCCCTCTCTCTCCCCTCCCTTTTCTCTCTCTCTCTCTCTCTCTCTCTCTCTCTCTCTCCTCTCTCTCTCTCTCTCCTCTCTCTCTCTCTCTCTCTCCTTTCTCTCTCTCTCTCTCCCTTGAATACCTTGTTTTAACAATCGCAACTTTTATTTCGTAATTTGGTCTGCCGAAATACCATGTTTGTAATATCTGTTTTCGCCAATTTAATCACTGCATTTTGTTTTATTAATATAGTCTTTCTCTCTCCCCCTCGCTCCCCCCCCCCCCTCTCTCTCTCTCTCTCTCTCTCTCTCTTGAATAACTGGTTTTAACAATCGCAACTTTTATTTCGTAGATTTGGTCTGCATAGTATCATGTTTGTAATATCTGTTTTCGTCAATTTAATCACTGAATCTGATTTTATTAATATAGTCTTTTTCTCTCCCCCTCTCCCCCCCCCCTCTCTCTCTCTCTCTCTTGAATAACTGGTTTTAACAATCGCAACTTTTATTTCGTAGATTTGGTCTGCCGGAATACCATGTTTGTAATATCTGTTTTCGCCAATTTAATCACTGCATTTGGTTTTATTAATATAGTCTTTCTCTCTCCCTCTCCCTCCCTCCCTTCCCCCCACCCCCCCTCCTCTCTCTCTCTCTCCTCTCTCTCTCTCTCTCTCTCTCTCTCTCTCTCTCTCTCATCTCTCTCTCTCTCTCTCTCTCTCTCTTGAATAACTGGTTTTAACAATCGCAACTTCTATTTCGTAGATTTGGTCTGCATAGTATCATGTTTGTAATATCTGTTTTTCGTCAATTTAATCATTGCATTTGGTTTTTATTAATACTCTCTCTCTCTCTATCTCTCTCTCCCACTCCCTCCCACCCCCCACCCCCACTCTCTCTCTCTATCTCTCTCTCCCACTCCCTCCCACCCCCACCCCTCTCTCTCTCTCTCTCTCTCCCACTCCCTCCCACCCCCACCCCCAACCCTCTCTCTCTCTTTCTCTGTCTCTCTCCTCTCTTTCTCTCCTTCCCATTTCTCTATGTGTCTTTTTCTGTCTCTCTCTCCCTCCCTCTCTCTCTCCCTCTTCCTCCTATCCCCCACCCCCCTCACTCTCTCTCCTCTCCCTTCGTTGCCCCCCCCCCCCCCCCCCCCACCCATCTCTCTCTCTCTCTTGAATACCTGGTTTTAACAATCGCAACTTTTATTTCGTAGATTTGGTCTGCCGGAATACCATGTTTGTACTATCTGTTTTCGCCAATTTAATCACTGCATTTGGTTTTATTAATATAGTCTTTCTCTCTCCCCCTCCCTCCCTCCCCCCCCCCCCCCCTCTCTCTCTCTCTCTCTCTCTCTTGAATAACTGGTTTTAACAATCGCAACTTTTATTTCGTAGATTTGGTCTGCATAGTATCATGTTTGTAATATCTTTTTCGTCAATTTAATCACTGAATCTGATTTTATTAATATAGTCTTTTTCTCTCCCCCTCCCCCCCCCCCCCCCCTCTCCTCTCTCTCTCTCTCGAAAACCTGGTTTTAACAATCGCAACTTTTATTTCGTAGATTTGGTCTGCCGGAATACCATGTTTGTAATATCTGTTTTCGCCAATTTAATCACTGCATTTGGTTTTATTAATATAGTCTTTCTCTCTCCCTCTCCCTCCCTCCCTTCCCCCCCCCCCCCCCTCTCTCTCCTCTCTCTCTCTCTCTCTCTTGAATAACTGGTTTTTAACAATCGCAACTTTTATTTCGTAGATTTGGTCTGCATAGTATCATGTTTGTAATATCTGTTTTTCGTCAATTTAATCATTGCATTTGGTTTTTATTAATACTCTCTCTCTCTATCTCTCTCTCCCACTCCCTCCCACCCCCCACCCCCACTCTCTCTCTCTATCTCTCTCTCCCACTCCCTCCCACCCCCACCCCTCTCTCTCTCTCTTTTGTTATCGGAGATTTCTCTCATTTTAGAAAATTCGGGAAATAATTTTCACATTTTCTGTTTTTCAGAATCCAGACTAACAAACCGTACCTTGGATTCAGATGTCTGTATACCTGGTTACAGTCTGTTTCGCAGTGATCCAAAATGTAGAAAGGAAACAGGATTGCTGATGTATTATAGTCAGTCTGTCACACTAGAGAGATTAGAACAGCTAGAGGGATTGGGGGTAGAGTCTTTATGGATACAAATTAAAGTAAAACACTGTAAACCAATACTTGTTGGATTTATATACAGAAACCCAGCTGAAAAATCAAGTTGGCTAGAAGATTTTCAGGCCATGATGGATGCTGCGATGCTTCAAGATAAAGAGACGATTTTGTTTGGTGACTTTAACATTGACCTCCTGAAACGTCAGACTCAGTGGGTACAACTGTATGAATCATGTAACTTAAGTCAAATTATTGATTGTCCGACACGAGTAACAGTCAATTCGTCTACCCTTATAGACCATGTGTATGTCACGTCAAAACTAAACATCAAAGAATTATGTTGCCCTGTATCTAGCTGCAGTGACCACTATCCTGTATGTGTAACGTGGTCAAAGAAAGGAGTTAAGTGTCCAAGAGCATGTCATGTCCTTGTGGAATCAACTTCCATCATCTCTTAAAGAGATTTCTAGCCATAACTCCTTTAGAAGCTCTTTGAAAAATCACCTTTTTGATGTAATGAGTGTTATATGACAAAACATTGCAAATGAAAAAGTAACGTATATTGTGAAAGTTTTCACGGCATTGTTTTATTAATAACTTTCTTTACAATTGCACATATACTCTGTGTGTGTGTGTGTGTGTGTGTGTGTGTGTGTGTGTGTGTGGTGTGTGCGTGCGTGTGAGTTTTGTGTGTGTGTGTGTGTTGGCAAGCAGGAAAGCGCGAGCGTGCACGGGTGCGAATGTATATGTGTTAGAGTATGTATGAGTATGATATGTATTATGTACGAGTATGTATTATAATTATATTGTATTGTATGCCGTTTGGGGTCGCGGCACGTTTCTCTGCGTGTGTTTCGGGCTGCTCTTCCCAGGGGAGAGCACGTCGCCACAGGAGCAACGCGCCATTATCATTATTTTCATATAAGCATGTGAGTGTATGCGACCAAGTGGCGTGCTCGTGAATTGTGCATACGTGATGGCGAACGTATGTCCCTGTATGTGTGCGAGCTTTATGTGTCCATGGGAGAAAAATGAATGAAGTGGATGCAAGCAGAGCTCTCTCTCTCTCTCTCTCTCTCTCTCTCTCTCTCTCTCTCTCTCTCCTCTCTCTCTCTCTCTCTCTCTCTCTCTCTTTCTATACATTTATTGTCATAGATTTCCCCCCCCCTTTGAAATTGGTTGTGATTTGTGATTTTTGGTGGAAATTGTATGATTTGTATTTTTGATGCAAGTATTCTTCACATGGGTTTTTGGAAGCTGTGAGTGTGTATTTGAAAGGGGATTTTTTTTTCTTTCCCTCCAAGGGCAGGTGGAAAGCAGGATTCACGAAGATATTCATTCCTATGTCCATAATGAAAAATAATATGATGTGCCTTTTGCCTTGCCTTGATTTCTTCCATCCATTCTCTCTCTCTCACTCTCTCTGTCTCTGTCAATCTATTTGTCTGTCTGTCTGTCTGTTTGTTTGTCTGCCTGCCTGTCTGTCTATCTACCTATCTATCTATCTATCTATTTTCGCTATCTGTCCCCCTCTCTCTCTGTTTACTCTCTCTCTCTGTCAGTCTCTGTCTCTGTGTCAGTCTGTCTCTCCCAATGTCTCTGTCTCTGTTTCTCTCTCCCTGTCTGTCTGCCTGTCTGTCTGTCTGCCTGTCTGTCTGCCTGTCTGTCTCTCACTCTCTCTCTCTCTTTCTTTGCATTCCTTTTCTTCTATTTTCCATTTACATTATTGAAATAACTTTTCTTGAACTTCATCATTTTGTTTATATATATGTATGTGTATGTATATGTATGTGTGTGTGTGTATGTAGATGTATATATATATATGTATATATGTGTATGTTTATATATGTATATATATATGTGTGTATGTGTATGTGTGCATGTATGTATGTGTATGTGTATGTGTGTATGTATATGTGTGTGTATGTATATGTATGTGTATGTGTGTATGTATATGTGTGAGTATGTATATGTATGTATGTATATATATGGATATATGTGTGTTATATATATATATATATATATATATATGTATATATATATATATATATATATATATATATATATATATATATATATATATAATATATATATATATATATATATTGTGTGTGTGTGTGTGGGGGGGGGGGTGCATTATGAAATTAATTAGCAGTGCCTATCCATGTTTGGCTTATTCCTGTTTATGTTTACTTAAAAAAATTATGTTTTTCATGTATGAAATTAGATTGGGATGAATTTGCATGGAAAGTCCATCATCAATGTATGTATTTTTTCTTTCTTTATATCATTCTTCATGCTATGTATTGCACATTAATTACTTTCGATTTTTTTTTTCAGAGGGCTGGATGTAAAAAAAGCTATTGTTATGCTTATTCTATAACCCTCTATAAATAAAATGTGTTCATTGTTCATTGTTCATTGTTCTCTCTCTCTCTCTTCCCTGTTCATTGTTCCCTCTTGCTGTCATCTTCAATAGCGGGATGGGGATGAGGAGTGAGGGTGGGGGATGGAGTGGGGTGGGGTGGTGGGGGTGGGGGATGGGTGGGTGTGGGTGTGGGTAGGGGTGGATTGTCATGTCAA
>CM054150.1:12125654-12130654 GCA_028751875.1 Rapana venosa | reverse complement strand
TACTTCTGCTTACTTACCATCTCCTTTCCACGATGACTCAATTATCCAGCCTCACTCGCTCCCTCCCTCCCTCTCTCTTCGGTCTTTAACTGACTGGAAATGAAAAGAAAATATATGTCAACGTGGCCGTCTGTCACGGACTAAACCCACAGTTTTTGGTCATCTGCGAACGAGCAAAAAATTTAATCCGCACCACCAAAAGAAAATGGAAGATATAAAAAGAAATGATACGCGAATATGAAGAGTATAAACAGAGTCGGCGCGTTCCGTTTTGAATCAGAAGATACTACTCTGTGTGTGTGTGTATACTTTAGGTTCATAGGGAACAAGGCAGAGTGTGTGATGTCGTTATGTGGTTTGATGGTCGTTAACTGGTCCGGTTCCTCCCTTCCCGGTCTGGGTATTTCTTCGTGTGGGATATACTTCACACTGCAGTTTGGTGTAAGAAGTGTATGCGTTCCGCTTAAAACGTTTCACTTTCGACTTCAAAAGTGCAAGACAAACGATTTTTCAAATCTGATCATAATAATAATAATAATAATAACAACACTACTACTACTACTACTACTACTACTACTACTACTACTACTACTACTACTACTACTACTGCTGCTGCTGCTGCTACTACTACTACTACTAAATGGAATTTATATAGCGCTATATCTTGCAAAACCAAATCAAAGCGCTTTTCATTCATGCCTAGGTCCTTGAGCGGATGGGGGAACGACAGTTACGAGATTGATAGTATGTTCTTTGTGAGATGGAATGGGGAGGGGTGTGGAGGGAGGGTGGGGCGGGGGGGAGGAGGGGGGGGGGGGGGTGGCGCGGGGGGGGAGTGTGGGGTGGAGGGGGGGGGGGGGGGGGGGGGGGGGGGGGGGGGGGGGGGGGGACCCACTCGTGTGCTTTATCTTTTTTTCATTTTACAGCCAGTCCCCGTGTGCATGTTATTCTTTTGTAAATTCTGTCATCCTTTCCCTCCAGTACAAAATGGCCTACTCTTCCGAAAGGCAGAACAGGTTTTAATTTGTGTGCAAGATGTTCTGCGTGCTTTTGCACATGGGGGTCTTGGTTTATAGTCTCATCCGAAGGACTACACTAAAATGTAAAGTTCTGGAGTACTCTTTTCATGTTCGCAGTCTCGAAGTTTTTAATTCAATTGATATTTTGTTAATTGCTGTTATTTAAAGCCATGTGTTCGAGCGTGGTTACCAAGTGGATGGGTGACCGTTTGCGCGCCTTGGTTTCAGTACAGTTCCCCCAGATGTAAATGGGCACCTGCCTCTTTAGGGACAAGGAAGATAAAGCAGCGCGGGAGAGGAGATAGGCGTCGCCCTCAATATGCTGGCCCCTGGAGAAGCTGAGGTCTCTGACGCGTCGCTCCCCTACAACTACATAGGTTATGGGACACCTGTACCTTTTAGGCCGTGTTTACATATATGTTGATTTTTTTAAACATCAAAACAATGTACTTAGCAGTTAAACAATAATTTCTGGTTACTTACGGACCGTGTTCCTGCAGTTGGATATCTTGTTACCAGTTAATGACGCGAGAACCATCTAACGACATCACACACACTCGCTGAGGCTCTTTGAGCAGTGGCGCGAAGTAAATGGAGATTGCTTGTGTTGGCCTCAGGACGAGTCCAGAGCTCTGTTGCTCTGACACCAACATCCTTGCGCTCAATTTTGGGGCGAGACCAGATAGGCAACGCATGAATACATCCTTGCGCTCAGTTTGGGGCGAGATCAGATAGGCAACGCATGAATACATCCTTGCGCTCATTTTAGGGCGAGATCAGATAGGGAACAAAGGATACATCCTTGGCTCATTTTGGGCAATTTCAGTGGCAAGTGATACTTTGGGGTTTTTGGGGGGCGGATCTTTTTGGGAAAACGCAAGGGGAAAATTTCCTTGTTTTTTTAAAGGGGAGTCAATAGGCAACCATGGATTACACCTTGCGCCAGTTTTGGGGCAAATTGGCAATCATATTTTTTGGGTTTAAAAGGTTAAATCAATTTATTTGAAAGATTTTGTGTTGTGTTGGTGTGTGTGGTGTGGTTTGTTTTGTGTTTGTTTTTTTTTTTTTTGGGGGGGAGGGGGATTGGGTGGAAATTGGAAAAAAAAAATTTAATTTTTAGGGTTTTTCCCCGGGTTTTCGGTTTTTTAAAATTTCCAACATTTTGGTTGATAACTTTTTTAAAATTTTTAAAAAAAAAAAGGTTTAAAATTTGAGATTAAACCAAATTTTTTAAAAATTTCCCATAATCTCTTTTTAAATTTTTTATTTTAAAAAAATTATCCATATCATTTTAAAAATAAAATAAATCATATTTCTTTTTTATTATAATTAAATTTTTAAACAAAAACAATTCACTTTTTTCATTTTTTTTATTAAACTTTTTTTTATTCTTTAATTCCCCTTTCTCTTTATTTATTTTATTTATTTCTTTCATATCTTTCTTTTTTCAAAACTCCCCCAAACCAATATTTCTTTCTTTTCTTTTTTTATTCCCATTAAAAACATTCTCAAATTTTCTTCTTCATAAACACCCCCATTCATTTTAAAACATTATATTTTATAAAAATTAAAAAAATTTACCTACTACTACTACTACTAACTGTTTTTCTAATTTTACCCTTTATTACTCCCATTATTTTCCCTATTTTTGTAATCGTCTCTCATCCTCTCATCACTACCACTACACTACTACTACTACATACTACTACTATCTAAAACAGAAAAGCCACGTGGTTAGAGCGTGAAACTCATGACCCACGGCAACTGACACACAGGTTCCCGTCTTTACTTGGTGTTCGTTCAAGGGAGAAAATTTTTTATCCAGCCCCAAGACTCAATTTTTTTAACCCAAGTTTCCCCCCTGTTCCATCTCTTTTTTTCCCTGCCCCCAAAGCCAAAACCCCATCAACCGCCGAAATGTTAAAACCCTTTTTGTGTGTGCGTGCGTGTGTATAATTTTGAATTTGTAAAAGCTATTTTTTGAATGGCTGCTGTGAAAGAGTGGGGAACGAAAGCACTATGATTGTTTTTTTTAAGATATGGCACTATAAAATTCCATGTAATTTTTTTTCCCCCGGGGTTAACATTGGGACTGATCCACTTCCCCCAAAGTCCCCCTTTAGATGGGATTGTAAACCCACGTCCATTTTGGGGAAACATGCAGAACGCTTGCACAAGTTAAAACCCATCCCCTTTTTGTAAAGAGTAGGCCAGCTATGGCAGGTGGGATGGATGACACCAAAATACTAGCTGCACCCCGCTCCTGGAGAGGGGCGGGGTCGGCCAAGTTTTTAGCCCAATTGCCCCCTGAAAACTGCCCGAAAAAAATCGTGCAGTGATTCAAAATTCCCCAGGGATTGGGGAGAAATCAAGATTAAAATCGTCATCGTCATATATCATCATATCATCCATTATCACAGCGCAGCAGCAACAGCGCAGCAGCCCTCTTTACTTACTATCATTCAATTTCGCCGCGTTATTGTTGTGGTATTTTTTGTTAATTACTATCATCATTTTGAAGTTCCGATACAGTTAAGTATAATACCAACAGAAAAAAAACAATTTTTCTTTTCAGAAATTCTTTGAATTCTTCTTCCTCTTTTTTTCCCCTTTTTTTTTCTTTCAGAATTCTTCCTCTTCTTTGAAATTTTTCTTCCTCTTCTTCGCATAAATTTATTTAGTTCCTCCTTCTCCCTTACCTATCTCTGTTGGGAGCCTTTGGGACACTAGCACTGCACTGAAGAACTCTTCCCTGACTTCCTTCATTCATGTTGATTGTACTCCAAAGCAGTTTCACAGAAAACTCAAAAGATTTATGCCACCACGATTATGCCTCAAGAAACAAACCAAAACAAAATAATAACCCCCCAAAAAAACAACAACAGCAAAACCACCAAACCAACACTCTAAGACATGCACGCTTTTGTCACTAAGCACCCACAACTAACAAGAGCTAAAAACGCATTGCTTTGGGCGAGGCACAAAACAAATGTGTATGTTTTCAGTTCAGCAACAGCTCTCAAACATAGACCCAAGAGGCCGCGAACACAGGCGCTTGAAAGCAATCGAGAATAGTCGATGGACTGAGTACTGGAAACTTCTCCGCCAATCATACAATAGGTACAGGTAAAGGAGTTCCCTAACCTGTATGATCACAGGGGAGCGAGGCATCAGAGACTTCAACTTCTCCAGGGGCCAGCATACTGAGGGCGGCACCCATCTCCTCGCTACGAGGGAGCAAGCCTACAGTACTTACTGGCAAGTGTCTGTAGTTGGGGTTATGTCAGGGCCACTTCCTTTCGTTTGCCGGCAAAAGGCCTTTGAACTGTAGCAGCAGCAGGAAGCTGCTAGCCTAAAGACGTGTGAAGCTATAGCCTAACTTCGTAGTGAGGGGGGAAAAAAAGAGTGAGTTAACTAGTTGATGCTGAAGGTGACAGCACAATTCCTTTCTCTTTCATATTTTCATTTTCATTTCATACCACTCGCTTTCCCCCCAGCCAAGGTTAAGCAGCATTGATGAAGGACCGTTTGCGCGGCCTTGGCTTCAGTACAGTCCCCCGGTTCACCCAGCTGTAAATGGGTACCTGCTTCTTTAGGGACAGGGAAGGTAAAGCAGCGAGGGAGAGGAGATGGGCGCCGCCCTCAATATGCTGGCCCCTAGAGAAGCTGAGGTCTCTGGCGCCTCGCTCCCCTACGACCTTATAGGTTATGGGACCTTGACCTTTTACCATTTCTAAGTCAGTGCAGATTTCTCTGCGTGAAATTCGGGCTGCTCTCTCCGAAAGAGCACGCTGTCACAGGAGCAGGATCACCTTTTTTCCCCCCGAGTCTTCAATTGTATTGTTTCCCTTTCAGAGTGACTTTTTCTTCTACAGATCTCTGTCAGGGACAACTCTTTTGTTTCCGTGGGTTCTTTTACGTGCGCTAAATAATTTTGTGTAACACACGGGACCCCTCGGTTTATCGTGTCATCCGAAAGAC
>CM054150.1:12105654-12110654 GCA_028751875.1 Rapana venosa | reverse complement strand
CCCCCCCTTTTTTTTTTTTCCCCCCCCCCCCTTTTTTTCTTTGGCCCCCCTTTTTTTTTTTCCCCCCCCCCCCCCCCTCCCCTTTTTTTTTTCCCCCCCTTCCCCCTTTTTATTTTTTTCCCCCTTTTTTTTTTTTTTTTTTCCCCCTTTTTTTTTTTTTTTTTGGGGGGCCCCCCCCCCCCTTTCCCCCCCCCCTTTTTTCCGTCCCCCCCCCCCTTTTAAAATTTTTTTTTTTTTTTTTTTTCCCCCCCCCCTTTTTCTTTTTCCCCCCCCCTTTTTTCCCCCCCCCCCCTTTTTTTTTTTTTTTTTTTGGTTTTTTTCCCCCCTTTTTCCCCCCCCCCCCCCCCCTTTTTTTTTCCCCCCCCCTTTTTTTTTTTCCCCCCCCCCTTTCCCAAAAATTTTTTTTCCCCCCCCCCCCTTTTTTTTTCCCCTTTTCCCCCCCTTTTTTTTTTTTCCCCCCCCCCCTTTTCCCCCCCCCATTTCCCCCCCAAAAAAAAATTTTTTTTCCCCTTTTTTTTTTTTTCCCCCCTTTTTTTTCCCCCCCCCCCCTTAAAACCCCCCTTTTTTTTTTTTTTCCCCCCCCCCCCCCCCCCCTTTTTAAAAACCCCCCCCCTTTTTTAAAATTTTTTTCCCTTTTTTTTCCCCCCCCTTTTTCCCCCCCCCCTACATATTTGTATTCACATGACAAGTCAGTGGCCCCCAGCCGGTATGGATGGAGGGGGGGGGGGGGGGGGGGGGGGGGGGGGGGGGTTGGGGGTTGATCCCTCTCTTTCTGGGTCCTTCCTTTTCTGAAGGAAGGTGGCAAGATGGTTAAGACGTTTGCCTGCCAACACGTAAACCGTGAGGTTCTGGGTTCGATTCCCAGCCTCGCCCTTTCTTCCAAGTTTGACCAAAAAATCGAACTGAATGTCAAAGTCCCTCGGATGAGACTATAGACCGAGGCCCTGTGTGCGAACGCATGCAGAACATCTTGCGCACACGTTAAATCCTGTTTTGCTTTTCGAAAGAGTAGGCCATTGTGTGCCGGTGGGAACAGATGACAAAATTTAAAAAACCGCATACACACGCATAAATGTTTTTTGTTGTAAATTCTCATCTGAGCTCTTTGATTTGTTGCTTTACAAGATTCAGCGCTATATAAATTCCATACATTATTATTATTATTATTATTATTATTATTATTATTTCTGCCTGATCTTCTTCCCTCCCCAGTCTGTTCAGTCTTCATCTTCTTCTGGCTTCTTTTTCTTTTGTGGACGCATGCTGCATGCTGAGCCTGTTTTTGTGCTGTTAGGAACGGTAAGCGTCCGTCAAACTGACAAATCAATACACGGACAAGAGAAACAACAGAAAGTGATCATGCTTGACATGTCGCTTGGTCCTTACCATCATCACACTACTGACTTTGTTTTTGCTTGGTTTTTTTTTGGTAGGTAGGTTGGTTGACTGGTTGGCTGGATGGTTGGGTGAGGAGGGGTGGTTGGTTGGTTGGATGGATAGATAAGTGGGTGGGTGGTAGACTGGGTTTTTTATGGACTTAAGTTGGTTACGGATTATGAGGTAGGAATTTGTCCATTCTTTAAAAAAACATTTTTTTTTAGATGGGTTGGAGATTTTGTAATTGGTGTTGTACACATAATAATGTGTGTGTAATTGTTGGTATGATGGCAAAAACTTGTTCCCTGCAACTGATTATTCGTTTGTTTGGCTGTTTTAGTCTCTTAATTTGTTTGCTTTTTGTTGTTTTGTTTTTTGTTTGCTCTATTCTTCTTGCTCTTCTTTGTTTTTATCATTATGATCATGATCATGATTATGATCATCATCATGACCACCACCAACCACCACCACCACCACCATCATCATCATCATCATCATCATCATCATCATCATCATCATCATCATCATCATTTTCTTCTCATTCTTTTTCTTTGCAATTCTTTTTTGCAGTTCTTCTTCTTCACAGTTCTTCGTCTTCTTCTTTGCAAGTCTTTTTCTTCGTCTTTGCAATTTTCTTAACAATTCTTCTCCTTCTTTGAAATACAGTTCTTCTTTGCAATTCTTTTTTGCAGTTCTTCTCCGTTGTCGTTTTTTTTGCAATTTTTCTTCTTTGCAATTTTTCTTCATAATTCTTTTTCTTTGCAATTCTACTTTTTCGTGATACTTCTTCTTTGCCATTCTTCTTCTCTGCACTTCTTCTTCTTCTTGTTCTTGTTCTTGTTCTTCTTCTTCTTCTTCTTCTTGTTCTTCTTCTTCTTCTTCTTCTTCTTGTAATTCATCTTCTTCTTAGCAATTCTTGTTCTTGTTCTTGTTGTTCTTCTTTTTGCAATTCGTGTTCTCCTACCTCCGGTGATATCAAGCCAACTTGCTGACTTAAGTTACACGGTATGTCAAGCTTTAACTGTCTCAACGTGAGTCAGTTGTGACGTATGACTTCGGAAGATGATGGCTGTATACATTCAACAAAAACAGGAGGAATCTGGTGAAAAAATCTTCAGTAAAAATTCTTTTCTGTCTGTGTGTCTGTCTGTGTGTGTGTGTGTGGGGGGGGGGGGGGGGGGGGGGGGGGGGGTGGGGGGAGGAGGAGGGGGTGTATGTGTGTTGTCTGTCTGTTTGTCTGTGTGTGTCTGTCTCTTTGTTTCTGTCTCTCACTACTCTCTCTTTCACCCTCTCTCTCCCTCCCCCTATCTCTCTCTCCCTCCCTCCCTCCCCCTCTCTCTCTCCCTCTCTCTCTCCCTCCACCCTCTCTCCTCATTCAGTTTGTAACTCTGTTATACTGCCAGTACCTATGTAAACAATCCAGCACATTGTTCTGTTGGGCCTGGGAAACGCATTCTGTCTGCCTACCGCCGCAAAAGATGCAAGAGATTCTGTCTGTCTGTCTGTCTGTCTCTCTCTCTCCCCCCCTCTCTCTCTCTCCCTCTCTCTCTCTCTCTCCCCTCTCTCCCCCTCTCTCTCTCCCTCTCCTCTCCCCCTCTCTCTCTCCTCTCTCTCTCCCTCTCCCCCCCCTCTCTCTCCCTCTCTCTCTCCCTCTCTCCCCCCCTCTTCTCTCTCCCCTCTCTCTCCCCTCTCCCCCCCTCTCTCTCTCCCTCTCTCTCTCCCTCTCTCTCTCCCCCTCCTCTCTCCCCCCTCTCTCTCTCCCTCTCTCTCTCCCCTCTCTCTCCCCCCTCTCTCTCTCCCTCTTCTCTCTCCCTCTCTCCTCTCTCCCCCCCTCTCTCTCTCCCTCTCTCTCTCCCTCTCTCCCCCCTCTCTCTCTCCCCTCTCTCCTCCTCTCTCTCTCTCTCCCACTCTCTCTCCCTCTCTCTCCCTCTCTCCTCCTCCCTCTCTCCTCCTCCCTCTCCCTCTCTCTCTCCTCTCTCTCCCCCTCCCCTCCCCTCTCTCTCTCTCCCTCTCTCTCCCACTCTCTCTCCTCTCTCCTCTTCTCCCCCCTCTCTCTCCCTCTCTCTCTCCCCTCCCTCCCCCCCCTCTCTCTCTAATTTCCTTGTCTGCTTTTTCCCCTTTTGTTTCTTCTTGCTCTTGTCTTTTCTGACTGGCCGCGGAAGAGTGTGGGTCGGGTCATGCAATCCTTCACGTGTTCCACATGCACCTTTGCCTGTCCTTTTGTATGGAGTTGCAGCAACTGCCAATATAAATTGACTGGAGATAGATAGGTAGATGATAGAGGTAGGTAGAGATAATAGATAGACCTAGTAGTGGTTCAGGTAGGTAGATATGCGTATGGTAGTAGATAGCATAGCCAAAATAATAAGATAGTAGTAGGTAGATAGTAGGTAGGTAGATAGATAGATAGATAGGTAGTAGATAGATAGATAGATAGGTAGATAGTAGGTAGGTAGATAGATAGGTAGGTAGGTAGATAGATAGCCTAGATAGATAGATAGATAATGTAGGTAGGTAGTAGTAGTAGTAGGTAAGGTAGATAGATAGATAGATAGATAGATAGGAGTAGATAGATAGATAGGTAGATAGATAGATAGATAGATAGATAGGAAGGTAGGTAGATAATAGATAGATAGATAGGTAGATAGATAGATAGGTATAGTAAGAAGATAGAAGGTAGGTAGTGTAGATAGATACAACATAATAGGTGGTAGGAGTAGATAGATAGACAACGACAATAGACAGATAGATAGATAGATAGAAGATAGATAATAGATAGATCAACGATAGATAGATAGATAATAGACAGACAGTAGACAGATAGATAGATGATACGAATAGCAGACAATAGAAAATGATAATCAGCGTAGACAACGACGACTAGAATAATACACAGATAAACAAACATAGATGATAGGATACGCACTAGATAATTAATAGATAGCCATCCAGATAGATAGATGAACGAATTAGCAGGGGACATCAGAAAATTCATTCAGCAAAGCGCTGACACTCTGCCTACTAAATCCCAGATCAAAAAACCACTTTTGTGCCGACGCCTTTCCTTTATGTCCATCCACTCTGGAATACCATCCACCTCATTCTCCCAAACAGCCTCATTTACCTTCAATATCAAACCACTTTTTCTACTGATGTTTACATGTCTTTTATTTCACAGCCCCTTCACTCCACAACCTACATAATTGTATAGTATGTATATGTATGTATGTATGTATGTATATGTATGTATGTATGATGTATGTATGTATGTATGTATATGTATGTATGTATGTATGTATGTATGATGTATGTGTGTGTGTGTGTGTGTGTGTGTGTGTGTGTGTGTGTGTGTGTGGGTGTGTGTGTGTGTGTGCGTGTGTGTATGTGTGCGCGCGCGCGCGCATGTTTTTGTGAGTATATGTGCATAAAAATGATATAATATGTTAATTCTAATATTTTGTGGAAGGTTGTATATGTGTAAATGATTTGAATGCAAGCGTTTCGATTTGTTTCCTTTACAAGATTCAGCGCTATATAAATACCATACATCATCATCATCATCATCATCTTCATCATCATCATCATTATTATTATCATTATTATTATCATCATCATTATTATTA
>CM054150.1:12080654-12098154 GCA_028751875.1 Rapana venosa | reverse complement strand
TTAGATAGACAGACATACAGACAGACATAGATAGATAGACGGGCAAACAGGCATGCAGGAAGACAGGCAGGCAGGCAGACAGGCGGATAGGTAGTTAGATACAGACAGAGTAAGTCACAGACAGACAGTCTGATGAAAAGATGGTTAGACAGACAGACAGACAGACATAGATAGATAGACGGGCAAACAGGCATGCAGGCAGACAGACAGGCAGGCTGACAGGCGGATAGGTAGATAGATACAGACAGAGTGAGTCACAGAAAGACAGTCTGATGAAAAGATGGTTAGACAGACAGACAGACAGACATAGATAGATAGACGGGCAAACAGGCATGCAGGCAGACAGACAAGCAGGCAGACATGCGAATAGGTTGACAGATACAGACAAACTGAGTCACAGACAGACAGTCTGATGAAAAGATGGTTGGATACACAGACAGACATAGATAGACGGGCAAACAGGCATGCAGGCAGACAGACAGGCAGCCAAACAAAAAGGAGACAAGTACACAGACACACACACAACAAAGACAAACATTCTGCGGACGACGGACGCTATAGCCGAGTGGTTAAGACCTTTCGACTTGAATCCCATGAGTCCATGAAGTCGTGGGTTTGAATCCCGGCAGCAGCGTCTGGTGAATTAAGGGTGGGGATTTATTTTTACGATCTCCCTGGGTACATACACATTGTACAAAAAAAATACGTACACAATACGAAGATCAAGCATGCACGTTTAAGATTCCGTAATTCGTTGTCAGTATTCAGTGGCTTACGCAAACACGGACATACCCAGATGATCTCTGAAGTCAAAGTGCGGCTACCTTCATGGTGTGGGCAAAGTCGGTCGCATTTGCAAAATCTCATCATTGGTGAACCTCGGACCTCTAGTCAAGGAACGAAAGAAAAAATTATAGGACAGTCGGTACACAAATCAAACGGAAGAATGACGGCTGCAGCACACACGATTATGAATTCCTGGAATAACTATATTTTAACCCCCCCCCCCCCCCCCCCTCCCAACTGATGCCTCCTTCCTCTTTCAGTGAAGCTCTCTCCATCAAAGACAGATGATCAAGCAATCTAATCTGGCAATCCTAGTTCAGAGCTTTTCCTCCTCCTCCCTCCTCCTTCTTCTTCTTCTTGTCTTCTCTTGTCTTTTTCTTCTTCTCCTTCTTCTTTGTCTTCTTCTTCTTCGTATTCTTCTTCTATTCTTCGTCTTCTTCTCGAACGCTCGGAGAGCAACTCTTGTTGTCTGTCTTATGAGCGAAAACGCATTGAGCTAAGCCGTAACTATAAACCGTCCGACTTTGGCGTTGGAGCGAATTGTAAACTCTAATATCACGTAATGTGAAAAGACGATAAATTAAAGAAGAATTGTAATCTTTTAAGGCGCCAGACCTACCTGAGGGATGGTTACTTTTATTTATTTCTGTTCCTCAGAAACTGTTCCATGGATTATGATAAAATTTGGTGATAACCTTGATTGATTAATACGCTTTGAAGGAAATTAATATTTAAGTTATGCATTCCGCTAGACTTTGAGAAAATAATTTATCAAGTAATTAACTGCAAAATATTTTGGTAAATATTCGGACTACATGACCATTGTGGTAACTATATCTTTTACTTTTTTTAAATTTCTTGGCCGATTTCCTTTGTTTTCAAGATTAGAAAAAAACAATAACTTTTTTTAAAACTTGTGTTAAGAAACAGCTTACATGCTGTATATAATGTACACACGCAGCGCGTATACTTTGTATAATTTTTTTCTTTAAAATTTAACAAAATTTAAATTTGACAATTTACTCATATTTGTCATGCCTATCATCTTGTACAGGACCCAGGGGTTAGTAGAATCTATCTCCATGCAAAATGTGATAGTTCTAACTTAAAATTTACAGAAAAAAGATGTAAAAAAGACCACAACTTGGCATTTTCGCAGAAAATCCACATTCAGAAAATATCAAGTCAGCCTACCTTACAGTCTAATGGCCACCAGCTTGGTAGGGAAATCCTCCTTGTTCAGCCTGCTCCTCATCTCTGCCAAGCCTCCTGAGTCTTCTCTTCTTCCTGTACTCCTTGGAATTTCGAAGGGCCTGTCTTTGTGCTGTCATTACGCGCAAAGCATCTTTGTCAGCGAAGAATGAAGCCAAGGAATACCCAACACCAATATTCAAATTTCGCATAATATTAATCAGTCTGGAACAGCCATTATTGAAGACAACTGCTACAGCCACTGTAGTTTCAACAACACTCTTGCCATGACGTTTTGTTTTAGGACAAAGTTTCCAGATAATGCCGTTGATGCTCTCATTGGCATTCTGGATATATCCTCTCAGGCATTTACCCAGAAAATCAGTTCTTGGCAAGTCTTTGAAAACTGGCTTGATCTCCTCCATAACTGCTTCTGGTAAATGGTTAGTCTGTTTGTAGCCCCTGACAGTTCCTGCTGCATTTGCTTTTTTGTAGCCACACCAGTCCACACTGATTCGATTCTGCATGGTCTCCTCCAATACACCTCATCGTAAAAGTGGCGTGCTATTCACTGACTAGATACGTTTCCCTTCGAGAAAACTGGACATGAGGGGAAAGACTCTTGCTTAACACATTTTTTATTTGTGCACATGAAAGCAAACTTGCTACCCATCCCTTTCCTTTCAACTTCATAAAGCTTCACATCACTATGGCACAACTTACAAGACAATTGCGACATAATGTTGCGGTGAAGAATATTAACATCAATCAACCTGAAGCCTTCATACTCTTGACTAAAAACATAATCCTCGTTTGGTTCAGAGTCAGTCTCACTGCTGTAATGGTCAATATATGCACTGTCTTCTTTACTGCTTTCACATGAATCATCAGGCGCAGCATACAGAATCAACAGTTTTCTCTCACTTCGTGTAGGCGTGGCACTTGAGCATTCACCTGATCTAAATTCATCTGTAAATTCAGTTTCTTCACCCTCAATTTCCCCATTATCCACAGAACTTTCTCCATAGGATCGTGGTCGTTTTGTATACCTACTGCCTTGGAATTTTCTCTAACAAGCTCTTTTACATCTTCTCTTTTTATCTGAAGGCATGGTTGTGTGTATCATAGGTCAAAGACTTCAGAGATGTAGTTATTTTAAATTAAAACTAGTACAGATTGAAAGAGGCAGCATGGGTGCAGACATTGGCTGAAGGGAAGTCACTCAGGCAAAAATTCGTTATAGGCACAGATTTAAAGGGAGAAGTTTTTTTTTTTCTACACAATTGTAATGAACCAAAATGGTCGAAGTTAGACTATAAATCCATGTTAATAGAGTTAGCACCCACCTACTTTGAGCCCCAGTATCTTTACTATACTGTTGAATTGAAATGTAATTCAAACTGTGCAGGGATATAAAGAATTAACAATTTCTCAGAAAGGGGGGGGGGGGGGGGGGGGGGGTATAAAAATGTCAGGCAGATCTGCCCCTTAATGTATTTCTGGGCAAAAAAGGCAGAAAAGACGGAGGTGACAGGCAGAAAAATGAACAAGCCAGAAACCTAGAGAAGGACAGAAAAGAGATAATTCCTAGCACAGAACTTCCAGACAGTGGGGATGCTACTTTTACCTACAGGCCCCTTGGCATGCCGTTGGGGGAAAAGAATCCCTTCTAACCCATTAGATTGCAGTCTTTAGGTTAAAAACAACAACAACAGCAACAAACAACCAACAAAGCATAGGCTGGATAGTAGCCTTGTGTCATAGGCAATAGGAAGAGCCACACATGGACCACCCTTGGTTCTTCTGTCAGTTCCACTATTCTCAAATTGATGCACAAATAGTTGATGTATATTTGTTTTCTATGAAGTGGTAGGCAATTTTTGTTTTAAATCTCTACAGTACAAACGAGGGTCAGTGTTGTGAACATGAGGGTGGTGCTGCACTTGAATGTGGTGATGGGTTCAGAGTTAAACTATAGGCACAGTAGCTTTCAAAATCACTATCTGCACTAAAGCTGTAAGTGTACACGATTATATATATATATATATATATGGTACAAAAGCTTTTTAAGTGACTGTTACATATCAATCCTATATGTTATTATATGGCAGCTAATGTCTCATCTGCTGGCCTAGCATGTCACAACAAATGTTCTCCACTCCAGCTCTGTCCTGGGCCAGCTTCCGAATGGTTCCCCAGGTATGTTGGAAGGTCTTCAGCTGTGTTTCGACAGTCCGACGCCAAGTGTTCTTGGGTCGTCCTCGTTTGCGTTTTCCCTCTGGTGTCCAGTGGAGGGCTGTTCGGGCGATGTTTCCCTGTTCCCGACGGCAGATATGCCCTATCCATCCCCATCGCCTATGCATGATGATGTTGTCCATGCTTTCTTGGTTGCAACAGGCAAAAAGTTCTTGGTTGGAGATGGTCTCAGGCCAGAAGATGCGTAAGATTCTTCTGAGATTCTTCGTGTGGAATGTGGATAGTTCGTCGAGGTTAAGTGACTGTTAGCATGAGATCTATTATCTTCTCTATCTCTTTCTCTGCTGTGCTTGGCTCTTTATTTATTTATTCATTAAAAAAAATATTCTTTTATATTGAGAATAACGGAAGAAGCCATAATGTGCTTTTTAAAAAATTTTTTTTTTACATCCAGTCGCCTGTATGCGGTTTTGTAAATTTTGTCATGTGTTCCTACTGGATCATAATGGCCTACTCTTTCGAAAAGCGGAACAGGGTTTAACGTGTGTGAAAGATGATCTACGTGCGTTCGCACACGGGGCTTCAGTTTATAGTCTCATCCGAAGGACTTTTGGGGACAGTGGAGTCTGCACTGATGTTAACTCCAGGGTAAAAAATGCCTTTGAACGGGATTCGAACCCGGGTCATCAGATTGCGAGCGCAATGTTCTGTCCTCAAGGCTATCCAGTCCCCCGCTGTGCTGTGCTGTGTGTGTCAAGTCAAGTCAAGGCAAATTTTTATTTCCAGATGGTACATTGAATAAGCAATGCATTTGCTTTTTTCCATCAAGCCTTCTATCTAGGAACTAAAAACGTGTGTGTGTGTGTGGTGCGCGCGCTTGCTTGCTTACATGCGTGTGTGCACGCGTGTATGCAATTGTTTTAAAATCATTTATTTCCTTTTTATATAAGTTTGGATAACTTTCTGATTACTAAGGAACAGATCATCATAAAATCATTGATCAACTCATTATCTGCAAGAAAGAGAACTCCATCTTCTCTGGTAGTTTAAAGAGAAATAACTCTCACCAGTTTATCGAGAGTTTCCGGCATAAGATAATGCGTCAACAAACTTTTTGGAGAGCAGTACACTTCTACGGATAATCGTTCACTGTGACCTGTTTTATCGACTGTTTTATGCTGACAAAATCATGTTTGGTAAAAAAGCGAAACCCGATCCCGGGCCTGCTCCTAAAAGGAAGGGAGCGGAGCTGATGAACCAGGTAAGAGAATTTGTCGTGTAGACTGTAGGCCAAAACTAGCGACTGCTAAAACAGCAGACTACTCGAGCAGTAGGAACCAGGATTGTTACAAGATTACGAAACACCGAGTCACTAATTTATTGAATGTCAGCCAGTTTCACTGAAACTTTCAGTTTCTCAAGCACTATATAACCCTGTTCACAACAGGGGGGGGGGGGGGGGGTAGTAGCTGGGATTTCTCGGGGATCGTGACAAAAATGAGGACATCGCCAGGCGATTTGCAAATTTATTGAATTATTCCAGTCGGTGTGAAATCTTGTGTAGCAGATCAAATCTTTGTGCTTACATCTTTAGTTACTGATCATGGTCATAAATGATGTAACAGAACACCCCCCCCCCCCCCCCCCATACACACACACTTTATACATACATACATACAAACACACACACACACACACACACACACACACACACATACACACACACACACACACACACACACACACACACTGTGCATGTATACACACATAAATTTTAAAAAAAGAAAAAGTCATCTGAGCGCTTTGATTTGTTGCTTTACAAGATTCAGTGCTATTAATTATAAATACCATACATTATTATCATCATCATCATCATTATTATTATTATTATTATTATTATTATTATTATTATTATTATTATACACACACAGTGATGGCACTAAGAAAATGTCCTGCTAACAAACTACTTCAGTTATCAAAAATAAAACACTTCCTAAATAACAATTCATGCAAACTCTTTTTTAGTGGCCATATTTTGCCTGTCATTGACTATGCTTCATCTCTTTGGGATAGCTGCAGTCAAACACATCTGAAATTCATTCATCGCCTATATACAAAAGAACCCTAAAACTTGTTCTATTAAAACCTAGCTCTCTAACAATCAACGATCATAAACAGACAAATATTCTAACCTTCAAAAACATACTTTATTTCAATAAAGCTCTATTTTTACCCAAAAAAGTTAATGGAAATGCCCCTCCAAAGATCAGTAATAGCTTCAAAATTAATGAACGCAGGCTCAATCATCTACTAACATTTCCCAGACCCAGAAATAATCTGTACAAAACAAGCTTATATTCAGGTAGTGTTTTATGGAACAAACTCCCCAAAAGTTTAAAATGTATCAAAAACAAAAATCAGTTCAAAACACAGCTGAAAATTCATTTAATGCATACATGTTTAGGAACTGACTTATAAGTCAATGACTGAATAAGCCATGCTTATATATATTAAATGGATCAGCACTTTCTGCATCCCATAAACATGTTTTGGGTGTGATCTACTGTGACTCAAAATATTACACTGTTATTGTGTTAATGTTATATGCTCTGACCGCGCACACGTGCATGCGTGTGTGTGTGTGTGTGTGTGTGTATGTGTGTAAAGGGTGGAGGAAGAGAAAGAGGCATTTTGTGTTTAGCTACTGTTATTGTATTGTTAATGAAAGGCTATGAATAACTTATACAACAAGCCCTTGTAAAACTGAAGCTGAACAACGGAAGGAGGAAAGCAAAAGGTTGACGTGCTGACTAGATATTGGGACTGGATTTTATTTCCCAATGCCTTCTCTCATGTCCAGTTCAATAGATTTTGTTATGGAAGTTGTTTTTGTTATTTTTAGTGATGGGATTGTTAGTACTGTTATAATTTTTATTGTTTTGGTTCGATAGTCTAGGTAGTTGTGGGCCTTGGTTTGTCTTTTTTTCTTTCATTATCATTATGTAGGGATTCATAGATATGTATACATGTATGTACACTAGTTTTTTTGTTTATATTTTTATCTTTTAATTTTTCTGTATACATACATGTTGCGCTGATGTTGGCTTGTTCAGTTGTTGTTGGTTTTTTTACGTTCGTACCTGATACCTGAGACCTTCAGCAAGACCATTCAGGAGACAGCGCTGGAGATCCTTGGGAAAGAAAGGAAAAAGAACCAACTGTGGGTTACCAACGATATCCTGGACCTGTGCGATCAACGTAGGGAGCTAAAGCCAGAGAAGAACAAAAGCCCAGAAATGGCTGAAGAGTATAGAACAGTCAACAGGTCAATCAAGAAGAAGATGACCGAGGCCATGGGGAACTGGATGTCAGAACAATGCTCCAAGGTTGAGAAGGCAATGGCGAAAGGAGACAGCAAGGAGGCGTACCAGACCATCAAGGTACTAACCAAGTCCCAGCAGCCAAAGACCTCCGTTATTGAAGACAAAGAGGGGTCAGTCCTTACAGAGAGCGCCACTATCATGAAGAGATGGACAGAATATTGCAGCGACCTGTACAACTACAAGCTGAAATCTGATCCGAACAAACTTCATGAGCAAGATCCCAGACCATCAGATTCCCGAAAGCACACAGGTGCTGGAGGAAGAGGTAGAAGAAGCAGTAAGATCCTTGAAAGGAGGCAAGTCACCAGGGATTGACAACATCCCGGCTGAGCTCATCAAGAACGGAGGCCCAGAGATGATCAAGGCATTAACAATCATCTGCCAACGCATCTGGACAGCAAAGAGTGGCTCTGAACAGTGGATCCAATCCATCATAGTTCCACTTCCAAAGAAGGGAGACCTGAAGAAGTGCCAAAATTACAGAACAATCAGTTGATAAGCATCTAAGCAAGTTATGCTACGCATTGCCTTGAACAGACTGAAACCACAAGCAGAAGAAATCCTATCAGAAGAACAGGCAGGATTCAGACCAGGTCGATAGCACTGTCGAGCAGATCTTCAACATCAGAATGCTCATAGAGAAGCATCTCCAACATCAACTACAGCTCTACAACAACTTCATTGACTTCAAGAAGGCCTTCGACGACGATGTGGCAAGAAGCTCTGTGGCAAGTCATGAGAGACTATAACTTCGACGAGGACCTGATTCAAGTCATCCAGGCGCTGTATGAAGCTCCCACGTGCAGTCCTCATGGGTGGAGAAATTGGGGAGTTCTTCCGGACTTCAGTTGGAGTTCGACAAGGCTGCCCGCTATCCCCCGTTCTTTTCAACGTGTTCTGGAGAACATCATGCAGGAGGCCCTCCTTGACTTCAAGACCACAATCACAATAGGAGGAAGGCCAGTCTGCAATCTTCGATTCGCAGACGATATCGATCTCATGGGCCGCAGTGAAGAAGAACTCCAGGATCTCACCACCAGACTGGAAACATCAGCCAATGCCCATGGTATGGAGATCAGCACGGAAAAGAGCAAGATCCTAGTGAACAGTACTACACCAACCACTCCCACCAGCATCAAGATGAGTGGCGAGACACTAGAGGAGGTAGAAACTTTCAAGTACCTTGGAGCAGTCATCACCAAAGAAAGTACGAGCACACAGGAGGTGAAGATCAGACTTGCTGTGGCACTCTCCTCCATGACTAAGCTGGCGAAAGTGTGGAGAAACCAAAACATCAGAACCCACACTAAGGTCAGACTCTACAAGGCACTCGTCACATCCATTGCCTTGTACAGCTGTGAAGCATGGACACTTACTGCCGATCTAGAACGTCGAATTCAAGCCTTTGAGATGAAGTGCCTCAGGCGGATCCTGAACATCACCTACAGAGACCGTAAAACCAATGACTACGTCTGGCAGCAGATCGAGGCACTGGCTGGCAAACAAGAACCATTGCTATGATACAGTCAAACGGAGGAAACTGAAATGGTTTGGCCACACAACAAGGCATAACAGCCTGTCAAAGATAGTCCTGCAGGGAATGGTGGAAGGAGCAAGGAGGCAGGGACGACCACGCAAAAGCTGGATATCCAACATCAAGGAGTGGACCGGCCTCACTGTACCAAACCTCCTGAAAGCAGCCCAGGACAGAACCATTTGGCGGTCCACTTGCAGCGTCCGTGCGGGTACCCCAACGGTCGTCCCGACCAAGGGATGAGTGAGTGACCTGATACCTCCCCCCCCCCCCCCACCTCCCCACCTGTCTTTTTCCATTACTTTTTTGTTATTACTGTATTATTATCTTTAGTGGTGATGGGTGATTATCATTATTATTGTATCAGCTTATTGTTATCATTATTATTGAATTATGTGTCTGATCTTTTATGTTTTGATTGGTATTGAATGTATATTTTAAATGTTGAAAAGTACTACTTTAAGAACATGAGCGCATATAATATATATGAATAAATGTTCATGGATGTTGAGAGCAGAGGAGGGATATAATTGCTGACAGTATTGTCGATGCAATTAGGTATGGATGCATAATATTTTCTTCTTTTTGTTTGTTTGATTGGGGATTTTGGTTTTTGTTTTTTGTTGATATTTTTGTTTATTGGGTTTTTCCTTGTTTTTTGGTGGGGGAGGGGGGGGGGTTCATCACTTCATGGCTTTTTGTGTGTTGGTTTTGTCATTAATCGTAAAGTATGCACACGTTGTATGTGTGCACGAGTTATGCAGTGTATTTTTCTTGTTGGGGGGGGTCGGGGGGGTCCATTTATGTTGTTGATGAGGTTTTTTTTGGTGGTTTTGGTCGCACATGTGTGTATGTGTGTGTGTTTTTTTTTCCCCCTCTGTTTTTCTTTTCTTTTGGAGTTAGTTTTATTATTATTGGTTATGGTAATAATGTAGTTAGATGATATTGATCAAGTTGTTGTTTGTTTCTAGTAGATGGCTTGATGAAAAAAAGCAAATGCATTGCTTATTCAATGTACCATCTGGAAATAAAAATTTGACTTTGACACACACACACACACTCACTCACTCACTCACTCACTCACTCATTCAATCACTCACTTGCAGACAATGAGACATACACAAGTTTGTCTTCTATCACTTCAGTATGAGTGAAGAGGAGTTGAATTGAAGAAAGAACACACACACATGCATGCACGCATGCATGCATGCACACACACATGCACACATGCATACACATACATACATACACACACACTCTCTCTTTTCTCACTCTCTCTCTCTCTCTCTGACTCAGTTACTCACTCACTCACACTTACTCACTCACTAACTCACTGACGTTCACTCATATAGTAGTACAGAAAGTGTAGGTTTTTTTGTTTTGTTTATATATTTCTAAATCAAGTGCACATGTATACATCATTTAGACACATGTAATGCTCTATACTCACTCACTCATTCTCATACAGCACACGATCAGTGCAGTCATGATTACTTTGTGATGTTGAAGAATGGTCGATCAATTGCAGATGGGGTTCGGCATGCCAGCCAACATGGAGGACATGGAAGCCATGGTGTATGGAGATGACGATGACGATTTAGAAGCTGAATTAGCGGCCCTGACAGGGGGAGAAACATCAGGCAAAAGATTGTCACCAAAGAAAAAAGGTAACATATACTGATAAAGGATACCCATAAAGACTTAAGTATTAACCCTAAGTGGTTGTTTTGGTGGTAATCTTTTTTTTAACTTTTGGGGGGGGGGGGGGGGGAGGGGGGGGCTGGATGACTGTTTGGTGAAACGTTAGGATGTTGGTGACTCCGGCCGGCTCCTACCCAGAGTGAGTGTGCTGTGGGCTCATTGGGAAGACTGGGACCACACAGTCGAGCTTCTTCTACTTTACAGGTGTGGTTTTGAGAGTGTTGCTCAAATTGCCTGACCAACAACACTGCAGGTGTCTTTTATCGATCTCTCAGGCCCGGTTGATGCCAGGATATATTATGATAGGAATCGTAGAGTATGACCCTGTCAGGTACTGAAGTAGTCTCAAAGCACATGCACTTCTAAAAAAAATAACAGCATCATTACATTCATCCTCATCATCATTGATTATCATGTGATTACAACAATTGTCTCTGATTCGATGGCCCCTATATGATAATTGATATCTCAGTTTCAAATCCTTTGGGGTTGAAGGTTCATGTGGGACAGTCATTGGGGGGACGTTGTGGTGGATGCCACCTCAGGTGGGCGACTCACTCAGTCTGGCTCCGCAACTGAGCTAATACTGTCGTTAGTAGGGGGCTTAGTAGGTGGTGTCCTGCGTATGTTAGCTCAGACAGGCACCACTGAACACCACCAAAGTGACCCAGCAGCAGTGTAGGGCTTCTCCAGCTAGTGGCCCCACCATGGCCTGACATTGATGGACTGCCTGTGGACTTGGGACCCTAAGGATGCGACAGAATGAATCTGGGTATGGCTGAGGCAGAGAACTTGACATGAGCGGTGGGGAAACAGCAGGACAGGAATTTTATTTATTCATTCTTTTATTTTAAGAATAATGGATAAGCACTCGTGTGCTTTTCTACATCCAGTCCTGGTGTGTATGCAGTTTTGTAAATTGTGTCATCCATTCCCACTGGCACACAATGGCCTACACTTTCGAAAAGCAGAACGGGTTTTATTGTGTGTGCAAGATGTTGTGCATGCATTCACACATGGGAACTCGGTTTATAGTGTCATCCGAAGGACTTTCGGGGGAGAGGAGTTGGCACTGATGCTATCTCCAGAGGGAAAATCCTCTTGAACGAGATTCGAACCCGGGTCAGCAGATCATGAGCACAAAGCGCATCACTCTAACCACCAGGCTATCCTGTCCCCATCCTGCTACAGAAGAGAAGACTGCAAAAAAAAAAAAAAGCAAAACCAAAACAACAAGCAAACAAACAAATTTTATTGATGACAGGGCCAGTGCCGATGTCGATGATCGAACAGATGGCAGCGCAGAACATGAGGGAGATTGAGGACAGTGAGGATACGCTGTCAGACACAGACGACCCTGACCTCTTGGTAAGGTTCTGTTGGGTTTTGTTTTATTAATTTTTTCTTTCCTTTTTTTATGGGAGGGGGGGAGGAGGTGGTTTTTTTTGTAGTTACTATGTTTTGCTTTTTGGGGGGTACTAGAAAGTGGGCTTTGTTGTTTATGATCATTTGATAAGGTAAACAAGGCAAAATCAGTGTTGGATAGGTGCTGTTTATGTTGAGTCTTGATGGATACCACAGCTGAGTGGTCAAGACTGTTCGACTTCAATTTCATGGGTCCATGAAGCTGTGGGTTCAAATCTCGGCTGGGATGGGGATTTCTACAATCTCCCAGGTCAACTTTTTAGTGCAGACCTGCCATTGTCCTAATTTCCTTTGTATTACATATAAACATGCAGAAGATCACATATATGTACTTTAGATCCTGTAATTCGTGTCAGTGTTTGGTCGGTTACGGAAGCATGAACATACCCAGCATACATTCCTGAAGTGGGAGTGCGGCTACCTTCATGGTCTCAAAACCAGTTGCATTGGCAAAATCTCGTCATTGGTGGACCTCGGAGCTGTAGCCTAGGAACAAAACAGAAAAAAGTAAAGTCTTTCTCAAAGTTTTTATAGCTGTACAGTGTTGTCCAGAACAATTCACTTCAGAACATGTGCATACATGCACATGCATGCACACATGTATGCATATGGTGGTGACACACGCAAACACACCCACACACACACACAAACAAACAAACAACACACACAACACCATACAACACAACACACACACACACTACACAACACCACACAACACAATACACACACACACACATTGTGTGCAGGAGGGAACAGATGACAAAATTTACAAAACTGCATACACACTGGGACTGGATGTGCAAAAAGCACATGGGTGCTTATTCCATTATCCTCGAAATAAATAAAGTTAAAAAATCACACACACACACACACACACACACACACACACACACACACACCACACACACACACACACACACACACACACACACCACACACACACAACAACACAACACACAACACAACACACAACACAACACACACACACACACACACAACAAACACACACACACACACAAACAACACACACACACACACAACAAACACACACACACACACAACATACACACACACACACACAACAAACACACACACATACACATACACACACACACACACACACACAACACACACACACACACACACACACACACAAACACACCACACCAAACAACACACACACACACACACCAAACAACACACACACACACACTTACACACACACACACACACACAACAAACACACACACACACACACACACACACACACACTTACACACACACACACACACACACACACACACACACACACACACACACACACACACACACACACAACACACACACACACAAACAACATACACACACACACCAAACAACATACACAAAACATATATACACTGTCTCGCAGACAACAGGGGGGAAAAAAAAGTTCTGGTTCAAACCCAGGACCAAACAGTCCACATCTCCTTCCCACACTTTCTAGACCAGCTGCATCCCCGCTAGACCACCATTCCACTTTGTAATAATAATAATAATAATAATAATAAATGGAATTTGTATAGCGCTATATCTTGCAAAGACAAATCAGAGCGCTTGCATTCAACATATTCTTACAGAGTCATGCAGCCAATAACTATCAAAAGCTTAAACAAAATTCAAATGTACGCACCTATATATACATACACACACATACACACACACACACACACACACACACACACACACTCACACACAGAGAAGTTGTAGGCTTTGGCAGGGTAATGGGATTTTGGCAGTTGAAAGGCAGGGGCAGTTTTGAGATGAAAAGAGGGAAAAAGTTAGGTTTGAAACAAATATGTCTTGAGGCTGGCTTTAAATGTGTCATATGTAGGCCTCTGTCGAAGAGAGAGAGGAAGGGTGTTCCAGATGGATGGACCAGAAAATAGAGAAAGAGCGACGACCAATGGTGGACTGGTTATTTGTAACATGATCATAAGCGCTTCGATTTGTTTTGGTTTTTTTTACAAGATTCAGCGCTATATAAATTCCATATATTATTATTATTATTATGATCACATCATTGCAGGCGGAGCTGGCAGAACTGCAAGAGGACGAAGAAGAGCCTCCCCCACCCCTGCCCCCTGCCCGGGCCCCAGCACCAGCACCAGCCCCTGCCCCAGCCCCTGCCCAGCACTTCCAACCCACGATGGGCCCCACCATTCCTCCACAGGCTCCGGTCAGAAGTCCTCCAGCCCCTGCAACCACCCCCTCCGGTGGAGGTGGAGGTGGAGGAGGTGGAGGAGGAGGTGTTGGTGGGGACCCGGTCAGCGTCATTCAGGATCGCATCAGCATGTACCAGCAGGCTTTGCAGAACGCTAAGCAGACGGGAGACAGCTCCAAGCAGCGACGGCTGGATAGAGGGTTGAAGGTGAGGGTGGTGGTAGTTGGTTGGTTGGTTTGGTTGGTTGGTTGGTTGGTTGGTTTGTGTGTGTGTTGTTGTTTTTTTTGGTTGGTTGGTTTGGTTTGGGTTTTTGGTGGGACGTTGTGTGTTTTGGGGGGGGGGAGGGGGGTGGGGTATGGTGGGGTGGGTGTGGGTGAGGTTGGGTGTGGGTGAGGTGTGGAGGTGGTGGGGGTAAGTGTGTTGGGGGGTGGGTTGTTGGGGTAGTGTAGTGGTGTTGTGGTGTGGTGTGTGGTGTGTGTGTGTTGGGGTGGGATGTGGGTTGAGGGTGTGTTGAGGTGTGGTGTGGTGGGGGGGGGGGGGGGGGTGTGTGGTGGGGTGGGATTGGGGGGTGAGGGTTGGGGATGTGGGTTGAGGCGTGGGGGTTGGTTGTGGGGTAGTGGTGTGTGTTGGGGTGGGATGTGGGTTTGAGGTGGGGTTGGGTGTGGTGTGGTGGTGTGTGTGTTGGGGGTGGGATGTGGGTTGAGGGTGTGTTGAGGTGTGGTGTGGTGGGGGGGTGGGGTGGGTGTGGTTTAGGTGGTTGGGGTGGTTGGTGGGGGGTAGGGGTGTTGGGGTGGTGTGGTGTTGAGGGTGTGTTGGGTAGGTAGTGTGTGTGTTTGTGGTGTGTGTTTGGGGGTGGATATGGGTGAGGGTTGGGTTGTGGTAGGGTGAGGTTGGGTGTGTGTGTGTGTGTTGGGGTGGGGGTGTGGGTAGGGTGTGGGTGTGGTGTGTGTGTGTGTGTTGAGTGAGATGGTGTGTATTTGTGTGTGTTTGTGGGGTGGTGGGGTGGAGTGTGTGGTTGGTGTGTTGTGTGTGTGTTTGTGTGGTAGGGGGCTTGTGTGTGGTGTGTGGTGTGTGGTGGTGGTAGGAGTGAATAGCAATGGAATGGTTGTGTGTGTGTGTGTGTGTGTTGTGTGTGGGCTGTTACTATGTTACAAGTCTATGAAGTACCCTAAAAATTATCGCAGAAGCTATCTATCTAAGGTCCTGGAGTGGAATCATGATCGGAACATTTGGCGTAGCATGTATTAATAGAAGAATCAAAGACAGAACAGAGGGAATTCCTAGCACAGAATTTCCAAAAGGTGGGGATGCTATCTATACTGACAGAACAGACCCCCCGACATTACCACAAGGGCAACCTCTTTGTGTCATTTTGGTGCTTTATAAGCTGAACCTGTGTGTACTACTACTAATACTAATAATGTATGGAATTTATATAGTGCCGAATCTTGTAAAGCAACAAATCAAAGCGCTCAGATGACTTTAAAAAAAAAATATATCGAGGATAATGGAATGAGCACTCATGTGCTTTTTAAAATCCAGTCCCCGTGTGTATGCGGTTTTGTAAATTTTGCCATCTGTTCCCACCGGCACACGATGGCCTACTCTTTCGAAAAGCGGAACAGGATTTAACGTGTGCGCAAGATGTTCTGCATGTGTTCGCACACAGGGCCTCGGTTTATAGTCTCATCCGAAGGACTAACAGAACTTCCAGAAAGTTGGGATGCTATTCAATTTTAATTTATTATGACAGACACCCCCCCCCCCCACCCCTGCCATCCCCATGAGGGGGCAACCTCTGTGTATTTATTTGTTGCTTTATAAGCCGAACCTGTGTGTACTAACGGAAGAATCAAAGATAGAAAAGTAGGGAATTCCTAGCACAGAACTTCCAGAAAGTTGGATGCTATTCAATTTTAATTTATTCTGACAGACCCCCCATCCTGGCCTCCCCATGAGGGCAACCTCTGTGTGTCATTTTTGTTGCTTTACAAGCCGAACCTGTGTGTACTAACAGAAGAATGAAAGATAGAAAATGGCCCAGGCCAAAAGCTGTGTCAGTTATTGATGTCAGGTAATTGCCAAGGCCTACACTAAAATGTTGTTATGTTGTAAAATGTTGTGTTGAGATTGCCTTCAGCCATGACAAGCTCTTAACATAACAACCTGCACTCTTCTTTTAAAGGAGAAATGTTGTGTTGAGATTGCCTTCAGCCATGACAAGCTCTTAACCTGCACTCTTCTTTTAAAGGAGAAAAAAATCCTCTGAAGTCGGAGTATGGCTGCCTATTTGGTGAGGTACTTGAAAATAGTCATACACGCAAACTTCTCATCCAGTGTGTACTTCCTATCTCACAGTGATTCTCAGGTGGGGTGATGAGTGAGTCAGAGTGTGGCATGTTCTGGGTGATGACCCCCCCAGAGTGTAAAGCTGGGGAACGCACAACAACAACAACAACAACAAAGATAGAAAAGTAGGGACTTCCTAGCACAGAACCTTCCAGAAAGTTGGGATGCTATTCAATTTTAATTTATTCTGACAGAACCCCCCCCCCCACCCCTGCCATCCACATGAGGGGGGGGCAACCTCTGTGTATTTTATTTGTTGCTTTCTAAGCCGAACCTGTGTGTACTAACGGAAAAAATCAAAGATAGAAAAGTAGGGAATTCCTAGCACAGAACCTTCCAGAAAGTTGGGATGCTATTCAAAATTTTAATTTATTCTGACAGAACCCCCACCCACCCCCACCCCCCCCACCCCACACCCACCCCCCCTCCCCCCCCTGCCATCCCCATGAGGGGGGGGGGGGGAGCAACCTCTGTGTATCAATTTTTTGTTGCTTATGATGAGCTGGACCTGTGTGGATGGCGTGTGGTGCAGACGCTGACCGACACCCTGAAACGGGCCAAGGCGGGTAAAGCGGTCAGCGAGGAGGACATCCCGCCCCCTGTTGCCATGGGAACCTCCGCCTCCCCCAGCTCCAGTGCCCCCTCCTCCTCCTCCCCCTCCACCCCCAGCCCCACTGAGGCTCCCCCCTCCTCTTGTGGTGCGTGCCCTGAGTGTGTGTGTGTTTGTGTGAG
>CM054150.1:12020654-12078154 GCA_028751875.1 Rapana venosa | reverse complement strand
CTGTCAGAGCCAGGTCCCAGCACTTCCGCTTCTCCAGGTAAATAATAGTGATAATGATGATGACAATGGTGATGATGATAATGATGATTATGATGATGTTAATAATGGTAACAATAATAACAAGTTAAAAAATAGAATTTATATTGTGCGTATATCTTGCAAAAGCAAATCAAAACGATTGCATTCAACCTATTCTTACGCATGCGACCAACAACAATGGATAGTTTTAACAAATTCAAATGTATACACTCACACACAGACACACACAGACACACACAGACACACAGACACATACACACACATACACACGCACACACACACACACACACACACACACCGCGCGTGCACACACACACACACATATATACAGGATATACACTTTGGAAGGGTGATGGGAATTTCAGCTGGTGAAGGCAGGAATAGATATGAGATGAAACAGGAGGGGAGAATCTTAGGTTTGAAATAGGCATGTCTTGAGGCTGGATTTAAAAGTGTTACAAGTAGGCTTTTGGTGAAGGGAGAGAGGGAAGTCATTCCAGATCATTGGACCAGAAATAAAAAATGAGTGACGGCCAAGGGTGGATTGGTTGAGTCTAGGTATTAGTAAGCACAAGGTATCTGCAGCAGAGCAGAGGGAATGAGAAACTTCACACCCATACTCCATCTTTTGGCATCTTTTGAGGTTTTGCTGTTTTTGTTTTTTCTTGGCTAGAGGTCCAAGGTTCACCAATGGTGAGAGTTTGCATGTGTGACCATTTTTGCCCACTTGAAGGTAGCTGTAGTCTGACATAGGAGATGATGTCTAAACCTGACACCTGTGTGCATGCATTTTTTAAATGCTACACATTGGCCTACTCTTCTGAAAGGTGCAGCAGGTTTTAACACGTGCGCTACATATTTTGCGTGTATTTGTACACGGGACCAGGGTTTATAGTCTCATTTAAAAGATTTTTGGAGAACTGGAGTTGGAACTGGAGTTTAGGGAGAAAATCCCCTTGAATGGGGATTGTCTCAGTGGTGTCTCGATCTTGAGCCTGTCAGATCGCAAGCACAATGTTCTAACCGCCAGTTTTTCCCTTCCCCTGCTGTCATTGTTTGACTCTGTGTGTGTGTGTGTGCGCGCGCATGCATGCGCGCGTGTGGTGTGTGTGTGTTCACTTGTTGTTGCTTCGGTTTTATGTCTGTTCACTCAAAAGTGATATTAGATGATGGGAAGGGGAGGAGGGGTGGGGGACTTAAGTTGATGGCTGTGTGCAGTGAAATGAATATCTATTCCTAAATAATGTAGACAGTACACAGAAAAGGGATAAACATAAATAACAATTAAATACATGAGAAGTGTTAATAGAGCTTGTGATTTATTTATTTATTTTATTTTAATTTTATTCTGTTATATAGAGGATTATGGAATAAGCACTTATGTGCTTTTTTTTACATCCAGTCCCCGTGTGTATGCGGATTTGTGAATTCTGTCATCTGTTCCCACCGGCACTCAATGGCCTACTCTTCTGAAAAGCGGAACGGGTTTTTAACGTGTGCGCAAGATGTTCTCTGTGCGTTCGCACACGGGAATCAGTTTACAGTCTCATCCAACAGACTTTTAGGGGAGAGTGGAGTCGGCACTGATGTTAAATCCAGAGGAAAAAATCCTCTTGAACGAGATTCGAACCCGGGTCAGTAGATCACAAGTGCATCACTATAGCCTGTATCCTGTGTGTGTATGTGTGTGTGGTAGTGGTGGAGGGAGGGGGGGGGTGTTGTACGTATTCATGTGCGCGTGTATTTGTGTTACTTTCAACAACCTGTGCATGGGGACGGGATAGCTCAGTGGTCGGAGCACTCGCTTTCCCCCAGCCAAGTTAAGCAGCGTCGAGCGTGGTTACCAGTTGGATGGGTGACCGTTTGCACGCCTTGGCTTCAGTACAGTCCCTCCCCCAGTTCACCCAGCTGTAAATGGGTACCTGCCCTCTTTAGGGTCAGGGAAGGTAAAGCAGCGAGGGAGAGGAGATGGGCGCCGCCCTCAATATGCTGGCCCTTAGAGAAGTGAGGTCTCTGACGCCTCGCTCCCCTACGACCTTCTAGGTTATGGGACTCCTTACCTTTACCAACAGCCTGTGCATGTTCACGAACCTCATACGATGGCTGTGTTTTCTCTGTGTGCGCAGACAGCAGCAGCAAGAAGCGCATGCTGGAAACGCGCAAGGAGCAGTACAGGCACGCCGCCTTGGATGCCAAGAGAAGTGGGGACATGCCCACCGCTGCAAAATACGCCAAAATCGCCAAGGTCTGTCTTTGTCGCCTTTTTTTTTTATATGTGTGTTTCTTTCTTCTTTCTTTCTTTCCATGTGGAGTGTTGTCAGATATGTTACGTAGCGACGGGGGTGGTAGAGGTATTGTTGGTTGGTGTGAGATGTCTTTGATTTTACGTCTGTTCACTCTCAGTGTTATTAGTGGTGTGAGATGTGTGTTTTGTGTGTGTGTGTGTGTGGGGGGGGGGGGGGGGGGGGGGATTGGGGGGAGGGGGGGTGTTGAGTTGTGAGTGTGTGCGCATTTGTGTGTGGCGGGGGGGGGGGGGGGGGGGGGGGGGGGGTGTTGTGTTGTGTGTGTGGTGTGTGTGTTTATCTCTGCGTGTGTATATTATGCATACTTTCCTACATGTGTGTGTGTGTGTGTATACGTGTATGCATACATACCTACATTGTGTGTGTGTATCTGTGTGTGTGTGTATATGCATACGTACCACATGTGTGTTATCTGTGTTGTGTGTGTATGTGTGTGTATTGTTTGTGTGTGTGTATGTGTGTGTGTGTGTGTATATATGCATACATACCTACATGTGTGTGTGTATGTTTGTGTGTGTGTGTATATGTGCATACGTACCTACATGTGTGTGTGTGTGTGTGTGTGTATGTGTTATGTGTGTGTGTGTTGTGTGTGTGTGGCTGTGTGTGTGTGTGTGTGTATGTGTATGTGTGTGTGTGTGTGTGTATGTGTGCAGCAATTCGACACTGTACTTCATGCCCTGGAGGAAGGCAAGCCCATTGATTTATCCAACATGCCCCCTCCCCTTACACCTACACCAGGTATGATTTCCACCAGGTGTTTTTTGGTCATAGATAGTGAGTGGTAAGGATGTTTCTGTTATAAGGTGCAGTCAAGATGTCTATTTTATGATGATAATGATAATACCATCATCATCATCGTCGTCGTCATCATCATCATTGTCGTCGTCGTCTTCTTCTTCTTCTTCTTCTTCTTCTTCATCAGCATCAGCTTCAGCATCATCATCATCATCATCATCATCATCATCATCATGCTGCTGCTGGTAGTTATAATAACAACAACAGAGAAGACAAGGAAAAACAACAACAATAACAACAATAATGATAATAGTAATGATGATGATAATAGTAACTATCATCATCATCATCATCATCAGTCCCGTGACCTTGGCGGTTGTGGAGGAGACACGAAAGATGATGCCGTGGTAAGCCTCCTCCATCCATCTCGGTCCTCGGCTCTGTGCAGTAGTGCCGAGTCATTCATCCTGGTCCATTCTCTGATGTTGTCCATCCATGACTTTACTATACAAATTGTAATAATGATTATGATGATGATTATGGTGATGATGATGATGGTAATGATGGTAACAGTGATAATGATTATGGATATTTCTGGAGCACTTCCAGAAGTATTACAAAACATTTTACATAACAAAATGTGGCAATACACTCCAAACATACATAAGAGTAAATGTAACAGGGCACATCAAACACATAAAGATATATTGCTACTCATGGACTACAATAGCAAAAAAAAGCGAAAAAACAACAACACTTACATAAACATCTCTTTCAAAATGGCAAATGGTAAACCTACACACACAAAAAAAGATTATATCTATCTATCTATCTATCTATCTATCTATCTATCTATCTATCTATCTATCTATCTATCTATCTATCCATCCATCCATCCATCCATCCATCCATCCATCCATCCATCCATCCATCCATCCATCCATCTCTCTCTCTCTTTCTATCCATCCATCTCTCTCTCTCTCTCTCTCTCTCTCTCTCTCTCTCTCTCTCTCTCTCTCTCTGTCTGTCTGTCTGTCTGTCTGTCTGTTTGTCTGTCTATCTATATCTATCTATCTATTTATATATATGTATATATATATATATATGTGTATATATGTGTGTATATATGTGTATGCTACATAAGTAGCTGTCAGACGCTGTCTGATATTTAAGGCCTTCATCAGACCTGTTCTCCTGTATGGTTCTGAGACGTGGGTTTTCACAAAAACTGTTCAATGTTTGTTAAAGAGGTGTGAAAATCAAATGCTACGCTACATGACTAAGATCAAATGGGAAGACAGGATCACGAATGAAGAACTATGGAGAATGTGCAAAGTTGATGATCTGAAGTCTGTAGCTAGTACCAATAGACTGCACTGGTTTGGGCACGTTCAACGGAAAGCAGACCACCACATCATAAAAAGAGCAATGAACTTTGTAGTGGATGGAAAGAGACCAAAGGGAAGACCTAGCAAGACCTGGGCTACCTGTATTGCAGATGATCTTAGAGAAAGGGGCATAAATAAGGAGGAAGCTCAAAACAAAGAGAGATGGAGAAGGCTCATCAATGTCAAACCTCCCCTGGGAGAAACATGACAAAAAAAGGAAGAAGAAGAAGAAGATGCTACATAAGTAGTATACATGCATACATACATGCATAGCTGAAATACTGTATCCTCAGATTCCAGATCTAACCCGGATGTGATTACGTGACATTCAGGTCCTTCTTCCCAGACGTCTCGGCAGCCTCCAGCGGAGGTCAGAGTGCAGAGGTCAAGTATGCAAGGAACGGGGGAGAGGGGACAACCCTCACAGGAAGAAACGGGAGAGCTGCCGCCCGAACCCACAGAGGAAGGTAGAGTTGTCTTTTCTTTCTGTTTGGTTGGATGGTTGGTTGATTGAATTTTTGTTTTTGTTTTGTTTTGGCGGTTGCATTCGTGTCCTGCTGTTTCCATGTTGGTTCATTCCAGGCTTACTGCCTCAGCCATTTTTGGGGGACGGGCTAGCCTGGTGTTTAGAGTAATGCGCATTGCACTCATGATCTGCTGAGCCAGGTTCAAATCTCGTTCAAGAGGATTTTCCCTCTGGAGTTAATATCAGTGCCGACTCCATTCCCCCCAAAAGTCCTTTGGATGAGACTATAAACTGAGGTCCCGTGTGCGAACGATGCAGACCATCTTGCACACACGGTAAAACCTGTTCCGCTTTTCGGAAGAGTAGGCCATTTTGTGCCGGTGGGAAGGGATGACAACATTTTACAAAACTGCATACGCGTGGGACTGGATGTAAAACAAAGCACATGAGTGCTTATTCCATTATTCACCAAATAAAAGAATAGAATAGAATAAATAAAATAAGTGTCTAGGCACATGGTGTATTCCTCAGGGTCAGAAGTCCACAGGGAGATTATCAGTGTTAGGCTGTCGTGAGGCTACCAAGCAGAATGGCCCTGCGCTGCTGCTGGGTCTGTCTTTTAGTGGTGGTCGGTGGTGCCTGTTCTGAGCTGACGTTCACAGGACACTCTCTGCTAAGCTCCTTACCAGTGGACAGGGAAAGCTCAGTTGCAGAGCAGGCTGAGTGAGACACCATCCCTCCAATGGTCTGGTCCCATGAACCTCCATCTCTGAGACAGACAGACAGACAGACAGACAGACAGGCTGGTTGGTTGGTTGGTTGGTTGGTTGGTTGATCGGTTGATCGGTTGGTTGCTTGGTCACTCACAAGTGACATCAAAGATCATAATCACGTGTGAAGAATACTGAATCCTCTTCACTGCCTGTTTATCATGCATGAAGAGTAGGTTGTGTGGGCATCTGTTTTGCTTTAACATCCATTTAGTTTTAAAGTTTTAGGGGACATTTGTTGTTATTGATTGTAGTGTCCTAGTTTTTATTAAAACAACCCTTTTTGACTCGTTTGTTAAAAAAAAAAAATTTTTAGCTTGATTTATATCAATTTTTGTATGGAAAGGGAGCTGTGCACTTTCAAAATATTGCTTCTTTGTTTTCAAAATATTGCTTCTTTGTTTGAAAATTATGCTTTAAAAAACAACAAAAAACAGAAAGAATAAATCAGAAAAAAAATGTATGAAGAGATTAAAAAAAAATTGATATACGCGTGTGTGTGTGTGTGCGTGTGTGTGTGTGTGTGTGTGTTGTGTGTTTTGCGCGCGTGCGTGCACATGTGTGTGTTGTGTGTGTCTGTGGTAATATGTTTGTGTATCTGCCTGCCTACCTACCTGCCTGCTTGCCTGCCTGCCTGTTTGCTTGCCTACCTGTCTACCTACCTATCTACCTGCTTGTCTACCTGCCTGTCTACCTACCTATCTACCAACCTGTCTACCTGCCTATCTACCTATCTACCTGCCTGTCTACCAACCTGTCTACCAACCTGCCTACCTTCCTATCTACCAACCTGTCTACCAACCTACCTGTCTACCAACCTACCTGTCTACCAACCTACCTATCTACCAACCTGTCTACCTGCCTATCTACCAACCTGTCTACCAACCTACCTGTCTACCAACATACCTATCTACCAACCTACCTATCTACCAACCTACCTACCTGTCTACCAACCTGTCTACCTACCTATCTACCAACCTACCTGTCCACCTACCAACCTACCTGCCAACCTACCTACCTACCAACCTACCAACCTGTCTACCTACCTACCAACCTACCAACCTACCAACCTACCTACCAACCTACCTACCTGCCTACCCCGCATGCTGACATACCTGCGTGCTGACGTGCAGAAGCGAAGAGGTTGTTCCAGGCCCCGGAGGCCCCAAGACGGTGATGGAGGCTCTGGCACAGCGGCTGGAGAAGTACCGGAGCTCCGAGGACGGCGCCAAGCAAGCCGGAGAGAGCAGCAAGGCGCGCAGGATGGGCAGAATCGTCAAGGTCACTAAAAGTCTTGTCGCGTGTCATCGTCGTCGTTGTCGTTGTTTTGTCGTTTGTTTGGTGTTTTTTTTCCCCTCCCTTCTCCTCTCCCTTGGAAGTCGGAATGCGTCTACCTAAATGGTTGTTTGTGGTGTGTGTGTGTGGGGGGGGGGGGGGGGGGGGTGTGAAGGGGGGAGGGGGCAAAAACCTGGGTTGGATATGCGAAAAAATCTCACCTCGGAGCTTCTAGCTGAGGAAAGAAAAAGAAAAATGTCATTGTTTCATTTCCCTGTCCCTGATATAGATTTCCTTCGGATGAGACTGTAAACCGAGGCCCCCAGTGTTCGAACGCATGCAGAACATCTCGCGCGCGCGTTAAATCCTGTTCTCGCTTTTTCGGAAGAGTAGGCCGTCGTGTGCCGGTGGAAACGGATGACAAAATTGACAAAACCTGCATACACACGGGGACTGGATGTAAAAAGGGACATGAGTGCTTATTCCGTTATCCTCGATATAAAAGAATAAATAAAATAAAATAAAAAATAGCGATTTGGGGTTGGGGGGTAGGCTGTGGTGAGGGGGTTGAGCTTGTGATGTGATGATGTGGGTTTGAGCCATTTACCGAGATGCCTATTCAAGGGGATTTTTTGCCTCTGCAGTTCACATCAGTACCGACTCCACTCCACTCCACTCCTCCCCCTAAAGTCCTTCGGATGGGGTCGAGTTCAGAACAGACCTTGAATTCGGTGTACGAATGCTTGTAGAATAGCTTGTTTCTTCTTCTTGTTCTTCTTCTTCTTCTTGTTCTTCTTCTTCTTTTTTTTTCTTCCTTTTTTATCATGTTTCTCCCAGGGGAGGTTTGACATTGCATGTTGAAACCCGTTCTGCCTTTTGGGAGAGTAGGCTGTTGGCACGCTGTGTAGGAATGGATGACAAAATTAAAAACACGTGCGCACTGGTGTTGTGTTTAGGAGATGTTATCCCTGAAGTCGAATGAATGCAGCTATCTTAATGGTGGGTAAAAACGGTTGCACACATACACACACACACACACACATATATATGTATATATATATATGTGTGTGTATATATATATATATATATATATATATATATATATATATATATATATATATATATACACTCCTGATATATATGGCCTGCATCAGACCTGTTCTCCTGTATGGCTCGGAGACATGGGTTTTCACAAAAACCGTTGAACGTTTGTTGAAGAGCTGTGAACACCGAATGCTACGCTGCATGTCAAAGATCAAATGGGAAGACAGGATCACGAATAAAGAACTATGGAGAATGTGCAAAGTTGATGATCTGAAGTCTGTAGCTAGTACCAATAGACTGCGCGGGTTTGGGCACGTTCAACGGAAAGCAGACCACCACATCATAAAACGAGCAATGAACTTGGTAGTGGATGGAAAGAGACCAAAGGGAAGACCTAGTAAGACCTGGGCTTCCTGTATTGCAGTTGATCTTAGAGAAAGGGGCATAAATAAGGAGGAAGCTCAAAACAGAGAGAGATGGAGAAGGCTCATCAGTGTTAAACCTCCCTTGGGAGAAACATGACAAAAAAGGAAGAAGATTATTCTATAATAATATATATTATATATAATATAATATATATATTGTAATTCTTACTATTGGTGACTCAGAGCTCCAGACAAGGAACAGAAATACCCCCAGAAAAACAGGATAGTAGTTTCATGCTTCCCTGTGGGGATGCCGGGGGGCCTGTCAGTATAAATAGCATCCCCACCTTCTGGAAATTCTGGGCTTGGAATTCCCTCTTTTCTATCCCTCTCTTTGTTTCTGCCTTGTTCCATTCTTCTTGTCTCCTCGTTCTGTCTTTTTGGTCCATTCTCCTGCCTTTTTTTCTGAAAGACCTCAAAGATTTTCTCTCCCATTGCCGAAGTTGGATGTGCTGGGCCTGACTTGTCAGGCGCTTAATGGCAGAGCAATGCATTTTTGCTCATATGACATAACAATAGTAGCTGTCTGAGTGTTCGACAAAGAAGAAATTTCATGCAACGCCTTTTGATATGATGATGATGATGATGATGATGATGATAGTGGTGGTGGTGGTAGTGGTGACAATGATGATGGTGGTGGTGGTGGTGGTGGAGGTGGTGGTGACAATGATGATGACAATGATAGTTTGCCTGCCATCTTTTTAATCTTATCGTACAATTTACGCAATACGCTAGGCATGTTCTTCATCTCAGTATGCTGGCTTGTCAGATCCGTTTTGGTGATCACTTGGACAATCTCTGTTGTGGCTACTCTCACAAGCGCAGGAGAAGACTAGGCACCACACCACACACCCCACTCTCCCAGCCCCAGTAAGGGAAAACGGACAAGAGAAGAAGACATGTGTATTTATATATATATATGCATAGCACACAAAGTGATGTGAACGCCATGGCATGTTGTGCAGCAATACGAAGCCGCCATCAAAACCTACAAAGCTGGCAAACCGGTAGACTTTGAGGAGTTGCCCACACCCCCAGGTCTGTAAAACTTGATTTTTGGGTATTGAAAGAAGAGATTTTTTGGAGGGGTGGGGGGGGGGGAGAGAGAGAGAGAGAGAGAGAGTGTGTGTGTGTGTGCATGCACGTGCGCGTGTGAGCATTTCAGTAAGAGAACAAGAGTGAGAGAGAAAGAGAGAGAGGGAGAGACTCTGTGTGTGTGCTTGTATGTTGTCCGTGTTTGTTGGTGTGCTCGTTGCGTGCATGCGGATGTTCCTGTGCATGTATGTGTGCGTACGTATGCATGTGTTTATGCATGTATATGTGTGCATGATTGTGTGAGCACACACATGTTTTGCGCTTGCATCTAGCATGCGCACTTACACACACGCATTTGCAACATGTAAATATATCAGAGAAATTGTGTTATGTATGTGTGTTCCTGTATGTGTGTGTGAATGTGTGCAAGAGTGCACGCTATCGTGTATCGTATGATATAATGTGTACATTTGTAGTGTGTTTGTGTGATGTATGACGCCTGTGTCGTGAGTGTACGTGTGTGGACCCTTACACACGCACACAATTTCACTCATATACTCACCTTCATTCACACACACACACACACACTTAACACACACACTCACACTCACACAACACAACACACACACACCCACAACACAACCACACACACACAAACACACACACACATCGTCTGATATCACTTTTTGGTGTGGAAGGACGTTAAACTGAAGAACTAACTATTTGCAACTTGTCCACAGGGTTCGGACCCATCCCTGTCAACTCTGGACCTCCCCCAAGGGCGTCCCCATCCGCGCACAAACCGCCAGCGCCATCTGCTGCCTCTGCAGGAGGGGCTTCCCCAGCCGCTTGCGCCGCAGGGGGTGGTGGTGGTGGTGGTGGTGGCGGCAGTGTTGTTGCCAGGGCGACGACCGTTTCTCCTCAGCAGCCAGCTCCCAGAGCACAAGCTCCCGTGACGCAGAGGCCCTCGGCAGCATCGGCGTCTGCTTCGGCTGGGGGGGCTGCTTCCAAGGCCGCGGCCATGGCCGTGGCCAGAGGGGCCTGTGAGTGAGGCTGTGTGGTTTTTGTCGGGGGTGGGTTGGTTTGTTTTTTTGTGGTTGGTTTGGTTGTTGTTTGGTTGTTTGTTTGTTGGTTGGTGTGGTTTGTGTGTGTGTTTGTGTGTGTGCTGTGGTTGTTTTTTGTTGGTTTTGTTGGTTTTTGATTTTTGTTGGTGTTGTGTGTGTATGTGTGTGTGGTGGTTAGTTTTGTTGTTGTTGGTTTTTGATTTTTGTTGTTTGTGTGTGTGTGTGTGTTGTGTATGTGTGTGTGTGTGTGTTGTTTGTGTTTGTGTGTGGGTTTGTGTGTGTGGTTGGTTTTGTGTGTTTTGTTGTGTTTGTGTTTTGTGTGTTGTGGTTTTGTGTTGTGTGTGTGTGGTTGGTTTTGTTGTTGTTGTTGGTTTTGTTGTTGTGTGTGTGTGTGTGTGTGTGTGGTTGGTTTTGTTGTTTTGTGTGTGTTGGTTTGTGTGTGTGTGTGGTTTGGTTTTGTTGGTTTTGTGGTTGTGTGTGTGTGTGTGTGTTGTGTGGTTTTGTGTGTTGTTTTGGTTTTGTTTTTGGTGTGTTTGTGTGTGGTTTGTGTGTGTGTGTGTGTGGTGTGGTTGGTTTTGTTGTTTTGTGTTGTGTTTTGTGTGTTTGTGTGTGTGTGTTGTGTTTGTGTTGTGTGTGTTGGTTTTGTTTTGTTGTTTTGTGGTGTGTGTGTGTGTGGTTGGTTTTGTTTTGTTTTTTGTTGTGTGTTGGTGTGTGTGTTGTGTGGTGTGTTGTGTGTGTGTGTGTGTGTGTGGTGGTTTTGTTGTTGTTGTTGTTGTTCCTTGGCTACAGCTCCGAGGCTCGCCACTGGTCACAGTTGTCAGTTCCCCCCCCCCCCCCCTCACTTTCAGCTACTCTCAGCTGCTGTTGATTCCATCCTGTCCCATCCCAGCCCACCTGGTGCTTATTATATAGCAGGAACTGACCGCACTTTGAAAACTGGGAGTTTGAAGAAAAGGGAAGGAGCAGGCTGATTTTTAGCACTGGGCCCTCGACCCTTGACCGAGTTATGCTGGATTTGTGTGCTGCGCATGGTGAGATTTTTGCGTATGTGACTGTTTTTCTCCTACACTGTTAAAGTAACGGGATTCTGACTTTAGGAATGTTGTTTGATTTTGGGGGTTAGCGTGTGTCCATGGGTTGCATTTTTTTCCCCTTTTGTTTGTTCTGCGGCTTGAGTTCAGAAATTCATCAGTGGTGAGATTTTTGCAAATGCGACCGGTTTCCCCCCCCCCCCCCAACTGTTAAGGTAGCCATATTCCAGCTTTGGGGATGATGTCTGAATGTGACACCTGTGTGCATGGAATTTTGTTGTTGTTGTTGTTGTTGTTTTGTTTGTCATCCGTTCTTATCAGCATGAACGGCCTACTCTTCTGAAAGGCAGAACAGATTTTAACGTGTGAGTAAGATGATCTCTGTGAATTTTTTGCGCAATAGGTCTCAGTGCATAGTCAGTGGCAACCGAGGAACCAAACAGAAAACAAAAAAAGTACTGGTCACATTCCTCATAGTCATATGATGTTGTTGCTGATCGATGTTGCGCAGCGACGCGGAAGAGCGGCCATTCCAGGCAGGAGCAGCAGATAGGCTTTCTGCGAGAGAGGATGGAGGAATTCAAGACCGCTGCTCTCCAGGCCAAGAAGAACAAGGACTTGGAACTGGCCAAACAGTACATCCGCATGATGAAGGTACTGCTCGCTATCATCATCTCCATCATCATCATCATCATCATCATCATCATCTGCTCCTCCCATAACCCCCTCCGGGGTCGTAGGGGCACTGCAGTGACGAACGTTGCACCAGCTGGCTCCATTTGCGGGGCGGTTGTGTGGCAAGTGCCTGGGTTGTGGAGAAGCTCTTCCCGGTCCATTCAGTGATGTTGTCTGTTTGCTGTAGAAATCCCCCCCCCCAAAAAAAAATATTTAAAAAATAATGAAGGGTTTTTAAAAAAAATCTTACGGAGAAAGGTAAAGGTTTTTTTTTTTTTAGTTGTTTGTTGTTGTTTTTTTAATTTTTTATTGTTCCTCAGCTAGAGCTCTGAGGTTCACTAATGGTGAGATTTTGTGGATGTGACTGTTCTTCCCCACCATTTAGGTAGCTGGATTCCGACTTTGGGATGATGTCTAAACATGACATCTATGTGCATGCATGGTTTTTTTTTATACATTTTGTCATCTGTTCCTATCATCATGCAACAACCTATTCTTTCAAAAGGAAGAATGGGTTTTAACGTGTGCGCAAGGTATTCTGCATGCGTACATGAGGCCTCTGTGTATAATCTCAACTGAAGGACTTTTGGAGGAGTGGAGTTGGTACTGATGTTACCTCCAGGGGAAAAAATCTCTTGAACAAGAGTCTCGGTGGTGGCTCAAACCCAGGCCATCAGATTGTGAGCTTAGCACTATAACCACTATTTTTTATTTATTTATTTTTAATATGTATTTTATTCTTTTATATCGAGGATAATGGAATAAGCATTATGTGCTTTTTTTTTTACATCCAGTCCCCGTGTGTATGCAGTTTTGTAAATTGTGTCATTTATGTGCTTTTTTTTTACATCCAAGTCCCTGTGTGTATGCAGTTTTGTAAATTCTGTCATCTATTCCCACCGGCACACAATGGCCTACTCTTACGGAAAGCGGAACAGAATTTAACATGTGCGCAAGATGTTCTGCGTGCATTCACACACGGGGCCTCAGTTTATAGTCTCATCCGAAGGACTTTGGGGAGAGTGGAGTCTGCACTGATGTTAACTCCAGGGGAAAATATCCCCCTTGAACGGGAATCGAACCCGGGTCGTCAGATAGCGAGCGCAATGTTCTGACCACTAGGCTATCCCGTCCCCCTAAACTAATCAGTCCCCCTCTGCTCACTAAGAGTGAAGATGCAGAATTACCAGATGGGTTGGCAGTTAAGAGGTATCGCACCCATCTTGAAAGCAAGAAGTTAAGGTTTGATCCCCTGTATCTTTAAGAGTTGATGTTTGTTCCTCGGCTAAAACTCTGAGGTTTACCAATTTGCCTGTGTGATTCTGTGTGCATGACTAACATACCTCAGTCCATGCTTATCAAGTTTCAGCCCACATTTGTCTTTTGCAGTAAGAGTTCCTCAAGAATGTTTCATTTTGTTCTCCTCTCTGACCGTTTGACTCTTAGAAGTCGCCTGTAGAACCACATTTTCTTCTTCTTCTTAGTCCTTATAGCTCCTAGCGGAGCATAGGGCCTCAACAGCGTCCCTCCCCCTTCTCCTGTCTCTGGCAAGGGTCTTGGCCTCTTCCCATGTCAGGCTGGAGTCTCTCAGCTCACTATGCAGGCTTCTCCTCCAGGTCTGTTTGGGGCGCCCTCTCTTCCTTTTCCCCTGCGGGTTCCACTCGAGCGCTTGTCTGGTGATGTTGCAAGGCTCCTTCCGTAGGGTGTGGCCGACCCAACGCCACTTTCGCCGCCTTACTTGGACTTCCATAGGCTGTTGGTTCGCCCTCATCCACAGGTCGGTACTTGGCACTCTGTCGAACCATCTGAGATGAAGGATCTGCCGGAGACATCCGTTGATGAAGGTCTGGATCTTGGAGGAGCTGGTGTTGATGACCTGCCAAGTTTCTGACCCGTAGAGAAGCACAGACTTCACGTTGGAGTTGAAGATCCTGAGCTTGGTGGTTGTGGAGATCGCATTTGTTCTCCATACGGGTTTCAAGATGGCAAATGCTTGGCGTGCTTTCTATATTCTTGCCTTGATGTCTTCGTCTGTGCCTTCTGTCTGGCTGATCTTACTGCCCAGGTACACAAATTCACTGGCATCCTCTACTGCTTTCCCAGAGATGGTGACAGGAGCCTCTTGCTGGCTGTTGGTACGTAGTAGCTTGGTCTTCTCTTGACTGATCCTGAGGCCACATTTTGGCTGCGTTTATTTCGTCTCTTTGCAATATTGGTAGTGTCCAGGCTTCTGACCCATACGGCACTAGAGGCCAGATGAGTGGTGGTGTTGTTGTTTACAGTGTGTTGTGTTTCTGTGTTTCAGGGAATGGAGCCAATGATTGAGGCTTTAGAATCTGGACTGCCTGTGGATCTGTCTCAGGTGTGTGTGTGTGTGTGTGTGTGTATTTGTGTGTGTGTGTGTGTGTGAGGGCAGAAGGTGTGTGTGTGTGTGTGTGTGCGCATGCACAGTCATGCGTGTATGTATACATGTGTGTGTGTGTGAATGAGTGCATGCATATGTGCATGACTATGAGCATGAATTAGGTTGCTGCTCTGCCAGTTTGACTAACTCAAAATACAGTTCTCATGTAAAGGTAAACGTGTTTCCATAACCTATATGGTCATTAGGGAGCAAGGTGTCAGAGACCTCAGCTTCCCTAGGGGCCAGCATATTGAGGGCGGCGCCCATCTCCTCTCCCTCGCTGCTTTACTTTCCTTGTCCCTAAAGAGGATAAGCGCCCATTTACAGCTGGGTGAACTGTAATGAAGTTAAGGCGTGCAAATTGTCATCCATCCAGTTGGTAACCACGCTCAATGCTGCTTATCTTTAGCTTGGGGAAAGCCAGTGCCCTGACCACTGAGCTATCCTGCCACAACCACCTTCACTTCTATTCAATCTCCTCTCGGTCCCCAAAAAAGTGACTCTTCTCTTCTCTTCACTGTTCACACCCTTGCTAATGTTCGAGGTGACGGTGAACGATGTGTGCGGTGTGCAGGTTCCCCCCTCTCCCCTGGAGAATGAGGAGTCAGAGGACAAGTACGTGGTGGTCAGCGCTGAAGACTGCCAACCCACAGGGGACCGGGAAGAGCAGTTCACCCAGCTGGAACAGGACCTGCTGAAGCAGATACAGGTCAGGCTTGGTCATTGTACGCACATCGAATCCAATCAAATCAAATAGTTCAGACCATTTGATTTCAAATATCCGTAGGTCCATTTATTTATTTATTTATTTATATTTATTTATACCACTTTAAGTCACGAGATTTCTCTGCGTGAAATTTGGGCTGCTCTACCCGGGGAGAGCACGTCGCCACAAGAGCAGCGCCACCCCTTTTTTTTTTTTCTTTTTTTTTTTTTTTTTTGGTCTGCAACTGTATTTCTTTCCCTATCAGAGTGGCTTTTTTCTAAGAATTTTGCCAGGGACAACTCTCTTGTTGCCGTGGGTTCTTTTTCGTGCGCTGCATAATTTTCTGTAACACACGGGATCTCGGTTTATCGTCTCATCCGAAAGACTAGCGCCCAGACCACCACTCATGGTCTAATGGATGGGGGAAAAGTTTCGGGCCCATGGAGTTGTGGGTTCCAATCTCGGCAGCAGTGTCTGGTGAATTAAGGGTGGGGATCTTTACGATCTCCCAGGTCAACTTCAAGTTCAGACCTGCCAGTGCCCTTTGTGTAAAATACACATGTAGGAGATCAGCTATGCAGGTTAGAGATGCCATATGCTGTGTCAGTGTTTTGGTGGGTTATAGAAACATAAACCTACCCTGTAAAGTTGCAAAGACAGGAGAAGACCAGGCGCTACACACCCCACCTGGTAAGAGAACACGGAAAAGAGAATAGAGGAAACCAAATCAAATCAGATCATTTCAAGGTGGGATAGTCTTGGGGTTAGTGTTGAGCTCGCACTCTGATGTCCAGGGTTGAACCACCACCTCAGAGCTCTAGCCGAGGAACGACTAGAAAAGTAAGGATTTTTTGTGTGTACCCTTGTCTTAGACAGTAGAATTGATGGATTATGCCATTATTTCAGTCTGACTGCAGTAATATTGATTGAGTGTGCCATTGTTTCAGTCTCTGACAGCAGTATTATTGATCGATTATGCCATTGTTTCAGTCTCCAACAGCAGTATTATTGATCGATTATGCCATTGTTTCAGTCTCCAACAGCAGTATTATTGATTGATTATGTCATTGTTTTAATCAGACAGCAGTAAAACTGATTGAGTGTGCCATTGTTTCAGTCTCTGACAGCAGTAAAACTGATTGATAGTGTCATTACTTCAGTCTTCAACAGCAGTATTATTGATTGATTGTGCCATCGTTTCAGTCTCTCACAGCAGTGAAACTGATTGATTATGCCATTGTTTCAGTCAGACAGCAGTAAAACTGATTGAGTGTGCCATTGTTTCAGTCTCTGACAGCAGCATTTTTGATTGAGCGTGCCATTGTTTTAGTCTCCGGCAGCAGTAAAACTGATTGATTGTGCCATTGTTTTATTCTTAGACAGCAATGAAACTGATTGATTGTGCCATTACTTCATTCTCTGACAGCAGTGAAACTGATTGATAGTGTCATTACTTCAGTCTCCAACAGCAGTATTATTGATTGATTGTGCCATTGTTTCAGTCTCTGACAGCAGTGAAACTGATTGAGTGTGCCATTGTTTCAGTCTCTGACAGCAGTATTATTGACTGATTATGCCATTGTTTCAGTCTCTGACAGCAGTATTATTGATTGATTGTGCCATTGTTTTAGTCTCCAACAGCAGTATTATTGATTGATTGTGCCATTGTTTCAGTCTTAGACAGCAGTGAAACTGATTGATAGTGTCATTGCTTCAGTCTTCAACAGCAGTATTATTGATTGATTGTGCCATTGTTTCAGTCTCTGACAGCAGTGAAACTGATTGATAGTGTCATTACTCCAGTCTTCGACAGCAGTATTATTGATTGATTGTGCCAATGGCATAATCGATCAATAATACTGTTGCTGGAGACTGAAACAGTCTCCAGCAACAGTATTATTGATCGATTATGCCATTGTTTCAGTCTCCAACAGCAGTAAAACTGATGAATTATGCCATTGTTTCAGTCAGACAACAGTAAAACTGATTGAGTGTGCCATTGTTTCAGTCTCTGACAGCAGTGAAACTGATTGATTGTGCCATTGTTGTAGTCTCCAACAGCAGTATTATTGATTGATTGATTGACTGTGCCATTGTTTCAGACGTGTGCCACCAACACTCAGCACTTTACCAAACTGGGGGATGTGCCGGCCGCTGCCAAGTAAGGCACAGACGGATCATTTTGCCGTCAGTGTGTTTAGGGATATGTGTTTTGGTGTGTTGTTTTTTTTATATGTGAAGGATTTCCCTGAAGTCAGAATGCGGCTACCTTAATAATAATAATAATAATAATATATGGAATTTATATAGCGCTGAATCTTGTAAAGCAACAAATCAAAGGTGGGTTAAAACAGTCACACACGCAGAATCTCACCATTCATGAACCGCGAAATTCTAGCTGAGAAGCGAATAAGAAAGGATCATCATAAATGCATGAGTGTATGTGTACGAGTTTGTTGTGTGGCTGTTGTTGTTGTGTGTTCGAAAGTTTACTGGAAAAGGATGTAGAAAGAGTCTGTGTGTGTGTCTGTGTGTTTGTCTTCAGTTTAACGTCTGTTGGCTCTAAGTGATATTAGACGAGGGAAATAGAAAGTGTAAGAGAAGTTAAAGAAGGGAGAGGAAGGTGTGGAAGGAGAAAAGGTTAAGAAATAGCATCAGTGTTGGTATTTTTGTGAGAGAAAAAAAAACCCTAGAAAAGTAAGGATAATATTTTTAAACAGGAGCAAAATATAAACTCAGCAATGTGGAAACATGAAATAACAATAATGTAACTACAATAAATAGTGTCTGTGTGTGTATGTGTGGTTTTTTTAAATTAATTTTTTTTTTATATCGAGGATAATGGTATAAGCACTCATGTGCTTTTTTACATCCAGTCCCTGTGTGTATGCGGTTTTGTAAATTTTGTCATCTGTTCCCACCAGCACACAATGGCCTACTCTTACGAAAAGCGGAACAGGATTTAACGTGTGCGCAAGATGTTCTGCGTGCATTCGCACATGGGGCCTCGGTTTATAGTCTCATCCGAAGGAGTACATGCATGTATGCATGGGTGTGTGAATGTGTGTGTGTGGTGAGTATTTTACTGCCTGCGTGCGTATTTCCTTCTTTAAAAGAGTAGCTTTTGCTGACAGAATTTTGCCATAGCTAACTCTCTCTCGTGGTGCTGTGGGTTCTTTGTGCGCGCTGAAATGTGTGTTGCGCACAGGACCAGGATTTAACATTTCACCCGAAAGACTGACACCCAGACCACCACTCAAGGTCTAGTGGATGGGGGAAAAGTTTGGATTTGAATGGGGATCGAACCTACAACTTGTTGCTTTCTAGATAGCTGCGTTGCCTCTAGATTACTGTTCCACTGACTAGTAGATGTAGTAAGTAGTAGATGTAGCTGTAGTAGTAACAGTAGTAGTAATAACAGTAGTAGAAGTAGGTGTAGTAGTAGTAGTGGTCGCAGTAGTAGATGTTGTAGTAGTAGTAGATGTAGTAGTAGTAGGTGTAGCTGTAGTAGTAGTAGTAGTAGATGTAGTAGTAGTAATAACAGTAGTAGAAGTAGTAGTAATAGTAACAGTAGTAGATGTAGTAGTAGTAGTAGAAGTGTTAGCAGGAGTAGTAGTAGCAGCAGCAGCAGCAGCAGCAGTTGTAGTAGTAGTTGTAGCAGTAGTAGTAGCTGTAGCAGCAGCTGTAGTAGCTGTAGCAGCAGCAATAGTAGTAGCAGCAGTAAGAGTAGCAGAAGTAATAGTAGCAGTAGCGCAGTAACATTAGCGGTAGTGGTAATATTAGATGTAGTAGTATAACAGTAGCAGTAATAAAAGCAGTAGTAGTTGGAGTAGCAGCTGTAGCAGTAGCAGAAGTGGTAGTATTAGTAAGTAGTAGTGGTGGTACTAGCAGTAGTAGTGATAGTAGTAGCAGCAGAAGTAGTGGAAGTTAAAAGTAGCTGTAGTGATTGTAGTAGAAGTAACAGTGGTGGTAACGCTAGTAGTAGAAGTAGTAGTAGTAGTAGTCATAGTAGTAGTAGTAGTCGTCGTAGTAATAGTTGTAGTAGAAGTAGTAGTAGTAGTAGTAATCGTAGTAGTAGTAGTAGCAGCAGCAATAGTAGTAGCAGCAGTAGTAGCAGTCGCAGCAGCAGTACTAACAGATGCCTGTCAGAAAGTTAATTTCAAATGTAGCCATCTTTCCACGTCAGAGTTTCACTGTAGAGTAAGACATTCATTCTAAAGACTAGAGCAGATGGCCATGGGGTCAGTATATTCTGATGGAGGAAGCTGGACAGGTTTCAGAAAATGGAGCAGGGCTGTCGGAAGGATCTGGACTCCTTGAAAAGTGCCCGTCGTCACGGCGACCCCGTGCCCAAGTTTCACTACGAAACCCGCAGCTTTTCTGTCGTACAGTAAGTGGTTTGTACAGAATGTGTGCATCAAGAAATAATAGTTAGTATTGTGAAGTAACTGTTTTCAGGCTGATTTAAAAAGAAATCGCTTTTTTCATGGTAATGGTGTGTGTGTGTGTGTGTGTGTGGAGTGAGTGAGTGAATGAGACGGAGAGAAAGAGTGATAGTGGGTGTTGTGTAGCATCTATGATTAGGGCAGAGTGTGTATGTGTGCCTGTGTTTGTGTGTGTGTGTGAGTGAGAGTGAGTGAGACAGAGAGAGAGAGAGTGTGATATTTAAAAAAAAAATTATTTATTCTTTTATATTGAGGATAATGGATTAAGCACTTATGTGCTTTTTTACCTCCAGTCCCCGTGTATATGCAGTTTTGTAAATTTTGTCATCTGTTTCCAATTAACTGATAGTGTGTGTGTGTATTGTGTAGCGTCTGTGATTAGTGCAGATTGTGTGTGTGTGATATGAATGAGACAGAGAGAGAGAGAGAGTGATAGGGTGTGTTTGTGTACTGTGTAGTATCTATGATTAGGCCAGATTGTGTGTGTGTTTGTGCGTGTGTACATGTGTGCATGCATGTGTGTGTGCGTGCATGCATGCATGTGTGTGTGTCTGTACACATATGTGAACTCACAAACATGAACATGCATGCCGCACACTCACACACATGTACACATGCATGCTCACATGCATATATGTGCAAACATTCATGATATTATGTGTATGTGTGTGTAACTGTATATGTACTCTCCCATCTTCTTCTTCTTCTTCCTTTTTTGTCATGTTTCTCCAAGGGGAGGTTTGACATTGATGAGCCTTCTCCATCTCTCTCTGTTTTGAGCTTCCTCCTTATTTATGCCACTTTCTCTAAGATCATCTGCAATACAGGAAGCCCAGGTTTTGCTAGGTCTTCCCTTTGGTCTCTTTCCATCCACTACGAAGTTCATTGCTCTTTTTATGATGTGGTGGTCTGCTTTCCGTTGAACGTGCCCAAACCAGCGCAGTCTATTGCTACTAGCTACAGACTTCAGATCATCAACTTTGCACATTCTCCATAGTTGCTTCATTCGTGATCCTGTCTTCCCATGTGATCTTTGTCATGTAGCGTAGCATTCAGTTTTCACAGCTCTTCAACAAGTGTACTGACTGTGATGTACATGCTGTGACCTATTTTCAGGTGCAATGCAGAGCTGGGGGATGGGGAGATGGAGGTGACCATCGTCAGGGGCATCACCTTCCACTTGCCCTCAGGTAGACAGCCCTTCCCTCCTCCTGCTGCTGCTGCTGCTGCTGCTCCTTTACCAACAATGATAAACGTTATTTGCATGTTCAGGTTATCTCTCTGGGGGGAGGGGAATAGCCTAGTGGTTAGAATAATAATAATAATAATAATAATAATGTATGGAATTTATATAGCGCTGAATCTTGTAAAGCAACAAATCAAAGCGCTCAGATGATTCTTTTTTTTGTTCTTTTTTTTTTGCGTGTGTATGCGTTTTTTAAAATTTTGTCATCTGTTCCCACCGGCACACAATGGCCTACTCTTTCGAACAGCGGAACAGGATTTAACGTGTGCGCAAGATGTTCTGCATGCGTTCGCACACGGGGGCTCGGTTTATAGTCTCATCCGAAGGACTTTGACATTCAGTTCAATTTTGTTGTCAAACTGGGAAGAAAGGGCGAGGCTGGAAATCGAACCCAGAACCTCACGGTTTACTTGTTGGCAGGCAAACGTCTTAACCATCCTGCCACCTTCCTTCTACAATAGAATGTTGCGCTCGTGATCTGACGGCCATAGCCTAGTGGTCAGAATGTTGCGCTGGTGATCTGACGGCCATAGCCTAGTGGTCAGAATGTTGCGCTGGTGATCTGACGGCCATAGCCTAGTGGTCAGAATGTTGCGCTGGTGATCTGACGGCCATAGTCTAGTGGTTAAAATGTTGCGCTGGTGATCTGACGGCCATAGCCTAGTGGTCAGAATGTTGTGCTGGTGATCTGACGGCCATAGTCTAGTGGTTAAAATGTTGCGCTGGTGATCTGACGGCCATAGCCTAGTGATCAGAATGTTGTGCTGGTGATCTAATGGCCATAGCCTAGAGGTTAGGACGGCCATAGTCTAGTGGTTAGAATGTTGCGCTGGTGATCTGACGGCCATAGTCTAGTGGTTAGAATGTTGCGCTGGTGATCTGACGGCCATAGTCTAGTGGTTAGAATGTTGCGCTGGTGATCTGACGGCCATAGCCTAGTGGTTAGAATGTTGCGCTGGTGATCTGACGGCCATAGCCTAGTGGTTAGAATGTTGCGCTGGTGATCTGACGGCCATAGCCTAGTGGTTAGAATGTTGCGCTGGTGATCTGACGGCCATAGCCTAGTGGTTAGAATGTTGCGCTGGTGATCTGACGGCCATAGCCTAGTGGTTAGAATGTTGCGCTGGTGATCTGACGGCCATAGCCTAGTGGTTAGAATGTTGCGCTGGTGATCTGACGGCCATAGCCTAGTGGTTAGAATGTTGCGCTGGTGATCTGACGGCCATAGCCTAGTGGTTAGAATGTTGCGCTGGTGATCTGACGGCCATAGCCTAGTGGTTAGAATGTTGCGCTGGTGATCTGACGGCCATAGCCTAGTGGTTAGAATGTTGCGCTGGTGATCTGACGGCCATAGCCTAGTGGTTAGAATGTTGCGCTGGTGATCTGACGGCCATAGCCTAGTGGTTAGAATGTTGCGCTGGTGATCTGACGGCCATAGCCTAGTGGTTAGAATGTTGCGCTGGTGATCTGACGGCCATAGCCTAGTGGTTAGAATGTTGCGCTGGTGATCTGACGGCCATAGCCTAGTGGTTAGAATGTTGCGCTGGTGATCTGACGGCCATAGCCTAGTGGTTAGAATGTTGCGCTGGTGATCTGACGGCCATAGCCTAGTGGTTAGAATGTTGCGCTGGTGATCTGACGGCCATAGCCTAGTGGTTAGAATGTTGCGCTGGTGATCTGACGGCCATAGCCTAGTGGTTAGAATGTTGCGCTGGTGATCTGACGGCCATAGCCTAGTGGTTAGAATGTTGCGCTGGTGATCTGACGGCCATAGCCTAGTGGTTAGAATGTTGCGCTGGTGATCTGACGGCCATAGCCTAGTGGTTAGAATGTTGCGCTGGTGATCTGACGGCCATAGCCTAGTGGTTAGAATGTTGCGCTGGTGATCTGACGGCCATAGCCTAGTGGTCAGAATGTTGCGCTGGTGATCTGACGGCCATAGCCTAGTGGTCAGAATGTTGCGCTGGTGATCTGACGGCCATAGCCTAGTGGTCAGAATGTTGCGCTGGTGATCTGACGGCCATAGCCTAGTGGTCAGAATGTTGCTCTGGTGATCTGACGGCCATAGCCTAGTGGTCAGAATGTTGCGCTGGTGATCTGACGGCCATAGCCTAGTGGTCAGAATGTTGTGCTGGTGATCTGACGGCCATAGCCTAGTGGTCAGAATGTTGCGCTGGTGATCTGACGGCCATAGCCTAGTGGTCAGAATGTTGCGCTGGTGATCTAATGGCCATAGCCTAGAGGTTAGGACGGCCAAAGCCTAGTGGTTAGAATGTTGCGCTGGTGATCTAATGGCCATAGTCTAGTGGTTAGAATGTTGCGCTGGTGATCTAATGGCCATAGTCGAGTGGTTAGAATGTTGCGCTCGTGATCTAATGGCCATAGTCTAGTGGTTAGAATGTTGCACTGGTGATCTAATGGCCATAGTCTAGTGGTTAGAATGTTGCGCTGGTGATCTAATGGCCATAGTCTAGTGGTTAGAATGTTGCGCTGGTGATCTGACGGCCATAGCCTAGTGGTTAGAATGTTGCGCTGGTGATCTGACGGCCATAGCCTAGTGGTTAGAATGTTGCGCTGGTGATCTGACGGCCCAGGTTCAAGCCTCCGCCTGTTCTTGAGGATTTTTTATTTTTTCTCTGGAGTTAACATCAGTTTAAGTAGAACCTGAGGGATGTTGGTCCACAGTCTTCTCCAGGCTGGTCTGTCTTCAGCCTCAGTTGAAAGAAGTTTCTCTTTCTTATTTTAAAAGAAACAAACAAGCTTCGGATTTGTACAAGTATGCAGAGTTTACTTTACCAATGAAAAGAAAAATAGAACAAGTCCGTACTGGAAAATGATATTTGGAAAGGTTGTGTTTGAGATTTTGTTTACATTTGTTTTGTTAAGGTTTTTTGGGGGTAATATTTATCTTATGAACGATTATGATTACTTTTTAGATGGACGCTTTAGCTGAGTGGCTAAGACCTTTCAACTTCAATCCGATGAGTCCACGAAGTCGTGGGTTCGAATCTTGGCAGCATCTGGTGAATTTAGGGTGGGGAGTTTTACAGTCTCCCAAGTCAACTTCAAGTGCAGGCCTGCCAGTGCCTTATTTCCCTTCATGTATATACGCATGCAGAAGGTCAAATAGGCACACTATAAAGATCCTATCTTTCATGTCATCATTCAGTGGATTACGGAAACACGAACATACCCAGCATTCATCCCTGAAGTAGGAATGCAGCTACCTTCATGGTGGGCAAAAATGGCTGCATACGCAAAAAAATCTCACCATTGGTGAACCTCAGAGCTCTAGCCGAGGAACGAAAAATAAAACACAACCCAAAATTGTTTTTAAGTTGTTGGTCAGATTCAGTCACCCAGTTTAGGATACGCGCGATAATAGTGACGATGATGAGAGAACAAGCCAGTGATGAATACTGTTGTTCTTTTTCAGGCTACTCTGAAAAGGACATGGACACCATGGTCAAATATGAATTTGGCTTTCCTTCTGTAAGTGCCTTTGATACATTGATTGCTTAATCGATGATGGAGGAGGAGAGTTGGGGGGGGGGGGGGGGGGGGGGATGGTTGTAAAAAGGGGAACCAAATACTAGAAGAAGTACAAGTTTGTCGGTAAAGGCTGACCCTGACATGCGAGTTGTTTGATTTTAAGTACTAAGTTAAGCAGCGTCGAGCGTGGTTACCAGTTGGATGGGTGACCGTTTGCGCGCCTTGGCTTCAGTACAGTTCCCCCAGCTGTAAATGGGTACCTGCCCTCTTTAGGGTCAGGGAAGGTAAAGCAGCGAGGGAGAGGAGATGGGCGCTGCCCTCAATATGCTGGCCCTAGAGAAGTGAGGTCTCTGACGCCTCGCTCCCCTACGACCTTATAGGTTATGGGACTCCTTTACCTTTTTTTTTTACTTGTTCTATGAAAAATTAAGTGATATGTCAATTTGCTTCTTTGTAGGTGATTCTAAGCCCATATTCCTCTTGTATGAAGTTGTCTTTGAAAATGTATATTAGCAAAATAGACAAAAGTCAAAATTTTGTTTAAAAAAAACAACAGGGATGTAATTATTTTGGAGGTTGAATAAAGAACCTAGTTTTGTTACAACTTGGTTTGTTTGGTGTTTTTTTTAAACTGTTGGCAAGTTGGATGAATTTTGAAACTATTTCATGAATCCTTAAGTATGCAAGGTTAGGGCGGTGAGATGATGTAATTTGGGGAAAGCTGTGAAACGATATAATTGGTGAAAGCTGTGAAATGATATACTTGGCGAAAGCTGTGGAATGATGTACTTGGCGAAAGCTGTGAAATGATGTACTTGGTGAAAGTTGTGAAATGACATACTTGGTGAAAGCTGTGAAATGACATACTTGGGGAAAGTTGTGAAATGACATACTTGGTGAAAGCTGTGAAATGACATACTTGGTGAAAGCTGCGAAATGATATACCTGGTGAAAGCTGTGAAATGATATACCTGGTGAAAGCTGTGAAACAACATATCTAGAGAAAGCTGTGGAATTGCATAATCACTGAAAGCTGTGAAATGATATATTTGATGAAAGCTGTAACATTGCATAAATGGTGAAAGCTGTAAGATCACAAATATGGTGAAAGGTGTGAAAGGATATATTTGATGAACGCTGTAAAATTGCATAAATGGTGAAAGCTGTAAAGATTGCATAAACGGTGAAAGCTGTATGATCGCGTAAATGGTGAAAGGTGTGAAAGGATGTAGTTGGTGACAGCTGTGAAGTGATACAATTGATGAATGAATGGTTTGAAGTGATATAATCGGTCGAAGGCTGTGAAAGACTATAACTGGGGATGATTCTGGTGGTGTACAGGACGACCCTCAGACAGGCCACACTGCCACAGCCAAAGACACCATCAACCCTGGTGAGTGGGAGAGGGGGTTGTGTTCCGTTGTTCCTGTGTGTATACATACAGTGGTATCAAGAGAGAGAGATTGAGAGAGAGATTGAGAGAGAGAGATTGAGAGAGAGAGAGATTGAGAGAGAGATTGATAGAGATTGAGAGAGATTGAGAGAGAGAGAGATTGAGGGAGATTGAGAGAGATAGAGATTGAGAGAGAGAGAGATTGAGAGAGAGAGAGAGTTTGAGAGAGAAATTAAGAGAGAGAGAGATGGAGAGAGAGATTGAGAGAGAGAGATTGAGAGAGAGAGAGAGATTGTGAGAGAGAGAGATTGAGAGAGAGATTGAGAGAGAGAGAGATGGAGAGAGAGAGATTGAGAGAGAGATAACGATAACATTTTATTTTCTGAGGGTAATAGCAAAAGCACAAGACTTTTTTTTACATCCAGCCCTTGGAAGAAAAAAAAAGAAAAAGGTAAATAAACAGACAACTAGAGAGAGAGAGAGAGATTTTTAATTTTTATTTATTTATTCTTTTATATCGAGGATAATGGAATAAGCAGTTATGTGCTTTTTATTTTTACATCCAGTCCCCGTGTGTATGCGCATTTGTGAATTCTGTCATCTGTTCCCACCGGCACACAATGGCCTACTCTTACGAAAAGCGGAACAGGATGTAATGTGTGCGCAAGATGTTCTACGTGCGTTCGCACACGGGACCTCGGTTTATAGTCTCATCCGAAGGACTAGAGAGAGAGAGAGAGAGAGAACTCGGAACAGGTTTAAGTATACATCAGCCTTTGGCCACAAAACACACAATAAGCAGGGCAAAAAGGTAAGCGAGGAAAAAGAGAGAGGGAGAGAGAGGGGGGGGGGGGGGCAGAACGAGAGAGAGAGAGAGGGTGTGATGTGTGTGTGTATGACCTGACCCTCTCTGCAATCGCATTGACACAAAAGAACTTAATGGATACTTTTTATGCATCTCTACAGCCTACAATACCAAAATAAGCTCTTGTCATCGCGGTTTTTTTGTTGTTGTTTTCTCCGTTCCTCAGCTAGAGCCAGTGGTGAGATTTTTTGACATCTATGACCGTTTGTCTACCGTTAAGGTAGCTGCATTCTGACTTCAGGGGTGATGTCTAAACACCACAACAGCGTGCATGCGTTTTAAATTTTTTTTGCTTTTTCATCCGTTTCTTCCAGCATGTCAAAGTCAAAGTCAAAGTCAAAAACACTTTAATCATCCCATGAAGGGCAATTACAATACTGACAGGCAGATTGATACTCATCAAATATATCAAAGACACAAAAGCTATATTTCATATTGGTTTTCAAATAAAATGTCACCACACACACACACACACACACACACACCACACACACGCGCGCATGCGCACAAACATCAATTGTGAAACAATTTTAAACCCATTGACTAGAAGACATAAAAACTTATTTTTACGCACGCATATACGCAGCACGTACACACGCACGTACGTGTGTGTGCGAATACGCCCACGCCACCCACACCATACACCAATATATGAATTCAATGTTTTAAGACAGTTGACTAGAACACAGACTTATTTCACACACCCACGCACCCACCCACACACACACACACACACACCACACACACACAATTATGTATTGACTACACTCGTAACAATGACAATCAGGCAGATAATTCAGAGAAATGTAAGAACTAGGTAGTCAACATCATTGTGAATTCAGAAATCGAATGCTTACTGCCACAAAGAATTTCTTTTTCTGTTAGTTTTGCTGATGGGACACTGAAAACGGCGTTCGAAGGCAACAACTGAAATTCTGGAAACAAAGCATGAGAAGGATCAGCCAAAATGGCTGTGGCTTTGCGTACAAGCTGCTGATTGCAGAACGACATGAGATCTCTTTGTTCTTTTCCAATTATTTTTGAGCAGATTCTTACAATTCTCTGCAGGCCATTCTTGTTTTTAACACTAAGGTTATTTGTACCAACAAAATGAAAGCAAAACTTAGAACACTCTCTATGTAAGACTTGTAAAACAAGGAAAGGATCTTTTTGTCTACAAAAATAGAGTTCAGTTTCCTCAGAAAATACAGACGTTGTTGTCCCTTTTTTGACAATAGCGTCAGTGTTAACGTCCCAGTTTAACTTGTGGTCAAAAACAGTTCCCAGATACTTATAGTTCAAAACGTTTTCAACTTCTTGATTATGGAAATAATATTCTTAGGAGTATGCCTGATCTTCTGAAGTCGATAGGCAGGTCTTTAGTTTTAGAAACATTTAGCTCCAGATAGGCCTCGTCACACCAGTGTACGAACTCGGTGAGGGCTGGACCATGGTCTAAGACTGATCCGGATAAGAGGGATAACAGAGCACTATCGTCTGCGAACTTTACCAGAAAGGAATTTCCATAGTTGCTTCTGCAATCATCTGTGTATAGAATGTACAGAAGTGGTGAGAGGACGCAACCCTGCGGAGAACCAGTGCAGGTAAATCTAACCGAAGAAGATATTTTGTTGGCCAAAACACGCTGTGGTCTGTTGGTTTAAAAATTCAATCAGCCAACGAACAAGTTGATTGTCTACGTCAAATTTTGAAATTATTTTGTTAACCAGAACGTGAGGCTGCATTGTATTGAAAGCTGAACTAAAGTCAGCGAACAATATTCTGGCATGAGAGTCAGGTGTTTCCAAGTGGCTATACAACTTGTTCAAAATGAATAGTTTGGCATCTTCGACACCCCTTCGAGACCTGTATGCAAATTGCAGTGGGTCAAGGTCTTTCTCTGTAGCAGAAAGAATGAGAGATTTTACAATCTTTTCCAGCGTTTTCATCACAAGAGATGTGAGAGCTACAGGTCTAAAATCGTTAGGCCGAGAAGGATTGGGTTTCTTTGGAAGAGGTATTACATTGGAAGTTTTCCAAATAACAGGAATCTGACAAGTATCCCTCTTTAGGGTCAGGGAAGGTAAAGCAGCGAGGGAGAGGAGATGGGTGCCACCCTCAATATGCTGGCTCCTGGAGAGTGCGGTGGCCTACTCTTCCAAAACGTGGAACAGGTTTTTAACGTGTGGGCAAGATGTTCTGAGTTCGATCGTACATAGGAACTCGGTTTATAGTCTCATCTGAAGGACTCTCTGGGGAGTGGAGTTGGTCCTGATGTTAACTGCAGGAAAGAAATCTTGAACGAGTGTGTTTCTGTGATGACTCGAACTCACGCAGTCAGATTGTGAGCTCAAATCTCTGACTGCCAGGCTATCCCCCAACCCCTGCCTGTCACCAGCCAAATCCTGGTCGTAACAACATGTTTTGGAAATTTCATTAGGTAGCTTGGAGTTCACCCAGCTGTCAATGGGTACCTGCCTCTTTAGGGTCAGGGAAGGTAAAGCAGCGAGGGAGAGGAGATGGGTGCCGCCCTCAATATGCTGGCTCCTGGAGAAGTTGAGGTCTCTGACGCCTCGCTCCCCTATGACCTTCTAGGTTATGGGACACTTTTTACCTTGGAGTAATATTTTTTTGGTGTGGTTTTTTTTTTTTTTTTTTTTTTTTAGCAGATGAGCAGAATATGGTGAAAAGCAGGTGATAAAACTACATATTTCTTTAGAATGATTTAAGTGATTTAGCATGCAAACTCATATTGGTGTAAGAAAAAGATCATTTTAAGATCCCCCCCAAAAATGGTGAAAAAAGTAATGAAATGTCGTTTTGTCTGAATTGTGTATGAACGATATGTTTTCTCATCTTTTTTTATTCCCAGAATATAACGAAACGTTCAAACTTCAAATCGATCGCAAGTCTCGAAGTTTTGCACGGGTTGTGGAACGGAAAGGCATAAAGCTAGATGTCTATATGAAAAGGTCTGTACTTTTTGTTTTTATTTTTGTAATTGTTGTTCATCCGTGTATTTAAAAGTGAATTTTTCTTTGGGAGTATTATTTGGATTATCAGTTTTTAGAACTACTTTTTATTTGGTCAGTTTCTATTTTTTTTTTTTTTTTAAAGGGGATTACCTGCTCAGGGAAAACCCCCAGCCAAAAACAAAAGACTTGAAGATGAAAAAGAGATATTGCTGTCCCTGAAGTATGGTGAAATAAGAGAATAATAAGAATGTGTGTGTGGATGTGGGGGGGGGGGGGTGCGTGTGGTTGAGGAATTCATCTGGAAAGCACTCAGCATTGCATTTCTACTAAGTCAAAGTCAAAGTCAAAGTTTATTTTCAGATGGTACATTGAATAAGCAGTGCATTTGCATTTGTTCATTTGCATTTGCTAAAGATATATATGCCATGTAAATTCACTAATTCTTATCAATATTCTCAAAATATGGAGATGTTTGTCCGTCATCAGACAAGAAAAATGAATTTGTTTCAAAGCAAATTTTCAAACATAATCGTCGCTTTTGTTTCCAGAGGCTTCTTCAAGGGAGATAAATTGCTGGGCAGCGCGACGGTGAAACTGACGCCTCTGGAATCAAAGTGCACCCTCCACGATAGCTTTGATGTGAGTATTGATGTGTTTGTTGTTGTTTTTTTTAAAGTCCTTTTACAAACAATAATAGAATCATTATCCTTTCTCCTTGATTTATTGGTAAGATTTCTGTCATACAAAAAAAAAGTGGCTTTCCCAGCTGTGCAGAGGGGTAGTTCTTGCTTTGATTTTAACATTTGTGGGTTGGGTGGGGGAGGGACATTATTTGTTGCTTGCAAAGCTGCGTTGAAGGTCTCTTTCTATCTCTGTCTGTCTCTGTCTCTCTCTTTCACTCTCTGTCTTTCTGTCCGTCTGTCCCTCAGCTAGAGCTTCGAGGTCCACCAACAGTGAGATTTTGGGTATGCAGTTGTTTTCCCACCGTAAAGGTAGCCACATTCTGATTTCAGGGATGATGTGTATACATGACACCAGTGGCGCATGCATTTCTTGAAAAATTCTTTCATCCTTTCCTACTGGCAACACAGAAGCCTACTCTTCTTGAAAGGCAGAAAGGGTGTCAACGTGTGCGCTAGATGTTTTTGCGTGTGTTTATACCCTGGACTTGGGTTTATACCCTGGATTTGGGTTTATTGTCTCCTCCATCTCTGCAATTGCAGTGCGGCTACCACAGCGCACAAATCCAGCACAGCTCAAGTCAAGGGCCCAGTGCTGAAATTAGCCTGCCCCTTTCTTTTACCAAGTCGAGGTGCGGTCAGTTCCTGCTATAAATAGCACCACCTGGACCGAGATGGGTGGAAGAGGTAGCAGCTGAGAGCGGCTGAAAGTGGGGGAAACTGACAGCTGTGCTACCTTTCATTTCTATCCTTTTTTTTTAAGTCTTTCTTTTTTTTTTTTTTCATATTACACATTGATGTTGCAGTTGGTGGAAGGTCGCAAGTCGGTGGGAGGGAAGCTGGAGGTGAAGGTCAGAGTGCGTGACCCTTTCAAAGGTCGGCAGGTGGAGGAGAGCAAAGAGAAGTGGCTGGTCATCGACCAGTTCATTCGCACCGTGGGCTCCAAGGTGAGACGCCGTGTTTTGTCGTTGACTGGTGTGTGTGTGTGTGCGCGTGTGGTTTGTTTAGTTTGGTAAGGGTTTGGATTGGTGTGTGTACTGTGACAATTTAGGTTTGTTTTCTTTATTTGGTTGTGTGTGTGTGTGTGTGAATGTACACACCACCTCTTAACACCCACAATAGGGGATTTTTTCCCCTGGGGTTAACATTAGTACCAACTCCGCTCCCCCAAAAGCCCTTTGTATGAGACTATAAACTGAGGCTGTGTGTAAGAAAGCATGCAGAACATCTTGCGCACATGGTTAAAACCCGTTCTGCCTTTCGAAAGAGGCCATTGCATGCTGGTAGCAACGGATGACAAAATTTACGAAACCGCAGGCACATGGCGACTAGATGTAAAAAAGCACACGAGTGCTTATTCCATAAATAATGAATAGAAATAAACAACCTGTGTTTAAAGTTGCAGAACTTTTTTTTTGGGGGGGTGATTTTTATTACTGACCTGTACTAGGGGGTAAAGGGGACGGGATAGCTCAGTGGTCGGAGCACTCGCTTTCCCCCAGCCAAGTTAAGCAGCGTCGAGCGTGGTTACAGTTGGATGGGTGACCGTTTGCGCGCCTTGGCTTCAGTACAGTTCCCCCAGTTCACCCAGCTGTAAATGGGTACCTGCCCTCTTTAGGGTCAGGGAAGGTAAAGCAGCGAGGGAGAGGAGATGGGCGCCGCCCTCAATATGCTGGCCCCTAGAGAAGTGAGGTCTCTGACGCCTCGCTCCCCTACGACCTTATAGGTTATGGGACTCCTTTACCTCCTTTACCTACTAGGGGGCAGATTGTGATAAAAAGCAAGACAAATCTTGCCACCTGATGGACGCTTAAGGCGAGTGGTTAAGACTGTTCAACTTCAATCCCTTGGGTCTGAGATGTCAGGGATGAGAATCTCTGTGGCATCTGTGGCATTTTTACGATCTCCCAGGTCAACTGCAAGTGCAGACCTGCCAGTGCCTTAATTCCTTTCATGTGTATATACACAAACAGAAGATCAAATGTGCACGTTAAAGATCCCATCATTTGTGTCGGTATTCGGTGGGTTATGGAAACACAGAACATACCCTGCATACATCTCGGAAGACGGAATGCAACTACCTTAATGGTGGGAAAAAAATGTTCGCATACGCAAAATCTCACTGTTGGTAAACCTCAGAGCTGTAGCCAAGAACCAGAAAATATCACCAGATAATGTGAATTGATGCTCTTTTTTTTCCCCTCTTTGTTTCAGAGTCAAATAGGGCAAGCATCTGGGTAAGTTGACTATGTTTGTTGTGTTTTGTGAATATCATGTTTTGTTGTTGTCTGTGATGTTGGCAAACAATCATCACAAAAAAATTAAACCGGCCACAGCGCGCAAATCCAGCACCACTCAGTCAAGGGTGCAGGGTCCAGTGCTGAAATCAGCCCCTTCCTTTTACCAAGTCCAAGTGCTGTCAGTTCCTGCTGTTATCAGCACCAGCTGGGATGGAACAGACTTCAGCTGAGAGTGGCTGAATTTTGGGGGAAACTGACAGCTTTGTGCCACACAGATGACAGTTTACAAAACCGCATACACACGGGGACAGGATGTAAAAAAGCACATAAATGCTTATTCCATTATCCTCGATATAAAAATTTTTTTTTTTTAAAATAACACACAAAAACAGTTGATGGGATTAAAAAAACCTTTTATTTATGCATATGTTTTGGTGACACAAGTGGATGAGAAGTTTGTTTTGTGTGGCTGTTTAAGTACCTCACCATATAGGCAGCAGTGCAGGGTACCTTCTGGTAGGTGGCATGATGGCAGCCCCCAAAATGACGAGGCCCCGAGAACTGCTGACCTAAGTGTGAGATAGTATGCTAATGTTGTTGACCCAAGTACTCCCCTGTGGGGATGCCAGGGGCCTGTCAGTAATAAATAGCATCCCCACCTTCTCGAAATTCAGAGCTAGGAATTCCCTCTTTTCTATCCTTTTCTTTGTTTCTGCCTTGTTCCTTCACTTTTTTGGTCACCACCTCCTTCTTGTCTATTTTCTGCCTTCTTGGTCCATTTTCCTGCCTTTTTTCCCCCAGAAATACTTAAGTAATATTTCTCTTCCATGCCTAAGTTGGACACACTGGGCCTGACTTGTCAGGCGCCTAACAGCAGTGCAACCCATTTTCGCTCATATGACAGACAACAATAGTTGCTGTCTGAGCGTTAAACAAAGGAGAAGGAGGGTGTTTTTTTTAAATCTTCAGTGTCATAGATTGTTGACCTGCAGATAACTTTCAAGAGGTAGTTTCATTGCTTCGAGATAATTCAGTTGCTGCTGTAAAGATAAAACAGTTTTACCTAATGAATGAAAAAGTAACTGATCAACCTTAGCCCTTAAGGAGAATGCCCTGCAGATTTTTTTGCTTTTGTTTCCCCAAAATGGTAGGCTCCAAAGGTCCCCCAATGGTGAGATTATGCAATTGAACCTGTACCCCCTTGGGGATGCCAGGGTTCAACTTGGGATAAATAGCAACGACACCTTGTGAATGCATTAAAAAAAATAAACATTTATAAATTATAAATGATCTCTAGTTCCTTACTATCTTGAACACACCTCCATGTCCATTTTCTTCCTCCTTTCCTGCCATTATTTCAGAAATACTTAATAATAATTTAACAACAGATATAAATGATGTGCTGGCTAGATATCAGCTTAAGTCAGGCAACATTTCGTCAAATTTTAAAACAACAAACTCGTCTGACGTTAAGCAGGAGAAGGTTTTTTAAGCGTTAGTGTAAGGTATGTATCTGCTGAAACTGGAAGAGGTAATTCAGTTGAAATAATTGTTGGCTGGTTTAAAGATAAAACAGTTTCTTAGGAAGAAAGAATGACTCTTCGGCTTCTGATAGAGAGAATGCCGAATTCTACGGATTTTTTTTCTAGGGTAGTCGTGCAAGGTCACAATGAGGAGATTTGCAGGCGGACAGTTACACTTAAGAATTCCAGAGTAGGAGTTCAGCTTTTGGGGTCATTCTAAACAGAACGTTACATATTTAAAATATCTTGTGGCACAGCACCAGAGTCCACAGAGGTAAAGCCTCGATTTTAAGGCGAATGGATTTAAGCTCGTGAGTTCAGTTTTAAGTTGAAGATTGATAGTATTTAGTCAGACGAATTAATTGACACGTGTCGTAGTGTGTACAAGATGGATTATTGTCTCATCTGAAGGACTTTAGTAGGAGCGGGGATGGTACTGATGTTAACCTTTTCCCTGCAGGTAACCCACTGTTCACTGACCCTTAGGGTAACCAACCATCTCTAACCCTTCCCTCCCTATCACCCACTACTGGGTTACGGTAGCATACAAATGCGCAGAGTGCACATGCACTGGGAAAGAGGGGTGCTCTCCCTTAACGTAGGGATAGTGTTAACTCCAGGGGGGGGCAAAAATCCACTCTAACGGACGTTTTGGTCATTGTTTAGATCGCAAACTCAATGCTCTAACCTCTAGACTATCCCTCATCTACCCACTCCCCCCTATTTCTTGTAAAATGACCAAAAAAGAATTGTTGTGGGAAGAAATCTGTTTTTACAGCAAAACTTATTTTCTGGTTTTGTTGCAGGCCTCAAAGCCCAAATAGTAAGTATTATTATTTCATCAGCCTTGTGTGGTGTGTGAGCTGCTTAGCAGTTGTTGTGTAGTGAAGCAGTGTTGTGTACTTCACATGATGTGTCCTTGTTTGTTTGTTTGCTTGTTTGTTTTTGTTTATGAAAATCACTCGTAACTCATAAAAGGCAAAAATAACCGAGAAAAGATTGTAATGAAATGTTGACCCGTCAAACCCTCCGTCTGTCTGTCTGTCTGTTTGTTTGTTTGTCTCGCCTTCCCTCCCTCTTCCAGTTGTTTACCCATATATATTTTTGTGTGTGTGTGTGTGGGTGTGCTTTGACTGAAAAATCGTAAATATTCATCAAAAATAGATTCACCCCCACCTCACCCTTGCTGTTCATCAGCTAGAGCTCCGACATTCACAAAGTGGTGAAATTTTGCATATGTGACTGTTTTCACCCACCATGAAGGTAGCCACATACTGGCTTCAGGGATGTATGCTGGATATGCTCGTGTTTCTGTAACCCACTGAACGCTGACATGAATTATGGAATATCTAACGTGCAGATTTGATCTTCTGCATGAGTATATATCCAAGAAGGGAATGAAGGCACTCGAAGGTCTGCATTGAAAGTTGACCCAGGAGGTCGTAAAAATGCCCACCCGTAATTCACCAGACTTCCGCCAAGATTCGAACCCATGATTTCAAGAAGGGAGCGGAGCAAGCATACTGGCTTATCTATCCAAATTTATCTGTCGCGGTGTGCATGTATGTGTGCAGACTGACAGATTTGTCCTTCGGATGAGACTATAAACCGAGGCCCCGTGTGCGAACGCATGCAGAACATCTTGAGCACACGTTAAATCCTGTTCCGCTTTTCGAAAGAGTAGGCCATTGTGTGCCGGTGGGAACAGATGACAAAATTCACAAAACCGCATACACACGGGGACTGGATGTAAAAAAGCACATGAGTGCTTATTCCATTATCCTCGATATTTAAAAAAAAAAAAAAGTAATCTGAGCGCTTTGATTTGTTGCTTTACAAGATTCAGCGCTATATAAATTCCATACATTATTATTATTATTATTATTATTATTTGCTCTCTTTTAGTGTATGGAAAACTGAAAAGATATGCAACAGTTTTCCTTGACAAACCGACTCTGGAACGTACTGTGTGTTTCAGTGAGGGAACCACGTGTATGGAAGTTCTGCGATATGAGAAACAGCAACTGGATAAACAGGTAATACATCATGATGATCACAGGCCTGAGAATGGGCGGAGGAGAGGGGGGAGGGGGGGAATAGCCTAGTGGTCGGAGCGTCAAGCTCATGATCTGATTGGCCTGGGTTCAAGCCCCTCCAGAGACGCTCAGTCAAGGGGATTTTTGCCCTGGAGTTAACGTCAGTGCTGATCCTCTCCTGCAAAAGTCCTTCGGATGAGACAGTGAACTGAGGCTCCCATGTGTGAATGCATGCAGAACGTCTTGTGTGCGTGTATAAACCTTTTCCACTTTTTGGAAGAGTGGGCCATTTTTATGCTGGTAGGAACAGATGACAAAATTTATAAATAAAGACGCATTTTTATTTATCTATTTATTTTATATCAAGGATAATGGTATAAGCACTTATGTGCTTTTTTACATCCAGTCCCCGTGTGTATGCGGTTTTTGTAAATTCTGTCACCTGTTCCCACTGGCACACAATGGCCTACATTTACGAAAAGCGGGACAAGATTTTAACGTGTGCGCAAGATGTTTTGCGTGCGTTCGCACACAGGGCCTCAGTTTATAGTCTCATCTGAAGGATTTGCATACCTATACTTCCACACACGCATTGCACATCAGTGTTATGTTCAGACACCATCCCTAAAATTGAAATACGGTTACCTTAATGGAGGGCTCTAGCCCAGGAACGAGGGGGGAAAAAAGGAAAAAAAGTATCAGTGTTAACTGCAAGGTAAAATGCCCTCTCAAGTGGATGCCTCAGCAGCGATTTAAACCCGCTTCCTCAATGACCATCAGATTACGAGCACAGCGCTGCTACTACTACTAGGCTGCTTGTGGCCATGCTCTCTCCTTGGAGAGACCTGCCCATATTTCATGCAGAGAAATCTGCCGTGACTGACAGTGGTATACAATACAGTACAGTGCAGTGCAGTGCAGCACAATACAATACAATGCCATACAATGCAATGCAGCACAATACAGTGCCATACAGTGCAATGCAGCACAATACAATGCCATACAGTGCAATGCAGCACAATACAGTGCCATACAGTGCAATGCAGCACAATACAATACAATGCCATACAGTGCAATGCAGCACAATACAGTGCCATACAGTGCAATGCAGCACAATACAATACAATGCCATACAATGCCATACAGTGCAATGCAGCACAATACAGTGCCATACAGTGCAATGCAGCACAATACAATACAATACAATGCCATACAGTGCAATACAATACAATGCCATACAGTGCAATGCAGCACAATACAATACAATGCCATACAGTGCAATGCAGCACAATACAATACAATGCCATACAGTGCAATGCAGCACAATACAATACAGTGCAATGCAGCACAATACAATGCCATACAGTGCAATGCAGCACAATACAATACAGTGCAATGCAGCACAATACAATACAATGCCATACAGTGCAATGCAGTACAATACAATACAATGCCATACAGTGCAATGCAGCACAATACAATACAGTGCAATGCAGCACAATACAATGCCATACAGTGCAATGCAGCACAATACAATACAATGCCATACAGTGCAATGCAGCACAATACAATACAATGCCATACAGTGCAATGCAGCACAATACAATACAATGCCATACAGTGCAATGCAATTTGATACAACTCAATGCAATACCTACAGTACAATACATTACAATGCAACACAGCACAAAACCAGTTCAGTACAATGCAATACAATACAAAGCCAATACAACACAATGTATGATACAATACAGTGGGATATGATTCAATAGACTACAATACAGGGCAATGTGATACAGTGCGATACAAAATAATGCAATATAATGCTATACAGTATAATACAAACACACTACACTACCCATGTGTGGCTCGCAGACTGAAGATGAAATACATTTTTGGTTTGTGTGTAAATTGTATGATGGCATACCTCAGAAATGCTGCCTCATATTCAATGAAGACATCTCAAGAAGAAGAGATGATTATCTTCCTGGAAGATGAAGAGTTTTTAAAATCATGCACAAAATTGCAAAATGTATCTCCCTTGATTGGGACAGTAGAAGAAAGAAAACTGCAGTGAACTGAAAGACCTTTTCTTCTTCTTCTTCTTCTTCTTCTTCTTCTTCTTCTTCTTCTTTAATGAATGCTGCCGCTAAGTGCCTGACAAGTCGAGCCCAGTGCATCTGACTTCAGCAGAAGATGGAATTATTATCTTTTAAGTCTTTCTGGGGGAAAAAAAGACAGGAGAAGGGACCAAGAAGGCCGAAAATAGACAAGAAGGAGGTGACAGGAAGAAAAGGAACAAGGCAGAAACAAAGAGAGTGATAGAAAAGGGGAAATGTCTAGCACAGAATTTCCAGAAGGTGGGGATGCTGTTTATACTGACAGGGCCCCTCTGTGGGAAGACCTTTTCTATCAAGCATTGCTGAAATGTAACATCATTTTGTTTCCCATATTTCTGGAATGTGAATTTCGTTGACTAAAATGCACCAGATTAAATATTAGGGTCAGATGGTCGATTTATCCCACCACTGTTGTGGTATCAAAAGCGTGAATTTTGACACCAGGAGACAAAACCAAGTTCAAGTCAGTCTGTGTGTGTGAGCGTGTGTGTGTGTGTGTGTGTTTGAGAGAGAGAGAGAGAGAGAGAGAGAGAGAGAGAGAGAGAGAGAGAGAGAGAGAGAGAGAGAGAGAGAGCAAGCTTGCAACAACAATTGATATATTCAGTTGAATGTCATTATCAGAGATTCCTTTTCCTTTTTCAGTTATCATTAAGTTTTGGTTTCTTTATCATAAAAACCCCCAACCCCAAACATATTGCTGAAATTGTGTTCATATTGTGCTCCCAGCCTAAAAAAACAAAAAACAAACTGTATTAACAGCAATAAACTTCTTTCAGTGTTCAGTTAAGTACACTACAACTTGGTACACTTCTTCTTCTTCCTTTTTTTGTCATGTTTCTTCCAGGGGAGGTTTGACATTGATGAGCCTTCTCCATCTCTCTCCGTTTTGAGCTTCCTCCTTATTTATGCCCCTTTCTCTAAGATCATCTGCAATACAGGCAGCCCAGGTCTTGCTAGGTCTTCCCTTTGGTCTCTTTCCATCCACTACGAAGTTCATTGCTCTTTTTATGATGTGGTGTACAACTCGGTACACTACTGTACAATACACGAAACCTAATTCAATACTCTTCTTCACTCTTGGTCGTCCATTGATCCGATGATGACTGTCCTCATATGCTGAGTCTTCGTCTTATGTGGGCACGGAGATGGCTGGTTAAGCCAATCCGTGATAGGCAGACGCGGGTGCAGTGGGGGCAAGGAAACTGTCCGGGGGGTTCAGGGTTGGTGGTTGACGCCTTTCTTCTAGCTCGTGCTGCAGTCACATCAGCTGGCCTCTTCTCCTCGAAGTTGTCATGCGCCCGGATGGTGAGGGCGCGCCAGCCTGGTCTGTCCATAGCATACAGCTCCATAGTTCAATACAATTCAAGTTAAAGTTACCCATGCTACAGAAAACAAGCAACAGTAAATAAAAACAACAACAGCAACAAATACAGGTGAACCGTGTTGTGTGCAGATCTCCTACCTGAAGGACGGACTCAGTGCCATACAGATGCAGGCGCTGCGACACAAGAGCGCTCTCCTGGAGGAGAAGCTGGAACTGCAGCAGAAACGGCTTCGGGAGGGCGGATTGGAGGCCTGGAAAGGTCAGAGTTTTATAATAATAATAATAATAATAATATCGGGAATGTATATAGCGCTGAATCTTGTAAAACGAACAAATCGAAGTTTAGTGAGCGCACGCGTGCACACATGCATGCGCATATTTGCATGCATGCAAACACGCATACACATACTAGATATGTGCATTCACATGCTCGTGCATGCGCACACATATGCACATGTGTGCACACATACACACACACACATATACACAAAAGTTCACCAATATGCGAACATATACACATAAAAGACAGATGCTACAGCCAAGGGTTTACCACTAGACTGCCTTACCCCGGAAATTTTCCAGGGCTAAACGTGCACCCTATACGCCTACAACCCGGAAAATTTCCGGGGTGTCGAACCGAAGTAAACAAGCCTGCTTCCTTGACTACAGTTAAAGGGAAAGAACTCCAAAATGAATGGAGATCACTCTCCTGTTGCTTGGCAACATCCAACTGCAAAAACCGTGGCAAAAACAATCGTTTTTTAGCTCGTATTTTGTGTTTTTATGCATGACTGCTTGGGAAGTTCTTTTTCAAAATGGCTGACACTTCTTGTTGAAGGCATCAATAACTTTACACAGCTGTAAAAGTGGCAAATAAAACTGTAGATTTTCCTAACAGTGATGAAAATGATCGTGTATGATTCAGGAGATCGTGTATTTAAAAAACAATGAATGAGATTTGGCCTAGACTCATGTTTGACGTTATTGAGATGGGGGGTACTCAGAATGACAGTGGTGATGAAGAAATCTTATTTTTAGTCGAGTTTTTACATTTTAAATATATTTTTGCAGTGAAATATCACGCTAACTAATTTGAGCTTGCCTCGAAGTAATCTACGATATATATACTGTCATTGGGTAGACTATCAGGAATATTTATGTAGTAGTTTCTGAGTAAGAGGGATATGAACATAGCAGTGGTACATACGAATTTTATTCCCTGGCATATAGGGTGCACTTGCACTGGGCAGTTAAGACCATTTGACTTCAAACCCAAGGGTCCATGAAGTCATGGGTTCAAATCTCGGCAGTGTCTGGCGAGTTAAGGGTGGGAATTTATAGAATCTCCCAGGTCAACTTTTCAAAGCAGACCTGCCGGAGCCTTGATTCCCTTTGTGTATATGCACATGCAGATTAGACGTGCACGTTAAAAGATGCCATAATTCGTGTCGAGTGTTCTGTAGGTTTACAGAAACACGAACATACCCAGAGTACATCCCCAAAGTCAGAATGCGGATACCTTCACGGTGGGGGAGGGGGGGGGGGGGGGGGGGGGGGGGGGGGGGGGGGGGGGGGGGGGGGGGGGGGGGGGGGGGTGTTAAGAAAAATGGTTGCATACGCTAAAAAATGTGACCATTTGTGAACCTTGCAGCTCTACCGAGGAGCCCCCCCCCCCCCCCCCAAAAAAAAAAAAAAAGATTTCCTTGTTCCCAGTTCATGCAGTATGCTTTGATTTGTTGTTCTGTCTGTCCAATCTGCACCTAGCAACAACAAAAATAAAGGAACAAATTAGTATCACATAAAAACGTGTCAATTACAGACACATCACATTACACCACAGTATAACTTTAACAAACATACAAGATATCAGCATTACGATGTTAGTGGTACAGATACATTCCATTACATTAAATTACATTACAGAATATATCTGATAAAGATGGAATAAATAAGTATAATGATGCTTTAAAAAAATAAAAAATTAAAAAACCCAACCCCCCTGAAATTTTGCACACACCATAGATCTGATAATATTAGGATGAACCGATTTTATATCTGTGCACAGTAAGAAGGAAGGTGGCAGGGTGGTTAAGCGTTCACCTGCCTAACAAGTAAACCGTGAGGTTCTGGGTTTTCTTCCCAGTTTGACGAGTAAATCGAACGGAATGTCAAAATCCTTTCGAATGAGACTATAAACCGAGGCCCTATGTGCAAAATTACGCAGAAATTCATGCACACACGATAAAAACTCCCCCCAAGTCCTTCGAATGAGACTATAAACTGAGGCCCCGTGTGCAAGCACATGCAGAACGTCTTGCGCACACGTTAAATCCTGTTCCACTTTTCATAAGAGTAGGCCATTGTGTCCTGGTGGGAACAGATGACAGAATTTACACCAAGAAAACCCCACATACACATGGGGACCGAATGTAAAAAAAAAAAGCGCATAAGTGCTTATTCCATAATCCTCGATATAAAAGAATAAATAAATAATAATAATAATAATGTATGGAATTTATATAGCGCTGAATCTTGTAAAGCAACAAATCAAAGCGCGCAGATGATTTTTTTGGATTTTTTATATTTTACATCGAGGATAATGGAATAAGCACTCATGTGCTTTTTTACATCCAGTCCTCGTGTGTATGCGATTTTGTAAATTTTTGTCATCTGTTCCCACCGGCACACAATGGCCTACTCTTTCGAAAAGCGAAACAGGATTTAACATGTGCGCAAGATGTTCTGCATGCGTTCGCACACGGGGCCTCGGTTTATAGTCTCATCCGAAGGACTTGGACATTCAGTTCTATTTTTGTGTGTGTCAAACTAGGAAGACAGGGCAAGGCTGGGAATCGAACCCAGAACCTCACGGTTTACTTGTCGGCAGGCAAACGTCTCAACCATCCTGCCATCTTCCTTCCTTAAATAAAAGAAAACCCATGAGTGTTTATTGCCGTTATCCTCGAAATGAAAGAAAGAAAGTGCAACAAAAGACTATAAAAAGAAAAGGTGTTTATAGAAAAAATTCCTTGATCTTGGTTCAGTTTATAGAAAAAATTCCAAAGGAAAAGTGTGTGTGATTTGCAGCCTACATTGGGGTGGTGGAGAAGGAGGCCATGGCCTTTGAATCGGAGGCGCGACAGCTGACACGCATCGGGGACGTGCAGAAGGCCGAGACCATGATGAACAAATCCAAACTGGCCAAGAAAGAGGTGAGATGCTGTCGCTCGTCTCGGAAGATGTGTTGTGGGTGTATCTTTGGGATGTAGAGGGGGGGGGGGGGGGGGGGGGGGGGGGGGGGTTGGAGGGCCGTTTTTGGTTTTAGTTTTTTATTTGTGAAGGTTTTTTTTTTTTTTATATAAGTTTTGTGTTGGTGTTGTTTTGTACTTTTTTCTGTCAGAGATTTAGAACATGTGTACTTGTTTGTTTTCTCTGACTCTGTGTCTGTGTGTGTGTGTGTGTGTGTCGTCTTTCTGTCTCTTTTTGTCTCTCTGTCTTTGTAATAATAATAATAGATGGAATTTATATAGTGCTGAATCTTGTTAAAAAAACAAATAAAATCTTTGTGTGTGTGTGTGTCGTCTGTCCCTTTTTCTCTTGCTCCTTCTCTGTCTCTTTCTCTGTATCTGCTTCTCTCCCATGCTATCTTTCTGTGTCTCTCTGTTCGTCTCTCTCTTTCTTGCTCTGTCTGTCTGTCTCTCTTTTTCTTCCCTCGCCCTTTCATTTGCCTGATTTGGCAGGGGAATGGGAGGATGTGTGTGTGTGTGTGTGCGCGAGCGTGTTTGTGTGAGTGTGTGTGTGTGCAAGTGTGTGTGTGTGTGTGTTGTGTGTGTATGTGTGTGTGTACGTGTGTGTGTACGAGTGTGTGTTAGCGAGTGTGTGTGTGTTTGTGTCTCTGTGTGCAAGGGGATTGGGGGAAGAGAAAGGAGGGCGTCGCTCTTACTAGGGCCGGGAGAATCGAACTAGCAGCAAGCAAAAGTGAATACAAAAAATTCAACAGGAGAATATTTTTCTCTTCCAAAAAAATCTGATAAATAACCACAACTTTTTTTTGGGGGGGGCGGCTAAATTCTCTGAAAGATTTACCCAGATTTGAAAAAAACCACAAACACCACCACCACCCCAACATAAGTTTTTAATTTTGAAATATTTTGACGCATCGTGTGTTGCAGTTGGCGGCAATCAAGACAAAAATCCCAGGATGATGATGACATGACATTCAAACTTGCCTCCGGACAAATTTTATCATGGAACGTAGAGGATGCAAGGAACTCTTTTGAAGCAGTTTTTCAGTCGTCACTCTCACGCAAAGTGCTTTGTATTTTCAACTCAGCTGTCCCGTATTGTAAAGGAGCCTGGGTGTATTTGGGTGTAAATTTGTGGTGTACATTGTTTAGTGTATTATCGGCGGTTGTTAACAAGAAAGTGGGATATGTATATGTTTAGTATGTAGTGTGTGTGTGTGTGTGTGTGTGAGGGAGTGTGTGTGTGGTGGGGTATTTTTTTGGGGGGGAGGGGGTGCTTAGTGAGTGGGTGTGTGAGTGCATGAGTTAATGAGTGTGTATGTGTGTGTGTGTGCATACGTGCATTTTTGTCTGTACATTTACATGCAAGATATGGCTTTTTAACTAAGAGGTGTTTTTTTTGTTTGTAGCAGCGTCTAATTGAATTTTTTTATTTTGCTAGTTGATTTTGTTATTTTTCCTTTCTGGTTTTTTTGATTTTTAATCTCACTAAAAAAAAAAAGGGGGGGATCTTATATTGATAAAGCATACCATACCAAGGGCATATCCTTACTCTATATGCTCACATTATTTTGTTGTTCTTATTTTGATTTGCCAAAGAAAAAGAAGGGTGCATTCTGAACAGAAAAGAAACCCAACAGAAATGACAATTATTGTTAATTTGTGAAAATTTCTTGAATTTCTGGGTACCCTGCCCCCCCCCCCCCCCCCCCAAAAAAATAGATTATTGCATGAACATATTATTACATGAACAAATAAATAAAAGTAAACGAATAAAAAAAAAATTAGAGACAGTTTTTATACAAAAGATGATCAATGATAAATTAGAAAATAAATGAAAATATACGATTGAACACACAGAAAGTGAAAGATCATCTTGCTCTCCAAATCATGGTATTGTATTGTTTTTGTATTGTATCCCACTTAAAAGTCACGGCAGATTTCTCTGCATGAAATTTGGGCTGCTTTCCTTGGGGAGAGCGCGTCACCACAAGAGCAGCGCCACCATTTATTTTTTATAAACTTTGTGCATATGCTGTTTTACTTTTGTGTCTTATTCAAATTCGAAAGACTTACTGCAAGAATTTCTTAAATCACTTTTTGTTAGAGTAGGCCATTGTGTGCTGGTAGGAACAGATGACAGAATTTACAAAACCGCTTACACACGGGGACTGGATGTAAAAAAAGCACATAAGTGCTTATTCCATTATCTTCGATATAAAAGATTTTAAAAAGATAATAATTAATTTTTTTAATCTGCATTATTTATTCATGCATACGAAAGGATAGAATTGAATGAGAAATGTACAGCAATAAATATATGTGTATTCTTTATGAATCATTATGAATTTGTGTGTGTAAAAAAAGAAAGAAAAGAATATGTGTGCATGCATGATGCATTTATTTGTTTGTGTGTGTGTATGTGTGTTTTATTTCAAGGATAATGGAAAAGCACTTGGATGCTTGCTTTTTTAAAATTTTAACATCCTGTCTCTGTGTGCATGCAGTTTTGTGAATTTGGTCATCCGTTTTCACTGGCACACACTGGCCTACTCTTCCAAAAACAGGTTTTAACGTGTGCGCAAGATGTTCTGCGTGCATTCGCGCACGGGCCTTGGTTTATACTTTCATCCGAAGGACTTTTGGGAAGAGTGGAATTGGCACTGATGTTAACTCCAGAGGAAAAGTCTTTTTGAACAGAGTTTGAACCTGGGTTGGCGTATCGCGGGAGCAATGTGCAACGTTCTAACCATTAGGCTGTTCTTGTGTGTGTGTGTGCACACGTGTGTGTGTGTGTGTGTGTGTGTGTTATATTCTGTGTGTGTGTGTGTGTTATTCTCTCTGTGTAAAACGATGCTGTAAAAACCATGCAGATACAGTTGAAGTGATCAATCAACTGGTTCTTCGATTCGACCACCATGAAGAATTCTATGTCTCAACAAGATTGTAGCGTTTTAGGCCACACCAGGACTGACTGACTTGTGAAAATTGATCGTATTACTTCAATGTCATATAAATTCTTCTCTCTCTCTTCTCTCACAACCACATGCACATAAGTGATGGTATGCTAAAAAGATACAGATGAATATTCAATATGACACTAAAACACATGACCGCAAGCACACACACATGCGCGTGTGAACACAAACACATTCACACATAAAGGTGTGTGGGTATGCTAAAAAGATCAGATAAAATATTCACACACATGCACACAAACACATATGTATGCAAGCAGGCACACACACACACATTCATGCTCACACATACACACACATGCATTCACGCACACACATGCATTCACACACAGACACTCACAGGGGCATCGAAACATGTCAATGAACAATGAAGTTCTTTTTAATAATAAAAAATATATGAATTTATATAGCGCTGCATCTTGTAATTTTAACAAATCAAACTGCTTGCATTCAGCCTATTCTTACACATTCAACTAATCTCAAACAGTTTTACAAACACAAATTCACACACTCACATAAAGGTAATGCATTTTGGCATGGTAATGGAGATTCCAGCAGTTGAAGGCAGGGACAGATTTTGTAGTTTAACATCATAAGGTTTTTATGTTGTTGTTGTTGTTTTTTCACTTGCCAGGAATATGGAGTAAAGATTTTATTGCAGATAATGGAAAGTGAAAAAAAAAAGTTCATTTCTCGGCTAAAGCTCCGAAGTTCACAAACGGTGAGATTCTGCGTACGCAACAGTTTTCGCCCACCATTAAGAAGGTAGCTACTTTCCGACTTTGGGGAAATGTCTTGGTTTTGAAGTAGAACCTGACAGATACAAAACAAAACAGAAAAATCCAATGAAAAAACAAGAATTTTAGAACCTGTTAAAACCAAAACAAAAAGGTCAAGGCAGTGCATCTGCTGCATGTTGGCAGATGAAAGAGAAGGACGAAGGCTGGTGAAAAAGTTACCATCCTTAGAAAAAAAAAAGTCTTTTCCCCCTCTCTTCCCCCCCCCCCCTCCTCCCACTTCTGTCCCTGGACAAAGAGTTCCAAGGTTAACCAATAGTGAGATTTTGTATGTATATGCAACCATTTTGACCACAGCGAAGGTAGCCACAATCCGACATCGGGAGTTGGGGTTGTTGTTTTTTGTGTGGTCTAAATACCATTGACTGAGTTCATCCTTCTTTGTTTTTAAGGTAAATTTTTTTTTTTTCTTTTTTCTCTGTTGAATCAGATCGCTGTTCGATCCCGCTTGTGCTCAATGTGTATGTGTCTGCTGCTTGAAAGATTTATCCTTATTGTTCCTGAGTCACAGGTGAAAAATTGTACCGTAACTGCTGGGAATGGCAAGACTAGTTATCCTGTAGTGGGCTGTTTTTGGCTTTATTACAAAAGCATCAGTTTGCTTAATGCTAAGAAACGAGGATAAGCTCGGCCTATGGACTTCGACTCGAAAAACATACTAAATAACATTGACTGAGTTTTCATTTCGTTTTTTTTTTTTTTAATTTAAAATTTTTTTTTTTTTTTTCGTTTCTTCTCTTGTTGAATCAGACTTCGAACTGCTTTCTCCATGTTGTGACTTGCAGTTCCTCCATGTTGTGACCAAATCAATGTGATATGTGTTCCTGCTGCTGCAAAGTTGAATCCCGTCTTGTGTGTATAGGAAGTATGGAGTGAAAATATTGCTTACTGTAACTGAGTGAATGGCATATGTTTAGTTTAATTCTCTGTGTGTGTGTGTTTTTCTTTGTTTGTGCTTTTATTACAATTTCTAATGCATTACAGATATTTGTTCGTGTCTAATAGCACTTAATGTGTACAGACGTTAAATTGAAGAACAATAACAACAACAGATATTTGTAATATTTTTGTGTGTGCATGTTGTTGGGTGTACAGTCATAAGAATATTGTGTATAAGTTTGTTTTGTGTCGCGTTTTTGTTGTTGGGTTTGTTTGGCCGGGTTTTTTGTTGTTGTTTTTCTTTTCTCTCTGCTAGAGCTCTGAGGTTCACCAATGGTGAGATTTTTGCATACGCAACAGTTTTTACCATTTTGGTGGCTGCATTCCAACTGTGGGAATTTTTCTTCTCTAAAGTTCTGTTTTTGCTTTCATATCAACTCTTATGCATTACTTTTATTCATAGCATTTTAGCACATATTTTTTACGATAGTCAAGTATAGGAATATATTTCAGTTCTTTTTCTTTTATGTTGTGTGTGGTGAAAAAAAATGTGGTAGGTAAGCCTATGTGAAATGCATACCTCTCCAATTAATTGGTGTTATGTTTCAGTTGAATGTGCTGAACTTGTTCTTGCTAGCTGCTTAAAGTGTGTTTTTTATACACGAGGTTGTGTAGTATCAATTGTGGCGAAGTTAATAATATATTTTTTTAAATAATCGATATTCGTTTGGATGTGTGTGCGACAGTCTTTTATATGATTCTTGTGTTCAGCTGTGCTCAAAACCTCAATAGTAATAGTAATAGATAATATATGTATTATCTGAAATATCACTATCTGTGTGTACATGTAGAAAGTGTCTGTTAAAAAGTGCTATATGCTTGGTTCGTTTTTTTCCTTTGACCCTTTATTATCATCACCATCTTCCTTTTCTCTTTCCCCCTTGTTTTCATCAGTCTGCAACTCTTTAGCATGCGCATGTGTGCGCATACATGCATGCAGGAAAGCAGGCAGGTAGGCAGGGTCACACACACACACACGTACATGCACACACTCACATGTTAACACTTACAGGCATGCATGCACACACACACATACGTTATCCTCGATATAAAAGAATAAATGAATAAATAAATAATACACACGTATGTAGGCCATAAGAGAAGCCCATTGTGTGCCGGTGGGAACAGATGACAGAATTTACAAACCGCATACACGTGAGGACTGGATGTAAAAAAGCACGTAAGTGCTTATTCCATTGTCCTCGATATAAAGTAATAAATAATAATAATAATAATGATAATAATAATAATAACACACTCATTTACTCACACACACATGTGCACACACATACTCACTAATACTACTGCTTCTCTTCTGCTTTCTCCTTCTTTTACTATTTCAACTTTATAACAACAGCTACCACAACTACCACCACCACCACAGCACCACTACTACCACCACTACTACTACTACTACTACTACTACTACTACCACTACTACGACTACTACTACCACTACTACTACTACTACTACTACTACTACTTCCACCACTACTACTACTACTACTACTACAACTGCTATCATGAAGCACCAATTGTCATGTTTCCCGAGAGACCTCTCACTTTCTGTATTATTTGCTGTTAATGTGTATAATTTTTCTCTGTAGTATATTACTTTTTATTGTATGTGACTGTTCTGATTATCATTATGCAATTGTTATCAATAATATTGGAGAAAAAAGGGTTATCATAGTAATTGATTTTCTGCTTTGCAAATGATAGGACAACTGACCCTAGAATACATATTTTAACATCTTTGCATAAGAGTTTGGTGACATTTTTTTCTTGTTCTTTCGTCATATGCTTAGTGGATGTATTTATTTCTCGGTGTTGAAAATTGTATGTTAAAGATTTTTTTTTTAAAATATGCGCCTGATTGTATGATGATATACATATGAATGATAGGATTTCTATGATGCTTCAACATTTTTTGGTTAATATTGTGTGTGTGTGTGTGTGACCAGTATACATGTACATTATTATACACTTGCATTGATGTGCATGTTCATTAGAATCCCTACAGGTTAAGAATTTTTTCCAATTTTTTCTTTTTCTTGTTTTCTTTCTTGTCTCCTCTTCTGTGTTCGTTTTGCTCTGTTCCTGTCAATGTGCCCATTTTGATCTTTGCCCCTGTCACACCTAGGCTTGTCAAGTTCTTAAGATGAAACTATAAACCGAGGTTCAGTGTACGAACGCACGCAGAACATCTTTCACGCACGTTAAAACCTGTTCCGCTTTTCAAAAGAGTAGGCCATTGTGCACTGGTGGGAACGGATGACAAAATTTACAATACCGTATACACATTGGGACTGGATGTAAAAAAAAAAAAAGCATGTGAGTACTTATTCCATATCCTCGAAATAAAAGGAAAAAAAATTTAAAAAGAAAATGTCAAATTCTAAAAATCAGATGCTATTTAATATTAAGTAGCTCATTAATCAATGTCAGGCTGCTGTGAGCCTACCAACCAGTACAGGCCCTGCACTGCCTCTGGGTCACTTCAGTGGTGTTGAGCGGTGCCTGTTCTGACCCAGCATACGCAGCACTAAACCTCCTGCTTATGACAGCTATTGCTCGAGTCACTGAGCGAGATGGAGCGAGTCACTCCCTGGAGTGTGGAATTGAGCAATCCTAGTTACAGACTCACTCAGTGTGGTACAGGAATGATTACAGCAACACTGTCCGATATACATCCATGGAATCAGTCCCCAGTCTTTGGCTGAGTGTGATCCCAGTCTTTTCCCAACAAGCCTACTCTTCCGAAAGATGGATAGGGTTTTAACATGCGTACAAGATGTTCTGCGTGAGTTCAGACAGACATGGAAGGAAATTCAGTTTATAATCTCATTCAAAGGACTTTCAGGGTCGTGGAGTTGTTGGTACTGACTTTAACGAACTCCAGGGAAGAAATCCCATTGAACGGGTGCCTCAGTGCTGGCTTAAACCCAGGCTGTCAGATCACAACTTTAACGCTGTAACTCTAACCACTGGGCTATCCTGCCCCCCTAAGAGAGAAGTCCAGTGTACTCATGGTTATAGAATTCACTGGTATGACTGAATCCTGTATCAATGTAAATTGTTCTGTGTAAAACTTAGCGCATAATTCTCTTGTGCTTTGTAAATCGTTCTATGTAAATTGGTTTGGGTGATTGTATCTTAATTGTTTCTAAAACTCAGCGCTATGAGTGTATTGCATATTTGCTGAAATTTTTTTTTCCTAATATGAAATAAAAGAACAAAAATTGTATTGTAACACTGAAACCATTCGCTGTGTTGTTGTTGTTTTTTTAAGGAAAAAGGGGAGAGTGTATGTAAGCTGTTTATTTTATGTGAAATGGATAATAAAGCAATCTGTATTTAAGACTGTCTTATTTGGTGTTGTGTATAGAAACAGACTGTCTTATTTGGTGTTGTGTATGGAAATGCTGTGATGTGTGTACACAAAAAAAATTCTTCAAAGATTGTACATTTAAAGTTATCTTAATTCCCCATCAGCGAGAGAGAGGAGATGGGCACCGCCCTCAAAATGCTGGCCCCTAGAGAAGCTGAGGTCTCTGACACCTCGCTCCTCAACAACCACATAATTATTATTGGAACACCTTTATCTTTTTTTTTGTCCTAAGGTTCAGCTATGGTGAGATGTTAAGTGTGGGGCAATCTGCTAACATTAAGGTACTCACATTCCGACATTTAGTCCTTCAGATGAGACTGTACACCGAGGCCCCATGTGCGAACACACTCAGAACATCTTGCGCACACGTTAAATCCGGTTCCGCTTTTCGTAAGAGTAGGCCATTGTGTGCCGGTGGGAACAGATGACAGAATTTACAAAACCGCATAAACCCGGGGACTTGATGTAAAAAAAGCACATAAGTGCTTATTCCATTATCCTCAATATAAAAGAATAATTTTTTTTTTTAATTTTGAAATTATAGGTGAACCTCCTGGATGTAACTGAGGAACGAAAAGAAAAAAACCCCAAACATGTATGAAAGACAAGACTATGAGTTTAGCCTGGAGTGTGCACTTTCTACATAAAACGGCATTTTCAGTTCGTCTGACTCCTCAGTTAAAACCACCTTTACAACGGACACCACAGCCCGTTTGACTTCAATCCAATGGGACCATGAAGTTGTGAGTTCGAATCTTGGTTTTATTTGTTTATTTTATTTTATTTTATTCTTATATTTCGAGGTTAATGGAATAAGCGCTCATGTGTTTTTTTCCCCATCCAGTCCCCGGGTGTATGCATTTGTGTAAATTTTGTCATCCGTTCCCGTCGACACAATGGCCTACTCTTCCGAAAAGCGGAACGGGTTTTAACGTGTGCGCAAGATGTTATGCGTGAGTTCGCATATAGGACCTCGGTTTATAGTCTCATCCGAAAGACTTTGTGGCATCTGGTGAATTAAGGATGGGAATTCTTTTACTATTTCCCAAGTCAACTTCAAGTGCAGACCTGCCAGTGCCCTAATGCTTTTCATAGTAATGCAAAAGATCGAAATATTTACCATGCACGTTAAAGATCCCGTAGCTCATGACAGCATTTGGTAGATTACTTATTATTTATTTTATTTCGAGAATAATGGAATAAACACTTGTGGTTTTTTGTTACATCCAGTCCCCGTGTGTATGCAGTTTTGTAATTTTGTCATCCTTTTCCACCAGCAACCAATAGCCTACTCTTCCAAAAAGTCTCATCGGAAGGACTTTTAGGGGGGAGTGGAGTCGGCACTGATGTTAACTCCTGAGGAAAAACCCTCTTGGACGAGATTCGAACCCGTGTCAGCAGATCATGAGCGCCAATGCGCATCACTCTAACCACCAGGCTATCCCCGTCCCCAACACAAACATGATGTACCTTTGACTGAATACAGGGGCCAGCTGGCCTGAAAGGAGACCTGTGTGCTCCCCGCAAAAGTTGCCAGGCGGCCTAAGGGATAGTAAAAATAATACGTGGTTTTGTTAGGAACGAAAGAGTTAGGAAAGCCTGAAAGCCAGCACTCACCTGTCATTCCATTGACAGCGCAGCTAGGGGGACAACTGAGTTTGTTTCGTTCTGCAAGCTGATGTGATAGTCTCCTTCTAGTCTTGGAACCGATAGTCTCCTAGTCTTGGAACCGATAGTCTCCTTCTAGTCTTGGAACCGATAGTCTCCTTCTAGTCTTGGAACCAATAGTCTCCTTCTAGTCTTGGAACCGATAGTCTCCTAGTCTTGGAACCGATAGTCTCCTAGTCTTGGAACCGATAGTCTCCTTCTAGTCTTGGAACCAATAGTCTCCTTCTAGTCTTGGAACCGATAGTCTCCTAGTCTTGGAACCGATAGTCTCCTTCTAGTCTTGGAACCGATAGTCTCCTTCTAGTCTTGGAACAGATAGTCTCCTTCTAGTCTTGGAACTAATAGTCTCCTTCTAGTCTTGGAACCGATAGTCTCCTTCTAGTCTTGGAACCGATAGTCTCCTTCTAGTCTTGGAACCGATAGTCTCCTTCTAGTCTTGGAACCAATAGTCTCCTTCTAGTCTTGGAACCGATAGTCTCCTAGTCTTGGAACCGATAGTCTCCTAGTCTTGGAACCGATAGTCTCCTTCTAGTCTTGGAACCAATAGTCTCCTTCTAGTCTTGGAACCGATAGTCTCCTAGTCTTGGAACCGATAGTCTCCTAGTCTTGGAACCGATAGTCTCCTTCTAGTCTTGGAACAGATAGTCTCCTTCTAGTCTTGGAACCGATAGTCTCCTTCTAGTCTTGGAACCGATAGTCTCCTTCTAGTCTTGGAACCGATAGTCTCCTTCTAGTCTTGGAACCGATAGTCTCCTTCTAGTCTTGGAACCGATAGTCTCCTTCTAGTCTTGGCATCAAGGGGGAAACGGATCCCTGAAGCTTTCAGTACATAATTATTCTCTCAGTTCCATTTCCTCAGCTTCACTGAACACTCGTCCAGTCTTGCAGATATCTGTAAAACTTCTTTGCCCTTTTTTGTGTGTGAATTTTTCAGTTGCACGTCTCAGAGTGTCTTTTGGAATATGAAAAAGATTCAGCAGCTTTAGGCAATGACAGCTCTTTCAGAACAGCGTCTACAGCATCTTGGCAGACACTTGTGCAGACCTGTCCTTGCCTTGTCTTCTTCTTGTAAGTCCTCACCATCTATCTGTTCATGAAAAAAGAAGAAGAGAATAAAGCATAAGCACACAGTAGAATTAAGAACAAAGAATGGACAGCTTTAATGATCCACTATGGGGTAGGTTGGGGCACCCTGGGAGCAGGTCAGGTCGGAGCATTGGCCCAACCTACCCTGGCCCAACCTACCCTGGCCCAACCTACCCTGGCTTAACCTACCCTGGCCCAACCTACCCCGGCACAACCTACCCTGGCCCAACAACCTACCCTGGCCCTGGCACAATCTACCCTGGCCCAACCTACCCTGGCACAACCTACCCTGGCCCTGGCACAACCTACCCTGGCCCTGGCACAACCTACCCCGGCCCAACCTACCCAGGCACAACCTACCCTGGCCCAACCTACCCTGGCCCAACCTACCCTGGCCCAACAACCTACCCTGGCCCTGGCACAACCTACCCTGGCCCTGGCACAACCTACCCTGGCCCAACCTACCCTGGCTTAACCTACCCTGGCCCAACCTACCCTGGCTTAACCTACCCTGGCACAACCTACCCTGGCCCTGGCCCAACCTACCCTGGCACAACCTACCCCGGCACAACCTACCCTGGCCCAACCTACCCTGGCCCAAACTACCCTGGCACAACAACCTACCCCGGCACAACCTACCCTGGCCCAACCTACCCTGGCCCAAACTACCCTGGCACAACAACCTACCCCGGCACAACCTACCCTGGCCCAACCTACCCTGGCCCAAACTACCCTGGCACAACAACCTACCCTGGCCCAACCTACCCTGGCCCAACCTACCCCGGCACAACCTACCCCCATACTGTATGATTTTCAACAAATTTTAACTTCCGTTCACATAGGAATCAAACACAGCTAGAGAATCAAGCATAACCATTCTGCCAAGTGATGTAATAATGAATTGCATCAAATGAAACACTGAACAGTAAATTACTCGAGCAGTTATTCAGGCAGGAGAATGGCATTAAAAAAAAAGTTACTTACGGCAAAAAACCAGGGAGCTTTTTGCCGGACAACTTCGAAGCAGAAGTATCACTGGCTTCCAAAATTGGGTCTGCGCAGTAGTTTCAGTTGATCCAAAACGAAGACAGGGAAAGAAAACGGCGGGAAAATACGGTAGTAATGGTTATTTCTAAGGTTTTCCGACCTGCCCCAGTCTCCCCTAAGGCCGTAGGCGTATAGCAAGACGAAAGCAATGCCCAGTTGTAGACATTATTTGGAACAAAAAATTTTTAGTTGGAAATCGCCTGCTTCTGCAAATAAAATTTATACATGTGATTTTTTGGGGGGTCAACAACGACGTTCGTTCCAACTCTATAAGGGCATGCACAAGTACGTACACATGTTTAGGCATGCATGCACACACAAAATGCAGGCACGTACGCGCGGCGTAGAGTGGCGTGAGCAGGCTACACACACACACACACACACACACACACACACACACACACACAGCCTAGTGGTTAGAACATTGCGCTGGCAATCTGACGACCCGGGTTCGATTCCCGTTCAAGGGGATTTTTCCCATGAAGTTAACACCAGTGCAGACTCCACTCTCCCCAAAAAGTCCTTCGGATGAGACTATAAACCGAGCCCCCGTGTGCGAACCCACGCAGAACATCTTGCGTACACGTTAAATCCTGTTCCGCTTTTCGAAAGAGTAAGCCATTGTGTGCCGGTGGGAACAGATGACAAAATTAACAAAACCGCATACACACAGGGACTGGATGTAAAAAAGCACACGAGTGCTTATTCCTTTGTCCTCGATATAAAACAGTAAACACACACACACACACACACACACACACATACACACACACACTCTCTCTCTCTCTCTCTCTCTCTCTCTCTCTCTCTCTCTCCTCTCCCCGCACAAACATTACTATACGTGCCTACACACACCTATTACTTTCTAAGATGCAGTTTATTCTGACAAAATGATGGTAAAATCTATCAAGGCACACTATAGAACAACAATAAAGAACAAAAACAAAAAACAAGCATAGTTTCTTATGTTGTTATTGTTGTGATTGTATTATAACGCCCCAGCGGAGATTTCCGATTTAGGGACATAGATTCTTACATTTAATCACACGTTGATAGAGCTACAGAAGGACACATAAAAGAATTTCGTTTGCAACACAATATCAGACTCTCCCTTGGGTAATAGTTGCCTCATCTGCGTTCATGCCAGATTTTATGCTTAAGTTTTGTGTAGAGTGCTGGGAAGGAAAGCCTCGCAATCACAGGCTTAAAAAAAAATCCAGACAACAGACGACTTCTTGATATTTTATGACAATAGACCTCTTTACAGTTCCAAATCATGCAAAGTTAGATAAAACCGATGAGCAAGAAAAGACAAACTCATCCGGTTTAAAATCCACGCGGCGAATCGATTAGTAGATCTAAACTTAATTTTTCTATCGAGAAAATAACGGAGAGTAGAGCGTCATTGCATTTTTTTTTTCATTTAGGCTACTGGGCTACAGTTCACCAATGCTGAGGTTTTTGCATAATTATGCTACCGTTTATTTCTCCCACCCATTTAGGTAGCCGCAATTCGATTTCAGGGATGGTCACTGCATATGATTTGCTTTAAAATTCGTTCACAAGAACGAGGTATTGGCAGAACATAACATCTACATTAAAAAAAAAAATCTACAAAGAGAGGACAACTCCTGTAAACTGTCTCCCTTCTGTCTTCGTTTCGTAACTTTTGCAAATTGTCTCCCTTCGTTCTTCCTTGTGAAAGGGTCTATTAATCTGATGTGTGTAAGTGTGTGTGTGCGCGCGCATACGTTCATGCATGTGTGCGCCTTTGTGGAATATCAGCAGACGAGCGTGACGAGGAATGTCCATCGGAAGAGACCAAACGCTGCGTTTTGCCCCAAATTGTTTGATGTCCAGTTCATCTTGCTATCCTTGCTGGTCATTGTGGAACTCCTTTTCTGAAAAGTAAATGACAAAGGTTGATCAGTAAAGTAACCTTGCGGTTTACTGGTACAAAGGCATGTACTGACATACCTTGAATCTTGTATTCTGCTGAAGGTGTGCATCACTGATTCTACTGCTGCTGCTGCTGCTGCTGCTGCTGCTACTACTATATTTTCTACTTTTCTAGCCACTACTCCAACTACTGCTGAGATAGCATCAACAACAATAATAATAATGATGATGATAATGACAACAATAACAACAGCAATAATAATAATAATAATAACAACAACAATAATAGTACTACTACTACTACTACTACTACTACTACTACTACTTCTACTACTACTACTACTACTACTACTAATGATGATGATGATGATGATGAGGAGGACGACGACGACGACGACGACTACAACATCGACAACAACAACAACAACACTGATAACAATTGTCTACAGCAGCAGCAATTACAAGTATCTTGTTTGGTGCTTGTGTGTTTTTGTTGTCGTTTGTTTTCAATTTGTTTTAAATCTTCAAAATGTGCAGAATGCACTTTTTTTGGCAGACAGGACCGTAACCACCATAAACAAAAGAACCAACACATAAACACATACATACATACATACATACAGACAGACACACACATACATACACACATACATACATACATACATACATACACACACACATGCATACATACATACATACATACATACATACATACATACATACATACATACAGACAGACAGACACACA
>CM054150.1:12008154-12010654 GCA_028751875.1 Rapana venosa | reverse complement strand
ATGAGACCAGAAACCGAGACCCTGTGAGCAAACGTACGCAAAACAGCTTGCACAAACGTTCGAACCCTGTTCACACGTTCTAGACCCCTTTCAAGCCACCATTTATTGTTGAGTGCCCAATTCTTCTTGACCCAAGTACATAAGGAGAGATCTAGATATTCATAAAAAAAGTATTCGACTGTTCACGAAGTTATATATGACTCCCAGCAATTCATAATATCAGTTGCTGAAGGAAGGTGGCAGGATAGTTAAGACGTTCGCCTGCCAACAAGTAAACCGTGAGGTTCTGGGTTCGAATCCCAGCCTCGCCCTTTCTTCCCAGTTTGACAAAAAAATCGAACTGAATGTCAAAGTCCTTCGGATGAGACTATAAACCGAGGCCCCGTGTTCGAACGCATGCAGAACATCTTGCGCACACGTTAAATCCTGTTCCGCTTTTCGAAAGAGTAGGCCATTGTGTGCCGGTGGAAACAGATGACAAAATTTACAAAACCGCATACACACGGGGACTGGATGTAAAAAAGCACATGAGTGCTTATTCCATTATCCTCGATATAAAGAATAAATAAATAAAAAAGAATAAATAAATATATGTTCTCCATAAGTCATTAAACTGTAACCAATTGTGGGATAGAGAGAAGAGGGAGGGGGGGGGGGGGGGGAGGTGTGTATAGGTGTTGTGGTAAGACTGCGGGTGTGTCTAAATCCTCAAGTAGTGAATAGACATTAAACAAAACAAAACAAAACACGTTTGAACCCCTTCTGCCTTTCAGAAGAGTAGGCCATTCATGCCAGTAAGGACATATGACAAAAAAGTATATAAAAAGAAAAACGCATGCACCCTGGTGTCTGTTTTGAAATCATCCCTAAAGTCAGAATGGGACTACCCTAATGGTGGGCAAAAAACGGTCACATACGCAAACATCTCAACATTGGTAAACCTCGGAGCTCTAGCCAAGGAAGGGAAGAAAAAAGCAAACAAACAAAAATTCCACTCACCAATTCGCCATCACACATGGTTAGGGATGCAAATCCCTCTTCCTCGCCTTGCAAATGTCCACTGAAGAAGCAGTCTGTGGACCGCAGGCCGATTTCTTTTTCTCCATTTTCCGTTAACGTTGAAAACCTGGCGCCGGAAGTGTCGATGGAGCGTCTGTCAAGTCGCATGCGCAGTCGCTCACCGGATGTAAGTTGCAGCGAAAAACTTCGCTTTGTGGAAGACAAGTCTGTAGCGTGGGATTTGATGTCGCGTTTCGTTTGTCTGAAACCAAATTAATGTACTAAAAGGTAATGTTTCTGAATGTGGTTTTGGTAATGATATTGATAGTACAAACCAGCAGGTATATAAATATTATCATAGCCCATGTGTACAAATGTGTTGTCTTATGTGAGCTATGTTTGTAAATGATGTAAGTTTTTAACACTAGCTTGAAAGCTTGTTACGTAAACTCAATGTTATCTTCCTCTGTCTCTCTATGCATCTAAACGCATGTTTCAACGAATCAGTGCTGAATGGCTGGTCAATTAATTACAGTAATCAATCATACTTCACAAAACCCGTGTATGTTGCCGCTGTTCAACCATAATGTGGAATCCATGCCGTAATGATTACTTGGGCAGTTGTGAATTGTTTTTTCTTCTTGGTTAAATGTGTTTGTGCCCAGCCCCCGTCCCACTGTCCCCTTGTGAGTAGGCTTGAAAGCTTACCACAATAAACCATTGTCGTTCTCTCTCTATCTGTCTCTCTCTCTCTTGTCTCTCTCTTTCTCTCTCTTGTCTTCTTTATCTATACTATTATAATCTGCGTCTTAAAGCAATCTGATGCACCCGTCGAACCCCAAGCATTCCCACACACATATTAACACATCTAATTCCACTGCTTCCCCTAAAGTCTTCCGGTGATGCAAATAGAGGCCCCTTCAAACGCACGCAAACCTGCGCACAAAGTAAAAAACTGCCCATTACAGAGTAGGCCAATCGTCGTGGAACTATACTAAATTTAAAAACGACACAGGGTACTGGATGCAAAAGCATAGTGTTATTCCATTTCCTCGATATAAATTAACAAATTTCATCTCTATCATCATTAGCACATTCAACACACCGTGGTACCACATGGCACGGGAACCTATCCTTTTTGCTTCGTACGTCCCCTGATCACGCAGCAACTGTCAATGCGGTACCTCTTTCTTAGGCACCGGAAAGTAAAGAAGCAGCCCAAGACAGTGAAACAGTCTTTAATATTCGTCCTTAGTAAAGTGACGGTGACGGATCTCATTCGAGACTTATGTCTAGGCCTTTCACCCTCCTTTAATAAGCCAAACATCGAGGTGACCACTTGGATGGGTGACCGTTTGCGCGCCTTGGCTTCAGTACAGTCCCCCTGTTTACCCAGCTGTCAATGGGTACCTGCCCTCTTTAGGGTCAGGGAAGGTAAGCAGCGAGGGAGAGGAGATGGGCGCCGCCTTCAATATGCTGGCCCCTAGAGAAGTTGAGGTCT
>CM054150.1:11993154-12003154 GCA_028751875.1 Rapana venosa | reverse complement strand
TCATCTGTTTCCATCGGCACACAATGGCCTACTCTTCCGAAAAGCGGAACAGGATTTAACGTGTGCGCAAGATGTCTGCATGCGTTCGAACACGGGGCCTCGGTTTATAGTCTCATCTGAAGGACTTTGACACTCAGTTCGATTTTTTGTCAAACTGGGAAGAAAGGGCGAGGCTGGGAATCGAACCCAGAACCTCGCGGTTTACTTGTTGGCAGGCGAACGTCTTAACCATCCTGCCACCTTCCGGACGCTATAGCTGAGTGGTTAAGACCATTCGACTTCAATCCCGTGTGTCCACGAAGTCGTGGGTTCGAATCTCGGCGTCGGGATCTGGTGAATAAAGGGTGGGGATTTATACTATCTCCAGGTCAATTTCAAGTGCAGACCTGCCAGTGCTTTAATTCCCTTCAAGTATATTATACAAACATACAGAAGATCAAAAATGCACGTTAAAGGTCCCATGAATCTTGTCAGCGTTTGGGTGACGGAAACATCAATATACCCAGCATGCAACCTGTGCAATGAAATTAGCTGCACTGAAATCGAACTGTGTCGGCTGAGGCCAGCGGGCAGACCTCCTGCAAAATGACAAGCACAGGAGAAGACCAGGCACTACGCACCCCACCTTGTAAGAGAACGCAGAGAGAGAGAGAGAGAGAGAGAGAGAGAGAGGAGAGAGAGAAGAGAGAGAGAGAGAGAAGAGAGAGAGAGAGAGAGAGAGAGAGAGAGAGAGAGAGAAAGAGAGAGAGAGAGAGAGACAATGACAATGACAATGACAAATTCTTTTATTTCGAGGATAATGAATAAGCACACATGTGCTTTTTTACATCCAGTCCCCGCCCGTTAGGGATACATCTTAATAACAATAACCCAATACTTATACAGTCTCACAATAAAAACAAGGGGAAATAACCCTTTTCAAAACAGCTCCCCCCCCCCCCAACAACCCCCTCCCCCCAAAGCAAGCAAATAAAAGAAAACCCTAAAAATACCCCACCCCCAAAAAACCCTAACCAAAACAAACAAACAAACAATAGAGAAGGAAAAACCAAACCAACAAAAGATGATAAAAAAGAGAAAACAGACAAACAACAACAACAAGAACAAGAACAACAACAGAGCCAAGAAAAATAACACAACCAAACTTAATAAGTCATAAAGATAAACATCTACACATTGTCAAATGGTACACATATTGTTACGCATAATTATACGATATTGAAATAGGGCACTCATTAAAACTTAATAACAGAGGCAAGTCCAATAAAGTATTGAAAATATAAAATATGAATCCTTCATCAGGATATACTATAACTATAAGCAAGACGATAAAAGGTGAGAGAGAGAGAGACAGAGACAGAGAGACAGAGAGAGTGTGAGTGTGTGTATTTCAGAGAGAGAGAGAGAGAGAGACAGAGACAGAGACAGAGAGTACATCTCACATCATAAGATCGGAGGGAAAGGGGTGGAGGTGTTCTTTGACTCTTAGGCAAAACAATGTAAAACTTGAAAATAGCATCAATTACTTTCTTTGTTCAAAAGTGTTTTTAAAAAAAACACCTGTATGATTGAAATCCATACAATCCAAGGATCTCTTTGTGTATTTCCCTTCATGTGATGTGTCTCAAAGCTGTAATCTGTTTGTGACTTAATGTGTCTTTAAACTGTGATATCCCCAAAAGTCCGAATGTGGCTATTGTATACCATTTAAAGTCACGGCAGATTTCTCTGCGTGAAATTCGGACTGCTCTTCCCGGGGAGATCGCGTCACCACAAGAGCAGTGCCACCCATTATTTTTTTCTTTTCCTGTCTGCAACTGTGTTTTAGAGTGGCTTCTATTTTTCTACAGAATCTTGTCAGGGACTACCATCTTGTTGCCGTGGGTTCGTTTACGTGTACTAAATAATTATGTGCAACAGACGGGACCTCGGTTTATCATCTCATCCGAAAGACTAGCACCAAGACCACCACTCATGGTCTAATGGATGGGGGGAAATGTTTCGGGCCCATACGGGGATCAAACCACCACACACTTCCAACCCGGACTTTCTGCTTTATTTTTTAATTTTTATTTTCCATTTTATTCTTTTATATCCAGTCCCCTCGTGTTTGCGGTTTTTGTAAATTCTGTCATCTGTTCCCACCAGCACACAATGGCCTACTCTTACGAAAAGCGGAACAGGATATAACATGTGCGCAAGATATTCTGCGTGCATTCACACACGGGGCCTCGGTTTATAGTCTCATCCGGACTTTTGGGGAGAGTGGAGTCTGCACTGATGTTAACTCCAGAGGAAAATATCCTCCTTGAACGGGAATCAAACCCGGGGCGTCAGATTGCGAGCGCAATGTTCTAACCACTAGGCTATCCCGTCCGCCTTTCTAGGCGGGTGCGTTACTTTTAGACCTTCATGGTGGGCAAAAACGGCAGCATACGCGAAAAATCTCATCACCGGTGAACCTCGAAGCTCTAGCCGAAAAACAAGAACCAACCTTAACGAAAACAACAACAAATGTAATAACTTTATGATTGTAGTCAATATCTTGAGGGGATTGTTAGAGTCTGTAATTATTAACTTTATCATTAAACTTGCGTTATCATAAAGAGTACACACAATATTGGAGGCGGAAGACATCTTTCTTGTAATTAAATGTTAAGTTAAACAATCATAAAAACACCATGCAAAGGACAATCTATTCATACAACAATCTTTTTTTTTACACCGTGCTACCACCTAAGCCTTATACAGAAAAATCATGCGTGGCTTACTACCGTCAAATGTAGACCGATCAATATGTAATACTGTTTTAATGAACGTTTTCTGCTTGTATCGCAAACCGCAGCACAGAAACGATTGAAAATGGATGTTTGATGAGAATACATTATATTCAACCCTGTTACTCGCTTATCTAGATTATAAGCTTCATTGTGTTTCTTTTGTCGAGTTACCACAGGAGCTTTTAAGTTCTTCAAAACATCTGTATACTTTGCTTTTACTGATAGAATTTCTCTCTATCCATCGCATCTACACTCAAGTGTACAGAGCTAGCTGAGGTGGCCCCTACCCTGTTGTATAGTTCAGAAACCTGGGTCCTATACGACACTACAAGCAGATCAGGCTGTTGGGGCGCTTCCATCAACGCTGCCTTCGTTTCATCCTTGGCATCTAGTCGCAAGACTACATTACTAGGTAAGGTCAAGGTGTCCCATAACCTGTAAGGGTACTGAGGCGTCAGAGACCTCACTTCTCTAGGGCCAGCATATTGAGGGGGGCGCCCATCTCCTCTCCCTCGCTGCTTTACCTTCCCTGACCCATAAGATGGCAGGTACCCATTTACAGCTGGGTGAACTGGGGGAACTGTACTGAAGCCAAGGCGCGTGAACTGTCACCCATCCAACTGCTAACCACGCTCGACGCTGCTTAACTTGGCTGGGGGAAAGCGAGTGCTCCGACCACTGAGCTATCCCGTCCCCCACGCTACTAGGTGGGGATGCTAATTATACTGACAGGCCCCCGGCATCCCCACGGGGGCAAACTTACTTCATTTCGTTTTATTGTATTTGGCCCAAACCCAAATCTGTGTTGGTTTTAGATACAAGCACAGAGGCAAAGCCTAGATTGAGGCATTGTTATGTCACGCAAGCGCGTGCGCGCACGCATGTACACCCACACGCACGCACACACACACACACACACACACACACACACTCTTAGCGAGTTAACATCAGTGCAGACTCCACTCTCCCCCAAAGTCCTTCGAATGAGACTATAAACCGAGGCTCCGTGTGCGAACACACGCAGAACATCTTGCGCACACGTTAAATCCTGTTCCGCTTTTCGTAAGAGTAGGCCATTGTGTGCCGGTGGGAACAGATGACAGAATTCACAAATCCGCATACACACGGGGACTAGATGTAAAAAAGCACATAAATGCTTATTTCATTATCCTCGATATAAACACACACACACACACACACACACACACACACACACACACACACACACACACACACACACACACACACACACACACACACACAGATGAGACTATAAACCGATATCCCTTGTGTAAACGTACGCAGAACATCTTGCGCACACGTTAAACCTCTTCTGCCTTTCGGAAGAGTAGGCCATTGTGTGCCAGTGGGAACGGATGTCAAAATTTACAAAATGCGCACACGGCGACCGGACTTAATAAGAGCACATAGGTGCTTATTCCATTGTTCTCGAAATAATAAGAATAGCTAAATAAACACACACACACAAACACACATTACACACACAGACACACTACACACACACTACACACACAACACACACACACACACACATATACACACACACACACACACCACACACACACACACACACACTCACACACATGTACACACACAGGCTCGACATCAAACACAGTACATTTTATTGATACAACATGTACAAATTCATCGGATGAAAAATGGACAAGATGACCGGATCGTATAATTATTAGTATATACATACATACACACGTGATGGTTTGTACAGGTGACAATGGCTTTGTTTCTCTCGCTGGCTAACACTGACCCCTGCAATTACCGAAAAAGAAAATGTTTCATGGTTTGTGCCGTCAGCACCTGGGGTTTATCACAGTTCTTGATTAAACCATTGACGCTGGGGGCAACAGCAAAGTGAGAGGCTGTATGACCAGTGGCTTTCCCACTCATGGAATTCCACTTTACAGCTTAGTCTTTAGTGATCGACTTTGACTCTCTGACTAGGAGGCTTGACTCGCACAGTCCTTATGTGCTGCAGCCCTGGGGGCTGGTTGGCCTTTGGAGAACATCTCCAACGCTGACTGTCCTTATGCCCACTTGGCCGAGAGAGTGGGGATGTACTGTGGGCATGGCATCTCCACTATAATCAAATTTCTGCCCAGTTTCCAAAACAGCAGCTGCCTCCTCTGCTGTTTTGGAGGTCATCGTCGGACACGACGGACAAACAAACATGGTCAAAGACCTGACTTTTAATTACATTAGAGAATGCAAAAAAAAGCCAACCAGCTGACTTGCCAATTAGACAGACGGGGGGGGGGGGGGGGGGGGGGGGGGGGGGGCAAGAGGGAGGGGAGGAGAGATTGAGAGAAGGGAAAGAGAGAGGGGGGAGAGAGGGGAGAGAGTGTGTGTGTGAGAGGGGAGAGTGACAGACAAGACAGACAGGCAGGAGGAGGGAGAGAAGAGGCAGAAAAGGAGAGAGAGAGTAGGAGGGAGGGGAGACAGAGACAGAGACAACTGAGGAGAGAGAGAGAGAGAGAGAGAGAGAGAGAGATGGAGGAGAGAGAGAGGAGAGAGAGAGAGAGAGAGAGAGAGAGAGAGAGTGAGAGAGAAAGTGAAAGTGAGAGAGAGAGTTTTCATTCTCATCTCTCATTCATTCATTCATCCTTTCTTTCATCCGACCATTCACCCATACATCCATATATTTGTTCATCCAACCACCCACCCACCTATCCATCCACCCACCCCCTCACCCATCCATCCACTCACCCACCCATCCATCCATCCAGCCAGCCAGCCATGTGTATGTGTAAGTGTGTGTGTGCAAGCACATGTGGTACACATGCATATGTGTATGCATGACTTCCAGTGACTGCGAATCAATACACAAAACTAACCATCCGCCCACCTACCCATCCATCCATCCACCTACCCATCCATCCACCCACCCATCCATCCACCCACATCCACCCACCCATCCATCCTTCTAACATATTAACTAAAGGGGACGGGATAACCTGATGGTTAGAGTGATGTACTCGTGATCTGCTGCCCCGGGTTCGACTCTCGTTCAAGAGGATTTTTCCTTCTGGAGTTAACATCAGTGCGACTCACTCTCCCCCAAAGCCCTTCGGATGGACTATAAAGAGGGCCCCGTGCGCGAACGCGCGCAGAAACATCTTGCCACCTTTTTAAAAACCGTTCCGCTTTTGGGAAAAGGGGTTGGGGGCCCTTGGTTTGCCGGCTTGAAGGATGACAACATTGACAAAACTGTTGCATCACAGGGGAGGGGTGGGGAAAAAAAACCCGGGGGAGTGCTTTTTTCATTACCCTATTAAGGTAAGGTTAAAGGAAGCCTAACTAAAAGGTGTAGGGGGCGGGGTCAGAGACCTCATTCTAGGGCCAGCATTTTGGGGCGGCGCCATTCCCTCCCCCTCGCTGCTTTACTTCCCTGACCCTAAAGAGGGCATGGAAACCATTTACAGTGGGTGAATGGGGGAACGTACTGAACCCAAAGGCGGGGAAAAGGTCACCTAAAATGGTAACACGCTCGAGTGTTTAAACTTGGCTGGAGGAAAGCGACCTGAGTACCCGTCCCCCCTCGTTAAAGAAAAAAATAAAGAAAAGAAGAAAGAAAACTAAAGTGGGCTAGCCCGAGCCCCTCCCCCAAAATGGTGACGTCAGAATGACTTTGTGGCCTAGACAGTAGGGGGCAGGCGGGGGTTGGATGGTGATTCCCTCCCTTTGGCGTAGAACGCGGCCCTCAAGGAGGAGCGGGGTGCAATGTGTAATCATAATGATGATCAATGATAATAACAAAAGTAATGATGATGTAATGAAACAAAGATGATGATGAAAATGAGTGATGGTGATTCATATTTAAAATGTGATGTGTGTACTATTATATAATATATATTGTGGTTATTTATATTTATATATATATTTTTATATATTTCCACATATATTTTATATATTATATATGTGTGTGTGTGTGTGTTGTGGTGGTGTGTGTGTGTGTGTGTGTGTGTGTTGTGTGTGGGGTGTGGTGTGTGGTGTGTGTGTGTGTGTTGTGTGTGTGTTGTGTGGTTTTGGTTTGTGTTGTCCATAAGACTAAACGAGTTGCAATTTCATTCCGCTTTGTCCCCTTTGTAATTCTTTGTATGTTTTTTATTTTTTTTTTTTTCTTTTGTATTTTTTGGCTTTATCCCTTTTTTTCTTCCTTCCCTTTTTTTTTTTTTTCTTTCTTTCCTTTTTTCTTTGTTTTGTTTTCTTTCTTTTTTCCCTTTTCCCTTTTCCCCTTTTCCCTTCCCAAGGACAGAAAAAGGTATCGTGTATTAATGATTTCAAAACTTTGGCTAGAGTTCCCAAAGGGTTTACCAATGGTGTATATTGCGTATGCGACCTTTTCCCCCATCATTTGGTAGCCAAAACAACTTGGGGATGCTGTCTAACAAGACACCCGTGTGCATGTGGCTTTTTTTTTGGGTTTTTTTTGGGTCATCTGTCCTCGGCAACGTGGCCTATTTTGGGAAAAAAGAAAGGGTGTTTTAAAGTGTGCTGAAGGTGGTTCTGCTGGTTAGTAATGGGCCTGGTTTATAGACTCATCCCAAAAACTTTTACATTCCTACGATTTTTTCATCAAATTGGGAAGAAACAGAAGGATGGGGAAATTTAACCAGATCTTCCGGTTTTTTGCTGGCAGGCACACGCCTTAGCCATCCCACCCCTTCCTTTTTTGTTTGTTTTAATTTAGTTAGTTTGGGACGCAGGGGTCCCTTATAACTGACAATACAGGGGTCACTTGCAAAATGTGACATCACAGGGGGGCAGGGAAACTGTGAATCACGGGGTTACTTGCAAAAATGTGACATAAGGGGTCATTTCAACTGTGACTCAAGGGGTACTTGCAAACTGTGCATACAGGGGTCATTACAAAAATGGAATACAGGGGTCACTTAAAAAATGACAATACGGGGCCTTTCAAACTACAATAAAGGGGGCATTAAAAACAATACGGGGGTCACTTTAAAAGACAATACGGGGTCATTTAAAAAATGCAAAAAGGGGGTTTCTTCAAAAGGACGATACAGGGGTCACTTACAAACTGAAATACGGGGTCACTTTAAAACTGCAATACAGGGGTTTATTTAAAATGACAATAGGGGGTCATTTTTCAATGTGCATCACAGGAGTCACTTACAAAACTTGACATCACAGGGGGTCATTCAAAAAACAATCTTTTCCTGTCTCAGGGGTTTAAAAGGTTTCATTTTCCCTTCAAATTCATCATTCCCTAACCTTGAAAACATTTTTTCCTTTCACTGTACAAAAAAACTGGGGTCATAAACTGTGATAACACAGGGGTCATGTACACACTGTGACAACAGGGGACTACACAGTTAAACAAGGGGTCACCTACCACTGTGACAACAAGGGGTCCTTTAATGGGATCCAAGTCTTGGGAACTTGACAAAGCCCCCTTTGGAAACAACAACAACAACGTCAATAACTTCATCAACAATTTAATCAACAACAGCATCAACAACAATATCAACAACATTTACAACTCTTCGAACAATAGACAGGTTATGATGACAAGAATGTAAAATTTTCATGAACTATCAGCAAGCTACATTTGCTTTTAACAGACGAATATTCTATGTGAAAAAATATCTTTTAAAAAATAGATAAATTAATACATAGTATTCTGCCTTTGTAATGTTTACGGTACTCTGTCTCTGTATGTTTATAGATCACAATTGTATCTCTCCTACACCCCACCCCTGTATGGTGTGTGTGTGTGTGTGCGTGCGTGTGCGTGCATGTGTGTTTGTGTGCGCGCGCGTGTGTGTGTACGCGCATATGTGTATTTGTGCGTGTGTGCATGCATGCAAGCGTGTGTGTGTGAGTAGGAATATGTTTGTGTGTGTGAGAGAGAAAGAGACAGACCGACACAGAGACAGATAGGCAGTCAGACAGAGAGACAGAAATAGAGACAGACAGACAGCTAGAAAGACGAATCCAGACAGACAGACAGACAGACAGAGACAGACATAGACAGAGAGGACAAACACACGGATTCTCTCTCTCTCTCTCTCTCTCTCTCTCTCTCTCTCTCTCTCTTTTCTCTCTCTCTCTCACATACACACACACACACACACACACAAACCACACACACACACACACACACGCACGCACACACACACACACACGCGCACACACACACACACACACACACACACACACACACCCCACACACACACACACACACACACACACACACACACACAGCCTAGTGGTTAGAACATTGCGCTCGCAATCTGACGACCCGGGTTCGATTCCCGTTCAAGGGGGATATTTTCCCCTGGAGTTAACATCAGTGCAGACTCCACTCTCCCCAAAAGTCCTTCGGATGAGACTATAAACCGAGGCCCCGTGTGCGAACGCACGCAGAACATCTTGCGCACACGTTAATCCTGTTCCGCTTTTCGTAAGAGTAGGCCATTGTGTGCCGGTGGGAACGGATGACAGAATTTACAAAACCACATACACACGGGCAATGGATGTAAAAAAGCACATAAGTGCTTATTCCATTATCCTCGATATAAAAGAATGAAATAAAACTTAATGAAACTAAAGATAAAATAAACACGCGCGCGCGCACATACACACAGACTTACCCCAGGGAGATAGGCTGTGAATACACATTGTTGCCCTCACAGGTCATACTGGCCAGGCAGGGCTGAATGATGATGGTCTCCCCTTTGTTGTACACGTGCCCATCGTACAGACAGCCCCCTGCACACACATGCATACAGATAGACGCATGTATGCACAGACATGCAGACACACACATGTAGGGTAAAGGTAAAGGAGTCCCATAACCTATAAGGTCGTAGGGGAGCGAGGCGTCAGAGACCTCACTTCTCTAGGGCCAGCATATTGAGAGCGGCGCCCATCTCCTCTCCCTCGCTGCTTTACCTTCCTGACCCTAAAGAGGGCAGGTACCCATTTACAGCTGGGTGAACTGGGGGAACTGTACTGAAGCCAAGGCGCGCAAACGGTCACCATCCAACTAGTAACCACGCTCGACGTGCTTAACTTGGCTGGGGGAAAGAGAGTGCTCGACCACTGAGTATCCGTCCCCCAATTTTATATATATATATATATATTTTATATATATATATTATATATATATATATATTTATATATTATATATATATATATATTATATATGGATGTATACA
>CM054150.1:11970654-11985654 GCA_028751875.1 Rapana venosa | reverse complement strand
ATCCCCTTGAACGGGCGTCTCGAAGATGGCTCGAACCTGGGCCGTCAGATCGCGAGAGCACAACGCTCTAACCAGGAGGCTGTCCCGTTCCCCTAAACCAAGGAGTTGCACATTCTGTCCCCTGCTGGGGCTGCTGTAGGGAGCCTGTCAAGTATGAACAACATCCCCACCTTCTGGAAATTCTGTGCTAGGAATTCCCTCTTTTCTATCCCTCTCTTTGTTTCTGCCGTGTTCCTTTTCTGCCTGTCACCTCCCTCTTGTATATTTTCTACCTGCCTATCCCCCTTCCCCCAGAAAGACTTCAAAGATAACAATTCTCTCCCACGCCCGAAGTCGGATGTGCTGGGCCTGACTTGTCAGGCGCTTAACGGCAGCAGCACGAAGGCATTTTTCGTTCATATGACAGACAACACTAGTTACTGTCTGAGCGTTCGACGACGATTTATTTATTTATTTATTTATTCTTTTACATGCAGGATAATGGAATAAGCACTCGCGTGCTTTTTTAAAAAATCCATCCAGGCCCCGTGTGTATGCAGTTTTGTCAATGTTGTCACCCCTTCCCACCTGCTTACACAATGGCCTACTCTTCCGAAAAGGAATGAAGAAGCAGAAGTATGCTCTGTTGTTAATAATAATAATAATTATAATGTATGGAATTTATATAGCGCTGAATCTTGTAAAGCAACAAATCAAAGTGCTCAGATGACAATTTTTTTTTTTTATATCGAGGATAATGGAATAAGCACTCATGTGCTTTTTTATTTTTTACATCCAGTCCCCGTGTGTGTGTGAGGTTTTGTAAATTTTGTCACCCGTTCCCACCGGCACACATTGGCCTACTCTTTCGAAAAGCGGAACAGGATTTAACGTGTGCGCAAGATGTGTCTGCATACGTTCGAACACGGGGCCTCGGTTTATAGTCTCATCCGAAGGACTTGTTCAGGTTTTGCAGAATGCTTACGTCTTCTCCTGGAGCACGGAGCCAAGGGCACAGCTCGAACCAGCACTGGGTGGACCCCTGCCCATTGCGCGGCCGAGAGCAACCGGATCCCTGCCCTTAGGGCGCTGCATGCCGCCTTCGTGCCCGTGGACTTGAAGGACAACAATGGCGACACCCCTCGCCGCATCGCCTCCATGTATGGGCACAAGGACTGTGCGCGATACCTGTTGCAGTGAGTTTGGATTTTGGCTTGGTTTTTGTCTTTTAGTTTGTGTGTGTGTGTTGGGTGTTGTGTGTGTGTGTGTTGTGTGTGTGTGGTGTTCTGTACTACTGTATACTACTACCTACAGTATACTACTAGCTACTACTACTGTTCCACTACTACAGCGACTACTTCTACTACTATCCCTGTCCCAGTGACTAGGACTGAAGACCAACAGAAACTTCACTACTACGCTACTACTACTATGCACTGCTGTCTTCATACCCCAATCAGTGACATTATGAGGCGGACATGACTATTTGAAGTACGCAACACAACTTCTACCTATCTACTGCTTTACTATCTACTATTTGATCTTACTCTGCTACTATATCCAAACCCACCCATCATCACCTGACAATACTACTACTACTACGCTACTACTTCTACACTACAGCTACTTCCTACCACCACCCCACCACCACACTACTACTACTGCTTCTACACTACTACTACTTCTACCACTACTACTACTACTGCTACTACTACTTCCTACCACCACCACCACCACCACCACCAAACTACTACTACTACTACTACTACTACTCTACTACTTCTACTACTTACTACTCCTACTCTACACCACCACCACCACCACTACTACTACTACTGCTTCTACTACTACTACACTACTACCAATACTACTACTAACTGCTACTACTACTATCCTACCACCACCACCACCACCACCACCACCACCACTACTACTACTTCTACTACTTACTACTCTACTACTACTTCCTACCACCACCACCACCACCACCACCACCACACTACTACTACTACTACTACCTTACTACTTCCTACCACCACCACCACCACCACCACCACCACCACCACCACCACCACTACTACTACTACTGCTACTACTTCCCACCACTACTACCACCACCACCACCACCACCACCACTACTTCTAGCCTACTGTCTGTTGTCAAAAACAGGGCGGAAGCGGAAGTGGCGGAGAGGAGGCGGAACGGTCTGGTGATAGCGGAAGAAGAGGACAACGACGCAGAGGATCCACAATCGGAACTCTCCGATGACGTCATATAGCCACTGTGCTGAAACCTACCTCTGACTTCTGTCCCTTGATTAACTTCTTGAGGAGTTGTTTGAGGGCACTGCATGCATTGAATTCTTTTTTTTTCTGAGTAACTTCTCGCTTTGACTAGTTTTGGGGGGATTTGTTTGAGGCTTGGTGAATTACTGTCTGAACTCTGATGAATTCATGTAGCGACTGAATGGAAGTAATCATCATCATCATCAACATCATCATCATACATCATCATCATCATCATCATCATCATCGTCTTCTTTTCTTCTCCTCATCTTCCTCCTCCTTCTTCATCTCTTCTCTTTCTTCTCCTTCTCCTCCATTGTCGAACGCTCAGACAGCAACTATTGTTGTCTATCACAGGAGCGAAAATGCGTTGCACATTGCGCTGCCGTTAAGCGCCTGGTAAGTCCGGCCCAGCGCGTTCAACTTCAGCACGGGAGAGATTTGTTAATGTTTTCAAAATTCTTTCTGCAAAACAAGAAAACAAAACACAACATACAAACCAAAAACAAAACAGGAGAATGGACCAAAGATGTAGAAAAAAAAGACCCCCCCCAAAAAAAAGGTGACAGGAAGAAAAGGAACAAGGCAGAAACAAAGAGTGAGAGATAGAAAAGAGGGAACTCCTAGTCCAGAATTTTCAGGTGGGGATGCTATTTATACTGAAAGGACCCCCTCCGGCATTCCCACTGGGGAAGAGGAGTGTATTGTATGGATATGAATGAGTGTCAATACATTTGAGTCATTACTAGCTTACATGACTTTGAATACTATGCTTTGTCCTGGGCTTAGCTTTGTATTCAGATGTCTGACTGCTTCATGAGAGAGTGATTACACCATATTGAATCATTACTTGTTTTTACGTTTTTGTGTGTGTTTTGTTTCGTTTTGATAAAATTTTATATTTTAATTTGCGCTAGTAAACTGAAACCTACACATACGCGTGCACGTGAGTGTGTGTGTGTGTGTGGTGTGTGTGTGTGTGTGTGTGTGTGTGATTGTGTGTGATTGTGTGTTGTGTGTGTGTGTGTGTGTGTGTGTGGTTGTGTGTGTGACTGTGTGTGTGTGCGTGTGTGTGTTGTCATCATTATCATTATCACCACCACCATTACCACCACCACCACCACCATCACCATCATCATATCTCGCATTTACTTCATTCCTTCCAGAACTACACGAATTTTTCAATCATTCTACCTTGAACAAGTTGAAACCTGGCGGAGCCCATCTTTCTCCAAGTAGCAGGATGCATGCTGGGTATGTTGCTGTCATCCATGCTATCGGCCATATCTGGCCAGCTCTTCTACGAAACGAGGATAAAGTTTTAACGCCGGTACAATCCGCGTGCACTCACACACAAAATTTTATTGCCGTTTATAGCCTATCCCGAGGACTTTCAAGGGAGAAAAATCGGTGCAATATTCAGGTAACATTATTATTCCCCTTGGGCTAAACCCGCAGCAATGCTGGAGTGCCTCAGAAGATGGGGCAGCAAAAATGAAAATGAAAAATATTGTCAACGATGAATTTTTGTGAATATGAGTATTTTAAAAAAATCAATTAAAAACCACAACACAGTACTTTGCTGTAATAAAGAAAACCACATCACGTTTTACCAAAAAAAAATGATTTTATTTCATCATTAGCAAAATTCCGAATTTACATATTATGAAAACAAATGTAATGACGAAATAACAGTTTACAATGTATTTAAGACATAAAAAGCACAACACGAAATAGACAACAACAAAACTAACAATAGTTAACACCGCTTAGAATGTGACTGCCCTTATTAATAATTGCACATGTATACACCCTTTGATAATCAAATGGATGAAAAAGTAAACTTTTTTCCTTTTTTTTCTTTTCTTTATCAAACTTCTGCAACTCAGCTGCTTGTAGATGATAAAGCATCATCTTTTTTATATAAAGAAGTGCACTTGTAATGGAAGACTGCCTAAAATCAACGCTTGAAAAAGAATGCAGTATTTTAAAAAAAAATGATACAATGTGAACTATCTAGTCCTTTGTAAAATGATTGTCTGAACTCATAACATAAAAAAGTGGAAGAATATACAGTATGATACTGTGTGTGTGTGTGTGTGTGTGTGTGTGTTACTTAATCCTTTGCAAAATTTGAAAAAGTTGTAAGAATGATATTCTGGGAGTTAGTTTGTCCTTCACTCAGCTCTGTGTGTGTGTTCTTTTTTCTTTTCTTTTTTACATGCAGTTCCTGTATGCATGCATGAATGCACACGCATGTGTGTGTATGTGTGTGCGTGCGTGCGCACGCGTGTGTGTGTGAATGTGTAAACGCACATATAAAACAAGAATAATGCTTGTACTTGTTCATTAGTTATCCACAAAGGAATATCGCACAATGTTTGTGCAGAAGCTTTTCTGTGACAAAACCGATATCCCTTTCTTGCCTCTTTGGATTTTGCGCGCAGCCTTTATCAAGTATTTGCAACATATTTACAAACACAGTAAATTAAGCATTAACTAAATATGTTGTTATAAGCGGTAAACAAATAAATAAATAAAAAATTAACAACAAAACAACAACAACAAAAACCCCAAACCAAGAACACTGTAGCTGCTGTATAATGTAAGTCTCTGAAGTCGGAATGTGGCTACCTTAATGGTGGGTCAATAAAGTCATCTACGCAAAATCGCACTGTCGGTGAACCTAGCTCTAGCTGAGGAACCAAACAAAAAAAGTAATAAAACGGTAAATAATTTTTGCTCATTTCTTATTAACCATGATTGAAGACATCACGTCAAATATTTTGCAAAATTAAGAATAAGATAAACGACATACATGTTAAAAACGGTAAATGAATATATAAAAATTAACAATAAAACAACATTAACAACAACAAAAACCCCAAACCCCAAGAAACGACATAATATACGTATTATTGTATGAATCTATCAAGTATTATACTTCTTTTTTTAGTGAGACTTCGTATTTATTTTATTGTCAAAGAGTGAAGGTTTCATCAGTAACTTGGCTGACTTTATTTGAACAGACAACACACACAAAAAAGAGAATTAAATAAGATAGAAGGAAGCAAAATACGATGGATCGAGAGATACTGCATGAAAGAAACAAAAATAAGATCAAATGCAAAAAAGTAAACATCTACATAATATACAATAAACCTAAAAGTATCATTCTCATAATTATAAAGCAATTTCATTCAATTCGCTAAACATAATTATCGAAAAAAAAAACCACCCTTATTTTTATGATATTTGTCTTGAAAACCCAAAACCAAATCTACAAACCTTTTGGCATAGTGTGTTTTACTAATGTCTTTACATATTTTCTTACAATATAAACATTACACATTTCGGTACCCCCCCCCCCCCCCCCCACCCACCCTCCACACACACTCAAATCATCCCGTCTAAAATTACCAAATGTGAATAGACGTTAAACTGAAGATATCACATTCAAATCTACGACCTTAAAACGAAAACTCTTGTCGCCAACCAGCCGTCTTGGCGCAGTGGTTAGAACGGTGCTCTAGCTGCTTTGAGGATCCCCATCAGTTGACTTCATCATGCAGAAGCAAGTGCAGGATTTCTTCTGGCTGATAACTTCACGATGGTCAGACAGAGCTGCTCTCTAGAACCACCACAATATCTCTGAAAGACTGACGAAACTTCTTTTTACTACTATTATTCTTCAAACCGCTCAGACAGCAACTACTGTTTTCTGACCTGTGAACAAAAAATGCGTTGCGCTGCCGTTAAGCGCCTCACAAATCAGGCCCAGCGCGTCTGACTTCGGCGTGGGAGAGAACTGTTATCTTTTAAGTCTTTCTGGGGGGGAGAAAAAAAGGCAGGAGGATGGACCAAGAAGGCAGAAAACAGACAAGAAGGAGGTGACAGGAAGGAAAGGAACAAGGCAGAAACAAAGAGAGGGATAGAAAAGAGGGGATTCCTAGCGCAGGATTTCCAAGAAGTGGGGATGCTGTTTATACTAACAGGACCCCGGCACTGACGAAACGACTCTAGGGTGTGCTTGTGTGTGTGAGAGTGTGTGTGTGTGTGTGTGTGTGTGTGTGTGTGTGTGTGTGACTGACTAGATCGGAATAAGCGTCATGGAAGCAGCATACAGCACTAGTACGCTACTGAAGAGACGACAGAAGAAAAAAACACAACTAAACTAAACACAAATTCCCTGACGCAAAATACAGCGCTATATAAATTCCATTTATCATTACTATTATTATTATCATCGTTATCATCATCCTCATTATTATTATTATTATTATTATTAACATTATCATTATAATATGCAATGTTTCGACATACTACGTTCAAGCAGTTGATTTTTTGGGGGTATCTCCATCTTCACGTTTTATTTCCTATGTATTATATGGAAGGGGACGGGATAGCTCAGTGGTCGGAGCACTCGCTTTCCCCCAGCCAAGTTAAGCAGCGTCGAGCGTGGTTACCAGTTGGATGGGTGACCGTTTGCGCGCCTTGGCTTCAGTACAGTTCCCCCAGTTCACCCAGCTGTCAATGGGTACCTGCCCTCTTTAGGGTCAGGGAAGGTAAAGCAGCGAGGGAGAGGAGATGGGCGCCGCCCTCAATATGCTGGCCCCTGGAGAAGTGAGGTCTCTGAAGCCTCGCTCCCCTACGACCTTATAGGTTATGGGACTCCTTTACCTTACCTTTTTATTATACGGAAAGAAGTATGGCCTAGTGGTTAGAGCATCGCGCTCGTGATCAGACGGCCCGGAGTTCAGCCACCACGAAGGCACCCGTTTTAGGGAATTTTACCCCGGAGTTAACATCAGTACTGACTCCACTCCCTCAAAAGTCCTTCAGAGGAGACTATAAACCGACTCCCCGTGTGCAAACGCACGCAGAACATCTTACCCGTTCCGCCTTTGAGAAGAGCAGGCCATTTTGTGCCGATAGACAGACGACAGTTTAAAAATAAAAAACAAACACACACCCAACAAATGCATGAACTCAGGTGTCGTGTTGAGACATTATCCCGAAGTCGAAAAGCAGCTACCTTCATGGTAAGTAGAAACGGTCCATTAATGTCTGTTGTGTATTCTTTATGTCTTGAATGACAACTGCTCAATTACAAAATGGGAACGGATGACAACATTTTACAAAACTGCATATACACAAGGACTGGATGTTTAAAAAAAAAATAAAGCATACAAGTGCTTAGTCTATTATCCTCGAAATAAAAGAATGAAAAGGAAGAAGAAAAAAAAGGGAAAAAAAACCCTAACTTTTTTCGACACCATCTTTTCAATGTATTTCTTAGCCACTAGCCTCAAGAGATTCAGCAGCACAGCTATAAGTATTACAATCTTCTCTTTCTGGTTTCTCTCTCTCCTTCTGTTTGAGTCCGAGCCCCCCCCCCCCGACCCCACCCGCACTCCCCACTCCCCTGATAAAGAATGTTCTCTATACAATACAACCATATGGTACCGTCTACCTGCAAGCACAAGAAACTAGGGTGTCCAGTATGTACACTGTACTTCATGTTACATTTATCTTTCAATCCTGCACAATGAAATATATACATGATGTAAAAAAAAACACAGAAAAGAACTGAAAGCTGCCATACACCAATCTGAAATTTTGAGGACTGAAAGGCCTGATTATAATTAGCAGTCGTATATATATATATATATATATATATATATATATATATATATATATATATATATATATATATATAAAAGGAAGCTTTCACTAGCAAAATGTTGCATCTTAGGGAACTGAAACACAGAGCAGCTTGCTGTGGCGGGATTTCATAACGCTAGAGAGAGAGAGAGAGAGAGAGAGAGAGAGAGAGAGAGAGAGAGAGAGAGAGAGAGAGAGAGAGAGAGAGAGAGAGAGAGAGAGAGAGAGAGACGGACAGACAGACAGGCAGACAGAAACAGACAGGCAGAGGCAGAGAGACAGACAGGTAGAGAGGTACAGACAGACAGAGAAAACTAGAGGTATCTTTCAGAGGCAAGGACAAAGATTCTGGGCCAAACCTAAACTTTACAATCCGTCTTTGTAAGTTATGCACATACGCAACAAAACAAGAGAAAGAGAAACACACACAGAGGCAGAGACAGACAGGCAGACTAGACAGACATATACAGAAACAAGGAGACTCTGGAAACAAAAAGACATGACAAGAGACCGAAAGACAGACAGACATCGACACAGAAAGACGACAAACAGACAAGGCATACAGACATCGACACAGACAGGCGACAAACAGACAAGACATACAGACATCGACACAGACAGACAAACAAACAGACAAGGCATACAGACAGATAAATGCTGACTGTCTGTGGGGCGGATTCTACATTGTTCTAGAAGGCATGGGCGTCAGCACAAAAGCACAAAGCAACAAGGAGACCATTAGCTAGCTGCCCAAAATGTGCCAAGCTTTGCAAGCGTGACGATGAATGAATCAGACTGTAGCTGTGTACAGAAAGCATGGTGGACAGCGACGACAATTCCTTGATTGGTTGATTGATTGACCTTTTAAAAGGTCGTGGATAGTCCTTTTGACCTTTGAAAGGAGGCCACGGAGAGTCCTTGACCCGTGAAAAGGCCGTAGAAAGTTCCCCTGACCTGCGAAAGGTCGTTGAAAGTCTCTTGACCTTTGAGAGGTCATGAACAGTTCTTTGACCCGTGTAAAGGTCGGTGGAAAGTTTCCCTGACCTGTGAAAGGTCGTTGAAAGTCACATGACATTTTAAAACTACCACAAGTTCTTTGACCTGTTTCAAGTTGCTGATAAATCGTGTGACCTGTTCAAGATCATTTTTTCAAGTCCATTGTCTGTTTAAACGCTGATCCAAAATCTTTGGCTTGTTCATACTCCTTTGGGTTGTGAGAGGTTATGGAAAGTTCCTTGACCTTTGAAAGAGTCGTGAAAAGTCCTTTGACCTGCTCAAGGTCATTGTAAGTCTCTAGATCCATGAGACATTGCGGAAAGTCTTCTAACCTTAGGAAAGGTTGTAGAGAGTCTTTTTCTTTATTTCAAGGTCGTAAATAGTCCTTTGAGTTGCTCAAGGTCATGACGAGAAAGTCTTTTCTTTAAAAAAAAAATGTCGCGATAAAACTTTTGGCATATGTGGGATTTAAAAAAAAAAAGAATCCTTTAAACCCCTTAAAGGTGACAATCTTTTAACCTGTATAAAGTCACGTTATCTGATCTTGACAAATTGTTAAAAAAAAATCAAAAAAATCTTTGATCTCCAAAAAGAACTCTTTTGACCTTCAAGACATGAAAGTGTCCTGACCTTTGAAAGGTCATGAAAGTGTCCTGACCTTTGAAAGGTCATGAACACGCCCTTTAACCTTAATAAAAGTGGTCCCCCCAAAAAACCCCAACAACCTTGACCGCTGAGAAACTAGCGAAAACTCTTTAACTTCTGAAGGAAAAAAAAAGGGACGACAATAAATTCTTGACCTCCGAGGCAGCGATGGTAAACCTCAAGCTGCTGAGAAAGCAGTGTGGACCTTTTGCGTTGGTGAGGGATCATCTGGCCTTTGGGAGGCGATCCATCCTGGGTTCTTTGTAGCCGTCTTGCTATCAGTGGCGTGGAGAGCGGGAGTCACAGCCCAGCACTTGTCTGGCGCTGCGCCTGAAGGAGTGAGACATCAGGCTGTACAGCACCGGGTTCAGCGCCGAGTTCAGGAAGAACAGCAACTGCCAACACACCAGCATGGATGGATGATTATGCGGCTTGTAGAATCATGGCATGGAATGGAAGTAGGGTTGTTGTTGTTTTTTGGGGGTAGGGGTCATCCTTTCTCGTGTGAGGAGGAGAGAGAGAGAGAGAGAGAGTGTGTGTGTGTGTGGTGTGTGTGGTGTGTGGTGTGTGTGTGTGTGTGTGTGTGTGTGTTGTGTGTGTGTGTGTGTGTGTGTGTGTGTGTGAGTGCGTTGTGTGTGTGTGTGTGTGTGTGTGTGTGTGTTGTGTGTGTGTGTGTGTTGTGTGTGGTGTTGTGTGTGTGTGTGTTGTCGTGTGTGTTGTGTGTGCGTGTGTGTGTGTGTGTGTGTGTGTGTGTGTGTGTGTGTGTGTGTGTGTGTGTGTGTGTGTGTGTGTGTGTTCGGAAAGATTGTATCATCTTTTCCAGCTCTCTCTTTTTTTTTTTTAAAGATTCAGAAGCAGTTTTGTTAATTGTCACGAACTTTAAATTGAATGTCTAGTTTTGTTAATAGTCCTGAACATTTATGTCTCATAAGGCACTTTAAAGACAACATAATTTCAGATAGACAGCTATAAAGTAGCAACAGCAGTAGTAGAAGTAGCAGTAGAAGTAGTAGTAGTAGTAGTAGTAGTAGTAAGTAGTAGTAGTAGTAGTAGTAGTAGTAGTAGTAGTAGTAGTAGTTGTTGTTGTTGTTGTTGTTGCTGCTGTAGTTGTTCTGGTACAAGAAGAAGACAATAACAACAACAGCAACATCACAGAACCAACATAACAATGTACAGATAACGATATATTTTCCACAATTTGGAGTCATCCAAAAGCAACACATACCTGGTAAATAATAGCCGTCTGTTGGTGGCTAAATGTGAATAGACGTTAAACTGAGGATATTATAATAGCATGCGATATAACCTAAAGGGACAAACAGATCAGTGGTTAGAACATCAAACTTGCAAACTGACAGTATTTGAGGGTATGTGTTCGAATCTCTGCTGAAATGCCCAGTTCAAAAGATTTGTACTGACTCCATGGCCCTAAAAGGCCTTCGGGTGAAACTACAAACTGAGTCCTTGCATGCAGACACACACACAAAACCTCTTCCATACATGTTGGAACCTTACTCACTTCTTGAAGAAGAGTTGGCCAGCTATGGCTGGTGGGATGGATGGATGACACCAACATACCCAGCATGCACTCTGCTACCTGGAGAGAGATGGGCTCCACCAGGTTCACCTTGCTTTCGACACTCTGTCAGAAAACTTCAGTGCAGTGCCCCAACAACTCCTCAAGGAGTTGTGGGAGAAGTCAATGTGAACTAAGAGTAAGGCTTCTATCTCTGTGAGGAAGAGGGGTAGCGAAGGAGAAAAAGAAATTACTTTGTCAACTACTCTCTCTCTATCTCAAGGGCTGGATGAAAAAAAAATGGAAAAAAGTATGTAAATGTGCGCTTATCATTCTGTAACCCTTAGAAAACAAAGATCATTTATTTATTCTCTCTCTCTCTCTCTCCTCTCTCTCTCTCTCTCTCTCTCTCTCTCTCTCTCTCTCTCTCTCTCTCTCTCTCTCTTTAACTTCCTGAGGAGTCTGAGGAGTCATTGTTGGGGGCACTGCACTGACGGATTTTTCAGGCCGTGTGTCTCTCTCTCTCGGACGAGTTTGAACCTGGCAGAACCCATCCCCTCTCCAATCACTCGGTAACTGTATGTTTGTCCGTCGTGTTCGACGATGACCTCCAAAACAGCAGAGGAGGCAGCTGCTGTTTCGGAAATTGGGCAGAAATTTGATTATTGTGGAGATGCCTTGCCCACCACAGTACATCCCCACTCTCTCGGCCAAGTGGGCATAAGGACAGCCAGCGTTGGAGATGTTCTCCAAAGGCCAACTAGCCCCCAGGGCTGCAGCACATAAAGGACTGACTGTGCAAGTCAAGCCTCCTAAGTCAGAGAGTCCTAGTCGATCACTAAAGACTTAAGCTGTAAAGTGGAATTCCATGAGTGGGAAAGAAAGCCACTGGTCATTCATACAGCCTCTCACTTTGCATGTTGTTGCCCCCCACAGCGTCAATGGTTCAATCAAGAACTGGGATAAACCCCCAGGCGCTAAGCAAGCATTGAGCGCTTTGATTTGTTGCTTTACAAGATTCAGCGCTATATAAATTCCATACATTATTATTATTATTATTATTATTATTCTCTCTTTTTCGGCAGCAGCAAGGACGCTTCCCTCACCTGGGAGACGAAATCCAGCAGGCCCACGGGGTGCTGCAGCAAATACACGTGCAGCCCGTACCGCAGCAGCAGCTTGAGGTGGAACGGCAGGACGCAGAGCGCGAACACCACCAGCACCGCCACCAGCAGACGGACCACCTTACGCCGCGACTGCAACACGCGGTGAGCCGTCACCTGGTATCGGCACGTCGTGGCGCTGTTAGCCGCTGCCGCTGCCGCTGCCGCAGCTGCTGCAGCAGCAGTAGTAGTAGCGAAGCGGACAGCGTACACGCCGTCACGCATCCTGCTCGTGTTTAAACTGGCCGGAACCGACCCGGACCCGGCCCCGTTTGGCGTGGACACAGGGAAACTCTGAGGCGCTGAGGCTCCAACCTTTCTCGTCGTAGCGTGGTGGTGGCAGCAGCGAGCTGTGTCGGCAGGACCTGGGACGTAGGTGGCCGGTACGGCGTGGATGCCCGGGTCTGGGCGGTAAGGGAGCAGCAGGGGTCTGCTGGAATCAGGCACGGGTCTGCCGTGGTCTGCGAGGTCCGGGCCTGGTTTGTGTGTTTTAGAGGAGCTGGCGCTGGAGCTGGAGCCGGAACTGCAGCTGGTGTGGCTGGTGTGGCTGGTGTGGCTGGTGTGGCTGGTAATGCTGCTGTTCCGGCTTTCTGTGTCTGCAACATGTGGTTTTATCTCCTTAGGTTTTCTTTTGTTGTTTTTGTTAGTTCCTAGGCTACAGCTCCGAGGTTCACCAATCTTTGCACATGCAATCGTTTTTGCCCACCATGAAGGAAGAGAGGGCGCCCCAAACAGACCTGGAGGAGAAGCCTGCATAGTGAGCTGAGAGACTCCAGCCTGACATGGGAAGAGGCCAAGACCCTCGCCAGAGACAGGAGAAGGTGGAGGGACGCTGTTGAGGCCCTATGCTCCGCTAGGAGCTATAAGGACTAAGAAGAAGAAGATGAAGGTAGCTGCATTCCGACTTCGGGGATGTATGCTGGGTATGTTCGTTTTTCCATTACCCCACCCAACACTGACAAGAACTACGGGTTCTTTCACGTGCTTATTTGATCTTCTGCATGTAGTATTTACACGAAAGGATCTAAGGCACTAGCAGGCCTGCACTTGAGATGGCCTGGGAGATCATCCCCCCCTACCCCTCCACCCCCACCCCCCAACCAGACACTGCCGAAATTCGAACCCACGACTTCATGGACCCTAGGATTGAAGTCGAGCTGTCTTAACCACTCGGCCACAGCTATGATTTTATGGTTTCACAATATTTCCAGATCATTTTGATTTGGGCAGAATCCACGAAAGTTAGAATGCGGCTGCCTTAATGAAGGTCGCACAGGCAAAATCTCACCAATAAGAAACCTCAACGCTCTGGAAGAGGAAAAGATAGCCTAGCGGTTAGAACATTGCGCTCGCAATCTGACGACCCGGGTTCGATTCCCGGTCAAGGAGATATTTTCCTCTGGAGTTAACATCAGTGCAGACTCTACTCTGCCCGAAAGTCTTTCGGATGAGACTATAAACCGAGGCCCCGCGTGCGAACGCACGCAGAACAAGTTGCGCACACGTTAAACCCTGTTCCGCTTTTCGTAAGAGTAGGCCATTGTGTGCCGGTGGGAACAGATGACAGAATTGACAAAACCGCACACACATGAGAACTGGTTGTAAAAAACCACTTAAGTGCTTATCCCATTATCCTCGAAATATAAAAGAATTTTTTATATTTAAAAACTGTACCGTAAGTTACCAGGGTTTTTTCCCCGTTCATGGATGTTTTAACAGAAACTAATGCGTGAAAATGCGAGCAGTAGGACTAATACAGATTTATGCTTGATATGCCATGTCATAGGTTAATGTGGCGTGCGACACGCAATCTTAAATATGGATGGTCTATCGGATAAGATGATGAATCCAGGTTTCCGTGTGCTCCACGCATTCAGAGCACGTAAACAAACCCACGACAACAACAGAAGTGTCCCTGGCAAAATTCTGAAGAAACAGTCACTCTCATAGGGAAATGAATGAGTATGGATACAGCACGACACAACTCACTCCACTTCCATCCAATACAACACAACACAGCACAACACAATACAACAAAACTCACTCCACTTCCATCCAATACAACACAACACAACACAGCACAGCACAACACAACACAACAGAACACAACCCACTCCAATCCTATTCAATACAACACAACCCACTCCACTCCTATTCAATACAACACAACTCTCTTCACTTCACTCCACTCCACTCCAATACAACACAATTCACTCCACTCCACTCCTATACAATACGATAAAACACAAATCACTCCACTCCACTCCTATCAATACAATACAACACAATTCCCTCCACTCCACTCCTATACAATACAATACAACACAATTCCCTCCACTCCACTCCTATACAATTCAATACAACACAATCCACTCCACTCCACTCCTATACAATACAAATCAACACAATTCACTCCACTCCACTCCTATACAATACAATACAACACAATTCACTCCACTCCACTCCTATACAACACAATTCACTCCACTCCACTCCTATACAATTCAATACAACACAATTCACTCCACTCCAATACAACACAACTCTCTTTACTCCACTCCACTCCTATACAATACAATACAACACAGTTCACTCCACTCCACTCCTATACAATACAACACAACTCTCTTCACTCCACTCCCACTCCTATACAATACAACACAACTCTCTTCACTCCACTCCACTCCTATACAATACAACACAACTCTCTTCACTCCACTCCACTCCTATACAATACAATACAACACAGTTC